>OV815273.1:35616368-36248920 GCA_929108145.2 Limnephilus rhombicus | reverse complement strand
GGTTAAGGTTACTGAAGTGCAAGCAATGGTAGAAAACCATTTAAAAGATATGATTCTCAAAACTTTTGATCCCAAAAAGGCTGACACCATCTTCACCGAAGAGGGAGAGGTTTGTTACTGTAATTTTTGCTGCACACAAACCAATTTGCAATCCATTGTTAGGTTTTAAAAATAATCATTACATTTCTAGACTCCGGCATGGTTGACTGAAATGATAGAGCACCCGACTTGGAGATCCCTCATCTACAGATTAGCAGAAGAGTATCCTGATTGCCTCATGCTGAATTTTACTATAAAGGTAATTTATTTTTATTAGTACTTCTGTATTTCAATTGATTTTTAGTTTCTGTCCAATAATATGAATGTTCATGTTACAGCTTATATCTGATGCTGGTTTCCAAGGAGAAATTACCAGCATATCAACAGCCGCCCAACAAATTGAGGTGTTTTCAAGAGTTTTGAAAACAGCAATTGCTGGATTTCTCCAGAACACTGAAGACTGGCAGACCAGTGTTCAAGAATGTGCAGTAAATATCTTTTCTTTATTTGTTTTTTCCATTTAATGTGTCGATTTTTCTTGAAATTTAATTTGCTGATTGTTTCAATCTTTTCCAGAAAATGGTATGTCACGGCCAGCATACGTATGTATACAGTCAAGTCATTATACATATTTTGGCCCAGGAAGCTCGAGGTGGAGCCATCATGAAGCGACTCTCGCAAGAGATAACAAGATGCGCACAACAGAAGTAATTTGTTTTGCCAATGCTTATGACATGTATTATATTAGTATCTTAGTTACTGTAAAATTATAATAGAGTTTTTATTGATTCTAGCCACCACGATGTGACTCCGATAACTATGGCATTAAATGGAGCAGCATCCTTTCCTCAGGCTTGTGAAGCCCTCAGCTCCATGTTATCTAGAAACGCCCTCAACCCGGCTGATATCTCCGTGCTCTTTAGGAACTACAACTTACCTGAACCTCCTCCGATCGATCTCATCAGAACACCACAGTTTTTGGGTAAGTTAATAATAATATACAAATGGGACGTTCATCATGAAGACTGCACCCATTTAATAATTTCATTGTTGCAGAACTCCTCGTGGACTCACTGTTTAAGCCTGGAATGAAGCTGAATCCTGAACACAAGCCTAAATACATTTATCTCCTTGCATACTCTGCCAGTGTGATCGAAACGCCCGCTAGAAAAGCTCAGGTTAAAAGGACCGTCAATAAAGATGAATTGAAGCCCACCATTCTAGCTATTGAAAAAGTACACACCATATGTAATATTAATAAAGGATCATCTGAACTCACGGCAGAACTTTCCACATTGTATCATTGCATACGGTAAGAAAAATCTTTAATGGAATAATCCCATTTTTGTTACAAAAGGAGACATACAATTTGTTATGTCCGTGTAGTTTGTTCACACTTTTTGGACTTACAAAATTACTCTTAAATTTTTTTTAAAAGTAATGCACAAGAGTCTCAAATCTGTGGAACTATGACGTCCCTAATTTGGGTATGTTGTGAGGCTAACGAAGTGGGGAGAGAAGAGGTAGATTGGGAAGAATCTGGCAATTCAGATCTGGTCACTTTGTGCTCTTACCAGGGTGATACTGAGTGTCTACCACTCTGAAAGGAGATGCCAATGTATGTATTACATTCATATTACTACAGCAGGTTCTGATAAAGTTAGCAGCAATACAATTTTCCTGTTAACACCTAGAGGTTCTATCTTCTTATTGTGTGAAGTAAGCTCGAATTACACCTGCCCTACATTTTAGTCCAAACTGTTTTCCAGAATCCTGAGTCGCAAGTCGCAATTTGACTACAGTGGGAATTGAATAGTATTTATTATTATTTAATGATAATATTATTTAAAGAGAATTTAATGGGAAACGAATACAGTGGGAATTTGAATAGTGTTTATTATTATTTAATGAGAAGACAGCATTCTGCTGATGTGCTCATATCTTTCTTCTCCTCAAATAAGAATCCAGTCGTGCTCTAAATCGGTTTATATTAGTAGCATTGATGATATATTGTGGAAGTTTGTTCCATGTTTCCACTACTCCATTTGTAAGGAAGTGTTTCCTAGGATTGGATGCAGAAGGTGATTGTTAATTTTTTTAGTGTCCACGGAGGTATACATTTTTATTGGTGGTGAAGATTTCTTAGATGCCAGTCAACTATAATGTCCAGATAAAATATTGAAAGTTTCAATCAAGTCATCCCTTTCTCTTCTTTCTTTTAACGTTTTTGATATTTTTTTAAATCCTTTAATAATCAGTTTAATTGTAGGTTCCCCGTGGTGGGCGTGGGCATCATCAGGTGGGTGCAGTGCACTGTGCTGGAGCCATCCTACTTCAAGCTAAGCACGGAACACTGCCCCCTGCACCTGGCCCTGCTGGACGAGGTGGCCGGGCTACACCCCCTGCTGCATCACCAGCTGTTGCAACTCCTGGTGCAGTTGTTTGAGACCCCACAAGATGAGCTTGAGATACTCGTGCAGGTGACTGAACCATTTTCTTTCTCCGGTAACATCCATTATAAGATTCCCATATTCCTAATCCTTTTCACAATTAGTTCACTTTTAGTTTTCACAATTTTTGGTTCTGATGAAAAGAAAGAATGAATGAATGATGAAAAAAAAGAAGAAAGAAATAAAATTGTGGCCAATGACTGTTGGGAGAAGTTGACTGTTGGGTTACGATCGCAGCTTGACGAGCTTTGTGGATGTTGTTTATTTATTTATTACATAAGATACATTTATACAGTAAAATAACATAATAATAATATTTCAAAATAACTGTAAATATTAAAATGGGTACAAGTGTTATTATGTCTTGTTTGTCTATATTAGTTCCTAGCTAGGCAGATTGCCCGTTCTAAGGAACCAAATGCTGGTGAAAAATGCAAAAAATGTATTCTGAACAAAAAAAAAAAAACAAAGTGTTTTTTTTTTAGATTAAATATATACTAAGTTCTTACTGATTGTGGCATTTAATAGTTAAGCATTTAAAATTTTAAGTTTTAAGTGACGTTATTTAACAATTTTTCAGACTCAACCCTACCTAAGCCAATCAACCATTTATTTATTATTGAACCGATGCATGTCATTTTGCATGTTTTAATATTTAATTCTGGGGGGATTTTATTATATAATTTCAGTCCCAGATATGTGTATGTCTTTTAGAACTTCGACGTATTGCTCCCTGGGACCACAAGATCCTTTCTGGTGTGACTTCTTGTGATGTATTTGTGATCAATTTTATCAAGTTTTTCTAGATTTTTGTGTACGTGGATAATAACCTTTTTTATATAGTTTTGACGAACATCAAGTACATAAATTTTTTTATATAGCTGATCGCTAGAAAACCTATAGGGTTTACGCATAATAACTCTAACTATGGATTTCAGGGCCTTCACTAGTGGATCTAAAATTGTTCTACCTGACTCTCCCCAACCAATACAACCATACGTTAAGATGGGGTTGCATAATCTGAAATATATTTTTCTTAGATCTTGCTGTTTGATTATATTTCGTACTACAAAGAATATATGGATCAATTTTCTTACCCTTATTGTAAGGTTGTCAATGTGATATTTCCACTTAAGGCGATTGTCTATAATAACGCCTAGATATTTAATGTTTTTCACACTTTCCAAAACTTCACAATTGCTACGCTTACGCTTATGTATTTTAATTGTAAATGATGTACTAGGTTGTCCTTTTATAGTTGAGCTGAATCTTGTGTATTTAGTTTTTGATATATTTAGTGTAAGTAGATTTTTGTCAAGCCATTGTTTTATCGCCTTGATTCCACTTTCAGCATGTTTATGTGTTTGTGTCCAGTCGTCTCCTTCAAATATAGCTACCGTATCGTCAGCGAATGTAATAATTTTTCCGCCTACTTTTAGCTCGCATAATTCATTTATGTATATTATAAATAGAAGAGGTCCCAATGTGCTTCCCTGCGGTACCCCAAAGTTAGTATCTAGTGATTTACTCACTGTTTTGCCCATTTTGAGTTGCTGGCTTCTACCCGTTAAGTAACTCTTTAACCATTCGTAGGGCATACCTACAATGCCAATATTTTTTAATCTTTTGAGGAGTAATTTATGTGAAATTGTATCAAAAGCCTTGGCTAAGTCTAAGAACAGTGCAATGTTTTTCTTTCCGCGATTTATATTATCAGAAATATGTTGTGTAAGTTGCGCTATCGCATCGTCCGTTCCCCTCCCCGTCCGAAAGCCGAACTGATTTTTGCTTAAAAGTTTTCGGCTCTCTACATAGTTACTTAATCTGTTTTTAAAAAAAAATTCTATAATTTTTGAGATAGCACTCAACAGGGATATTGGCCTATAATTGCCCACTTGGTTTTTGGGTCCATTTTTGTAGATTGGTACTATTAAAGACTTTTTAAGATGGTCGGGGAAAACCCCTGAAGTAAAACTTTTATTAAAAATGTTCGATAAAGGTGATGCAATATTGTGTTTAATAATTTTTAGTATATGAGTGTTAAGACCGTCAGGACCTTTCGAATGTGTGTTGTTAAGATTGTCAATAATTTTTAGAACCTCTTCATTTGTCGTAGGTGGGAATTGAAATGAAAAAGAATGGTGTTTTGTTTCTATTGCAGATGCCAGTGAATCTTCAGTTTCCTTAGTGACACTTAGGATATTTTCTGCAAGGTTAGACCCAACCGTTGTAAAATATTGGTTAGTGTGGCAAGCAATTATGTCCGAATCAGTGGTGGCTGTGTTTCCAATTAGGAGTTCGTTAATATTAGGGTCAATTTTGTGTTTAGTATTAGTAATTTGCTTAACGATGTTCCACATGTTTTTACTTGATGGATCTTGGTCAAGTTGATGCTTATAGTACCGTTCTTTTGCCTTACGCATAACATCTTTACAAATGTTACATACCTACGGTAATTCTCTTGTTTACAAGTATTTTGTGGGTCTTTGGTCGCCACTTTGTGTAAATGATTTCTTTTGTGTATAGCTTTTACAATACCACTGCTAATCCAAGGAGAAAGTTGTATTTTTTTTATGTGCAATGAGTTTATCTTTTGAATTTTGTGTTATATGCATGTTGATTTTGTTAATAAATAAGTTGAGGGCTTTGTTAACATCAGTCACTCCACATACATCTGTCCATGTTTCATCATTTAGATCCCTAATTAATCCCTCGTAGCAGATGGTTGATGTAAACTGGTTATATTTTACTTGCTTTTTAAGAGATATGTTTGGAATGCTTATTGCTGTTGTATAGTGATCAGTTATTGTATTGTGTATAACAAATGCATTGGAAGCCATAATATTTCTGGTATTTATGTGATCTAAACATGACATGCTATTATTTTGAACCCTGGTAGGGACTGTAATATTTATTGCTAAGTTGTTTTCTGCCATGGCGCACATGTAATCGTGACATTGTCGGTGTATAATTCCAAAAGTGTTAATATTTATATCTACCATCACTATTTGTTGTTTAAAATCACTACATTTTTTGAGCTCAGATATAAGATTATCTAGAAATGGATGTATGTCGTGGAATGATGGTGATCTGTAAATGGCTAAAATACATAGATATCCATTAATGACTATTTTTAGACAATTAGATTGACTGATACAAATTTCTTGAACTTGCGAGTGGATGTCATCGCGAATGTAAGTTACGACTCCACTGTTTTGATTCAATAGTTTTGTTGTATGATATTCATGATATCCTGTAATTTGTTTAGCGAGATATGAGTCATTCAGTCTGCATTCTGTAAGGATTATTATATGAAATCTCACAGTCGACTTAATGCTATCTAAAAATAAAAGAAAGTCATCCAGATTTTCCATTGTACGGATATTTTGATGTATAATATTAATTTTGTTACTCCAATTAAATTTTTTGATTTCATCAATTTCTTCTATAATAAATTCATTGTTTGGCTCTCCTATGTTATCTATTTCCGTATATGCGTTTAAACCCATTTTATTTTATTTATATTATTACATGTTATCTTAGGATCGCTGAGTTTTAGGCCTGTATTTAAAATTGCAAGGAGGGTGATTGTACAATATAAATATTTTAATTTAGGAAGTTTGGTATTTGTTGATGGAGATAATGCTAGTGTTTGGTTCACATTGAACGGTATTAATAATAGTTTATAATAGTGTATAAAAGTGTATAATATGTTGATAAATGAGATGATATGATAGTGATCTTGATGTTTGGTGCTTGCTGTCGAAAATACTAATAATAATATAATAGAAAAAACAGTACCTTCTAGTCATTTAATATCCGTTAGCTTTTGCTCCGAATCTATCAGTATCGGCCTCGAATTATCGTCCCTTTTTGCAAAAATTCTCCCAGCCTTTGTCCAGACATACCTATAACTGTGTTCCCGTGCTAACTGCCTGGCTAGGAACCATAAACGTTTTGCTTGAAAAGTTAAGTATTCCGAAACGTATATTGGGTTTCTGGGACCTGACATACCTATAATACTTGTATTCATTTTGCCTTCAACGTTTTCACTGCGGTTAAATTTTTTTATAGCAGAGTACAAATTTTCTTTATGCGTTTCTGAGGTAAGTTTAACAATTACTGTCCTTGGTTTAATATCCTTGGTCTGTGTAGGTTTTTCCCTTTGCGTAACTCTGTAGATTGTTTCAATGTCCTTTGATCCTATGCTGCAGTTTGTTGTTTTGCTTATATTGTATATAATGCCTTTTAATGTATCTGGTGATTCTTCTTGAATTTCAGGAATTCCGCGAAATTCCAGACATTTTAAGTTTGCCTCCCTGTTTTTATGTTCCACGTCAATTTCCAATGAATGGATTCGGTTTTGTAATTTTGTCATCGTACTTTCCATTGTTTCTATTTTTTCTTCCAATTTTTTGTTGTTAGTTAGTGCCAGCTCCATTTTTTTGATAAGTTCATCATATTTTGAACTAATGAACTCCAATGATTTCTTTGTTTCTAAATTTTCTGCTTCTAGTTTTCGGTAAATGTTGGATTCAAATTCGTTCATACCTTTCCGGAAATCAGCTGAAGTCAGCTGCGTTGTTTCTGCATCAGGAGAGGGGGAAACCGGGATAGCTGTGAACTTCTTTGTTTTATCAGTGTTGCTGCGGGTAGTAGCCATATCGTTCGACTATATCTTCAATCCGTAACGTAGATGGTAAACCTTGATAGGTATAAAGTTTTATTTTTATTGTGTTCAGAAATGCCCCTTATAATATCTTAATTTATATAAAATGTCTATGACGAGATAAATATTATATCGTCTATGGTTGTATCTGACGTCACAATGACAACAGTTTTGACACTTCAAACTTAATTTTGAAATCACGATTGAAAGCTGATAATCACACTGCCCACTGTCACAAATACTGCCACTTTGACTAACTTTTTATTGTTTATTTATTTCTAGTTCAGGATATGTTTCTAGATTGTTTTAGTCAATATAATGACATTAAATACGGAGCTGTTATAATCAACTGTTGATGTAATTTTTGATAATTTAATTATGTTCAGTAGTTTTAATGCACACAAACAGGTTCTCCAACATACCTTGGAGGGAGATTACTTTTGGGAATAATAGAGTTCTTTGATGATTATCTGTATTCAATAAATACTTTGCGCAACTGCGAATAGTCAACCTTACTAGAGGCTAGCTGAATTGGATCTGAATTGCAAGAGCTGCTCTAGACTGCACCGTGGCTCTTGTCTCCCCTAATGTCCAAACTCTCAACTACACTACTTGCCATCTAGCGGCCTTTCGGGACAGCTCATGTCACTGCCCTCTATGTAACATGCTCGGAAGCTTTTAGATATATCACAGTCAACCTCTTGGATTTTTTGTGAATAAACTTGTTAGATTACATTCAAACAGGCTAAAATTTTGTCAGAATTAATAGTTTAATTAATAGATTCATTGAAGAAGAGGATAACAATAATAATCTAAATGAAAATATGAAAGAGTTCAACCATTATCTTTTTCTGTGTCTTGATCTCTTTCATATTTTCGTTTAGATTATTATTGTTATCTTCTTCAATGATATATTACTTTGATGGTAATAACCTTAAAAAAAATGAAATTGAAAATAGAGTTTTTCTTATAAAAAAATTTAATATTCATTTAGACTTTTATAAAAAGGTCAATAGTTCCATGTAAATAAAAACGGATATATTTTTCCGAGACGCCATCTGGGTTACAAACCAATTCTTAGAATGATTGTTTCCAATAAAATGGGTAGTTGTGCCTATGAGCAAAAAGGGAGGAAGTTGCCTATTAGGTAGGTAGTTGCCTATTAGCAAAAAGGGAGGAATGAAAACCAAAGGCTCAATCAATTCCTTTATTCCTGCCCAATATTGGCTTATTAGGTCGCCATGTTTACCGGTTGATTTAACTCCAACCTCATTCCCTTCCCCAGAGCACACGTTCCTAGTCCTAACAAATCAGTGCCCCCTGGTGTAGCGGTCTCACCGGGACAGGAGTGCTCCTGGCTGAGCTGGTACAGTTGTATCTTGTAGCCATTAACTGTTTGTATCTGTAGGAAAACAGTATGAAATGTCGTACATATTTGAATCCACATTTCTTCTTTTCTTTCAGTTGGAGCTGAGAAAAATGCTTCTAGACCGGATGGTGAACCTGCTCAGTCGCGGATGTGTAGTTCCTGTATTGAAGTATATCAAGCATTGTTGGCAACGCGACGATACAGACATCTCCCTCATCAGATACTTTGTAACAGAGGTAAGTGCGAGAGCAAGTAGGAGGCTCCTAAAGAAAACCTTTACCCCTCGGGCCTCTGGCATTTTGCCAGAAGTCAGAAGTTCAGATAATTTGTGTATCTCTGCTTTGCAATAAAATCCAAATGGAATATCCAATGGAATATTTCATTTGGATTTTATATATATCCACTTTCCACGTTGTTGAAGGGTGTGTAAATATTCTTTTCTCCATCGATTCCAAAATGCCTGAGTTATTTTTTGTAACAATTGCCACCACGGTAACCTATTCATAGGTACTTTAGACCAATCAGATTCAGGAACCGATGTGAGAAGAGCCCTATCAAAAAATGACCAGGCGTCAATGCTTCGAGTTCAGACGGATCAGACGAAAATTGTGATTATGGACGATAATTCAAAATGGCTTCTATTCGAATAAACAATGTTGTTAATTCCTCAAACGTAAGTATTTGTTCACCTATTACTCGTTTTAGGTGATATTTCAAGGATTTTATTCCTACTTCGTATATGCCTCCAAAGTGAGGTGCAGAAGGGGGATGAAAATACCATTTGATTTGCCGCGTGGTGGCAGCAGATGTGAAGTAATCAGGAGCTGATAAGTAAAGAACGAAGTTTGTGTGGTTATCACTAATGATACAAGAACGTAATCCCCTTCTGGCTAAAAAGTGATCCAAAGCCGCTAAAAAGGCTTCTGTGGATAATTCAGATACAACATCTAAGTGTACTGCTTTGGTACTTAAACAAATAAATAAGTACAGATAAGCCTTCATAACTTTGGTTCCTCCACGTCTGCTTTCATTTATTGAGAAATCTGCTCCAATATTGGGGGAAGGAAGACCTTCTCAAAATTTAATTTGGGACAAATCTCCCATCATAGGCTTTACACCAACAGGACGAGCTTTAAAAAATGTTATGCATTTACTAAGCCGTGACCGAATGACGTTTCGAGTGGAAATTATTAAATGTTTTGATTGTAAAATTGACAATAACGTCCTAAGAATTATTTGCATGTGGGGACATGCAAATAATTCTTTTGATACGAGTCAGTTATCAAGTTAGTAAGATGACTTTTCTTGGTCAAAAGTTCGAGATGTTGGACATTAGAGTCGATATGGACATATTGCAATTGCTCACCACCTCTGAATAAACCAACTGAATTCAAAAAAGGTATAATCTCTCGAACGTGAGACACATTTTGACAAGTTTTGCCTGTAACTGAATGAAAATGAACAAATTGCATTTTCATAAACCACGATTTTAGAGCCGTACGAAGTTCTTCGGCAGTTTTGTGGGTTCTGAAAAACAATATTAACTTCACAATATCTTGTTGAAGTTTAGGTCTTATCAAAAGTATAATATTCAATGAATGGTTAAAAGATATTTTAGAACTTGCATAAAAAACAACTCCTTTAAGTTTTTTAATGGATCCAGTATCCTTAATTACACAATGTTGAGGAATGAAATATCTTCCACTCGAAACTGATGAAACTCGTCACGTCTATCATGTGGCCCAAAGATTTATATTTTCTCATGAATTGAATGTAATCAGATTTTATATCTAGATACCGAGAAAAACGGCGCTCGAGGTGATGCAGACGAGATACTGCCGAATGAACCAACAAGAGCCGATTTAACTTCCCTAAATGGAAGTGGAATAACGTACCGTCCCGCATCATTTCTATAATGTTGAGTAGAAAATATGTTATCCCAAAACAACTTTAATGGAGATAATAGTGAAGGATGATTGGGAACGATCTCACAAGTTGTCTTCACATTAGTTTCAATTGATGAATCTAATATTGTCAAAAACGAATTAATAGGAGCTGTGCTGTGATTGACATTTCCCATTAAAATCCAACCAAAAGCTGTGTTCAAAGCTATCGGTTCATTTGCTTTTCCTACCACCTGCCCCGAACGAAGTACTGACGAAAACAACCCAGCACCCAATAAAATATGTATTGCAGAGGGCTTATCGAAATTTGGATCAGCCAAAGTTAAATTTCTCAAATGATCCCAGTCTCCCCGACGAACGGGAGAACTAGGCAAATATGCACAAATGCTTGATAACACGACGAAATTAGCATCAAAAAGCTCATTCGAACATAGAGGACGGATCCGACACTTGACCAGTCCCTTCTGCACAATGGCCAACAACTGTCCAATTCCTCGAATAGAAATTTGTTTATTAGAACAGTCAAGGCCCAATTGAATCGCACAATCATGTGAAATAAAATTTGCTTGGCTTGCACAATCCAACAATACACGAACCTTGTGAAAATGACCCTTTTTATCACGAGCTTCTACGATAACCGTAGCTAACAAAACTGATGATTGGCTAGAGCTCGATAAAACGTTGGAATTGTTATGCCTCTCCAAATGAGGTGTGGTTGCCGCGATGGCCGATACGATTAGGTCGATTGTCTCAGGTGGGTAATCAAGTACCTCTTGTCTAGAAGTGTTATCAAAATTGTTGCTATTTGACGCCTGTACTTGCCTATTTATGTCACGTGAAAAATGCAACAAAGAATGATGATTTTTATGGCACTGAAAACAATTAAAACGCGATGAACATTTCTTGACCAAGTGCTGAGCAGAGAGACAATTCTGACAAAATTTATATTTCTTCACAACATCAAATCTAGCAGGCGGTTGTAGATTTAAAAATTGGTCACACTTTGAGAATGAAAACGATCTCTCAACAAATTGTAGGCAATTGGGTAATTGATTGCGGAAACTGGAAGATGCTTTATAATTTTCAACGCGTCACCCGATAGCGCTCCTAACAAATAATGTAGTTTATGTATGTCACTTAGAGATTCATTATCATGGATTATAGCATCAAACGTGTTTATAAAATTTATCCATTTAGTGATTCCACCCGAAAAGGTTGGCAAACTAATTTTTGGAAGTGAAAAACCGAGACTATTTGATGTTTTTATAGAATCTTCCTTTGGTGGAAAAACTGCCAGATAATTCGTATGAATTTCATAATACATGTTTATAAAAGTTTTGTATTTATTTTCCAAATCGGTTAAGTCTAACTCTTTACTTTTCGACGTTTTTAGGATTACATAAGATTCAACAAAGTCGTTCCTTTGCTTTACGATATCCTTAATTCTAACCAGTAAGCTATTTCTATCTATTAAATTACCAGAAATAACTGCTTTGATTGATGAATCATGAATTTCCCGGAGACCTAGAATGGCCAATTTATTACGGACAACAGCAGTAGCAGCCATTTCAACAAATCAACACAACTATTCTGACAATCGAAAATTAGTTCTATTTAAATATATTAGTATTCTATTTTATATGCAAAGATTGAATAATAATAATATTTTGATAATATTTTAATAGAATTCAACAAACGAAAAATGCGAAATTTACCATGAATTTTATCCCTTTTGAAAGTGACAATATGCCCAATTCAAAAGCCGAAATGCCAGGAATATTAGGAATACTGGATCAAAGTTATTGGAAAACACATACAAGCATCCAACTCCAAAAAACTCAAGAAATCCGTCACGATTGGAACAAAAATGTTGCATCGGAGACTGTTACAGCCTCAAATGCAACTGGCGAAAATGAAATTGTTTGAAGTTGGATGAATATATGTCTGGTAAAATTATGGAATACAAGGAAGTGGGGAAAACCAAGGCACTTACCAAATTCGAAGGCGAACACATTAAAACTCAACTAGTTGCTGCAAATATCAAGTCATCTCACAATGTACTGGTTGTTTATTGTTCCCTGCTTTATAGTTAATGCCTTTCCCGTCAACTTGGATATGAGATATTGCATCTTTTCAGAATTGTCTAATGAACTATTTGAATGAATAACGGAGACATAGGTCTCATAAAATAGAGGCCAATTTTCCAGATTTCTGTCAAACATTCAATTTCTAATGGCGGTAATTTGATTTGACAATGCAGTTTTTCCATTGGATTTGATTGCATGCTTAACTCGGTAAATTTAATGACACCATACCTTTACCTCAACGACTGTGTCTGGGTTAATTTCTAGTTAACAATCGACCTTTTCGTCTAGAGTCATGATAAATTCTGAACGAATACTTTCTACGGTGCCAGCGCCCGATAAAAATGCTTGACGATTTGTAGCACTATCAGACGATTTCTTTATTTTGTCAAATACTGACTGTAATGTCGCAAAACTAGAAGCTAGCTTCGCGTTTAAACGTTTCAAACGTCTGTCATCCCGTGATGATGAACCAGACGGTGCGGTTGAGGACATCTTCTTGTTCTGGTTATTTTTGTAACAATAATACAGCCCAAGAATATGCTTATAATGTTTATTTGAAACAAATTAATTGAATATTTAATTTACGCGCAATGCTCACTTTGACCCCGACAATCGTGAGGGGTTAACAACACTGAATTAAAATATTTTGTATTAATTTATGCGTAATTAATGTTTACGGATTAGCAATTTATTATTTCAATTTCTATCCAATACTACGAGTAGATATTAACAAATAGTAAAGACAGTATGTCCATGAACAATAATGCGGGTAGAACGAAATTGGTTTGCAGGTGATTGTAATACACTCTGAGAGTTTTCAAGATATTTTTAAAAAGGTTTATATCTCCGGCTCGTTAGGACCATGAATGATGTGTGTTTTATGTGGGGATGTGGATGTCGAAGGACCTTGTATGTGTTTTGAAATGTGTTACATACTGCATGACCAACTTTTTGCAATTTTTAACCCCCCCCCCCCCCCCTGAACAGGTCACGTAGTATGGGTACGTTCCCTAACAATAAGGAAAGGAAAAAAAAGGACTCCCTGAGGAACCTTGTGGCACTATGCTTTCTTGGCTGAGTTTATTCTGCACTTATGACTATATTAGTCACGGTATGCGGGATTAATTGTGGATGCGGTAAGCGGTATATTAGAGGTGTTCATGCGGTGATGATCGATTAAAGACTGAATGTGGGTATGATAAAATGACAGGTATACAGGAATGGGTAGGAAAGGAAAATGTGACAATACAAGCTACAAATACAGGGTCTATGATGTATGTAGGTAAGTCGTATGTAGGTAAAGTAGGTAAGTAGCTATGTATCTTTGTATGTAGGTAAGTGTAGTATGAATTGTGTAAAATGTCCAACCAAAGGGATCTTATATTTTCTGGCAAATTATTGAAGAAATTTGTTCCTAAGTATTTGTAGTTTTGTTGACTCAAAGTTTTTTTACAAATCGTAATTGGTAACCTGATTATTTTTGCCTGAGATTTGCTGTGTTTTTGAAAGGTACGGTTTTGTTTAAGATATCCTCTTTGTAAACTTGTAAGGTTGAGTGAAACAGGAAAAGAGTATTTAATTTTATGACTTTAAATTCTTTGAATATGAGTTCAGATCTTTGACCAAGTATACCCTAGACAAGCCCTCTCATAGAAAAACATCAGAATAATGTAACGCCAGTAACAGTAATTCCGCAATAAAACTCTCCTTCGAACTGGCCCAAAAACTTGAATTTTAGTCTAAAACAAATTTTGAATGAATATACTAGGACGATCATAAACTCATTAAAGAACTCATCTTCAACTGGCTTGGATGATATTTCAAATATTACCTTAAAAAAACTTTTACCAGAAATCACCATTCCCCTTACAAATCTCATTAACTTAAGCATCGCAAAAGGCCAATTCCCCGATAAACTTAAACAAAGAATCATAATTCCAATACATAAAAGAGGCTCTAAAGCGGATATAGCTAACTATCGTCCAATAACATTACTAAATTCACTATCCAAAGTCTTTGAAAAAGTAATTAACTTTCAATTAGTCGAATACCTTGAAAAAAATAATATATTATCCCACAACCAATTTGGCTTCAGGAAAAATAAAGGCACCTCCGATGCCATTGCGACAGTTACAGATTTTTTAAATGAAAACTTAGACAAGGGATCAAAATGCATGTCAATATTCCTAGACCTATGCAAAGCATTTGATACTATCTCACATTCCAAACTAATACAAAAACTATCAAACATTGGAATAAATAGGAATGAACTTAGTATTATTCGAAATTACCTTTCAAACCGTAAACAAAGTGTAAAAATCAACAACTGCCTCAGCAATCAACTGCCAATTAGTTTTGGCGTGCCTCAAGGAAGCGTCCTGGGTCCCACGTTATTCCTAATTTACATAAATGAACTGTGCAATCTACCTATTGATGCCAAAATCGTTAGTTTCGCTGATGATACGATTCTCCTCTTCAAATCAAGTAACTGGTATGATGTTTACATAAAAGCAAACAGGGGCATAGCTATTGTTAAAAGATGGTTAGACAATAATACACTAACAATGAATGTGTCTAAAACTAAATACATTGAATTTAGTATTAATCCGTCCCTAAGTAACCCAGAAAATAATATTCAATTATGTGCTTGCCCCCTGTCAAAAGTTAAGGGTATTCCTCAAATATTTTTAGAAACTTTTCATCGATAGATGGTGCTATTTTCAATATCGTCTAATAAAACACTTTTAACACGTTATGCTTTTTAATATTGAGATGAATTATTGATTTGCGGACGTATATAAGTAATATTAATCTGTATAAATTTTTTTTGGTACCTATAATTTCATAATCGAAGAAAACGGCTGAAAAATACGCAATTTCATTGCAAAAAATACGTTCAAAAGACTTTTCTCACAGCTCCGCGCGCGTTGGTATAGAAACACATTTGCGAAAAAGAGTGAATGTCAAATATTATATGATATTTCGCACGGGTTGAAGAGAGACGGAAGAAAGAGGTTTGTTTAAATCGGGCAATTGTCAACGCGTGGGGAGATTGATAAAAGGAGCCAGCTGTGAATAATGGCATGTGTGCCGGGAGCTGGCGTTAACCAGACCCTTTTTTTAGAGGCCGCTTTTGCTAAATAGCACTCCTCTCGACGCGGCATAGAGTCCCTGCATGCATCTCGTTCTAGCGGCTCTTTAACAAACGAGACAGCGCTAGCAACCCATGCTCTCTGCAGGCAATGGTCGTGTGGAGCGTGTCGATGTCAAGCGATGTAGGTACATACCTACTTACGCATTATCTCGTTTGTTTGCTCGCAGATATTGTGTAAATAAGTCAAAAAGTTACATTTTTTCTTGTATTTCTGTGGGGCGCATTTATCAAACCAACGAAGTGGTTAGAATTGTCAGATGGAGGAACAAATTTGTCGGGTGCTCAAGTCAGGATCTGTTTTGCTTCCCTACGCTACAACAAAATACATAATAATATAAGTAGACATTGTGATGTTATTTTCGTGTTATGTTATTATTATTATCCTGCGCTGCCGTGATATTTGAGTGACAAGGACAGTTCCTACAGTGTGCATATGAAGTCATTTTTCATATAAACAAAACTTTTTGTATTTTTTTTAAATATATTTTATTTTCACAAATGATAAAAATGTCATGTTAAGAGAGATGAGGATTGAAAATAAAACTTTTTTTGTACAAATATCTTATACACGGTGTCCGTAAACCAGGGCTGGGCAAAATACATGCTTTGCTGTAATTGAAATACAAATTACAAAATATTTTTTCGCATGTATTTAAAATACGAAATACAAGATACTTTCAAGTCATGTATTTGAAATAACAAAATACAGTATTTTAACCATTTTTTAATTTAAAATACAAAATACAAAATACATTTGATTTTGGTAGAACCTTTGGTTGCAATAAATTGTCGTAACTGCCCTGTAATTGTTGAGTATCCATAGAAGCAAAGCTAAACAGAGTGAAACAGAGACGTGCATAAATTGATCAATCATATTGTTCAGAAGACACATCTCGTCTCCGCTCCACATGTAAAGTTTTGTGGTAGAGGACTTAGGTGTTAGATAATAATAATTATTATTGTTATAACACTAGCTGGTTCCCGGCATGCGTTGCAATGCCATATTAAAATAAATAAATTGTTTCTCCCTGCATGTTCTTTCCCGTGCGTCCCCGTTCCCCTCCCGCATCCCCTTCCCCTCCCGCATTCCCCTTCCACCTTCCCCGTCTACCCACTCTCCCCTCCCGCTCCCCCGTCCCGCCAACCCCTCTCCCGCGTTCTATATATTCACTCCCAGTACATTCAGTTTTACAATTTTTTTGATTCAAATTTTCATTTTTCACATATTAAAAATATTTTTTTTTATGTTATAAGAACATTAATCAAATCTGAAACCTAACATGGGTAGGTACCTATTTAAAATATCTATAATTTCTAAAATCCATAGACAATTCTTTTGTTACAAAAATAAACAGCTGCCTGCTAAATTCAATTTCAGTTTAAATAGTCGTTAAGTTTTTTGAAATTATCCAATTTTCTGCTTAATTTTCTTAATTTTTCTATCCGTCGGAACCTTCTACAAAGTATTAGAAAACTTTAAAAAAAAATCAATGAAATAGGTAAAGTCGTTCTGAAGTTATGTAGTGACCAGGGGAATCAAGGATTCATTTTTATATACATAGATAACATTTGTGTAGCGCAATTTTGTGTTATTTCACTTCAAGTGCGCTCTACAGTTAAAAATAATCTTGTATTCAGTCAAATTATTCATGTAGTGCTTGATCTAATACAATGATACAAAAATGTTCAATGCAAAGCAATGACAAGTATAATATAATTTAATTCAAAATGTACACTAACAGTGCTATTATAGCACAGGACAATAATAATAACTAGCATGACATAAAACAAGTACAGTACATTATAAAGCAATGATAAGAGAACTACAAATAATCATTAGTAAGAGTGCTATAGCACAGGAAAATAGGACAATATTCCAGGATAGCGTTTTTGTCTATAAATTATCTATGTATGTCAGTTTATTTTTCATTATCAGTATTAAGATCGCTAAATGTATTTTGAAGCCATAAGTATTTGAAATACAAATTACAAAATACCTTACTAGCAGGTAATTGAAATACCAATTACAAAATACATTTTTAGCAAGTAATTGAAATACAAATACAAAATACGTATTTGTATTTCAAATACGTATTTCAATTACAAGTAATTCAAATACTGCCCAGCCCTGCCGTAAACTAGTGGTAAAACTGGTGAATCTCCATCCAAAAAACTTTTTTCGGTCTGAACACATCGATTTCTTATTTTTAGCAAGTAAACATTTACAGCCGGGTGCACGCTTAGGGGTTACAAAAGGTTATAGGGGTTTAAAGTACGCGGGTTTTGGCTTTCTGATTGGCATTGAGTTGGCGCGTGAGTGGCCGACTGACACAGGAGCGCCGACAAAAGTGTGACATGTTTTTTTTTTATGAAATACGAACTTTCCCGAGTTTCGAAAAACCTCACAGTAATTAAAAATCTTCTACTACTATCACAGTAAGTGGAAATCGTTGCCTGGGTCGTGATGGAAGAATTAGCCAGCTGAGGAATTGATCTCACGACGCCTGGGTGGGAACCAGACGCAATATTAACTCGGCAAGTGACCGGTCTTATTATTAACGTATGAGACTGCACATAGTAAAAGCAGGTTCAGATTTTGTTTTTTACTCAAAATATTCAGAATTCGCAGAGAATGGAGGAATAGAAATACCATCTACTATAGTATTATTAAATCCCTACTTAAAATCTTAAATATGAACCCCCATGCCGGTCCTAGCGAATAAAAACTTCTGTCATGAATATCTGTTCTTATCGTTAATTTTTTCTGACAGTGAAGCATTTTTTTATTTACTTATTTCTTTAATTCTTTCCACATATTCTGTCCATATTTCTAGTCCATATTCATATTTTCCCCAGACGTAATATTAGAGGATGAGATTTCTCCACAAATATTAATTTTAGGGGTCTCGTCATCTGAATATTTATTTACTTTATTTCCGCGCCAGTGTTTGTGAGAACTAAAAGGTATAATATAAAGGTATACAAGAATAAAATTTTTGAGCAACATTAAATACGAACCACCCTATACCCATCGAGCGATATGGGTGATCGAACAAGCATAAAATTGTTGACAATTACTACACATAGGCAACTAACTGGCAGAGGAAGGACACAAGTAGAAATGAGATCCTTGAGGTGTATGTGTGGTAAATCCGTGTATGATTGTTCTATAAGCGTCAAATAGATAATATTATAAAGTATGTGTTTAGGTACTAGGTACCTAGGTAGGTATATCAAGAAAGAATGCAAGACTAAAACCGGGATTCCACATGATTTATTTCATAAAATCTATGAGAAATATCCCTATTGAGAACCGGCTTTCTGTACAATAGAAACCCAAAATTGAATCGGCTTCAACTTTCGTTCTGCGAAATCTAACAATTTTTTCCGTTATTGTGATACTAACATTATACCTAGTATAGGTAGTGTCTCTTGAGATCATTTTTCGCAAAAAACCGGCGCAATCAATCAATCGGCGAATTAATTATTTGAGAACAAACAGTCGGAATAAAAGTACCTAGAGATGTATGAATGCGAATAATCGTTTTCTTCACATTCACTTTCAACTCTACCCATCCTAGGTATCAGCGAGAAAACGGGGATAGATAATTAGTAAAAATTAAACAATACTATAATAATAATTATAAAATATTATAACCTAACTACAGAATGAACCTAGAAAATGTGGATAATGAGTAAGATTAAGAAAGGGACCCTTATATGGTTTGGGCATGTAGAGCGAATGAATGAAGAAAGTAGGCAGGTACCTAAGAAGGTAGGTAGGTACCTAGTGTAAGAAGAATATATGACGTAAATGTGAATGGTAGAAGAAGTCGGGGATGCGCGAGGAAGACACGGCACGATCAAGTGAATCAGATACTTTAGTCGGGTCATGTCAAAAGTCAGAATAACAGAAGTGTATGTATGAGACGATGTATGAATGTGAGGGGGGCAAAGAGTGTGTGCCAAGACCGAGTTGTTTGACCCAGTAATACCTGTATTCCAATTCGCCGTGCTGACGTTTCATCCCGTTTGCACTAAGTCTTGGATTCACTCTCTTCCCGGAATAGCTATGTTTCTTACAAAGGGCACGCCTCATTTTTATGGAATAACAATAATGCGCTGCACAAAATTTTGTTATTCTTGTATGCAGCAAAGTCTTCAAACTTCTAAACCCTTGGCAGACAGACATAAATCAGAGAGAATAGTAGGTATCCAGCTCGATTTATGCATTTTATTGTTTAGCACGTCTCAATAACATAACTAGGCAGGCGTCTAGTGATAGTTACAGATTTAAGAAAGTTCTAAATAATTACAGTCGCTGTCACCATAATTATATAGTTAATTTTACCTTTTTTACTGCGTGCCTTTAACCGCAAATGTTCTTTGCCCCAAGTAATTCTGGAACATTCATAAAAAAGCAAAACGAACATTCTATCGGAATAAAAAATCAAGCCACACAAATTGGCATTTTTACTACAAATATACTGACCACTTTAAAGCCGTAGGAATGGGTTGAAAGCGTGCACGTGAAACCAATGGCTCTCACATAGGTTTGTCTCCTTCTAATAGAGATTAGTGCATTTTAGCTGGCGGTGTTTGCATAAAATAATTACTTTTGTTAATTTAATTACTTGGTTATTATTAGTGATAGAACAGTGAAATTTTGGTTCGCGGTAATGTCATTATTAGTATTATTTTTCGGTACTAAAATAAATAAAATGTTATCTGTAGTTTTCAAATGCGGCTGAAAAATAGATTGTATGGGAATTGTCACATCTGTTTCACCTTAATATATGTGATTGCCCCTATCTAGAACGTGTTACAAAAATCAAATACTTGGGTATTATTTTTGACAATAATTTAAAGTGGAAAGAACATATTATCACTACAGCAAACAAACTTCGAAAATCTATATACCTTTTTAGACAAACTCGCAACTTTCTTAATTTGAACCAACTCAAAACAATTTACTATGCACTATGTCAATCTAATCGAGTATGGTATCATAGCCTGGGGAGGAGCAAACGCTGCCGCCATTGATCCGATCTCTAAAGCCCAGAAACTAATTATAAAGATTATTCTAAAACTACCGATCACAAGCAGTTCGGATGAAATCTTTAGGAGAATCGGTGTTTTGGACATTAGGCAACTTTATGCCAAAAATATACTAGTTTATCTATTCAAACATAGAACTGTTTTTGACAATATCCAAACTGTTCGTGATACGAGAACCAAAGGGCAAAATCTCTTACTTATCCCTTTCGCCAAAACAACGTTTGGTCAAAGAAACTTCAGGTACTTTGCAACAAAACTTTATAATACACTTCCACTGACCATTAGACAGCACACTAATCACGTAAAATACAAAACAGATACCAAGTTTTGGATCACTACCAAAGACAGATCATATATCAACAATATTTTTAGAACCTCCTAATGCATGCTAACCCATTGATATGATGCTGATTGTCCTTGTACTTTTACTTTAAATGTAAATAACATTTTATTTAAAAAAAAAAAATTATTTAAAAAAATACATACGTATACAGATTCATAGTAAAACATTTGGTTCTTAAAGCTAATAACAATATGTAAATTTCTTTTTAATGAAACTACCCAATTCAAAAGAGAAAACATTTCTCGTGCTTGAATTTTGGAGTGCCATTGTAAAATGCATAGTTACACAGAGTATGTTATTACAAGTACTTATATTAATAAAATATATATTCATGAAGACAAGTGGACATAATAACTGACAGTATTGTCAGAGTAGGTACATATAATAAAGTTGTAACAATTTGGTGCCTGCAAATAATGCGTATGTACTTGCTTTCAATTTGATATGGTGATGAAATATTTTTAGTGATTATGTTCTAGTTTATTTTTGTGTTGTTATTATTGTGATGATGAATTTAAAACTTATAATTAGTGTCGGGTTGGTCTATTAGTGTTTTTATTTGGGATTTAAAAACTTTATAATTTTTTTCAGACTTGATTTTATATGGGAGAGCATTGAAAAATTTTATACCTTGATAAGCGTAATGGTGTTGGGAAGCACTCGTTTTAAATTTTGGAATTTCTAAATTGCCCTGTGATCGTGGTCGGTTGTTTATGTTTGTGAATGTTGTTGTTGATGGATTGAAATGATCTTTATGAGTTTGCAATAATGAGTTCTTTTTGAAAATTTTATTAAGACTGAGAACCCTAAAAGAGTCAAATAGCTGTGTTGTTGGAAATACAGATGGTTTTCGTAAGATGACTTTCAAAATCAACCTCTGTACCCTTTCTACAGGTAAGAGGTTTGTTTTGAAAGTCCCACCCCACCCGATTATACCATATTGTAGTATAGATTGGGCAAGAGAGAAATAGATAGTTTTGATCATATTGGATGATAAGATGTTTCTCAGTCTAATAAATATGTATATAAGTTTTCTTATTCTGGTTACTGTATTTTGGACTTGTTCTTTCCATTTTAAGTGTCTATCTACTATGACACCCAGATACTTTATACTATTTTTGCATGTTATTGGTAGGCAATTTTCATCGTTGCATTCCTTTTTATTTTCACACTGTGATGAATGGATTTCAATAGTTATATTGTTCTCGACATTTTTTTCTTTCAAAGAAAAAGGAATAAAATAAGTTTTCTCCGTATTAAGTGAGAGACAATTTAGGTCAAACCATGTTTTGAGTATGTTTATATTGATATTTGCTATACTCATTGTTTTCTCCCATGATTTCCCTTTAGTGATAACTACAGTGTCGTCTGCATAAGATATGATATCTCCAACTATGGGAAGAGTGAACATTTGATTTACATATATAATAAAAAGGATAGGACCGATGACAGTTCCTTGTGGTATACCAAATGATGAGGTTTTAGGTTCACTTGGTGTATTATTTATTTTGACGTATTGTAATCTCTCTTTTAGATAACTTTGGAACCATGACAGTACTGTTCCGTCAAATCCAATTTGCATGAGTTTCTCATTTAGTTTGGAGTGTGATATGCTATCAAATGCCTTGCGTAAGTCGATGAATATACCAAGACACTTTTCTCCATTATCTAATTTTTGTATTATTGTTGAAGTTAATTTAGCTATTGCATCTTGAGTGCTGAGATTGTCCCTAAACCCAAATTGGTTTGGGCTCATTATCTTTTTTTCTTTTATGTAATTGTTGAGTTGTTTTTTAACAATTTTTTCATAGATTTTTGCAATGTTTGATGTGAGTGCTATGGGACGATAGTTGGAGATATTTTTTTCATCTCCAGATTTATAAACAGGGGTGACAATAGTCTTCTTATAATTGTTCGGGAATACACCCTTCTTTAGACTTACATTTATTATATGAGCAATCGGTTTGCTGATTATCTCATGAACGGCTTTTAATGTTTTTACGGTTATATTGTCATAGCCAGGGCTTGCTGATCCTCGCAAACTTATTACAGCGTTTTCGACTTCTTTATCAGTTACTGAAGCAAATGTGTGGAAACCTTCTTCAATAGTTGAGTTGTGCTCTGGTTGTTGTGTTTGTTTGTTATCTAGGATAATATTACGAGCAAGATTAGGGCCGACATTAGCAAAATATTCATTATAAATGTTACCACACAGTTTTGGATTTTTTTCGGCGTCAGTGTTGATTCCGTGATGAGTAATTTCTTTAGGTAACTTTTTTTTCGTGCTTTTGTTGGTTATTGTATTGATGATTTTCCAAAACTCTTTGCTGTCTTGACCAGCATTTTTTATTTTATTACGAAAATACTTTTCTTTTGTCAGTCTAATTAACAGCGCAAGTTTGTTACGGTATTTCTTGTAGAAGGTGTTGATTTTTTCATCATTAGGGAATTTTCTAGACTGGTGGTAGTATTTTTCTTTATTTCTGATTGAAATTACTAGTCCATGGGTTATCCATGGCTTTATCAATCTGTGTTTAGATTTTGGTTTAGAAACAATTATTTGTGTGGATAGGTTAATGTGATTTTGGAAAACTGTTTCGAAATTCTCAGCACAGGTATTTGGATTTTCCGATTCAAATATTGATGCCCAGGTTTCCGTTTTAAGATTTGTTCTTAAAATTTCCATATTTAAATGTTTTTTTTTCATATTTTTTCTTGTCAATTTTGTTAGAGTTGGAACTTCTTTTATCAATGTTGGTAACAAATATACAGGTATAGTGATCGGTTGTGCTGGTTTTCCATAATATTGACATGTTTTTTTCATTGTTATTTGAGTTGCACCATATGTAATCGATGCAGGAAGGAGTTTGTCCACTGACATTCCGTGTTGCATTATTTATAAATGATTTATAGTTTAGCGATGTCATTACATTTATATAATCTTCCTTTATCTTACCTTTTGCCTCATTCAAAATGTTCACGTTAAAGTCGCCTGTGACAACGTTACAAGTACCTTTTAGTTGTAGCAATAACTGTTCCAACTCTATAATAAAACTGTTAGGGTTCGATCCGTGTGTGCGGTAGATATTGTATATAACTTCATTCACTTTTAAGTTCAGTTTTAGACAGTTAGCAAGCTTCATGTTGATTTCAGTGATTGTGATGTTATTGTGTTTGTTTAAGATGAAAACAGCAATACCACAGTTCTTATTAATATGTGTTGTGGACGAATAATATGTATAGTCAGGGATCTCGTACAGTGCGGTAGCATTATTTATATTTAAGTGTGCTTCTGTTAAAACAATGAGGTCCGGTAAAGTTTCAAGGAGATTTAATGTTAACACAAATTCTTCGAAATTTTTTTGCAAACTTCTGATGTTTTGGTGCAGAACAATGAATGCATTTGGAACGTTTTTTAATAGTTCATTACATTGTTTTGAGTCTTCGCAAGTGTATTGTGAAACATCTGTTAATTTATCAATTTCCTCGGTTAGAAAATCATCCATAACTTATTCATAATCGATTCTTTGCTGTGCTATGATAGACATTCTTTTCCGGTAAGTACATATTTCACTATTTGCACTATGTTGGGTATTGTTTTTTGTTCCGAATAATTTGTTGTTATTGTCACAGTTGTAGCATTTGACACTATCTTTACTTTTTTCGCATTCGCTAAATTTGTGATTTTTTGAGCAATGTATGCATCTGGGCTTATTCATTTTATTTAGGCATTTAATGGATGTGTGTCCGAAACCAACGCAATGATAGCACTGCATCAAAGGGTCGCAATCCTCTATGTGCGCCCGGACAAAGCCTATATTGATTCTTTGTTTATGTAGTAGCATTTTCCGAATAGGGCCTGTTGTTTCAATTATTATATTACGGAGTTGATCACTTTTTCTATTTTTCAATATTTTCATTACTTTAATGGATTCATTTGTAATATCACTAAGTTCACTATTTTGTAGAATAAGATCGTTTAGGAAATTATCTTCGTTATACTCCCCACCGACACCTTTAATAATCATGCACGGTCTCTTATTTTTTAATTCCGTTGCTGATATTCCATTTTTATTTTTATTTATTTTTGCCTTCAGTTTTTCAGCATCTTCTTTATTTGAGCAGGTCATAATTATTTTATTATTTGTTGCTTTTTTTATTCCACTTATTCCAATTCCTAGGTTAGGCGCTTTTATTGTTTTTGTGATAATACTCTTTATGTCTTCAGATGTTTCTTTGCCTTCAGCGGTGATTAAGACAGCAAATTTGGGTTCTTCGATTGGAATCATCCTTTCTTTTAGACCCATTGCATAGGATTTTTGTTCATTATTTTTTTCGAGCTTGATGATTACTTTTTTTTGAAGTTCAATAATTTGTTCTTGGAAATGGTTTTATATACATAGTTGTTGTTATCCTTTATAAACTATTCTTTAACTATTTATGTTAAAATGCGCCTGCTCTCAACACAGGAACTCCTAGTGAGACAGGCACAGCACAATTACCTATGTAACATAAAAATATAAAGATTACAATAAAAAAATAAAAAAATTCCGCCGTATTGCGTACGAGTTCCCGGCAATATACAACTGACCACCGAGTTAACGTATTGTGTAATTTTTCACACCAACACATCAATAGTTGTTCACATCTTGGCCGCATGCACATTATTGACAAGCTGTGTGTATACAGTGGTTTTCAAAGTGGGGGACACAAGACATTTATAAATTTAATTGGAAATTTTTTTTTTTTTACTTTATTATGACAAGCGATTCAATTTCGGAGGCGAGTATGGGTACCGCCCACGACGCCTCGGGAACCATTTATTGGATAACCAACGCCTCTACCGTAGGTCACCCCAAGTGGTTCGCTACGTTTGGTGACAAAGCAGGGGTGCCCGGGTTGATGGAGTGATGTTTGTCCAGGTCTTGGTGGCGGATGCGTCGAAAATATTCAAAGGCTTGTGTTCTGTTTTGCAAAAGGTATTATGTCACGTAAATTATTTACATGACATGGCCAGTAATGTTATTTGTCGATAGCCTTATACTAATTTTTTCGACTGGCAATGTTTTAGTTACGACTTTTGCCGGGAGAGCGACAATTTTTCCGGTTCAGTCACTTCTGGAAATGGGGGCGACTTGGGAACGCCGCAGTTTCGACGGGTCAAAAATACTTTAATAATTTAAGTCTTGACATGTAAGATAATCTTAAGGATAACCGCAACCTGTCCTGCGGAGTTTACGCGTCGCCTGAGGAGCGTGTTCGAGTTTTATTTTTATTCGTGGAGAACGTATTTTGTTCCGATTCTTTTGCTAATGGCTACCTGCTGGCCGAGTCCGTTGTGGAATCATAAGTTATTGGGATAATCCTGTCGATTACACGCCAGGATCGAGAGATCCTTACAACCATCCTTCTTGTTGACTCCCGAGAAAACTGTCATTCTCGCCCCAAAGGTTTATGGAACCGTTGTTACGGATGGGACACGTGGGAGCCTGGTATCTCGTGAGGTTTCGGAGGCCTATTAAAGCAGTTCCTGGAACTTTACCTTGACCTTCCCCTGATGTCGAGTTCCCGTGAAGGTTGGACTCGAGAACCCTTCCCCTGGTGTGGAATAAAACACTTCGCCTTCAGACTCCGAGTTGTCGTGCCAGTCGTGTCCGCATCCTCAAAGTGTAACAGAAATAGATTAGCATAGTTTAACATCGGGTCCATCGGGTATGTTAATTTGTTACTATTCCTTTTGTCATGTTATTTGGATACACTTTGTGTATGTACTTCTCTTTACAATACATTTATATGTCAGAAATTTATTATTATTATCGTCAAAAATAACATGTTCTTTTTAGAAATTTAAAAACTTAAAGTGTTCAAGAGAAATATGTTATAAAACGGTAGAAATTCAGAATACCGTGGCTTAGTTTAACTTGCGACCTTAATTGAAGAATAGTGCAACGGTTTTTTGTTGAGATCTGTGTTTAATGTATTTTAAATGTTTCTGTTTTACAAAATAACAAAAATTATCTTGACGAACTATTGTAATTCCGAACGAAAATAAACCAGCACCATTTATTGGTTTGACCTTGGACATAGTAAAAATTTTGTCTGGCAATTTTTGCCCTCTTTTCACGACTAACTTTTTTGAATCAACCGCCAAAATTGAAAGTACTTTTACAAGTTCTTTAATATTTCCAAATGAAAAAATTGAGGGCATTCGTTGTTTTGGCATTGCAGATATAAATTTTTTACCTGCGGCGCTTTATTTTTACCCACTTTGATAGTTTTATTAAACAAATATTGTTTTACAATATGTTAACTAGGTTTGCGAAAGATAACCAGGTTATGTTGTACATACCCTCCCACCAAGGTCCGCGTACAAAATAATAATGGATAGATTTATTTATTTATAACATTACATTTGATACATTTGTATGGCAAAAATAACATAATAATAACATTGAAAAATAACTATAAAATGTGTAATAATACTTTGTCTAAAAAGGTTGATCATTCCTAAAATTAAAAATTAACTCCGGCCCGGACGGCTGGAAGACAAATTAGTTTCAGTGTAGACCTTGTAGACTGATAAAACACAAAGCACTATGCGATCTAAACAGTGCAAAACAATGCATGCACTTTTTCATAAATGGGCCTTGAGCCAATTTTTATTTGGTTTCTGGCGTCATTGTGCATTTTACAGGGCACGTCTAGATATCATATGTCAATGGTTCACATGGATATAAAAATGATTTCTTTAATATTATTTTAATTATTAGTTTTTGCGCAATGTAAAGAGATTGTGTGTGAGTTTTATAGGCGCCCCCCCCATCCTATTATACCATATTGGATTATGGATTTACAGAAAGCGAAGTACATCATTATCAGTAATTCTTTATTTAGAATATGTCTCAAACAGCTAAAAATATAGGTCAATTTTCGTACTCTGTTTTTGAGAATAGTTATCAATTGGTCAATAGAGATCCCTAGATATTTGGTTGAAGTTTTGATTTCAATATTAGTACATAGTAAGTTACAGTGGTGTTGTTGAGTATTTGTTTGGTGCAGAGTGAATCCTAATGTTTAATTTCATGCGGCATATAAATATAATTAATAAAGTTTCATAAGTTTTTCAAAGAGCAAGAGATCAAAACCCACCATGGGATGTTAGCACCTTTAGTGACAATAATTGTTGTTTTTATTTTCAGGTATTAGATGCTATCGCCCCTCCATACACCCCTGAATTTGTTCAGCTGGTTCTACCGATGGTGGAAAATGAAGAAATCACCGGGACTATGAGAGCTGAAGGAGAAAACGATCCTGTTTCAGAATTCATTGGTAGTTATTAACACATACCTCAATAATTCATTAATTGTTACCACTAAACCTAACAAAAATTTATTAACAAAATTTCTTTAATTTTTCAGTACATTGTAAGGCCCGATACGCAATGATGTAATATGGAGATTCCTGACCTTCCAATCAAGCACGTGACTTCTTTTACATACATAGAAAAATTTTATCATAATAAATATTTTCTAAAACAGTTTTGATTTTCATATTATATTACATTACATTCCTATGCGGTGGCGGCTCAGGCAACTTCTTTGATGGTGGGGATCAAAATTTTTACATGTACCTTAATCTTACCACCCAGAGAATACAATATAAAATTTCTCAAACAAAAATGTTGATGGTCAAATCATGCTAATTGGATATCTAAACACAAAATAATATTAATTATTATTTTTAATTTATAAACTAACGTTTAGACAAGATTTTTATGCATAGCACAAAGGGCACAGGCTGATAATTATGTATTGCTTATAATAATTGTTACAAAATAATATAAAATGTCTATAGATATATACCAATTTATAATAAAAATAACACTTTATCTTGCGAGATTATTATCAAACTTAATTTGAACGCGAGTGATTCCCGCCCGAAACTACGCAAACAAATGGTTCAGTATTTTGTCATGAGGGGATTCATTGGATTGTCCTCACGGTATTTGAAATTCACATACGACTGCGCATGCACAGTTCTCGGATTGCCTATGATCGAGAAAGAAACGCAAAGAATGAACCAAAATGCCTAAAGGGACAACTCTGATTGTCCCCCGAGTGTGTGGTAGGTTCTGCGCACTGAGAAATGGACTCTGATATTTCATGCGCTGGTCAGCTATCCGTCGGTCGCATTAAAATCATCTTAGTAGGTTTCGGGTGTAACTGGTCCCCCTGTAAAAAACCGCCTGTAACTGGCCCCTGTTGTCCCCCTGTGAAGAACCGACACTGTCCCTATGTATACATCTATGTCAATTTGAAGTCAGGTATGAGTACCGCCGCCCTGGGAACCATTTATTGGATAACCTATACCTCTGCCATAGGTCAACCCAAGTGGTTCGAAACGTTTGACCCGGGTGAAGTGTGTTCAGGACTTAGCGGCGGGTGCGCCTGCTCACCAGCTACATGGCGGGCCGGATCGGGTAAGGTCAGTTAAGGGAGACCCTTTGACTACTACAGGTGCTTGCTCGCAGTGTGCTCCTTGCGCCGCAGTTGGATTCTTACTTCCATCACTGCTGAACACACAGACCCTAGATTCCTACCCTCTCCTTCCTTTCCTTAAAAATACCCACCACACAGCATCCCCTAAGACAGTGGTTTCCAACCTTTTTCTCACCCGGGACTAGTTGTACATTTATTTTTTCGACAGGGACCACAAGCAGTGGCGTAGCGAAGGGGGGCGGTGCCACCCGACCGAGTTTCACCCCCAAGACCACAATTCTAGCACCCGGGACGGATAGCACAATGGGAGGGTCGTAATGGGATAGGGTAGGACGGGTTCTAGCAGATGGCCACTTTTTTTTTTTTTTTTTACTTGAGCTCCACACAGGAGGCCCTGAGAAAAATAATTTCCCTCAGGGCCTATGTCATCTTTGAGGATGCTATGAGGAGGGTTTTTTTTTAGGAAAGGAAGGAGAGGAGAGTTCTGGGAAGGAAAGGGGTTTAAGGGGTGGGCAGGATGGGGGTTCAGTATGTCCTGGTCATCCGCCTCCAAGACCTAGACAAACCTCACCCCATGAACCCGGGCACCCCTGCTAAATCACCAAACGTAGCGAACCACTTGGGGTGACCTATGGCAGAGGTGTTGGTTATCCAATAAAGGTTCCCAGGGCGGCGGTACCATTCCCGCCTCCCAAATTGTCACAAGGTGCAATAATGATAAATTTAATATTGTCCCGATTTTTTTTATTCTGACTTCTCGACCAGGGACCGCCCGCGCGCTGGCTCGTTTATTGACCGGCGGACCATCTTCTACCCTCTGGCGGACCACTGGTTGGGAAACCCTGCCCTAAGATGACATAGTCATACTCCTCCTGTGAGGAGCTAATGTAAAAATATATATGTAATGATTTCTCCAAAAATGACTAACAAGAAATATAAGTATAGTAGAATCCAGTTATAACGACCCTCAAGGGACCGGCGATATTTAGTCGTACAAAACGGTCGGATAATTTAAGCTTGTTTTTATTATGATACATATTATTGTTATTGTAATTATTGTTATGAAATATGTAATAGTACAGATAGATAAATTTATTTTTAGGTAAATAAAACATTTAATACAAATTATAATTTTAATGGTACTTGTACTTAAACATTCCACATAACAAACATACATAATGGACTGTTATCCAAAAAGATACAATGTACCTACATTCTTTGCAAGTAAATATGTAGTTACTAACGTAGGAAGTCTGTAATTTGGATTTTGTTTTTGGCCAATTTTTGTTCGATAGTAAGAACTTCGCACGGCATTGTGAATACGCGACTAAACACTGACTGTGATGCGCGCAGGGAGTAGGCGGGGCGCGTGGCGGCGAGGTATTGGTGCATAGGTTTTGTAAACAAAACACTGCGCGTCGTTCTAACCGGACGAATTATCATTAAAATAGGTCGCTTAAAACGAAGTCATACTAAAAGCATACTTTTTCCTACTAAAAGCTGTGAAACCTAACATGAGTTTACATTGTCGTCGCTAAAAACAGTAGGCCGTTATAACCGAATTCTACTGTACGTATAAGATACTGAATTGCTTTATAATAATACATTGCTCATTTTTATATTGCCATTTATGTGAATGTCACTTCGAAAGTGTAGTGCAAAATAGAAAATAACTTAACCCTTTGTACTCCAAGTTTTTTTTTTAATATGATATATCAACCTATAGAGGCATACATAAAATATGAGGAAAAATTACAATATTTTTAGAAAATTATATTTTTTGGCAAGGAAATAAATAAAAATGTAGTTATATTAAGAAATTTATGTTTATTATCATATAAGATTGTTAATCAAAGAAAATTTTGCATATTCTAATCTTTATAATTTTTTAACGTGTGGTATTTTAGAAAGAAGGCGCCCAAATGCATACATGGCATGTTAGGTCGCCTTTTTCCCTCTTGGGACCTTTTCACAAAATAAGAAATTTTCCGTTGAGCCTGGTCTCTGATGGAATAGAAGTAGATGGTCTACTTCGAGGTTTTTACTCACTCACCCACAAATTTTTTATTGTTATGAGAAAAACAGAGCAAATAGCTCAACCTATCACCAGTGTGTACTGTATATAACTGAATGGAACATGTAAGGATTCTTAACCCAATCTCTGCCATTTACGCGGATCGGCGTACAAACGATCCGTGCCACAACTGCCATTTACGCCGTATCACGTAAATCGCCAGTATGAATGTTTCGAGGATGATATTTTTAAGTTCTAATGGTAGATGGGGCTAAATATTATTTTGTAAAATATTATGAACTGTTTCTTAGCGACATCTCTTGTAAAATATGATAATTTAAATTGTTTATACTACGAAAAGCAGCATCCAAAAAAGGTCAACAGATTTCTTGGCGCAGTCGTTTGATTCTCCCGCCATCGCAGCGTTGTGTGTGTGGATGTCACGTGGTTCTTATTACGTTCTCCGTGGTGTGGTTCTAAAAGTTTTTTTGATATTCGGCGGAAAAGTGGACTTGAGTTTCTATTCCCGAATTGAGAATTTAGTTTGTGTTTTTTTTTTTAAATTTAGTTTGATATTTCATTTCGTGTGTATTTTTATACAATCATTTTTGAAACTTTAATTTTAATATCCCTAAATATGTCAAGACGCGATCTCAGTGAAGAAGAGATAAGAGAATTCGTCCTCGATGTACTTGGAAATATAGTATTTTGTTTTAATATTACCCACACTTAGGCAGTGCCTTAGTGGGTTTTCATTTCTTGTTCATAATTGTTATTATATATTATGTTATTATATAATATTTGCTATTATACATTATATGTACAAAGAAATGGGAATAAATAAAGTTTAAAAAAAAAAAAAAAAGTTGACTCTGAAATTGAGGAAAGTGATGATGACTCGGATTTTATAACGCAACCTAGTGACAATGAAGATGAGCCTATGGAGACTGAAGTTACCCAAAGAACTTCGTCAGGAAATTGGACTGTGAATTCCGTAAATTTTAAACCAATCATCCATCAATTTAATGATTTTCCATCTGGAATAATCGCGACCCCATTATTATCAGAAAATTCCCCTGAAATTAATTTTTTTGAACCCTTTCTAAATACAAATATAATGGCCGAAATTGTCAAGGAGACAAACAAATATTATCAAGCGACTATTAGAAATAAAGTTATTTCTGAACATTCACGGCTTCGCAGGTGGAAAGATACATCAGTTAATGAACTCTACATATTTATTGCAGTGACAATGCTAATGACCAGAAATAAGCACCACACGATAGAAGAGCACTGGTCGAAAGATCCCCTTCTGACAAGTAATATATTTGGCAAGACGATGGCAAGAAATCGTTACCAGATATTGCTGAGTATGCTGAATATGTCAGACCCTGATTCTTAAATTGCTGGTGACAAATTAAATAAAATTAAGCTTCTGGTTAATCACACTCGAAAAATGTTCAAGGAAACAATGGTGCCATACGAAAATCTATGCATTGACGAGAGCATCATAGAGTTCAAAGGACGTTTAAAGTTTAAACAATATATTCCATCCAAATGCCATCGGTTTGGAATAAAAATGTTTGTTTTGTGCGACTCGAAGACAGGTTATGTTTTAGATATAATTATTTATTGTGGAGATGGGACGGATGTCACTGACGAACAATGTCTCGGGGCTTCAGGAGCTGTTGTCACCACTATGTTAAATGGCTACCTCGGTAAAGGCCACAAATTATATGTAGATAATTGGTACACTAGTCCAATATTATTTAAATTTTTGCACGACCACCAAACTAACGCATGTGGAACGGTGCGAAAAAACCGTAAAAACATGCCAAAATTCAATAAATTAAAGAAAGAGGAAATTACTTCTCAGTATTCCGATTCACTGATGGCATTAAATGGCACGACAAAAGAGAAATTCACATGTTAACGACGCTTCATGATGATAAAGTTTCTCCAACTGGGAAAATAAATTTTAGAACTGGAGAAGTAGTTTCGAAGCCAAATTGTATTCAGGATTATAATAAAAACATGGGTTAGTAGATAAAGCGGATATGATGATAACTAGTGTAAATTCCCTTAGAAAATCAATTAAGTGGTATAAAAAAGTTTTCTTTCATTTAATCGAATTATATTTACTGAATTCGTACATTATGCACAAAACCGTTAGTTCCAAAAACATTACTTTCCCGATTTCCAATTATATGTGATAAGACAATTATTAGAAAAATATCATACTACATCGCACCCTGAAGTTGGTTCATGTACGTCACAAGATGTGCCATTACGGTTATCTGCCAAAATGCTAGTAAAACATATGCCAATACCTATACCCGCAAAGGAAAAAACCCAAAAACCTTATAAAAACTGTTATGTTTGCTCAAACACTAAACTTAGACCAAAAACAAGAAAAGCGACGAAGTACATATGTGGCGAATGTAACCTACCGTTATGTGTTTGGCCATGCTCAACAATATTCCACGAAAAAAAGAATATTAATTTTAAATCTTTAAAACATTGTGTAAATAAAATGTAATACAATCTAGTGCAATATCAAATATAAAATGTGAAAAAAGTTGGAGAATCGTTGCCGAACTCGATACAATCCATAATGACATGTGAGTGTTTATCTTATATCTCTTTGTTTATTTGTGTTAGTGAGTCAGCGCTATGGCCGGTTCGCCGCACTCAATTATTCTGTTGGTGTTTATTATTTATGTCGAAAATACATTACGGGACACACTCGAGGATTCAAATATCTTATCAAGTATGTACTAAAGATATCAGTAATGAGTGTCTAATATAAACAAAGCCCTCAATGGCAAAGGGAATGCCGTAAAGATTAATTTAATTGAGAACTTAAAAATGGCTGAAATAGCTTGGCGTGTGATAGTTGACAGAGTATATTGTTTGGGCAGCTATTGGGTTAAATAATTTTATTTTAACAATAAAATGTATCCTATTGTTTATGTCACCGTTGGGGCGCCATCGGAGTTGTTGGAATGTTTTCTATGTCGCCGTGCCGGCAACAACGGAGTACAAAGGGTTAAGAGTCAGTGGTCGTATTCGTATCGGAAAATGCTAGACATCCTATTATTTTACCGAAGCAATGTCATTTGACAACTTCAATAATTAATAATTACCATAGTATGTACCTTCATCCAGGTCCTCGTGCACTGCGTCCCTCCGCACCAAAGATATTGAAATACAAAAGAGATATGCTATGATGTCCGCCCGACTAACTATCTTATGGGAATAGTTTGCACATGGAAAGAATTTCTTCATTTAGTTGAATTTTTTATTTAACAATATAAGTAGTTTGAATACGGAAAGAATTCATTCATTTTGACATTCGTTTAGTTTATTTGTTAATTATTCATTAATTTAGTTTATTCGTTAATTATTTATTAATTTAGTTTATTCGTTAATTAGTTAACAATATCGGCGACACCAGGAAGCACAGTCCCACCCAGTAAAAACTGCAGATAGCACATCTCTTATATTTCAATACCTTTGCTCCTCACCTTATTTCATTGGATTGTCAGAGGCTGCAATCAAGTCGACCAAACACCATTTAAAGAGGGTTGTGGGAGATCAAATCCTCACCTTTGGAGAACTAACCGCTGTTCCGACAATCGCCGGATCCATCCGAAATGAACCCGTTAACTCCCACACATTTTTCAAAATAATGTTTTTACATATTGAATAGTTTCTTCCATACAAAATGACAACACTTGTTGAAAATAAATAAAACTTTTGGAGATTGATGACATAACACGATTCACCATACATACATATGGTGGTTTTCAGGGGATCTTGAAAAATTAAAACTTTGACAATTATTTTAACTATTAAAACTACCTGTAAAAATAAAAATGCAGTTATTTAAGTTAGAAGATCATTATTCACTTAAAAAAAAATTAAAAATGGACTGGAGTTTCTTATTGTAGGCAACTGATAAGATACGGCGTACAACGCCGAATCAGCTGTTCGACATCCGCCATTTTGGAGTTGGAGGGTTGCGAGTAGCATTACGATTTTTTTTGTACTGTTTAAAGTTTTTGAATATTTTAAATAATAGAGATATGTATCTCTATTTTTGATACTGAATTATTTAGGCCTAAATAATGTTTCAATAAACACCACAACTATTGGTATGTCTAAATCTCTGTAAACAGTATGTAAATAAACCAACAACATGAAATGTTGAATGGCTTCTGTCATACATTTCAATACAACTTCAATATGCTATCACCAGGTGACCGGAAAATTATAGATAGCAGTGACGTCAACACTAAAAATTCAATACCACCAACTGACCGGTCAGTGGTTGAGTGGGCATAGCGCTTGGGTCGCACCCGAGCATCGCGTGTTCAATTCCTCGGCTGACTAAGTCCTCCATCACAACACAAGCAACATTTTCGGCTTTCTGTGGTTGTAGTAGGAGATTTTCAAACATTGTTGGGTTATTCGTAGCCCGTGAATGTTTGTCTTTCTTTTTAAAAAAACTTGACAGTGTGTTTTAATGACACGATTTAAAATGGACTTTTAATCATTTTTTAAAAACTCTATTTAATAAAACTTATATATTCAGAATCAGCGATTATTGGTCTATAAGTCTATAATCAACATATTTCTTTAAAGCCATAATATTTTTCACTGGAGTTCCTTATTGTGTCAACCTGTTTAATTGTGACCCGTGAATGGACCAGCATATCACTGCATTAAAAGGTAGGGCTTTTCCCGTCATTTTCTTGTCCTGTGATGTAAGAAAATTCAATCAAATGTTCAAGATCTTAAGTATTACAGTCAGCTTAAGTTTGTCATTGGGCCTTAATATGACCCATCCACCTTGCACTGTAGTCGGAGGGATGGATTCTTACATCCATCACTACTGAATACACTGACCCCAGCTTCCTACCCTCTCCTTCGATCCTTAAAAAGATCCTTCACACAGCATCCCTTAAGATGACATAGTCATACTCCTCCTGTGAGGAGCTAATGTAAAAATATGCAGGTAAAATTATTCAAGTTCAATGAACTTTCAATTTTCAAAATTGGAGCTGGTAAAAGTATGAAGTCGTATTAGATATAAATTAGGTACCAAAATTATTTTATTTTAATAATTTTTCTTTTTTCTTTATTCATCATATAACTTTTTATACAGTTTTTACAGGTGATTCGACTACCACGCTAGGCACATGCCCGTATTATGGTAGTCGATTATACATTTGAAATGAGTACCTATTTCGTTTGTTTACATTGGTAATTTTTTGGGATTAATGTCCATGGCTATTACGAATAATTTTTAGAAAAAAACTTTAGATTTGCCTTAATTACTATAAAAGGAAACTTTTTGCATCACGGCTGGCGGAAAATAATGCATTTTAATTTTCAATTTCGTTAAATAAAATTTCACTTCGCGAATCGTTACTACGACAGCCCGCCCGCCCACAACCAATAGTTGTGGTGTTTATTGAAACATTATTTAGGCCTAAATAATTCAGTATCAAAAATAGAGGTACATATCTCTATTATTTAAAATATTCAAAAACTTTAGTCGGGACAGGCGGAAAATAATGCATTTTAATTTTCAATGTCGTTAAATAAAATTTCACTTCGCGAACCGTTACTACGACAGCCCGCCCGCCATTTTGTCACTGTAAACCATTCAAATCCTGGGATGTTTTTTAAAATAAAGATAATATACACAAGCCCGCTACACAAACCCTGCTTTGCCAGACAAACCATTCAAAAACGTAGGCTGTTTTTTAAAGTAAAGATAACATACACAATCCCGCTAGACAAAGCGGGAAAAATGGCGGGCGGGCTGTCGTAGTATGGGTTTGCGAAGGGAAATTTTATTTAACGACATTGAAAATTAAAATGCATTATTTTCCGCCGGCCGTGATGCAAAAAGTTTCCTTTTATAGTGATTAAGGCGAATCTGAAGTTTTTTTCTAAAAATTATTCGTAATAGCCATGGACACTAATCCCAAAAATTTACCCTAATAGGTACAGATTTTGAAAAGTACACTACTTTTAAACTTAGTTACCACAAAAAACATTGGTTTCAGTCGGGAGAGGTGGAAAAATATGCATTTAATGCGCTCTTGAGGCGATTTTTCGCAAAAACAGCGCTATGTAAGTTGTCCAAATTTATTATTATTATTAAATTTATATTTCGTCAAAAAAAAAAATGTACGTAGTTTCTCATTACGGCTGACATTATTTCGCATTGCTTCGCAAACTGAACGGTTTCCTGGGTCCCAATCGATAAATATTAAAAAAGATTGCCATATTGCAAAAATCACACATATTTGAGGAAGGTATATGTATAGTATGGTGTAATTTTCAGGTTCTGAATAAATAAATAATTGAGTATATTTAGGACATACAAATTAAAATCAATGTATTATTAATTAGGTTAGGTTAGACTGGTTTAGATTAGGTTATGTTATTATAAAACGCAAAAATTACACAAACCCTGCTTGCCATACAAATCATTCCAAACCTGGGATGTATATCTTGTTTTAAAAAAGAATGCGTGCGCGTTCTTTTATTTATTTTCATTCTAGTTTTTCAAATAATTACACAAACCCGTGAGACAAACCCTGCTTGCCATACAAACCATCCCAAAATCTGGGATGTATATCTTGTTTAAAAGAAAAAAGCGTGCACGTTCTTTTATTTGTTTTCATTCTAGAGATTCAAAATTACACAAACCCGTTATACAAACCCTGCTTGCCATACAAATCATTAAAAACCTGGGATGTATATCTTGTAAAAGAAAAATGCGTGCTCATTCTTTTATTTATTTTCGTTTAGGTTATTAGGTTAGGTTAGGTTATTATATTAGCTTAGGTTAAGTTATTATTAGGTTAAGTATTAGGTTAAGTATTTATTTTCATTCAATCAAATTTTATTTAGAAATTATATACCCGTTAGACCATTGGTTTTCAAAGTGGGGGGCGCGCCCCCCTAGGGGGGCGCGAAGACATGTACAGGGGGGCGTGGGCAGCGATTATCACTCCGGTCGCCGCCCGCGTCCGCGCTACCGCACGCACCTCACTTCCTGCACCGCACGCGCCTAGCGAACACGTTTGTTAGAGTAGTGAGTGACGGGTTATTACTTCTATTTCGCCATGAGCTCGACGAAAAAAGGCAAAAATAATAATGATTATATTAAATTCGGTTTTGTTTCTATGAATAAAAGTGGTATCGACCAGCCGCTGTGTGTTATTTGTTATGAAGTATTAAGCAGTGATGCCATGAGACCTTCGCGCCTGTAACGACATTTGTCAACAAAACACAATGCTTTAAAAGACAAGCCGTAGCAGTTTTTTGTTTTAAAATCTGCAAGATTGAAGAGCATGAAATTGGATAGTACTAGATCTTTTGCTCAGTCATCTGAGAAAGTGCTCGAACCTTCATATGAATTATCGCTACAAATTGACTCTTCTTATATTATAACAAGTGTGTAAATGCAATATTTTTATAATAAAACATCTGAAAATGTATTTTTGGACTTTATTACCTACCCTTATTTTATTTACAATTGCTTGGCGAGTCCACTTGCTGCTACTTGCTGGGCCCTGGGCCGAGGGGGGGCGCGGGCATATTCATTTTAAGCAGTAGGGAGGCGTGATACTTATAAGTTTGGGAACCCCTGCGTTAGACAAACCATTTTTGTTTTATTTAAAAAAAACTAGGTGTGTATTTGTAGTGATTTTTGCAGTATGGCAATCTTTTTTAATATTTAAAAATTGGTGTAAAAGAAAACAGCATGTCAACATGAAATGTCAGTCGTAAAGGAAAAATTACGTACAAAAAAGTTTTTACGTAATAAAAATTTAAATACATATTTTTCAGTCTACCCCGACTGAAACCGATGGTTCTTGTGGTAATTAAGTTTAAAAGTAGTTTACTTTTCAAAATGTATGCCTATTTAAAGTGTAGCAGCATGCGGCTAGACGTGGGCAAAACTGAATGACTGAATTAAATGAATAAATTCAAACTTGTGACACACTCGATCTGATTCTCAATTTCAAAAGGAATTGATTCTTCATTCCTTACCTTTTGCCTTGCATCCTACGATTTTTAACATCACCATAATTTTTTTATTTTCCATTTATTTTACTGCTAAATTATTTCAATGAATGATGTGAACCGTAAACAATTTAAATATTATAATTTATAACGTTCGGTAGGTATTTAAGATGAAGTTATACGTGAAATCCTATTTAGATACTATTTTGATTAATCTTTACGACGAATCGGCTTACAGTATGAACATCAAAAAATATACTACGGATAAATCGAAGCTTTTACTAGCTTTTCTATGTTTTGGAATTACAATATAATTATTATTTACGTAAAAATATTAGCGTAAACCACCAAAAAAATTTTTTTTCATGACTTAACTATGAAGTAATACTAAAAAATACCCCTTTATATGGCTAAGACTATTTTTGAGGTTTTCCATGTTCTAACTTTTTTCATTCTTATAAAATTATGCACAAAATAAGTAAAAACCACTTTTTCGCTTACTTGCCTCGTGCAAATAAGACGCTCGATTTTAAAATTTTGCAGGCATGAGATTCGAAATATTTCTAGCGTTTATATTATTCTATGGGCAGCGCGCCGCGAAGTTGCCTAAAGTTAAGTACCTATCCCACTCCCGCGCCGCTATTCATAAAAACATGCATAGGTATATCGATGGCAGAAAGCGGGTACCCGGCATGCGTTGCAAGGCCACTGTAACTTGGGGTCAACTAAACTGTTATGGTTGCCTCCCAAGTCCCGATAAACCACATTATAATGCAAGCGCCTGCACTAAATAACATTATATACAGCGGGTACCCGGCATAAGTTAGTGAAGTTTTACTTCAGTCGTGTGGTCTAAAGCACTCATTTAAAAATATATATATATATATTGTAGGTTATTGCTATGTTAATACCGCACAAGAGTCACAACTGCTCAAACAAAAATTATTTTGAATTATTGTTCTGTGAATACCGCACAAGAATCCAACAGCTCCCAAGGGAGGGAGGTTGAAGAAGAGTTGGGATTGGGTGAAGAGGGTTTGCTGAGGGGGTAGGCCTTTTTTATATCCATTTTTCTTATTATAAAAATAACAAACACGAGAATCGGGTATGGGTACCACCACCCCGGGAACCATTTATTATATAACCAATACGTCTGCCATAGGTCATCCCGAGTGGTTCGCAACGTTTGGTGACTAGCAGGGGTGCCAGGGTTCATGGGGTGAGGTTTGTTCAGGTCTTGGCGGCGGATGCGTCTGCCCACCAGCTGCATGGCAGGTCGGATCTGGAGAAAGTGGTTGAGGGAGTCCCTTTGACTTCTCCAGCCTTACTCTCTCGGAACATCGCCTTGCACCGCAGTTGGAGGGATAGATTCATACATCCGCTATCCTGGACACGCTGACCTCCAGATTTCTACCACCCCTATTACCCCTTTCCTTCTCAGAAGTTCCTCTCCTCCCTTTCCCTAAAATGACCCTCCACACAGCATCCTCAAAGAAGAGATAGGCAGTATGTTGAGTGATTGTAAAAAAAAGGTCTCTCCCGATCCGGCCTTAACGCAGTTGGTGGGCAGACGCAACTGCCGCCAAGATCCTGACAAACCTCGCCCCATGAACCCGGGTTCCTCTGCTAAGTCACTTGGGGTGATCTGTGGCAGAGGTGTTGATAATCCAATACATGGTTCCCGAGGCGGCGGTACCCATATCCGCCTTCCAAATTACTGATACTACCTATTGACGGCCGGCGTGGTCAATGGGTAAGGCTCTTGATTCGCAATCCGAAGGTCATGGGATCGAATCCCGGCGTGGGCAAATAAATTTTTTTTATTTAATTTTTTTTTAAAAGAAAGACAAACATTCCCGGGTTACGAATAACCCAACAATGTTTGAAAATCTCCTACTACCACCACAGAAAGCCGAAAATGTTGCTTGTGTTGTGATGGAGGACTTAGCTAGCCGAGGAATCGAACACGCGACGCTCGGGTGGGACCCAAGCGCTATGCCCACTCAACCACTGACAGGTCAAGTATAGATATTTGACTAATTTGGGTTATTTCACAATTATTTCATTTCAAAATAATATTTTTGCGTCACGTTCCAGAGTGGAAGATACTTTCAGTATCGCCCTGTTGTAAGACCACCATTCAGAATTGAAACGTTGCTAGAAATGGCTTTGACCGTGTTTGGTGATCAGATCTGAATAGCCAGGTAATTCCTCGCCTTCCTTTTCCACATCTCCTTCCCCTCCCCACCACCTTCAGCCTCACAATATACCCCATAGCCATGTCATAGTCTCACTGACTCCAGACGGGAGCATTTGAGTCACTTGTGCGGTATGCACATAAATATAACATAAAACATTTTGCACACGAATAAATATTTCAAAATGGGACATTTTTTACAATCCATCTGAATATTACTCGTTTTTTTTTCATGAATACCGCGAATAACTGCTCCCGTCTGGAGCCAGTGGGACTATGGCATCCCCAATTGGGGTACGTTGTGAGGCTGAAATTAGTGGGGAGGGGAAGGAGATAGGGAGGAGGAAGGTGGGGAGGTACCTGGCTATTCAGATCTGGTCACTAAACACGGCTAAAGCCATTTCAAGCAATGTTTCAATTCTGAATGGTGGTCTTACACCAGGGCAATACTGAGAGTATCTTCCACTCTAATGGCCGTAAAATACAATTAAAAAACAAAAAAGCAAAATATTAAAATATATAACAAATTGTTTATTCATGTATGTAGGTATCTACTTTATACCTACTGTGTTTACACATTTCACTTGTATCTATTTATGTTTATGCACTTCGATATATAAATTACAAATAACTACGGTAAATTTCGGGGATCGCTGGCAACGGTTAATACGCACTTTTTTTTGAAAAAATTTTACGTAATGAAATTTAGAATGAAATATTTTCCACTTCCCCCAATGCAAATAGTTGCCTTTTAATGTAATTAAGGTGAATCAAAAGGTTTTTTAAAAAAAAAGTGCATATTAACCGTTGCCAGCGATCCCCAAAAATTAATATAACTACTACTAATTAAAATTCTGGAAGCGAGAATTCAACATTATTGATGAAGATGAAGTCTGAACTATACTGCAGCCCTAGCTCCGCGTAAGCTAGTAGGTACATGAAACCCGGCTTGCAGTGGAATGAAATCTAATTCTAAAAACGTCCGCTCGCGAGCGCTGATGTGTAAGCGCTAGTCGGAATCGGAATTTGGATTTGCTGGTAATACGCTCTTAATCCTATAAGTTGTGCCGCATCGAAAAGTTTTTAGTAACATCATTTTGTAAGTTTAAAAACTTTATTAAAAGTTGAATACTACCAGCCGGCAGCCTGGAAAACGACGGAATCTTTCGAATCCCGTCCGTTCCACAGTGCACAATGACCACATCAAACATATGAATGAAACCAATGAATTATTGTAGTCTAGATCATCCCATTGAAGAGTTCTTTGATCGGCCGACCACCAGCCTGGCTGTTTTTGGTGTACGATTTTTTAAGTTTTGAATTTTTTTCAGTATGTTTTTTTTTTATTTTTCCTATATGTTTTTTATTATTTTTATTTAATTATGTTTTTAAAAACTTCGATTGCCATATTTAAAAATAATAGGTGATGCACATTAAAAAAAAAAATGACTGTTCCGATCATACAGCAGAGCCATTTGACGCAAACCAACTTTCGAACTCGGCCGGCCGTGGTGTCCCTTACTGCTGTCGCGTGACTATATAATGGCATAAATATATAATAATAATAGTCCTTGTCAGATTGCCTAATAATTTACAGTAGTTGGAAGTTCAAAAAACCTTTGCGCCGCAGCCGTAAGCGCTGCATTAGTCTGGAAAACGACCGAATTTTCCGAACGCCGTCCATCCCATATTACGTTCGCGTGCCCTGCTGCATCTACTCCAAATACACAAATGAAACTAATGACTAACTGTAGTCTAGATCATCCCATTAAAGAATTTCTTGGTCTGCCGACCAGCAGCCTGGCAGTTTTTGGTGTACGATTTAAAAAAATATATATGTACTTATCCTTTTTCTTATTTTTATTTCAACATGGCGAGCCTTTTGATGCGAATTACCTTACGAACCCGGCCGTGGTGCTCCTCACCGTTGTCACCTGCATAACATCCATTATACCACATAAATATATAAAAAAATAATGTGTGGTCCTTGTAACATTGCCTAATAGTAGTATAATATAGTGGTTGGAAGTTCGAAAAACCGTTGCGCCGCCACCGTATCTTCCGAACCCCGTCCGTCCCCTCATTGCATCGCCGGTTGCACGAGAAACAAAACGAGCTTCACGAAAATGCCTGTCCTTACTCTCCGGATGGTGGTCGGAGATTGGCGCGTGACTTAGCAGATGCCCCTCCCCCCACTCCATCGATCCGATTGTGTTGCGATGTGTATTGACCTCAGTCGCAAGTGTCGCAACGTGATCGGACTGGAGGAGTGCGAGTGGGGGGAGGGGAATCTGCTTAGTTAGTATTTCCAACTTTGGAACAAATAATAGGATGAAAAATTACGAGTTATCACTATTTTAAAAATTACGAGTTATCACTATTTAAATAGAGCTTAAAAAAACAAAGAAAATGATGTGCATAACTATATTTCTGAAAAAATTTCAGTTGCGGAGTTGTCAACTTATTGCCATCAATATGAAAAAAATGGTTGAAGAATATTTCGCCGCACCTCCCATTACAAAATTAATGTTGTAATTTAAATTTGGTTACATCAACTAATTGTAAAGTCTGATTTCCTTCGAAGAGGCTTACACCATGATTTTAGGAGCTACAAATAACACAAAAGAGATATGCCCTTTTGCCTTTCCGTAAATTGATCGCACACCGAGCTTCTTATACTAGATATTGTTGGTTACAGCCATGTAATCGTAAAATTTTCACAAAAAAGAATGGATGTAGCCACCAAAATCATCATTTTTGAAAATAATTATATAGATATAACTATACGGTGTCCGGAAACTCGTAGTACAAGCGGGAAACTGGTAAATCTACATCACATTCGGAGTCGATTTGTGATATAACTTTTTTCATTTGAATTTTCGTTTTCGAGTAAATCGGGTCCGAAGTTGGAATTTTTTTTGGTAAAATTTGAAAAAAAAAATTCACTAGGGGGTTAATTTCAGCTGTGTAATGTCTCATAAAATGCATCGAAGGGTAAACCGGGCTCAAAATTTTTTTTAACCCTTTAGTTGCCGAAAAAATGGAAAAATAGAAAAAAAATATATTAAAATCGAAATGCTCAGATCAAAAAAAATACGTTTTTTGGGTTCTCTACGTGATGTAGATTCACCAGTTTCCCGCTTGTACTACGAGTTTCCAGACACGTTGTATTGTACCCAGAATATTTAACAAACTACCAATGACAATTAAAAATATAAACATTTTTACAGCTAAAGTTAAATATAATCTAAGGAAATGGCTATTAGATACTGAAGATTTATGTTGATGCCCTACCGAAGACCTTGTTTTCCTAATTATATAATAATAATAATAATAATGCTTTATTGTCTTCATTTCTTAGTAACAGTAGAGTTAATGATATCCTCACTGGGATCTCCCGTGCTGAGGATTTCATTTACATATTATAATTTAATTATAAGAAATTGATATGAATTAGACATAACATATATCATGTAGTATTTTTTTAAAATAATTATAAAGTAAATAAGATACTGTTTTTTTTATAATTCAGATTACTGTATTTGGTTTTAGTCTGTATTTGATATCAGTATATTTTCTATTTCTGATCTCCCTATATTTAGTATCCAGCTTTTTATTTGAAATTTAATGTTGAGGTTTTTGAGTGAGAGTGGTATTTTATTGTAGAGTTTAACCCGTCTAATCATAGGAGACCCAAGTTGTCCCAAAACATCATATGCCGTTATGATAACAGGAGACCCAGATTGTCCCAGAGCGACAGTGCATTATTAAAAGTTAGATATCTCTCTTCCTGTCATGCGAATATTTGTGATTTCTTTTATGTTAGAAACGGAATGAAATAATGCTTCTCGTTGTCTTAGAATTTTATGAGCTAGGTTTTTCAGATATTTTACAAACCCGATCAAAAGTGACGGTTTAATTTTTCGCCAATTTGTAATGTATCACACATTAAATTTTAAAATAAAATTGTATGAAAGTGATAAAAAGTGAGGTGACAGTTTTAATACAAATTTTATTTAGAAAAGGAGTCTGTATTTTAAATTATAAGTTTATTCTATTTTAATTACTTTAATTCGAATATTCGCAGGTATGCATTTTTTAGCCGATTTAAATTTCCAATGTTAAAATTTTAATATTTAGAAACAAAAATTTTGATTTCTAATAAACACACCGGAAAGATTATTTTATCTAGATTTTAGAACAATTTTTGTTTTTGCAAAAGCGTTAAAAAAAACCAATAAATAGGAACATTTAAAATGCATGGGAAGAACCAGGAATTTTGCGCGCAAACCTTGATAGGCAAAATTTGATAGAAAATTATTTTCTTATTATTCGAAGGGTTGTCATAATATAAGAAGCTTTATTGCCCAAATGTTGTGTTAGTAGTTACTTGTTGGATAAGTTTTAGACCATGAGATCTAGTGTTTCTAATGTACGTATTAGTTGTTATTTCATGGGTTTTGTACTTATGAATGGAAATGAGTATGGTTTTAGAATATAGTTGTTTAATTGACATGATGTTAAGATTGTTGAAGATTTCGTCAGTGCTAGTTCTTACAGGAACTTTCAGTATAATTTTCATTATGGCTTTTTGAGTTTTAATTTGTGGATTTAGTATGTTTTTATTTGCACTGCCCCATCCGATAATACCGTATTCTAACAGTGATTGGCAGAGAGCCATGTAAATCTTGATTAAGTCTTTTTTAATGAGGACATTCCTGATAGTTTTGAAAAAATAACTTAGTTTTTTAATTTTATTATTTAAATACGTAATGTGTTCGGTCCATTTTAAGTTTTGGTCAATTTTTAGACCCAGATACGTTATATGGTCAACGTTTTCTAATGAGGGACAATCACAATTCTCATTTAAGTGATGCGGGCTATGGATTTTCAAGTTCAGGTTCTCTTCAGGGTTTTTCTTATTTTTTATTTTAAAAGTGATGAAATTGGTTTTATTAGCATTAAGTGTAAGTGAATAGTAGTCTAGCCATTTTTTAATCCTATTAAGTGTGTCTTCTGCTTTCTTAAATGTTTCTATTCCCATTTATTGGGAGAACAGTATCATCCGCAAAACTGATGATTTCTCCTTCACATTCTATGTGGCATAGGTCATTAATCTAAATAAGGAACAGAATCGGACCCAGAATACTTCCTTGGGGCACCCCGAATTTGACATCAATACACTCACTGATTATGTTATCAAGTTTCACAGTTTGCTTTCTATTTCCCATGTAACTTTAAAAAAATATCAGTTCATTATCGGTAATCCCTATGTTCTCTAGTTTTTCAAAAAGATGTGAGTGATTTATTGTGTCGAAGGCTTTAGAAAGGTCGAGAAATATGCCAATGCATTTTTTATGTGAGTCTAGAGAATTTTTAATATATTCAATTACTAAGGCTATGGCGTTGGATGTTCCTAGATTTTTTCTGAAACCAAATTGTTTTGGTGATAATAGTTTGTTTGATTCTAGGTAGTTGACGAGTTGAGTTTTAACTGTTATTTCTAAGATTTTAGATAATGTGTTTAGAATTGTGATTGGTCTGTAGTTATTGATATCTTTATGATTTCCTGATTTAAAGATTGGTGTAATAGTCCCTATTTTGAGTTGAGATGGAAATCTGCTTTCCGTGATAGATTTGTTTATTAGAAAGAGTATCGGTTCGGTAATTTCATCTTGTAAGAATTTTATTGTTTTCATTGTGATTTCATCGCTACCAGATGAAGATGTTGGTTTGAATTTAGATAACATTAGAGTTAGTTCTTGTTTAGTGATTTGTTTTAGAGCAAATTTAATCCTTTGTGGATTTGGGTGTTTGTTTATATTCGGGTTAAAGTGTTGAGGTTTGGTTATTTTGTTGGCTAAATTCGAGCCTATGTTTGCAAAAAAGTTGTTAGTGTAGTTAATTAGTTTATGTACGTTTTTGTTGAGCGAGAGTGTACCGTTATGTGTGTTGATTTCTTCCAATGGGTTTGTTTTGTTTTGATCTGTGTAGGTGATTTCTTTAATTATTTGCCAGATAAGTTTTGGATTATTATTGGATTGATCTATTTTAGATCTGTAGTAATTTTGTTTAGCCGATTTTGTAAGATTGGAGCAGATGTTTCTATAGTTTTTGTAAAATAGTTTAAGGGAAAGGTCATAAGGATTGTTTTTTACTTGCTGATGGATCTTGTCTCTTTTTCTTATACATTTAAGTAGGCCAGGTGTGATCCAAGCTTTTTTGATAATTTTATTGTGTGAATACGTGTAAGTTTTTATTGAAGTGTGGATTTGTATTTTTAATTGCAAGTGTTCAATAAATATTTTCCAAGCAACTTCTAGGTCTTCAGCTTTATATATTGACTCCCAGGTTTCAGTTTGTAGTGATTTTTTTAGTTTTATGTAGTCTATAACATGTCTATTCCACGTTAAATTTTGAGTCGATGGTTGATTTTTCTTTGCATGAATGTTAAGAATTAAAGTGTAGTGATCAGAGATGGTGGATTGATGTATGATTGTGGAGTAGTTTTTATTTGTTTGTAGATGAAGGCGATCTGTAGATAGCGAAGATGCATATATCTTGATCAAGTTTTATTTTCAAACAGTTTGCGCTTTGTAGTTCGATTTCTTCTATTTTGCATTCTATCTTATTTTTATGGTAAGCCCACACTGCGGCCAACGTTCCAACTTCAAACGTTTGGACGATCGTGTGGAGGGGTGTTCGTGCGTTGGAAGTTCGAGTTGGACGGTTGGAGTTCGCGTTGGCCCGGGATCGCCTTCGAGGCGATCCCGACGGCCAACTCACACGAACCAGCCTGCCGCAGCTGTCCACACCGTGCCGCGTACTATTAAAATGACTATATTATTACGGAGAGTGGTATAACAATTGTTTGAAAACATGTCGTGTGTATAAGTATATGATTATGCGTACGTAATAATTGTAGGCAACTGAAAAAGATACAGCGTAGCTACAGCTGTTTCATGTCCGCCATTTTGGAGTACGGAATTCGGGGTTGAAGAGTTGGCCGCAGCAACCTTCCAACTCCGAACTAAGTTCGGAGTTGGAAGGTTGACTTCAGTCTGGACGTAGCATTACAATATACAATTACTCCGTCGTTTTGATGTTTGTGAAGTTTAGTATTGAAGACTTTGTAGTTGTTGATGTTTTTATGCACATATGTTGAGGAATTTATCCAACGTTCTGTAAGGATTAATAAGTCAGGTACCAAATTTAATTCATTTATCAGCATAGTGAAATCCTCGAAGTTTTTGTTAATCGAATTCGAATGTTTTGATGAATTATGTTCAGGATCGGTAACTTGTCCTGGAGTACACAGTTTAACATGCAGGTATTTGTGGTGATTATTGGTTCAGGTATCAGTTTTTCAAGTGGTTCCGTTGTGAAAGAGGCCATTATAAAGATATAGAGTAGATGGAGTGTGTATAGGGTTTTTTTTTTTTTTTTTTTTTTTTAAATCATCTTAATAGGTATATTGTTGAGATGTCTTATTTCGACAACCTTGGATTCTTTAGTTTTTCTTACAAGAATTTTTCCTGATTTTACCCAAACATATCTATATTCTTTTTCTAGGGCTCTTTGTTTGGTGTTCCAATGTAAGTTTTTGTAGTACTGGGTTAATGCCGCATTTAAATAGACGTATTGGGCTCCTTCCCCTTTGAATTTTTTAATCGGGTCGCTATGCTTAGCAGCTAACATAATGTGGACTTTTTTATTGTCTACAAAATTAATTGTGATTTTTTTTTGGTTGTTTGGTTTGGAAATCGTAATTTTAAAGGTGTCCTCTGGTGACAAGGTAACGCCTGTGAGCTCAGCGATCTGGCTTACAATATGGGCTGGGGGTATGTTTTCCTGTAATTTAAGGCCGCTCAATTCACTCCTGGGAATGAATGAATCTGCCCATGTCTAATTTGTACAGGGTTAGCAGTAGTACTATTTAAAGTATCTGCAGGCCCGTACAGTACGCCCAGTTTTCGGGAGGCTAACTTTACTCTGGGTTCGATGGAGCCCCCATACCTGAGCTGGTCACTTAGGGTTACACCAAGCATATCAATGGAGGGCCTGTTCTGAAGATTGCTTCTGTTGAAAGAGACTAGATTTTCATTTCGATCCCTTTTAGACGTAATCAGACAAGATTGGGTCTTTGAAACATTAAATTCAACGAGATTATTTTTACCCCAAGAGAAAACATTCTCGAGGTAACCGTCCATTCTTTGCTTCAAAGCCCTACGAGCTGTTGGAGTTTGTGAGCCCTTTGGGGGCTTGTCAAACAAAAAGCTATCATGAACTGTACTGTCATCCGCGTAGCAATGAATTGGCGTACATGACAAAAGGTCGTTGATGTGCAACAAAAACAAAGTCGGAGACAGAACCGATCCCTGTGGGACGCCAGCATTTATCGAGTATGAGGAAGAGGTGAAACCATCGGTTACTGTCTGAATCGACCTCTCCCTCAAGAAGTCGGCAATCCATGTACACAAGGATGCGGGAAGTCCGCAAGAAGGCAGTTTGTTGACAAGTCCTCGGTGCCAAAACCGGTCAAAGGCCTTGGAAATGTCCAGTGCAACCGTTTGGGTCTCACCGAAACGTTCCAGGCATCGCCCCCAAACATGCGTCACATACGCGAGAAGATCACCGCACGAGCGGTTCCGCCGGAATCCGTATTGACGGTCGTTAATAATTTTGTTCTTCTCGAGGTATGTGAGCAGTTTGTCGTTGATCACACGTTCCATCACCTTAGACAGAACTGATGTGATCGCTAAGGGGCAGTAGTTGGCCGGGTTGGAGCGGTCACCCTTCTTTGGAATAGGATGGATAACCGCTTTTTTCCAACCAGAGGGCACATAGCCAGTCTTCAGGGACATTTTAAAAAGCTTCGTCAAAATTGGAGCTATTTCTGCAGCGCACCTCTGCAGTACCAGGGCAGGTATTCCGTCAGGCCCACTAGCTTTATTAACATCAAGCCCTCGTAAAACATGGAGTACTTCCCGATGCCGGATCCTCAGCTTTTTCATACGAAAACCGCAGTGAGGAACCGACGCCGGGACAGCACCTTGGTCATCGAGGGTTGAGTTATCCGCAAACATTTTACCTAATAAGTTAGCCTTTTCGGTGGCGGTGTTTGCTAGTGAGCCGTCAGGTCTGGTAAGAGGTGGCAGACTGGATTTGCAGAAATTGCGACCTATTGAGCCCGCAAGCGACCAGAATTGCCTGCTGCCATGCAGCCAGCTTTCTGCTGATCGTGCTCGAATTTCGACCTATTTATGATTCCCTTAGTTTCCTTTGCCATTTTGTTGTAAGCTGTTCTGTCATCGGAAGTTCTAGATGTGTTGTAGGCTCGGTAAGCCGTGTTTTTTCGTCGCACTGCTTCAGCGCATTGTCGACTGAACCACGGCTTTGAACCTACACCAGATTCCTTAACAGTAGATTGGATGAAGCCATCCATCGCGGATGTGATGACTTCACCAATTTCCTGGGCACATCTTGAGGGATCCGAAGTCCGAAAACAGACAGCTGACCACGGGAAAGCATTAAAATGTGCCCGCAGACCGAACCAATCAGTAGTTAAAAATAGGTCCAACAGATTGGAACGGTGAGTCTGGACATCAGGAACCCTTGTAGGCTCCTGAACCATTTGCTCCAATCCGTAGCAAAGGGCAAAGGATTCCGCTTGGCGTCCAGCCGAGTCTGTTGATCCCGAGAACTTCAACCAAGGTTCATTATGAACATTGAAGTTCCCCAGGACCACAAACTCTGCCGTAGGGTAGCGGGGCAAGAGGTCATCGATAGTGTCGCTTAAATGTTTGAAGAGCTCGGACGTGACTGATTCGCTAAGGTTCGGTGAGCGGTATAAACATGCGTAGAATCTTACCGTACTGGCAAGATTGACGCGTACCCACATTACGTTGAATCTGGAGTTTTCCAGATTCAACAGTCGCACACAGTTGACGTCAGCTCGACTATAGAGACAGACACCTCCTTTAGCCCTGAACTTGCTTGCGAGGGTGAAGCCCGGGCAGTCCAGATAGGAGGCGTCTACAGGTTCAGCTATCTGCGTTTCAGACAGGAATAGTAGGTTGGGGCGTTGAGAAAAAAGGTGGTGGTGGACAGAGTTTAAATTGGTATGCCGGCCGCGAATGTTGGTGTAATTCACCAACATTTTTGGCCTGCGCCGGGGTCTCCTACTACTCGCCGCTGTAATACAGTTAATTTGTGTTGGTTGTGTTGTCATGATTTTTTTTTTTTTTAATGAATCCAATCCACCCACTGCGGTGCAAGGCGATGGGTAGGGAGAGTCCGGCTGGAGAGGTCGCCCAATGCGCCCCAAACGCTACTGCTGGGTCCCCTCCGGTCACGAACCGGCACAACAGCAGCGACGGGGTTTTTACACTCGTTGATGGGGCAGCCCACCCTCAGTCGTGAGCCTGAGGGTCGGGCCCCTGTACTACCGAGGGGCCCGGACAGCGGTAACCGGTTGTTAAGGGTCTCCCTCAACCAGCATCTCCCAATCCGGCCTGCCACGCAGGTGGGCCGACGCACCCACCATCAAGACCTGGACAACATTACCCCAAGAACCCGGGCACCCCTGCTAAGTCACCAAACGTAGCAGATCACTTGGGGTCTAACCCCAGCCTAAGTACCTACCGTACGTAAGTGCCTTGTTGCTTGTACAAAAATCATTCTTGATCAAAGAACAAATGTATGCGGCGGCTTCTTCATACTTTACCTTAAAGTTTACTTAAAGAGTTTGAACGGCAAATTTCTGATCACCTCTAATTATTTATAAATAGCTTCAGCTTCACAATTATAACTTCCCGAGATTTCTAACAGGTTGTAGTAACGAAAAAGTAGGCATAATAGTTTCAGTCCCTTCTGGTTAAGTTTACATACAGTTTAAAACTTCAGTAACCGGGATAGGAGCAGCTGGAAACACAGAAAAGTTCAGGGAAAGTAATAAAAGTCAAATATGATTGCACGGTATTATTTTTTATTAGAATGTGCGCTACATTCACTCAAGACACCATAAATCTCAATTACACATAAAAAAGACAATATCTTCTTATCACACGAAACTTCTAAAGATGAATAGTAATATGTTAAGATCCTACATGAATATACTAGACCTAGGGCTTTACCACGGCTTCGGCGGCACCGTTGGCGGCGGCCACCTCCTTCTTAGGGGCGTCCAGTGGAGACTCTGCCTTGGCCTCCACCACCTCCGGCTTCTTGTCTGATTTGCGGAACCTGTCATATCTGCAAATACCATTACATTTCACAACCTGTTTATGTAGGCATACCAACAATATAAGATTAATGTATTTTGTATTGTAATCAGCAATTGGTGCTAAAGTCTTCAATGACAGAATAAGCTGTTAAAGCTTAACTATCATCACACCCTGTACGCTGAGGAAAGACTAAGTCTAGAATAAGAACTGCATCCATAAACAAACCTTCCAGTGTTGGAATCATCCTCGTCATCACTAGATTTGGGTTGCTGCTCCACGTCCCTCAGGAGGTCCCCCAGCTCTTGGTCCACATCGGCCCAGCCCTCCCCCTCGGCCGCCCCCACAGCTGCGGCCCCGTTTTCACGGGCAGCGGCCTCAGTGGGCGCTGCGCCCTCCCCCCCCTCCTTCTTCGCTTCTGCCACCTCACCTTCCCCGGTTGCAGGCTCTTTTTTCTCTGTGAACATACAAAATAAATAGGGTTAGAAGTGTAATATGTATATACTGATTTGAAAGAAAAATGACAATGCAAATTTGCACAAAATCCTTTCGACTCCTAGGCCCGAGGACGAGGCTGAAATTGATTATCTGTTCCAAGTAATAAATTTTATATTTAAAAATGTTGATCAATTTCACCTGAAGTAAATTAAAATTAACTTTAGGTTCAGTGAAATCCTCTTAAGAAGTTTCCAAGGGACCAGAAAAAACAAACTTCTTGCAGGAAAACCTTGTTTATATGTAGGAAAAATTGGGCCAACTTTGGGCTGAGGGACAGAAAAAACCAAACTTCTCAAGATGGTTTCACTGTACTTCAAAAGCTTCCAATCTTTTCATGGTAAAAGAGAATTTTTAAAAGTTCTCATTTTAAACGTTGAATTGATTTACACTGCAGGATCTTAGTTAGCACCCTCCGAAGCTTTTGGCACCACCAAAGGTGTTTGCACGAGAGATGCCACTAATATTCGGCTACTATTTTTACTATTCGTTATTCGGCCGAATATTCAAACTATTCGGCCGAATACCGAATCATGAAAAAAAAAAAGCATAATAAATAACATATTATGTACTCACAAAAATTTCTATTTTAACAAAAAATCAGAACATTTAATACTTAAAATCTATCAGTGGTAAGTTTTGTCGAATGAAAACAAATTTTTCAGTATTTGTTGATAGCAAACGATTGCTCTTTTCCTCATAAATTATAACCTGCTTCCAAAAACAGCCGCTCACTATATATATATTTTTTTTTTTTACATTAACTTGGAGGGTCTTTTTGAGGAGAGGAAGGAATGAACATTGGTCTTGAAGAGACCCATGTTGTAGGAAGGAGGAAACACAGAGGCCGGCAAATCATTCCACAGCCGAGCTGTTGAACACAAGAACGAGTCGAAGAAACGACCCGTTCTCATGTGACAAATGTCAACTGTGTACAAATGTTGGGCACGCGTTTGGCGTGTTTCCCGACTATGCACCGGTGCCGAAGGGATCAATGATGCTAGTTCCTCAGAGCATCTTCCATTGTAATACCGGTAGAACAAGGATAGCATTCCCACCCGACGCCTGTGCTCTAAAGATTGCAATCCGTCTGTTAAGATGGGAGAATCTATCAAACGGACCGCCCGTTTCTGTATACATACTTCTACCGAGAGATGATAAATAAATCTTAGCCAATTCCACTGGGCTTGGATACTGTTTTGCGTTTGCTGATCATCACTTGTAAGGGTCTGCTGTCCGATATAGGCGAACAGTTTTCATGTAAAAATCAGTTTCATCTGCGAAATGTATTTGATTTTTATTAATTCATGAAAATGATGTTTAATTCGATCAATGAACTCGTGAGTTCAATTCATTTTAATTCAAGAAAACGATTTTTATTATTTAAAAAAAAAAGGTTTTTTTTTTTTATTCATGAAAACTGTTTGCGAAATGTACTAAAAAAATATTCGGCTGCCGAATATTCGGAGATTCGGCCTGCCTAGCCGAATATTCAGTATTCGGCAAAATCACTATTCATGGCATAGTAGTTTGCACATTATTGGATGCAAAGTATCCGCTCAGCCTGTCTGCGCAAGGTGCGGTTGTCTCTGAACTTGACGTAGCGGGTGACATGGGCGCGCAGGTGGCAGTGCCAGTGCAGGACCTGCTGTCCGCCCGCGCATGGAAGGTACTTCTTGCACAGATTGCAGTAGTACAGTGAGATAAATCAACTCACCCTCTTTGGCCTTCTGGTGGATGCGGTGTATACGCTCAGCCTGTCTGCGCAGGGTGCGGTTGTCCCTGAACTTGACATAGCGTGTGAGATGGGAGCGCAGGCGGCAGTGGCGGCGCAGGGCCTGCTCTCCTCCCCCTCGCGGCAGATACATCTTGCACAGCTCGCAATAATAAACCTGAAAAATAAATACCCATTGTATTATTTTTTGCTTCAAACACAGATGACAATCATTTTTAGAAATTTTAATGTATATTTGAGGTGCACAGCAATAAAAGTGGCCCAACCCACAAAAATTCGTAATCAGCGAAAACATCATTTGTTATATATTTTTGTCATATATTTGAAGCCACAGTGGCCCAATTTTAGTTTTCACTATTTCAAAGATTCTTTGAAATCAGTGAAAACTAAAATTGGGCCACTGGCTTCAAATATATGACAAAAATATATTAAAAAAAAAAAAAAAAAATTTAAATTTTAAGCAACCTCCGACACAAAAAAGAGCTGATGAGCTTGAAACGCCTGAACAGATTTTTCATGAATTGTAGCTAAGAACCATCTCGATCACGTCAGCTTTCAAACAACAAAAAACGGATCATAATCGGTCCATTCGTTTAGGAGCTACGATGCAACAGATAGACATTCATACATGCATACTTACAGACAGACAGACAGACACACAGAAAGTCAAACTTATAACACCGCTCCTTGGGTCGCAGGTTAAAAATATGATGTTTTTGCTGATGCAGGTTAGGCCGCTCTCCCGCTGAATGCCTCATTTATGAATTTAAATAATGTTTAATTCATAAATTATTAACTTTTTATTAGGAGTTAGAAAGAGAAGACACACACTTTAAATTCAAATCTAAAAGTTAACCAAATGAGGTGATGACAACGCTTATAATACATTTATACGAATTATTATTAATTTATTTGACGAATACTGCTCTCTGTCAAGAGAAATTTTAAACATATTCTTAAGAAAAAAAACTACTGTCAATTAATCTTACAAATATCATCCGAAGTTTTTCATAACATTCTTTCTTTTTTTTTGAAATACACACCATTATCAAAATAAATACTGCAGCTCACATATATTTATGTACAATGAATTATTTAAATACTAACTTATAATTAATAACTAATAGCATTTATGTACACCCCCCTTCCATACACAAGCATGTGCTTTTAATGGAAGGGTAGTAAAAAAAAAAAAAAAAAAACAACCTGAGATGTAAAATTATCATGTAAATACCATGTAAACCTTATTAAAAAAAAATATATATATATATATATATATATATATAGAAAAAAAAAAAAAATTGTCTAATGAAATATGTGTCTTTATTTTTTTTTTGCTAACAGTCTGTTAGAAAAAACGTATAGTGAGCAATTTTTAAAACTTTTTCATGTTTGCATTAAAAATTTTTGTACAGTAGAATTCGAATATAACGACTTCACTTATAACGGCTTACCGTTTTCAGCGACGACAATGTAAACTCAAGTTAGGTTTCATAGTTCAACTGCTTAAAGCGACCTATTTAATGATAATTCATCCAGTTAGAACGACGCGCAGTGTTTTGTTTCCACAACTACACACCAATACCTCGCCGCCCCGCACCTCGCCTACTCCCCGCAAGCTAACACCTATCCTTATTAGCACGCGTAAATCACAGGCAGTGTTTATAATCTGTGTGACTAGGTTAAAAGCTCTACACAATGAGTTCAGTGGAGCAAAAGTGTTTTTCAATTGAAGAAAAAAGTGCTATATTACACCGTTTACTCCCTTGCGAAGGATTTCGGCATGTCTCATGTAAAAACAAGCTTAAAATATCTGGCCGTTTTGTACGTCGTCCTGTTAGTACGACAAAGTATCGCCGGCCCCTTGAGGGTCCTTATATCCGGATTCTACTGTATTTCAAAAATTATATATATATATAAAATTTGAATTATAAAATTGTAAAGCGTATTTTATAACTTTTAAAAAACCATTTTTAGTTTTCGGATAAGTTCAAAAATGTTCTATTAATTCTGATTTTATTGCGAGGTGGAAATATTTTGGAACTTCCGAGGGATTAACCTCTTATTTGCCGGAGACGCACGGTTTGTGCGCATGCGCGCAAAAAATATTTTGAAAAAAATTTGTTTGTCTGCGATTTTGACCCTTCTATGTACAGAATTTGTATGAAAGACAAGGTCAGAATCGCTTGCGCCAACATTTACCTATGTTGTAAGCAAAAATTTCATTCACCTGGCAACCCCAGAATATTTTAAAATGATTTTATCTGTGGCATCAAAATGTCAAATTTGCCGCGATTCTTTCTGTCAAAGTCAATGCGTGTTACTTGACGAAAACATCGTAAAACCTATCAATTTACATAATTAACGCAAGTAATGTTAACAATTATTATAAGCAATAATTATCAGCCTGAAACACTCATCCACATTGAAAAATCTTCCGAGAAAAGATACATGACGCCAACGGGACTTGAACCCGTGCCCTTCTGATTGCCGGTCAATTATGAGTGTTTCATATTGTTCTAGGAATGTGTTTCGGTCATCAAAATATACGATAGCTCAAAATTAATCCACAAAACATTCAATTCAAAGTGGTGCTTTGTTAGGAAATTTCCGTGTTTTTTATGGCCTTTGACAGGTTAAGTAAGATCGTTTAAATTCTAAATGACAGCCGAACCGAACACGCACATCTTTTGATTTGTGACTTTTGTTGAGTTATAGAAGAGTATTAGAAGAGAAAAAATAAAATGCAGCTATACCTCAATCTTTTTGACATGTTCACTGCCAATATTAATTTCTGGTTTGGCTTTGGCCTCTGTTGTGCCCGCCTCTTCAGTTTTCTTTTCTCCTGTGCTATCTTCGTCAACTTCTGAAAAGGGCAATTAATTAAGTACACAAAATGTTAAATGTTACTTGAAAAATGTTGAATTTGAATGCAACTAACTAACTTTGAAAAATATTTAAACATTAATTTTTGAAAATATGAAAATAAGATGAATCAGTTTAGAAATAAGGTGACAAACCATCCACATCGCCTACGGAGTCCAGAGTCATGAAGTTATCCAGGTCAACGTCCATTCCTTCTTCGCCACTTCCTGCCTCTACTACTGGCTTCACTGGTTTCTTCTCCATCTGAGCTTTCTTCTTCAAAACAAAACATCCAATATTTAGTACGAGATTACCAACCTTATACAAAGTGTAATAAATTGATTATTTTGTTGTGCCTATACACAAAACTGGCAATGGGTTGACTTTCTAGTGAGAAGAGCCAAATATTAATTATGTATAAATGAATATGTCATCTTGACTAACAGAAGCAGTATGTTATTACCTTTATATGATCCAAGGAGCAAATGTGATGCTCATACATCATGGGTGCGCGGAAGGACAACTGGCAGATCTTGCATAAGGGCAGCAGGAACTTCTTCATGTTCTTGTGCGCCTCGGAGTGGAAGTGCTCCTGGCGTGAGGAGCGGTAGATGAGCTTGCACAGCGGGCAGAACAGCTGCTCGCCCAGGGGCACCTCGGAGGCGTCCTCCAGGGTGCGCTGCTGCCCCCGCTGGGTGGTGCGCATGCGCTGGAGCATCATCTTTAGCTTCAGCGCCACGTCGTCCATCGTATACTGGTGCTTGCGCGACTGTAAGTGCCGGGTGTATGTCTGTGGAAACGGTAAACGTGTTTCATTTTTATAAAACGGTAATCTTTACTTCTTCAAAATATATAATGTGTACTAACAATTATTGTACATAAATCAAATATAAATATTCTCTATTACTTTTTCGTTATTTGTTTTTGGGGTGTTATGCCGTGTTGCGCTACCTCCTTCTTTAGCCAACGTTTCGGACATCGTTGCAGTGTCCATCATCAGGGCAGATCCGGCAGATCCGGTAGACACATCTACCGGATCTGCCCTGATGATGGACACTGCAACGATGTCCGAAACGTTGGCTAAAGAAGGAGGTAGCGCAACACGGCATAACACCCCAAAAACAAATAACGAAAATGCTTTTGGCCGTGAAAATCTTAAAACTTATTCTCTATTACTGTTTAACAGCGTAACTTTCTTAACTTCTCGGGCTAATTTGTTCACTTTTTGGAACAACTCATAACAGGTCTCATAGAAATCCCTTACTATCATGATTAGAAATATGATTTAAACCGTATTGGAAAGAAAACACCATGCTTTGTATTAAAATCTAAACGTTAACCACAAAATAATTAAAATGTACACCTTTGTGAAACCAAAGTTTCCGACCGCAAATTGAAAAAATCTATTATTAATTATTTTTACATGAAACAACAAAAAAAGTGAGTTCACGATAACATTTACAATACATTTGCCTAATAAAATGTGTGTGGTTTTTTTTATCTTCTTTGTCAGTAATTTTAGTTAGAAAAATGAAAGATCATCATTTTTAAAACTTTTCTTATGTTTGCATTCGCAATTTTCAGTTTTCAGATGCTTTCAGAAATATTCCATTTATTTGGATTTTATTTCAAAGCGGAAATATTTTGACCTTCTGACAAATAGGCTCGAGGCCAGAGGGGTTAAAAAATTTTCAAGAAAAATTTATGTGGGAGAACAATTTGTGGAAACTTATACAAGATAAGGTTTTTATATTATAACTGCTAGAAATTTAAAATTAGTGTACCTTGAACGTGAGACTCTTTTCCCTGCAGTGAGCGCAGACGAGGCGGATGTAGGAGCGCTGGGCCGTGTGGGGCTCTTTCTCTTCATCCACCTCCATTTCACCCTCCTCCCCGGAGCCCTCACGAGCCTCTTTGTCTGTAGCGTCGCCCCCTCCCGCCGCTCCCTCCCCAGCTTCTTTGGCCACAGTCCCCACCGCTTTGACAGGAGTCTTGGTCACCACTTCGACTGCTTCTTCCTTCACTGACTTCTTCTCTTCTTCTTCGTCCCAATTCTCTTCCTCCACTTCACTGGAGGATGCGGATCCTCGCTTGGCTGCCAATGTGCTATTGATTCAAAAGCCCGTCGGTTATCATAAAATCTTATTTTTCGAGGTAGATTTAAATATTTTTGGAAACAATAATTTAAATTGAGGCTTTTTTCATAATATATTGTCTCGAGTGTCTAGTCTCGAGTGTTTAGTCGGAGATGATAATGTGATTGCAGGGCTAATAATCGCAGGGTCTGGGATGGGTGGTTTGGTTGGTATTGATAGAATTGATATTTTGTGGTTTGTATTATATTACCTTCTGAGCTTGACTTGCCTAAGTCGCCGCGCAGTGTAGTCAGAGTGCCTGGTAATGAGGCGGCGGGCCACGGTGCCTCGGGCGCGGGTGCCTCGGTACGTGCCCCTCATGGAGCGCGGGGGCCGGGCCCTCCAGGAGCGCCGCGGGCTGCGTGGAGGAGCCATCTCCTTGCGAAAGCCTCCGCCGCCCCCGTACTCTCTGGCTGGGGAGCGCCGCTCTACATAGCTCCTGCGCTCCGTCGTGTACGACTCGTGGCGACCTCCTGCGAACTCCGAGTAGTGATTGCCCCCGTCGTGACTTCTGCGTCCGCCCGATCCCTGAACACAAGGCCAGTTAGCCAGGATCAAGTGCGAGCCCCGCCACCCGGGTGCTCATGTACACTCTCCGGGCTCGCACTCGACTCGCAACAACAACTCACTCTACACAACTGTCATGGATCACGTACACATGTACAGTCTGTCATAGTCTGCGTTATCTGCTTCTGCATTGCCTTGCATTAAGCTGGTGTGAGCTACTGGATCATTCAAAGTGAGCGGAAACATGCAATCATTATGTGACGGTGACACTTTTTCATAAATTATTAATACTCTTTACTTCATTTTCTCATTAAGCTAAGTTGTTAAATGTCCCGCTATTTATAATTATTTCTTATAAGTCCATTCTCATATTTACTGTTCAGCTAGGGAGAGAATATCTAAATTTGTGATAAACCTTCAGGTTCAGTGTACATTGTGTATTTTAATACAAGTAAATTAATACATATTTTAATTCTGATACATATCCCAAATATGTATTTGAGTCTTCAACGTAGCAAACAAAATGTCTTAATATTCAATCTAAGCACATCAGTATTGGATCTTTCTTTCAAAAGGCATCTTATTGAATCTCCGCATGTAAGGTGGGGTGAGCATTAGCGGTGAAAAGCTAGGCTAGACAAACCGACCCACCAGCCAATATATCATCAGCGAGCCCCTGACTATCTCATCAGTGTTGCCGATGATATAAATCCAAACTATAAAACAATGTATCTTTAGCTTTTGTTAGCATACAACACTCGTTACTTCGATATATCGCAGTACCAAGCTACTTGCTTTCAACAGCACGCCGCAACTTCACTGGGAATAACAAAACAAATAAAGATTTAAAAAATCAACCACAAGTGAGTGAAAGGCAGGTGTAAAGGTATAACAGAAAGTTATAACTTTTAAAAACATTGCCTGTAAAGGAAACTAGAGATTAACATATGACAATAATTCATTATACAAAAGATTACCAATACAAAAAATTGTACAATGGATTATATTCAAGTATAAAATCAAGATTCTAACAAAAAAGACAATAGAGAGAATTAATGGGGGTTTTAAATGAAAGCAAAAATGTTTTGTGAAATCTTACATCCAGGCGCATTCTTTTTCTTTCCGGAGAAACCCCCCTGCTCATGTGGTCCCTGCCGCCTCCGTAGCCTACAGGTGCTTCCTACAACAAACACGTCATCGGTCAATACACAAAGACAATACCAAACATGCACATAATAAATAGATTAATATTGAAACTTACAGATCGGTAAGACTTCTTAAATCCCATATCATCAGATCTTTCATTCCTGGAGTATTTGTCTGCACCACCAGAATACCTGTCTCCTCCTGAATAGTTGGAGTAGCCCCCGCCGCCTCCCCGACCCCCGCCACGCTCTCCTCCACCACGGGCCCCGCGATACCCTCCCCCGCCCCCCCGGTAGCCCCCGTATCCCCCCCCTCTGCTGCCTCCATATCCGCGTGTTCCTCGTCCCCGAGAAGACATTCTGTCAAGGAAAAATTATGTTATTCATACTGGTATGATTTTAGATTTTCACAACCAAAAGTATTTTCTTTATTTAGTTATGCTGTGTTGCACTACCTCCTTCTTAAACCAACGTTTTGGGCAGCGTTACAGTGTCCATCATGAGGGCAGATGTGTCCTGGCAGATGATGGACACTGTAATGCTGTCCAAAATGTTGGCTAAAAAAGAGGGTAGAGCAACTTGGCGTAACACCCCAAAAATAAATAATAAAAATTATTGATCCTGTAACAAAAACACTGCAGTTTGTACAGATTGATTGTATTGTTCCATTTATATAAATTGATTGCAAAATAAATAAATTGATTGCCAAAAGCAATCAATCATATTGGAAACATACCACCACATATTTGGAAATTGTACAAAATTTAGAATAAGTGTTATGTGATAGAAATAGTATAATTATGTTAGCTGCCCACTTACATTGAAACTTTTATAACACATGCAAATAAAAGCACCCTATATGTATATAAAACAAAGTCGGGTTAGTTACACTATTTATAACTCGAGATCGGCTGGGCCGATTTGTCTTCGCCCCGGATAACAGAATAACTATTGAAACATCGCAAAAATTCACGAAAAAGAAAGTTATGAAGAAAAAAAAAATTCCATACATTTTGTATGGAACGAGTTCTCACATTTTGAAAGAACTGCAGCAATATTGTGATAGGTATAATATTTACAATGTCAATGCGCTAATTGTTTTGCTTTTGTTCTTAACCTCTTGTTTGCCGGGGTAGGCCAGCAAAAAGCTCCACCAATTACGACGCGGCACCCGGCACAGAAATGACACTTCGTGTCCAGCGATTTTGACACTGTCCTTTACAAATTCGTAGGGTCAAAGGGTCAAAATTGTAGATAAACATATTTTTCCCGCGCATGCGCAAGAACTGCGCACACTCCCGCGCTCCAGTAAATTATTAATATAAATTATTTGGAGTGACTAAGCGCATTGCAGGTTTCGCTATGGTAAAGGGCGATAATAGAGCAAGCGATTCTGACCGTGTTCTTCATACACTTTCTTTATACATAAGGGTCAAAATCGCGTGTAAAATCTCATGACACACCGGTGCACGAGCGGCAAACAAGGTGTTAACCATAAAATATTGCCCCTCTTTCTTACACACTAAGGCCTCATTCTCACGGCAGCTTTTTTAACATCCGTTAAAAAAGCGTTCAAATAGAACAAATGCATTTCCAAGTATATGTTCATACGTCTGCGCTTAAAACGCGACGCTTTTTTATTGAGCAGTGTTGCATTTTGAGCGTTGGGCGTTAAGGGGAATAGATCATACCAAACTTCGTATTATTATTCACACGAGCGGTAAAACAGCGCCGGTGCATCAATCTTCATCCGTTAATCCTGTACATCAATCTAAAGTAATTAGGATTCTAGATAATCGTCGATATCGCCCCTCTAATTCAACTGCACCAAGTTCTAGGCCACACTCCGCACAAAGCTTTTTTACCACTTTCAACCCAAATATTTGCCCATATCCATCCAACACTGATGAATCAAGTTCAATAACTGTTAAATTTGGGAGGCGGGATTAAGTACCGCCGCCCCGGGAACCTTAACTGGATAACCAACACCTCTGCCATAGGTCACCCCAAGTGGTTCGCTACGTTTGGGTAATTTAGCAGGGGTGCCCGGGTTCATAGGGGTGAGGTTTGTCTAGGTCTTGGAGGCTGAGGATGACCAGGACACACTGAACCCCAGATTCCTACCCAACCCTTAAACCCTTTTCCTTCCCAGAACTATCCTCTCCTTCCTTTCCTTAAAAAAACCTCCACACAGCATCCCCAAAGATGACATAGGCCCTGGGGGAAATAATTTTCCTCATGGCCTCCTGTGTGGAGTTCATGTAAAAAAAAAGCCATATAAGTTCCAATGACCAATATAAGTTCACCAGAAGAATTTTACTTAATTTTTGATTGTTAAATTTAATTCCTAAGTTTTTAATAAATATAAATTGTTTTGTAATTTTGTAATTATTGTTTTATTTGCCTCAGTGTAATAGCTTTTCGTTGTACAGGTGGTATCGCCAAACGCATGTTGGTAACTTGAAGTGTTATTTAAGGCCCCACTATCGTCAACAGTTCGTCAAATGTTGTAATAAACATTGGAAAATAATTTTAAAAAAATTATCGGAGTATTGCCTCTCTTCGTACAGTGTCACAAATTACCCTTTCAAGTATCTCAGTTCATTCAGAGGATGAACCCGGAATGCCTTTTGTTTTCTTTTTCGTCTTCTAGCAACACAAATCGCTGTTGCTATTAATTTTTGCGGACACCATTTCTACGTCTTACTGAAGCGAGAAACGAAACAAGAGTGATTCTTAAACGTTCGTATGAACAATCATATCGAGAACGTTATAAAAGCGCCAACGCTGAGTTTTAACGCGGCGTTTTTTAAAGTCTCGTGCGAATTACACTTAAATGTCAATAGTCGAAAATGAGACAAACGGTGAACATATGTCTTTGCACCCCTCCAAAGGAAAAATACAATAATGATAAATCTCTGAATTGAAACACTTTTTTTTACGTAAGCTCCACTCAGGACATATGTCATCTTAGGGGATGCTGTGTGGAGGGTCTTTTTAAGGAAGGGTAGGATAGGAAGTTCTGGGAAGGAAAAAGGCATGAGGGGTGGGTAGGAATCTGGAGGTCAATGTATCCGGGAGTAAATCCATCACTCCAACTGCGGTGCAAGGCCATTGATTTGACCGGAATTGACCTTTCCAGTCAGACTCTTTCGACCCATTGGTCGAGAGAATCCGGCTGGAAAGGTCAAAAGGTCTCCCTCAACCAGTCTATCTCGATCCGGCCCACCACGCACCATGTGGGCAGATGCATCCGCCACCAAGACCCGCACAAAAGTCACCCTATGAACCCGGGCACCCCTGCTAAATCACCAAACGTAGCGAACCACTTGGGGTGATCTATGGCAGAGGTGTTAGTTATCCAATAAATTGTTCCCGGGGCGGTGGCACCCGTACCCGCTTCCTTTCAAAATCTCCCGTAAGTGAGTGGAAAAGTAAGAAAATCACAAAAAATATAAATCCGTACACAACGCCATCTCTGATACTGACAAAAACAAAACACTGGCAGTTGGGCATCGATAATTGCTTCATTGTATAATTTTTAACTTAATAAAAAAACACTTAATTTAATTCAACAGTTATTGATTCTGAGGCGGTACGAAGTTCGTCGGGTCAGCTAGTATTATTATAATATAATCCTCATCCCACCGGTTAATTACAACAAATACCTTACCTAATTAATCAACATATATCTACAGTTCAGAAGTTTTAATTTCATTCAGAGGCTGTTGCTTCTAATTTATGAATTGTTTTTGTGTTTAATTCGTAGAACTCCATTTTAATTTTTAGAAATTTAATTAAAATTAAAGTTGATAATGTTTTTATCGAGTTCTGCAAGTATTTTAGAATGTATTTTAGTTACAGCTGTTTCGACTTGTAAGGTCATTTTCAAACTGTATGGTGAAGCCACGTATGGACGACTTATTTATAACATTTTAAATGAATTTTGCTTATAACGTACGTAACAGAAATTACTGATATTTTTATCAGCTAGAAACAAAGCTTTTTTAAAAGTAAATTATTCATTTAATTATCAATCAATAAATTATATATTAACCCAGAGAGCCATAAATATCAATTTGGCTCCAAACAAAAAATAATTATAAGTAGGTATAAAGCTTTAAAAAAATTATTTTGTCGATGGCTTGTGTTACTGTGAATATACCAGCCAAAATCGAAATGTATTGTAGAACAAAAGTTCAGTCAAACTTGGTTATAACGAGCACGAAAGTACTGACTAAATTTGCTCCTTATAGCCATTACTCGTTATATCCAAAAGAGATTTTTTGGAAGTCATATGTACCTACCTTCCTGCCTCCACTATCGTATATTTGCAAAGTACAGTATATTTTCAAATAACAGAAGGTATTATATATTTCAAAAATATATTAGAAAAAAACACTTTTTAATGCATGATTGTTTTAAAGATTTCGTTTTTATGCTTCTCAATTTCATCCACAAAAAAGCAATGCATTAAAAATAACGTCACCTGGTTCGAAGCATCCAAGAAAAACGTCTCTATTTTTTTTTTTTTTAAATAATCGGAGAGGGTTTACATATACTATCTCCCATTTTACCTCCTTCCTTTGACAGTAACCTAGTCCCTTTCATAAAGTTCACCAGGATTGTCATTGGAAATGAAGATATATCTTCTGGTTCGACAATGAGTCTTTCCAGGTCTCATTTCCCCTCTTCACTCTTCCTTGGTTCCCTGAAGGCTCCACGACAGAAGAGGGCTTCATCTCGCCTCTCCACTCCCTAGTTCCCCGAAGGCTCCACGACGGAGAGTTCACTTCCCCTTGGTTCCTTGAAGGCCCCACAAGGGAAGAGTTCATGGAGGTGGCCTCAGCTCACCTCTTCACGTTTCTCCTCTTGGTTCCTCCTACGGCCCCAAGAAGGAAATCCACAGAGGTGGCCTTAGCACTCCTAGGTTCCCAAAAGGCCCCTAAAATGTCTCTAAAAATTGTCTATCATATTAGCGATAGCTTGTGCGAATTCAATAGCATATAAAATCTGAGTTGTTATAAATCACTAGCTTGCGGGATTGTTATTGATTTTCAACTAAAATTACTTGTCACAACCCAGTGATGCAAAACCCGCAACCCGATCCGTGCGGCCCACATGCCAATTTTGAAAAAAAAAAAAAAAAAAACTGTAATCCATAGCTGAAAACAATTTTTAGTGTTCTTGTCAATTTACGCTGCATGTCCTAAATTGAACCAAATTTGAAGAACCGGTTTATAGGACAAGAAATTTAAAAATCCCCAGAAACCTAATGATGACGAAATCCAACACAATTCCGAGACCTCGGTTGGACTCTTTTTGTTTTTTAGAGCCTCAATTATAATGACGATGAAATCCAACATGATTCCAGTGCCCCAGCTCGACTCTAGAGTGATTCTGATTAGAGGTTTGTTTACATTATATTATTAATTATAATGTTTGTTGTGTTTTTATAATTACGTGTCATTTCACGTATCCGCATGAAGTCGGCTACGATCTAGCTCTTCGTAACGTATCATGAATACCAATATAACAGGAATTATTGTAAATAACTGCAAATTGACGCGGTATTGTATGCGAAGTAAATTGAAATTTTGGATGCATTATTTTCCATCACCCCAAATGCAAAAAGTTGTCTTTTATAGTAATTAAGTTGAATCTAAAGATTTTATTATTTATGCGTTAAACTGCTTACTTGTTAATATGGAATATTTTTTATTCAAACAGTTAGATTTAACTTTATTATTACGAAAAGTGAGTATTTATATCGGGGGAGACCAATAAACATGCAAAAAAAATATGCATTTAACATTTCAATGTTGTTAAAATTAATTTACACATGCGGTAACGCCATTGCTTGTTCATCGTTTTTATTTTAACATTTCATAGACAATATCAATGCTGCCAATCATAGAAAAAATATTTTTGCATAAGTGAATGCATTATTGACAAGTTTGTATATGTATTTATAACAGTAGAACATGGAAAGAAATGTATTAGAATAATTACACAAAACCGCTAGACAAACCCTGCTTTGCCAAACAAACCATTCAAAACCTGGGATGTTTTTTAAAATAATGATGAAATGCGAGTTTATTTTAGAGAAATTATTATATAAGATTGGTACTTCCGACAAATGTCATATTTGATTGTCTATTAGTTAAAAAAGGAACATTCCGTATTAAGAAGTGTGTATGCAACCAAATGCAAGCTTATATTTTATAATACACACATATTTGTTAATATATTTATTAGAGCCAAGGGATTAGTGTGGTGTCATAACAAACAATTTTCCAACCTATGGGCACAATACAAATTCACACAATCCCAGCCCAAAATTTAAAAGATAATAAGTAAGCTGTGTCAAGAGATGTCACATTTATACAAGTCAAAAGAAAATGAGGTAAATATCGGTTCGGACTGGCCACGCTTATTACGAATAATTTTTAGAAAAAAACTTTAGATTCGCCTTAATCACTATTAAAGGAAACTTTTTGGCTTTGGGGCGGCGGAAAATAATGCATTTTAATTTTCAATTGCATAAAACCAAAATTCACTTCGTGAACCGACCCAGCGAAATTCCGCGGCCGTAAATGTCACTGTTATGTTGGTATCCTTGATAAATTAGCAAGAGCTCATACGACTGTAGCCGACTTCGTGGGATAATGATTATGAAATTTGTCTAGCGGGCTTGTTTGTGTAACATGGTTTGTGATACAAAAGAATGTGCCCCTTTATAACGCCTACTCGCGTCAAGGCAAGAAAAACATCCCAGTTTTCAATTAGTTCAGCGGCTACGCTAGGTTTGTGTAACATGGTTTGTGATTCGCGGTATTTCATGTAGGTATCCCATGAAGTCAGCTACAGTCCATAACAGTGACAGCTACGGCCGCGGATTTTCGCTGCGTCGGTTCGCGAAGTGAATTTTGGTTTTATGCAATTGAAAATTAAAATGCATTATTTTCCGCCGCCCCAAAGCCAAAAAGTTTCCTTTTATAGTAATTAAGGCGAATCTAAAGTTTTTTTCTAAAAATTATTCGTAATAAGCGTGGCCAGTCCGAACCGATAATTACCGAAAATGAATATTATTGTAGTCACGTCAATACAAATAGGTACTTTGTACACTAATAGGTATATATTTTTTAATTAACTTTTTTGGCTCAAATATTAGTACTTTATTTAGGTGTGGTATGAATTATTACATCGGCCATTGAATATCGATTCACGAAAAGGCACTCAAATTTGAACCAAAGAATTCAATCAATTATTACGATTATCTGATGACAAAGCACGGAGAATAGGAGTTTCTAGGGATTCGAGTGACAGCTCGGAAATTCAAGTTCGATGACCTTACCTTCCGAAAGTAAGCATTTATTCTAAAAATTACAAAATACGCTGAGATAGCGTCTATTTGATGTAAATACACAAATAGTGCTCATAACGAAAATAATAAAAGACCGGTACACGGCAATTGCGACATCGAACCACTGGAAGCCTAATTCTAAGCTGGAGTCTAATCTAATCGATCCCTTCAAGATTCATGTTTTTGGTGAGATATGCGAATTTCTATTAGGAGTGGAAACATACATAAGCAGCGGTAATGCGCGGTCAAATATTATATTAGCGTTCGACTACCGCCCGCAAACATTGCAAGGTATCGCGTAATATTTTCTGGCCTAATGGCAGCGTGAATTACACAGACGGAAGCCCATTTTGGAGATAACGAACAAAATGTAATAATATACTCACTTTTTACAATTTCACTGAATGGAACCAGAAATGTATAATCTATTTAGCAATTAGCAACCCGTTCGGCAAACGACGCAGGAAATAGGGCATAGAGAAAACTAGCAACATAAAGTTAGTAGTTGTCGTAGTTGTTTTTTAGGAAGAGCAAAACGGATATGGTCATAGACATTGTGGCGTAGAATGGTTAATATTGATATATGGCTATTCATTAAAATTTTCGTAGCCATACCATGGTAAAAAGGTGTATTATTTCTTTTACTACTTTTAATATTGAAATTACGGCCAAAACCTTTTGGCTGAATATATAACACAGGTCAGCAAATTGACATTTTAAAATTTCTTTTTAAATGGTAATGGGTGAATTATATGTATTTCGGTATGCTGAATTCGAGAATGCCATCCAAGGCTTTTCCACAAAGTGGAAATTAAAATATTACACTACTTCTGTAGGGAATGTTCAAAAGAAAAAAAATCATAAAATTATACAAATTTTATTAATTTTAAGTCATAAAATATTTTATTTACATTAAGTATATACTTATAAAATCTGCTTTTTTTAGTTTCGAAGCTTCATTTTGTGCTTTTTCTTTTGGGGACGTAGTAGCAGTAGTCGCCCATCTTATTTGTATCCCATCGACCTTGATACCTTCTCTCCGGCTTTTATACTTCTTTTCGAGGAATCAATAAACAGTCTCCAATTTTCAGCTATATGTTGAACTTTGAACGTGGACATTAAACCATTAATATCGGAATATAGACTAGCTCACCATCTTGAGAAAAATAAGGCTCAAAATGTTTTTCTCTATTTCTATATCAAGCAAAAGAAGAAAGAAGTTGCAGGTGTCAATAAATTCCTCTCTTGCAGTCTGGATCCTAGTAACTCAGCAGATTCTTTTGGGATTCAAATCTCTGTATTTAATTGCGCATTACCGCTGCTTATGTATGTTTCCACTCCTTTATAAAAGAATATTCGTGTATCTCACCAAAAACATGAATCTTGAAGGTATCAATTAGATGACTCCAGCTTAGAATTAGGGTCAGGTCATTTAATTCAGCTTGAGAAAATTGTTGAGGTCTACTGGAGTCGCCTACTTGAAACTCGTCACTAGAACTTTCTTCTGATTCACTTTCTGATGATGGCAAATCGTCTAGGCTTTGGGGTGCTTGTGGTGTAGGAATGCCAGGTCCGTGAGGGACTGAGCGGAGTGCCGAATCCATGTTTGGGTAACAAATTTGTTTTTTTATTTTTGGTACTATGCCCTAGCACAAACAAAAATAGCAGTTAATGCAATAATTAAAAACACTTTGTTTTTACCACAATAAACTTTATTAAAAAGTCGACATGTTTCGAGAACGATGTTCTCTTCATCAGGACATTAATAAAGTTTATTGTGGTAAAAACAAAGTGTTTTTAATTATTGCATTAATAAAATGGTGCCACAAAGTGAATTTGCAAAATTTGAAGAAAAAATAGCAGTCATCGCTGTGGTTTCGAGGCTCTCTCCAGATCATGGTGTTAAATAAACCAAATAAATCAAACTTATGTTTCAACTTCACAACATAATATTTATTAATTCATAAAAAAATACTTAAATTCCTCACAATCTACATGAAACCGTTACAACTTCGTGCTCGCCATTTTTATCAACCAACTCCCTTTCCTCCTTGTATTCACTACTGCCATCTATCTTCACAAAAGCTAGACTCTTCAAAATCACTTTTCTCAACACACCTCCTTGATTTTGAAAGAGTTTTTCACAGCACATATTACATCATTTTAAATCCCAACAGTTCGCGGAAGTTTACAAACTTTATTTTGCCTAATGACTTAGTGAGTATGTCAGCTAGTTGGTCGTCAGTATGAATCTTTTCAACATTAACTACTTTCTTTTTCTCATAATCATAAACAAAGTGGTAACTAGTATCAATGTGTTTTTATTTTTTTTAAATAAATTGATACTAGCATTGATACTTATAACACCTGTATTATCTTCAAAAATTGGTACAGTACCAGTCAACTGAACATCAAAATCATTTAAAATACCTCTGATTGGCAAAACTTCTTCCACACAGTCTGCTAGCGCATAATACTCTGCATGAGTAGATGCTCTTGAAACTACTTTTTGCTTGATTGTTTTCCACAAAATTACATTTCCAAAAACTCGAATAAGTATGCCAGTAGTAGACTTCCTGTCAACAACATCCGATGCCCAATCAGCATCTATGAAAGCATCCATTTGTATTTCATAATTTGAATTGTAAACTAATTTGAGTGATTTTGTCCAGTGCAAATACTACAAGATTCTTAGTGCATACTGATAATGTTCATGATCATAACCCCCTTGGAATCGACTCAAATAATTAACTGAAAACTAAATATCAGGACGTGTTCCATCAGCAATGAATAATAATGCTCCGATTAAATTTCTGTATTTTATCGAATAATCTGAGATCACTACTGGCTCTAATTTTAGATTTACTTCCATATGAGTATGATACTTCTTTGAATTCTCAATTTGATACTGTTTTGCAAGACTCTCAATATATTTTTCTTGACATAGGAATAATTCTTTCTTATCTGAATCGTACTCAACTTCAATACCCACATAATGTTATTATTATTATTTATTACCTGTGGCTCTATCCTACCGATTTTCTTTTGGGTATGCTCGGAATGAACCATCTACGAGTCAGAAGGGATGTACACATTGCTACGCATTTCTTCAAATTGATTAGCGGATGGTTTGAAAACTCAGCTATCTTGGAGAGCATTCATTTCTATGTTCCCGATGGTTATCTTCGCCACCGACAGCATATGCTGTTCTATCTTCCGGCCTGCAGGACTAACTTGCCAATGGTCATGCCGGTCGGGAGAGCAATCTTGCTGTTGAATAGAATTAATTCAGATATCGACATATTTAGCGTTAGTGAAGCTGCTATTAAAAGGCAAGCTCTATTAATGCTTGTATAGTTTTTAGCCTACAGATTATGTTTAATGTAATACTGTTACAATTGTATTTTAAAAACACATTAAAAATTTTAATTTTGTAATGTTTTTGAAAGAATAAATAATTTGAATTTGAAAAAAAAAATGTTGCACTTGACCCAAGTCCTTCATACGAAATATTCTTTTCAATAGTGCTTTTAGTTCAGATATTTCTCCTTCGTTAGAGCCACAGATCAACAAATCATCAACATACAATTTGTTGCCATTCATAACACCTGTATATAAACAATAACCGTATTTAGATCTCTCAAACTTTAATTCTGTCATATATTCATTGAAACATTCATACCAGTCACGTGGACTCTCTCTTAAACCGTACAAAGCTTTTCTCAATAAACAAACTCGATTATTACTGATCTGATACCCTTCTGGTGGGTGAATAAAAACTTCTGACTTGATTTGTCCATTGAGGAAGGCTGTTTGTACATCCTTCTGCTCAATTTTCCATCCATTAACACAAGCAATTGAAAGCAAAATCTTTGACGTGTTCATCTTTGCAACGGGTGAGTAAATTTCCTCATTTTCTTGAAATACTTGTTGAAAACCCTTTGCTACGACCCGCGCTTTACATTTCCCATTAGACTTAATCGTATAAATCCATTTAACGTCGGTAATTGGTATATCTTCAGGAATTTCAACTACAGACCAGGTCTGATTTATCTTGGGACTCTCCAATTCTTCATTCATTGCATTAACCCATTTCTTAGATTCAGGACTGTTAATTGCTTCTGCATAACTTTCTGGTACATTAGCATTAGTATAATTTACGTACAATACACGATCATCAAACTTTTTTGGCATCTTAATAGTTCTTTGTGGTCTTTTTGAGATTTCGGTAATTTTTGATTCATCATTTGGCCCAGTCACCTCCTCAATCTCAACATTGATTTTAATTTAATTTTCTCTGCCCAACACAATATCCTCATTTATTTCAATCTTATTATCAAGGTCATCCATGTTTAATCTAATATACTCAGTGTCTTTCTCAATGAACTGTACATTTCGACTAATAATTATTCTTTTGTCTACCAATATTTTGTAACCCATATCTGTGTATCCAATCAAAATACCTTTTACTGCCTTCGGATTTAATTTAGATTCCTCTGGTACCCTTACAAATGCTCTACTTCCATGAGTATGAAGATTACTTACATCGGGTCACTTATTAAAAAATATTTCACAAGGACACTTATCAATCGTTGTGTTTGCAATGAGTCTACTGCCCAGATATGCTGCCGTATATACGCATTCAGGCCAATAACACTTATCAATCCCTGCCTCAACTAATAAACATCGTGCTCTGTCCATTATAGTACGATTATATCTCTCCACTACACCATTCAATTGGTGAGTGTAGGGAGGACATGGTCTTATATAAATACCTAGTTTCTTTGCCAACTCAATCAATTCATTGTTCATAAATTCACCTCCATTGTCGCAACGCAATTCTTTAATTCTTTTGCCCGTCTGATTATGCATCATATTCATGTAATCAACAAAACGATCAGTAACATCACTTTTTTCTCTATACAATAAACAATTGCAAGCTTACTGAAATCGTCGATAAAAGAAACAAAATATTTCTCGCCAATGACACCTGTTTGAGTTATCGGTCCATTACGTCTGTGTGGACAATTTCCAACAAATCATTTGCTCTTGATCGTTCATTCTTAAATTTCAAATTTGACATTTTACTTGTTAAGTAGAATTGTAATAGGGACTATTTTTCACACAAAACTACATTGAGGGCCTCTAGCGGACGTGATGGTTCTTTTGAGAAATTTGGAATATTTTTGGTTTGTTTTCGAAAGATGTCGCTAAAAACACGTACTTTAATTGAATTATTTCAGCGTTGTCATTATATATAGTGCGTAATATATATATATATATATATATATGCACAGGGTGTTAAGGGACGTACTTGACTTACTTTAACCAGTGATTCCTGACATTATTTGGAGTAAAAAATGTAAATAAAATTTTGGTCTCCGGTGACATTTATGATGTTTTTTTTTTTTTTTTCTACAAAAACATAAAAAAATGGTAGTTGTTGAACAGTTGGAGGCGGGGTAAGGGGTTTGTCGAACACCCAGCTGAGTGACCAATGACGACATGCGGAAGAAATTTTTTTTTGTTTGATTTTGAAGAAAAAATTTTTGAAAAAAAAAAAAAAAGTCGTCGAAAAAAGTCACCGGAGACAAAAATTTCATTTACATTTTTTACTCCAAATAATGTCAGGAATCACTGGTTAAAGTAAGTCAAGTACGTCCCTTAACACCCTGTATATATTTTATTTATTGAAATAAAAGTAGAAGAAAACATAAACAAAAAGTGTTCACGAAAATATTCCCACGTAAGAATCGCGTAATATTATATTGTAATAAAATATAATATTACTATTAAAACAAATTATTATTATCAATATTATTATAATAAAAAAATTAACAAAAATCGTTTTAGAGAAAAACCTTCATAGAATTTATAAGGATTTTCATAATTTATTTTAAAAAATCTGATTTGTTTTTGATAAAAGCTAAGCCCTTGTAACTTTAAAAATATATATTTTTCCCGTTAAAAACATTATTTTATTGTATTGCGAAATAATATTATCGTTATTTCTAATTAATTAATCCTTACACTGCACGTAATAATGTCTTTCATGCTCAGTTTATTATTTACTAGCCGAAGTCCCCGGCGATGCCCGGGCTTTACACAGAGTTTTCGAAATAAAATGTAGTCAGTGACTTTTCTCTTGTTTTAAAGGTCACATAATAATAAATTTGGACAACTTATATAGCGCTGTTTTTGCGAAAAATCGCCTCAAGAGCGCTGTGCAAAGTTTTATTAACCCCCGCATAAAACTGTAATTTTGCATACAAATCAAGTGCAGACTTTCTCCTTTATATATTATATGTATATTTAAACCTTTACACAAAACCTTCAAATTATATACCTCTTTATATTCCTCGTGAATCACTCTATCTATTGGTGAAAACTGCATGAAAATCAGTTCAGTAGTTTTTGAGTTTATCGCGAGCAGACAGACAGATGCGGCGGAGGACTTTATTTTATAAAATACTTTTTATTGTTATGAAGCTACTGTACAACTTACCGTTAAAGCCTTCAAGGCGTAAATAAATAAATTACATTTCAAGAAACTTTATAAAATCAGTTCAAAAAATATTTTTTTTCTATAATCTTAAAATCTACAAAAAACCGTAAAAAATGTTTTCACCATCTTTCAAAAAACGTTTAAAAAATTTGATGGTCTGGGATTTGAACCTCTCGCTCAAATTTGAACCCCAGTCGACATTTCTACCAGCAGATATCTAACGAAAATAAAAACGGACCATAAAAACATTTTATGTTTCCATTGAGACGCGCATTGTGTACCTACATGTTTACACGTTGCAGTCCTCCGACCAAGGGTAAGCAACCGTAATCACGAATAATAATAATACTAGAACATTTGAAAGCGTATCGATATTCTAGACCTCGGTGGTTGAACGGTTACGATCCTTGGCTACGAATCCGGAGGTTGCGAGTTCAAACTCCAGCGTGCGCAAGTACCTATCTACATTTTATACGATTAATTTGTGTTATTCCACAATACATTATTTTTAAATAGTTTCGTTTAGATTATTAGTGCTATCTTCTTTTTTAATGATATAAAACATTGGTGGGAACAACCTTCAAAAGTTATAAAAAGGGTGTTATTCTTGTAAAAAAAAGAAAATAACTATCTGTTATTTCAATCGACCACACTATGTCGTGTTTCAATCGTCCACACTATGGGGATAATTGAAACAGATTTCTCCATCGTCTTTAATTGGTTATTGTACGAGTTGTAACCATCTAATAAATTTAATTTGATAACTAGATAGATCATAGAACATCTAGTATAAACATCTTATCCATAAATACGAAAGAAATATTACTACACATAGTTTATAAATAAAAGTGTTTCAACCATCCCCACTCTACCCTACACTTCAGAAAATGTATAAATACCTAGTGAGAGATGTTTATTTTTATTATGTTTTGAATACCTCACAAGAGTCCCAGCTGCTCCCGTCTGGAGCCAGTGAGACTATGGCACACCCCGCATACCCCAAATGGGGTATGTTGTGAGGCTGAAGGTAGTGGGGAGGGGAAGGAGACGAATCCGGAGGTCGCGAGTTAAAATTCCGGCGTGCGGAAGTACTTATCTACATTTTATGCGAATAATTTGTGTTATTCTACAATACATTATGTTTAAATAATTTCGTTTAGATTATTAGTGCTATCTTCGTTTTCAATGATACATAATATTGGTGGGAACAACCTACAAAAGTTATAAAAAGAGTGTTGTTCTTGTAAAAAATTGAAAATAACTATTTTTCAAAGAAATATATTTTAAAATAAGAATCGTAACGTTGCTTGAAAAGGCTTCAGCCGTGTTGGGTGACCGGATCTGAATAGCCAAGTACTTATGCTGAAGTCACATGGTTCACTCGGATGAAGGTTTACTCGATGAAATGTTCCATTCTCGTTTCAACGCGTGTTCAGACGGTTCCTTCGAAGGAAGAGTTCACTCGACATTCTCACTACGAAGTCGTCGAGCGTAGTCGCGGCGCGCATTGAAATTCGTCCGGCGCTGACGGCTAAGTTCGGGAATATTTACGATTTCAATTGACATTTCCGATAACGTCGAACTAAATTACGAGAAATTGGCGATTCTTGTAAACAGTAAATAAATTTCAGCACCATAAAATGAACATATGGTTAAATAATAACCTGAAAACTGATATCTACCAGTATTTTTGCACTGTGAAATTTTTTTTTATTCCAAAATAGGCCTCGGCTTGCAATAAAATCCATATAAATGGAATATTTATTAACGTATCCAAAAACTAAAAACTGTTTTGGAAAGGTGATGAAATATGCTTCCAAAATTTAACCACCAGTAATTTTTTAAATAGAATAATTTTTAATGTAAACTTTTAAAAGTTAAAAAATGGCTCTCCTTGCTTTTATTCTAACTAAAATTACTGGTAAGAAAAAAAATATAAAAACACACTTATTTTGTTAGAGAAATAAAAATAATTCATAAAAAATTCAAAATGTTTCATAAATTTTTTTTCAAATTCGATCAGAAACTTTGGTTCTATAAAAGTGTACATTCGTATTATTTTGTGGTTAATTGTTATATTGAATATGTAGAACATTATTTTCTCTTTCCAATACCGTTTAGAGTTTAGATCATGTTTTTCACTATGATAGTAAGGGAGAAACAACGATTTCTATAAGATGTGTAGGAGTTATTTCGTAAAGCGAACTAAACGGAGCATTTTGACGCTTAAGCCGCTCCGGCTACTCGTCCTCACGCCAGAACATTCTCGGCCGACTAATTCGCGAGTGAAAGACTGTTCACTTGAGTGTTCACACACATCATTCGCGTCACGTGATGTTAAATGCCGGTTGCGAGTGAACAGTGCCGAAGGAAGCATTCCAACATTGTTGGAATTCCTTTCTATCTATTGTTAAATTCAAATTTATGTTAAATTAAATTAAAGCACATCGCTTTATAAATCACCTTTTATTCAAATTTATGTCATGAAGGAAAAATGTTTTTTTTTTTTTAAATGTGGTTTACTGTGTTCTTTACATTCAGTGTCATTGCACTTCAAAAAAATATTTGACAGTTAAATTGGTGTTGCCAGTCTACAAATTTAGTAGTTCCAGTTTTTATATTTTCTACTCTTTTTTGACAGACTATATATAGATAGATCGTTTCCAAAAATACATATAATAATATCCTACATTCCAACATTGTTGGAATGCTTCATTCGGCACTGTCTCTCTTCACTTTCGTGTTCACACGGTTCATTTCGAGGGAAAGAGGCGGAATGAAATCACGAAATGAAAGATAAAGAACCATGTGAATGGGCTATTACCCACCGGGCATCACAGAATTTTTCTACCACTCGTGTTATTTTATTGTATTTACGTAGGTATTATATTAATAATATAATAATAATTTGAAATTTGGCACGACTGCACTCTACTAGCTTGACGTCGATATAAAACAGTAGTGAGGTTATTATATTAAATCGAATAGGTAACCTACCTACATGTATAGGTACAGTTTGTCAAATAAGAGTAGACAATATATGAGGGCGCCACTGTTGATCAAATGGCAATACTAAACACATAACTCATGGTGTTAAAGTAAAGCTGTGTAACCTACATTTTTATAAAAAATTAAAAAGGCATAATAGTGGAAAAAAAATTTTTTCATTGCAGTATAGATACTCGCCGATCTCAAAATTAGAATTGCATATAGGTATATTATTATTCTATCTTTGAAATTTTGTGTTAACATAATGAAGAATAACTATAATGTAATAAAATATAAAGCGCAGTTTAAGAATTGCTTATATTTGTTTAATACTAGATAAAGTACCTAGCGTTGCCTGGGCTTTAGATCATGTCTCTAATTTTAGATCTGAATATATTTAACTCATCCAGATCTAAAAGTAGCATAACTAAACTCACCATTAGTGATTATTCCTTTCTATCTATTGTTAAATTCAAATTTATGTTAAATTAAATTAAAGCAAATCGCTTTATAAATCACCTTTTATTCAAATTTATGTCATGAAGAAAAAATGTTTTTTTTTTTTTTAAATGTGGTTTACTGTGTTCTATACATTCAGTGTCATTGCACTTCAAAAAAATATTTGACAGTTAAATTGGTGTTTCCAGTCTACAAATTTAGTAGTTCCAGTTTTTTATATTTTCTACTCTTTTTTGACAGACTATAGATAGATGATAATAATATATCATCGTTTCCAAAAATACATATAATAATATCCTAGAATCTCACCGTGATTGATTACTGCCATCTTTTGAAATAATTTCAAAAAAGGTTTTAGTTCAAAATTGTACCGTATGGAGAAAGATAAATGGGCGCCATACGACAGAGGGCTTTTGCTAGTAATTAAAAATCTTGTATTTCATACTTAATTTTAAGATTAAAATTATTAAATTGTCTTTAAAAAATGGAGAAATATGATACAAACAATTTATCGTAATGTTTTTAAACGAATCCAAAGTTTTGTATTCTGCGTTTAAAAAAACACGAAAATTGGTGTTTATGAAAAAAATTAACTAAAAACTTGTGTATTTATTTATTTTAAATTTATTTTCGTGGTTTTAAAGAAAACCCCTAAAGGTATACTTTGAGGATATTCAGCAGTTAAAAATATTTTGTAAAACTTACCAAAAACGATCAGAATAAGGTCATATTTCTGATTTGGTTTTGATAAATGCTAAGCATATGTAAATTTTAAAAATGTATAAAAAATATTTTTCATATTAAAAACTCTATGTTTATCGATTTGCCTAATAATATTATCATTATTTAAAATTAATAAATGATTACACTTGGCCTTAAGCAAATTTCGCATTTCAAAAAATCATCTTCAACTTCTTTTGGGACCCCATTCAATAATTGTGACTCACATATCGTCGGCTTAGAGTTTAGAGTGTAAACCTGCTAACAGCATAATAGGTAATTTTACAGGAGAGACAAAAAACATTCTTAAAAAAATAGAAATTAATTTTAAGAAACGGTTCTAATACAGTTGGTGTATTTTATTATTCTTTATAATATGCAATAAAAGAAGAGTTAGTAAATTCAGTATTTATTTAATAATTAGTATTTATTTAATAATTAACAAGTTTGTGACATGACAGGTTTTTGTAATGCAGTAACAATTTTAATAAAGGACAATGCAGTTTTTCATTCGTAAAATTAAGCTACTTATTTTTTTTAAAATTATAGTTAATGTTTCTAAATACAGCATTTTATTAATATAGATTAGGAACATAAAAATCATAAAGGGATCGTTTTGATCGCCACCCTGGCAACAAATACTTTTTCTGCGTACTAGCACGACAGTAGTGCCATTCCATGGCGATTCCATTGCTGGCAGCTGGCAATGACTCTAAATATGTTCTAAGCTCCTGATGTTCTAATTCAAATTGCTATGAACTAGAAGGCTTAGTTTTAAGAGAATCCAAATCTTTGCTGTTCCTTTTTAGAAACAGGTACTTGTTTATTTTTCCAATTCAAAACTGTCCATCTTCCGATTCCAAGAGTCTTTAGAAACATAGTTCTGCACATTGGTTGGTCTCCTTCAAATAGTAAAACAAAGATTGTGCTCTTTTCGATTCTTTATCACTACTTGTTCTCCCCCTTGGTCTCTTAACAGGTAAGCATGTCACAAGATTATTAACGTATATCTAGTTTTTTTTCTGGCCAGCTCATACACCAAAATTCTTAATGTTGGAGTTTTACCTACCATTAAAACTCTTATTATGTTGTCTTGCTTATCCAGAATATATAATGTGAGATATCAGCCCTATTCCCCGCCAGCGTCGGTCTTATCCATTGCTTTAACTTGAATTTCCCGCCATTCCTCTGCAATTCCCTTCAGCTGTCAATTGTCGCCGTGCAGTTGGCATCTTGAGATGCCGTGTTAATTCAATTTGGACTCACCAAGCAGAGCTTAAATATATTCTGGATAAGCAAGACAACATAATAAGAGTTTTAATGGTAGGTAAAACTCCAACATTATGTGTGTCGTTGCTTATCCAGAATATATAATGTGAGAAGTGTTTGTTATCGCTTGGTGACAATTCTAAAGCCAAAATTGTGACTATTACTGTATTGCTTGCAATAACTTGGTCAAAGACTGAGAGTGAATGGGGGGATTCAGCACCTCAACATTGAGACCTCTGATTTGTCTATATATCTTGAATGTGTTTTCTGAACTCCAGCTTCCTCTTTCCAAAATGGTGTCTATAGGACACTCTTCCAGCCAACTTCTTGAAGCTGCAGCTGATCTCAAACTCCCAGGAGAGGCATCAATCCCAGCATCCTTCAAAATTGTTTTAATCCATCCACCAATAGCAGTTCTCGAGGCTGGCCTTGCAGGCCCCAACGTGGAAATAAACAGACATTCAACACCAGCTTCATGTCTTCTGTTCTCACCCAAAGACATAAGCTTTCGCAACCAGAATATGGAATCTATATTACGATCCTCTGCTTTGTAAAGCTTCCAACCAGACTGTCTATGTGTAGAGGTGTCCTTCTTAGAACCAAAAAATTTGGCAATAATACAATGTGATCATCATTGTCAACAAGATTATCAGAAGATGCATGTAGTAAGGTCAGATCCTGTACTTGTCTTCCTGATGCCAGAAGTAAATTAACAGAACATCTACGAGATGCTTTGAAAAGAGTCAGGTCATTTGAAGGATTCTTACAAAGCTAAGACACCAAGCCTGGATCCCAAGTAAATGCTCTAAGCTTCTTATTTGCAGAAGTTCCTATACCTCTCATCACTTGCTTGACCAAGGGATGATTACTTATCCTCAAATCGCCTATGGGGTCATACAAAACCGACACTACAGACTTGTGAAGTGCTATAGTATTGCCTTTCCTCACTCTTAAGTATACTAAAAACCCGTGCCAGCTGAGATCACGAAGGGTTATTAGGACATGTATTATTAATGGCGCACCATTCCTTCCAGCTCTTCCATGCCATGTGATAAGTTGTAAGCTTAGGTTTGCGCCAACCCGCATTCAATAGAGCTTTTTTCTTGCTGTGACCAATCGTTCAAAGCTTCACTCCACCCCTAATCTTCCACACCTGTAGTTGGAGCTTCTGGACCTGTTCAAGATGAAGTCCTGTCGATAAGTCTATCAAGTTGTCGACCAACAAGGGTATTATGTGAGGTCGGTCTAGGGCTCTTCTCTTTAGGTCTGGTAACCAAAACACTTTTGGCCAATTTGGGGCTACAACCAGGTACACCCCTGATGATTTGTTCAGATGTGCCAGCACTCGTGGCATTAAGCAGGGGGGAGGAAAGATCCATGCCAAGGGGAAATTCCAACTCCTGCTGAACACGCTGTGAAGCATTGCTCTCTTGTCGTGGGAATCTATCGAGACACACTGATCCACGAAGTGAGCCCTCGAGGGAGCGAATAGATCCACTACTGGACTGCCCCTAACTTGTGAAAAACAGCTCTTACCGCTGGGGGTAGAAGGTGCCATTCTGGTAATGTCATCCCTCAGGATAGATAATCCGCGAGGCCATTGTAGCGTCCCGGCAAATACTGCACTTGTAAAGAGATTCTGTGCTTGTCCAAAAGCGCAAGAATCTGAAATGTTAGATGAAGGAGACCCATCGACTTGGTGCACCCCTTGTTCCTCAAGTAGGCTATGACTGTCCTGTTCTGAACTTCTCAAATTCTGAGTCAGAGACGTTAAGGCATTTAAGATTGCTGTCATCTCCTTCATGTTGCAATATCCCCCCCTCTAACTGTCTGTCCAACAACCCAACAGAGGTACATAGTCGATCAGGGCTCCCGGCCGTGATCTGCCGCATCCGTAGTCAGAGAATGTGTTGGGCTGGGAAAATGAAGAGTTGAAACATGATCTAAGTTGATCATCCACCATTTCATTTCTGACAAGACCTCATTCTTTATCAGAGACTTTTGCTGAGGGGTCAGCTTCAGCATTAACTGTAATTGTATCAGCCGAGTATGAAGTCGACCTCTGGGGACCACAAAGGTAGCAAAATTCAACTTTCCGAGAATACTCTGAGCTCCTTTCAGAGTCCATCTTCCTTTTGTCACGGATCTCTGAAGTGAGTTCCAAAGACCTTGGCGTCTGTATTTGTTTAAGGACTTCTGTTTCAGATGGGGGTTCTACACAATTCCAAGATATTCCACTGACTGTGCTGGCTGACGGACACACTTTTGGAAATTTACCGACCAACCTAACCGCTCTAACAATTAAAGAGCTTCTCAAGCTTGACTGAGGATCTCTCTGGTCTGATGAGCCAGGAGAAAGTCGTCTAGGTACACAATGATCCTGATAGCCTGTCTACGCAGGATTTCTGCAATCCAATTTGTGATAGCTTTTAAATTGAAGATCGACTGTTTCGAGCCTTCACTCGTTTGAACCAGAAAAAGTGTTGATAGGAAGGTGGCATTGTCGATGTACCATCTCTCATCATTGTCATTTCCATGTACCATCTCTCATCATTGTCATTTCCGGGATTACTTTCGTTTTGAACCTCCTTGCGGAAGATTGGCTTGGACTTATCAACGAGGGCTCTTGGATGAATGGTATGCGGTATCGTCTTATCATATGTAAGATGGTCTCTGGGACACCTAAGGCCTGCCACTCTCTCCAATAATCCTGTAGTCTAGTTGACCCGCCCGAAATGGTTGATAGTCACCTGTTGAAGCGGCCACGAGAGGTCTGCCCCCTCGCGCCATGCTTCTGTTCCCTCCCCTTACCCCTCGTACAGGAGGAATATTGGGGGTTTCGCCCGTGGTCTGCCCGCCGGGGGAACGAGGGAAATGCCATATTTTCCTTTGATGTTTGCTTGGGGGGAAGGCAACAACCTCCTTAGATGTTGAAGGGCGGTTGTGCGCGACACCTGTTGAAGCGGCCACGAGAGGTCTGCCCCCTCGCGCCACGCTTCTGTTCCCTCCCCTTACCCCTCATACAGGAGGAATATGGGGGGTTTCACCCGTGGTCTGCCCGCCGGGGAAACAAGGGAAATGCCATATTTTCCTTTGATGTTTGCTTGGGGGGAAGGCAACAACCTCCTTAGATGTTGAAGGGCGGTTGTGCGCGGCACCTGTTGAAGCGGCCACGAGAGGTCTGCCCCCTCGCGCCACGCTTCTGTTCCCTCCCCTTACCCCTCATACGGGAGGAATATGGGGGGTTTCACCCGTGGTCTGCCCGCCGGGGAAACAAGGGAAATGCCATCCTTTCCTTTGATGTCTGCTTGGGGGAAAGGCAACAACCTCCTTAGATGAAGGGCGGTTGTGCGCCGAGTGGCTACCCTGAGGTAGACGCACTGGACTAAAGCACTTTGCTACACCACCTAGTTTCTGCAACTGGGCAGAAAGTGCTTCTTCCCCAAAAGGATGAGTGGTAGAAGGAGGAATTCTGCTGAAGAGCCTCCGTTCCACTCCAATCTTACAGCTGTCCATTGTTCCTGTAAAGACCTGACAGGGAACCTTCTGAACTGCTTTCCCATTTGATAAGTTTTTTGGAGAGCCTGTTGAAAGCACTCTCTGCTTCAATGAGGCATGCAATGCCAGCATCTTTTCCATGGCCGTAAATATTGGTGAGGCGGTGACAAATGCCAGCACCTCGCAGTTTACCTCCAGCTCCTTGAAGCCTGGATCAGCCAAATATTCCTTTAAAGCAAATGCATAGCGGACATTGGCCCACTCGCCCGAGTTTGTAACATGCTTGAAACTGTCAAAAGCAGGACCAAACTTTTATAAATAAAGCTGAATTATAGATAAGTCTAACTACATCAAATTGCGTCAAACGATTATCAAACGAACATGAATGTCATGATTTCGTATTTGTAATTTGAGTATTTTAATATGACATCGCCGATGGTCATATTTCATTCAAAAAATATCGATTACTTAAATTCCAAAGGTGGAAAAATGGTTAAATGTGTCTACAATTGATCCATAAATCAGGTAATTACGTAAGACAATACATTCAGCTTAATTTATCTTTAGTAAGGATATAAATGAGTCGCTCCCAGCGGCAATGCCGGCCGGGCCAACACGTGACAGGAGTGGAGCAAGCCCCGAACATCCCGTCACATTCAAAAAACCAGTTTAATAAACTGGTCCCGTATTGCGGGAACTATCAGATATTAAGCTGATAATACACTTATCTTAGCCAACAGGCCGAGAAGCGATTGCTAATCGCCGCGGCGTCCTTCCGTTTTCGAGAACGGGCGACGCAGATTTATATAGCGTAGGTAGTAGGAATACGCTAATCTGTCAAAAATGTTTGCACTAATCACTTGCACTAATTTTTCATAAAATTACGGAATTTGCGGGTAGCAACAGATATTATTTTCGTTAAAACAATTACGAACGAAAAAATTTTCGACCGGACGTGGGCGAAACAACGCCAAAATTGAATTAACACGGCATCTCAAGATGCCAACTGCACGGCGACAATTGACAGCTGAAGGGAATTGCAGAGGAATGGCGGGAAATTCAAGTTAAAGCAATGGATAAGACCGACGCTGGCGGGGAATAGGGCTGATATCTCACATTATATATTCTGGATAAGCAACGACACACATAATAAAATATTCTTAGTATTACTTAATATTATAATTATATATTCTTAGAAAATATTCTGCCTATCTTCTTCTGTAAATGTGGAACATTTTAAGATTCTTTTTTAGTTTCTTTGCACTGGCATCTTTTTTCCATTACTTTAGGCTTCATTGGTACTTCGGGATTCCATGTTTCTTATTTTTTTCTTTCATAATACTTTCTTCCATTTTCTCTCAACTTTCTGTTTCTTTCAGAAAACCAATTTGAGTTTCTTTCTTTTCTTGCTTTTCTCTGGGTAGTTTTCACAATCAGATTCCGAGTCAGAATTAATTTTAAAAGCTAAGCTTTTCTAAGTTTTCTTGTATACTTTCATCTGATATAAGATCTTCTATTTGATTAGATAGGTTTGACAAAATGGGAATAATGCTATCTGACAAAGAGTTGTTTTGGAAAGTAGGCTGCTCATCAGTTGTGGTAAAGATAGGCGAGGGCGAGTTTAAAGGTAAAAACGAAATCACATTGCTATCTTCAGGGCTGGATCTACGAAAGCGCCCTGTGCAGTAGGTACCGATGGCGCCCCCCCCCCCCCCCCCTACATTTTTATTTTTATTAAAAATTCGTTCACCATTTTTTATTATTTTTATTTAATTTTATTTTTTTTACACTAATTTATCAAATAAAATCAAGACATATAAAGGGTGTAACTTTTCCAAGTGACCTGGCGGTACTCTCCACACTCGTTTTTTTTTTAAAGATAGCATCGCCAGGAGCCCTGTACTCTCTGAATCTATTGGGTAAACATAAAATTATGGTGCTATTTTAATTATTTTAGGAAAAACTCTTTTTGAAAGTTATGCTTTAAAATAATACAACGAATTGTTTGTTTGTGCCCGTACCATGATTTAAAATATAGGTTACGAGACAATGCGGGTGGTTTAGCTGAACTAGATCCATTGGACATTCTTGAGATTTACTGCGTTTATGTATATACCCAACGCGAATATTAATAGAAAAAGCAAATACGTTCTCATGGCAACGTACAACACAAGAATAGCATCTACAGCTTCTGACTAATAAGAATATAACCTCAAATTTGTACCTTGCATTTCCCGTGTTGAGCGAACAAATACCAAATTGAGCGAACAAACACTAAACACTGACGTATGGTATCAACGGCTTACGAAAGACGCTTACACTAACACCGCAAAATAACAGATCCAACAAATCTAATAGATATTAATTATACATTTAACGAACTTTAAATAATATGTCAAATCAATGATCTGCAATGATCAAACTGTCAACACATTACATGTTGCATCCTGCAAACCGTGCGATGTTTTTGTTAATGGAATTTACTGAAGATTTCATAAGAAAATGGTCTTTAACTACCTTCTCCTAGAGACTTAAATCGTACAAAATAAAACAATAGCGAGCGTACGCTAACTTGAAAGGCGGTCGGTTCGTTTGTTCTCTTGAACAAAAACATCGCGCTGTGATTGGTTATTGAATTTCAATCGCACCCATTCGTCGTAAAAGACGGTAAAAGATATATGGAAAAATGGATCTTACGTTTAAACTAAATATATGGAATTTGTAAAAAAATTCTGTAACTGACTATAATTCGTAAGCCGTAAACCAACCTGATGCGTGCGCATGACTGGTTTATTTATGCGTGCGCATTCTGTTTCTTTGGAAAGAGTTGCTAGAGCGTAATAATTATTTCGTACTATGGGTAATTTTGAAACGATTCAGGGAATATTATAACTAAATTTTAATACAATATTTATTTTCTCACGGCGCCCCTTCGGTGTTGGCGCCAGGTTTTTTGCACGTTTTTGAACGTATGGCAGATCCGGCGCTGGCTATCTTCGAATTAAACTTCTTGTTCTCTATGAATATTGTTATTTTTATCATCATCAAAAAATAACATTAAATTATTAGGTGATAAATCATCCAGTATTTTCTCAGTTGACATGGATGGTGAGAGACATTTGCAATTAATAGGATTGGTGTGCCTTGTATTTTCCACATTAACCCTTTGAGGAGTATTGCCGCACGTATGCGGCGACTCGGACGATCCAGATAGAGTATTGTCGCATACGTGCGGCAGTACGACTTTATTTAGTTTTTTCTATGCCGTGTTTGTAATTTCGATTAAATTATGATTTATAGATAATACAAATATATTTTTCAAACATTTTTACAAGTTCTTACCAAAATTGTTACCTATTTCACGTTACCTATTTTAGTGGCTCTCAACATTCTACAAATTAAAAGTTTTCAAAATTTTTAATTTTTTTATTTATATAAAAAGAAATGTACAATAAATAAAGGGATAATACTAAAAATAAAAAAGTGGACTAATCCAGTGGTTCTCAACATTTTACAAATAAAAAGTTTTCAATTTTTTTATTTATATGTATAAAAAGAAATGTACAACAATAAATGGATAAAACTACAAATAAAAAAAAGAACTAATCCAGTGGCTCTCAACATTTTACAAATGAAAAGTTTTCAAAAATTTTTATATTTTTATTTATGTAAAAAGAAATGTACAATAATGAAGGGATAATACTAAAAATAAAAAAAAAGTGAACTAATCTAGTGGCTCTCAACATTTTACAAATAGTGTTTTCAAAAATTATTATTTTTATTTATAAAAAAGAAATGTACGATAATAAAAAGATAACACTAAAATAGAAAAAAATATGTATATAAATAAGGGCTTATAATAAGTTGGAAAAATTCGATGGCTCTAAACATTTTAATATATATATATTAGAGATGAAACGAATAGTTCTTTGGCCGGATACCGGATATACGGCGAGTGGCGAGGCCGGATGGCCGGATATCCGGCGGCCGGATAATCGCCATTGTCTTGTTGCAAAGTTGCGCAAAGTACTGGAAAGTCGCTTAAATACCTTTTTTCTTGTTTTAATCGCGTTTGCGGTAATAAATAAAACAAGAGATTTTGAGAACGAAAAGGATTGCCAACTTGTAAGATTTTAATTCCTTAGCTTTTTTTATCTAAATAAAGAAAAACATGTTACGTTCTTCGAACCCCCCCCCCCCCGTAACGCACAGTAACGTTTCACAAGACCCCCCTCCCCCCCAAGTGCGTTACGTAATACTTGAACGGCCCCTTTGTGCCCACAAACCTCGGAAAGTAATCGATGGATTCACTCATAAATTTTACAGAACATTGCATTTTAGTTTCACGTCAGATTGTAAACAGCCTGCTTAACATTGCTCTGTTAAATTTTGCATTTAGAGTTTTAAAAAAGTGATTGTAATCATCGGAAAAGTGCTCAAATTGACGCAGAACGCCGAAATACTAGTATTCCAGTTCTGTATCTTAATACATCAAAAGTTTTAATACCTTAAAACAGATCTGCAATCGATCTGTCACTTTCATCTCAATCAAAACAGTGCAACAAATTACAATACCACTAAATACAAAAGGGAATTATCTGAATATTAAGTTTTACGTTTCAATCATACTAAACCTTAAGTGCCCAAATACAATCGGAAAATAAAACAGTTCTGCTATATAACCATATCAGTGTTGTGACTGATTCAGTGTGCGGTACAATAAAAAATAAATAAAAAATCAACTGTGAAGGCTGCCTAACCATAATCTCCAAAAATGACCATGCTCTCACCTGTGCCAACTGCAATATCTCGTTCCATAATCACTGCGTTAACATCTCGGATACCAATTTCAAAAGAATAGCGGTGAAAAACAAACTAACATGGAACTGTCCAAAATGTAAAAGCAGAAAGCAGAGAAAAATAAATTCAGTGCACTAACATTTGAAGAAAAATTGGAAGTGAAATGCCTAGGAGTTCACCAACCTAGAGACATAGATATCGAATTTCATGTTGTTAATACTCTTAAAAAGTTAAATTTTAATAATATTTTTAATTTAAAAATCTTGGTTATGTGCTAGTGTTTTGTTAAAAAAACTTTTTTGCTTTCCTTGTATTCTTTTGGTGGTGATATAGTGTGGACCCAGTGTGGGTATATTGATTTAACACATTTATCGGAAAGGTTGACAAAACATGAAAATTCATCGGAGCACAGTGGAGGTTATCCACCTCTTACCCGCCCTGGTACAAGTAACTGATGGTTACTCCTTCAAGGCTCTCGCAAGATTCTAATTTTTTTTGTTAAACGAAGCTACATTTATTTATTTTGAACGAATCTAGACCTCCAGTGTCCTTGCATACTTTTCATCGGAGCACATGAAAAACTCCAACTTTCTGGCAGTGAGATTTCAATATCTTCACATAAAAAAATGACGGACCCCACCTCCGAAAATGTGTTTGAGCCGTCACTGGGTGCAGATGAGTTGTGAGGACTCCATTCTGAAAAAAAATTGATGCCAGTATATGCAAGGACGAGGTCTAACTCACCCCCCAAATGAGGAATCCGAAGTGCAGTTATAAAATTCTACTTGCAGACTCTGTATGTGCTGCCAGAATCAAAGAAAAACAATTTTCATGTTCTAAGTGTACTTTTAATAAGCCACATACAGACTTAATTTAAACCAATTTTGTGTTGAGAATGTAAATTTCCAGTTGTGGATTCATCTGCAGACACATTTCGAAGGAAAACGTTCTCTTATTCGAAGTGCAGTTATGAAATTCTAGTTGAAGACTATGTGTGTGTTTTTTTTTTTTTTACATTAACTCCACACAGGAGGCCCTGAGGAAAATAATTTCCCTCAGGGCCTATGTCATCTGGGATGCTGTGTGGAAGGTCTTTTTGAGGAAAGGAAGGAATGAACATTGTTCTTGAAGAGACCCATGTTGTAGGAAGGAGGAAACACAGAGGCCGGCAAATCATTCCACAGCTGAGCTGTTGAACACAAGACCGAGTCGAAGAAACGACCTGTTCTCATGTGACAAATGTCAACTGTGTACAAATGTTGGGCGCGTGTTTGGCGTGTTTCCCGACTATGCACCGGTGCCGAAGGGATCAATGATGCTAGTTCCTCGGAGCATCTTCCATTGTAATACCGGTAGAACAAGGATAGCATTCCCACCGACGCCTGTGCTCTAAAGATTGCAATCCGTCTGTTAAGATGGGAGAATCTATCAAACGGACCGCCCGTTTCTGCACAGAGTCGAGGGTATTTTTCAGGTATTTTGGAGCTCCAGACCAGAGGTGGCTGCCAAATTCAACCGTGGGGCGCACTTGTGATTTTTACAGCGTTAGCAGTTGTGTACTATTAAAGTATCTGTGGGCCCTGTACAGTACGCCCAGTTTTTGGGAGGCTAACTTTACTCTGGCTTCGATGGAGCCCCCATACCTGAGCTGGTCACTTAGGGTTACACCAAGCATATCAATGGAGGGCCTGTTCGGAAGATTGCTTTCGTTGAAAGAGACTAGATTTTCATTTATGTGTTGCCAGAATCAAAGAGTAACCATTTTCATGTTCTTGATGTAGTTTTAATTCGACGCCTACAGATATAATTTAAACCAGTTTTGCATTTAAAATGTAAAATTTCTGTTGTGGATTCATCTGCTGATACATTTCGAAGGAAAACATTCTCTTATTCGAAGCACAGTTATGAAATTCTAGTTGAAGACTACGTATGTGTTGCCAGAATCAAAGAGAACCATTTTCATGTTCTGAGTGGAGTTTTAATTCACCGCATACAAACTGGTTTTGTCTTCAGAATAACACGATAAAAATGAAGAGTTGCAGATTCATCGTGTACCTAGTGAAATACCAAATGCCGCAAAATTCTGAGAAATTGATTGTTCCGTGTATTGCATATAGGTATATTATACATATAGGTGTTAAGCCACTACGTTCTGCTTGTATCCTTCGAGTTTGCGTGCAAGCACCGGTGATCAATGCTGTTAGCTCCTTAGAGATAAGGCTAAGGCTCCAATGAAATACTTTCAGAACAGACTCAGCATGCTTACTTTTCTTCTGTGAATTAACAACGATTCGTCAATCGGACAGAATGCCCTCTTTTGCACAGAATGAAGTATTTTAGGGCTCCAGGCTCGATGTACTTGAGCTGTTGTTGAACAGTTGTTGTACAGCTATTCACTAATGAAGAATCTGCCTGCCCTATACTTGAGCTGGTATGAGGTACTTAATCCAAGCATTTCATTGTAGTCTTTATTGCCGAAATCAGGCCAGTTTGGGTTTTTGAGACGTTAAAGATGAAAATGACCATATTGACCTTATCCCACACATGAACTTCGTGAGGTGAAAGTTAGGTTGGATAGATCCTATACGATGGGTAGCTCTCCGACAAGCGCCTTGTGCCAAACCCAATCGAAGGCTTTGGAGATATCCAACCCAACGGTTTGTGTTTCTCCAAAGAGGTCCAAGTACCGCCACAAATATGAACTACATACCCGAGCAGATCGCCATACGATCGGTTTTGTCGAAATCCATATTGGCGATTGCTAAAAATGTTGTTATTCTCAAGGTAAGTGAGCAATTTATTACTAACCATCTTTTCCAATACCTTTTAGAGTGAGGAAGAGATGGCTATGGGGAAGTACTTGGAAGGATCAGAGCGGGTCCCTTTCCTAGGGATTGGGTGGACGATCGCCTTTTTCCAAAGATCTGCACTTTTCCACTTTTGATTGACAGTACTAGAAGTGCGACGTTCCAGTCGGTTTTTCAAAAAGAAGGCGCATTATCTTGCAGTCAAAAGACAGCAAGAACATTGCTTTTTACCTTTTGTTTGGGCAAATTTGCCTTCCAGCAAGTTCGCTCTGACGTTCAAGCACTATCCCCACACTATCCTCTTTCTGAGAATTAAAAAAATTAATTACGAAAATTAATCTAACACAAAACACATTTTTTCACAAAAAAATCTGAAAGAGTAATGAAAAATATTTATTGTACCTATATTTATACAATTTATTCCCAACTTTTTAATCGCCGATATCAAATTCTCACCGAGCGCCAGCTGATTCTATTTTCGTAATAACTTACTTTGCACATCCCCTAGAAAAGTGTCATAAGTTAAAATTTTCTATTTTGCGTTTTATTCCTAAAAAGTAAAGTGATTGTTATTATCTATGCCCAACGAAAATCTTATTTAAGTTACATCACTCCATTTCCGCAAGATGTCACTAGTATTTCTTCTGCCGGGACCCCTTGTTCATCATTCATCCATTTGTTTTCACTCTTCTGTAAAATTAACTTTTTTGACTTACAACACTTTTCCACAGTATGTGCGAGTTATTTTTTGCAAAATGATGATTTTGTTAATTGTACCGTCTTACCAGATAATGTGTTTATTTAGACAAATAAAAATTATAGATAGATAAATAAAAAAACATTTATTATTAACAGGGTTGTTTGTTTAAAATTATTATACAATAAAACAAAAACAAAACTCAAAAGGAATAAATATTAACTCAAATAATACTGAAGATACTGTCAGACTAGGCTATAATGTAGCATTTTTGGGCTTGGCCTATTTCAGCATATCCCTCACCATGATCATGAGCATGAGCCATATGAAATAGGCCAAATAGCTGAAATAGACCAAGCCACGAAAGTATAACACGCATATAGCGTGGTCTGACACAGGCATAATCATTTGACAATTTTACCTGAGCTTAATGCATTCTCACTCTAGTCCCACTAAGTTCAATATTATTTTTTAATCATCTTTGGGTATAATATTAAAGAATTAAATTTGGCGGTAATCGCATTTAACCATTCGATCGATAGTTACCCAATTATGGGTAGCTGTAGGTAGGTGATTAATTAAAATAAATTTATTTTGAACATCCCACCCATCAGCTAATATTTTTAGTCACAGCTAATCATCAGCTAATATTTTAAACCTCTATCGATTACCAAAATATATCACTAATGTTCGTCTCATTGAATATTTCAGATAATGGTTTGAACAGTAAAGTCCGCTTGTAGATGTAATATTAAATCGTATTCTAAAAATCTAACATCTGTTTGCCTGTTAAAAAACAGTTTTTTTAATGTCTGTGAATATAGCCATTTCCAGTAGACCTTAGAAAAAACATTCGGAAAAAATAATATTCAATATTGCCCCAAAATAAGTACAAATTAGGGTAATTTCGGTAATGCTAGATTCCCACTTATCTATTCTTTGACCCTTTCGTAGAATGAAAGTTGAAGTTGATTCAACTTTGGGTTTCTAGTCTATAGAAAGCCTGTTCTCACTAATCTATTTCATAAATTTTATGAAATACGAGTAGATCACAGAACAACAGATCAGGTGGGATGCCAGCTTTACTAACGTACTTAGTTCACGCGTTTATAAATTTTACATATTTTTACATTTTTAAAACTAAAAATAAGGGACCAACTGAGAAATATGGGTGAATTCAATGGCTTTAAACCTCAGTAAGCTGCTTATATGTTTTGGAGTGCGGCCAAATCCAAAACATAATGCCTGGAAATCTCTATACTCGAGTGGTAAACCAGCAGTAGATCAAGGTCTAGGAGTCAAGCCACCACTTCTCTCTCTGGGTCAGCCAACCTACAACAACAACAAACATTTGTAATTCATAACAACACATAAAATCCGCTGACAGCAGTTTTAAATAAACCTGTTTCCAAGAGAGGTGTTTACTGAAATACTAAGATCATTTATTTTATGTGAAATATATGAACCTGTACTGTAATTTCTAATATTTTTTGTCAAATAGCATTTTTTCTAGTAATTTTTTTTTTAAATTAATCAATACATAAAAAGATATTTTTGTTATAGGACAATACCATATATAACTCTCTCCACATACATTGGTGTATATCCGTTTTACAGAGAACGTGAAAATAAATAAATAAAGTGACATTTTTATGATTGTCTTTAACCAAATACCCGGGAATACTGCCATGGTAAGTAATAACACAGTGCCTTTGCCTTCCTTAACTGGAAGTGACGGCAAGAAACTTAAATAAAAATAATTGTTAAATCCAACACGTAGATAATAAAAAATGTTGATAAAGTGACATTTTTGTCTTTAACTCACCTGCTAGAGGTAATATCCGAAGGCTAAATAAGGTCGACACTGCAACTGCAGTGCTTTGTACCGTGCATAGACACGATTTTTCAACACTGAAATTGCAGGGCTCCGGCCCCTAGGTGTTAAGAGACGATACCTCCAACTTTTGACATTTCCCATACATTCTGATGGCAGTATGCTACACTAGTGCCTCCTAGCAGCGCGATTCTACAGGTTGGTTTTCTTTCATACATTAATGAATTTTATGCAAAATGAATGTACAAGACCGATACTGTAATTGCAGCGCTTCGTACTGTGTACGGGCACGATTTTCCAATGTTTAAGATGCATTAAAAATTTACTCTACTATAATAAGGTTTCCACCTGTGTCATATTTCTTGGGGGGGGCAAAAAAATATTTTTAGCTAGTATTAAATATAGCTCTTTAGTCAAAAGCAATCTGAAGCTAACTTTATTTCTGTTACGGTCACAACTCAAATTTTGTCCACAACCCTGGCTTCATAAGCGATAACCAAGTTTCCAACCTCCGTGCTAATCACGTAATATAAAATTATGAAAAAAGTAAAACTCACTTGTGTATTTGTATTCCGTCATTAGCAACTAGAATAGATGTATCCTGGGGAGTGAGGAATACATATTGCCTGTGAGGGTTGACCTCAGCATGTCCAATAAGAAGATCCATTGTAGTCTTTCTATTCACATTATCCTATTTAAAAAATAAACACAGGACTTGAAATAGCAGAATAGTGAAATGGCATTGTGCTTTTTTTAAAGAAAGTCAGAAGACCTGCGTGGTCGAGGGGAAAGGCTCTATTTTAGATAAATTATTGCACTTTAATACTGTACATTTATTTACATGCAATTGGTGAACTTAATTAAGGGGATTGGGAAGCACGGGAAATGAAGATGACAAATGGGTTTGGGGGAATGAGGGCTTATGGAAGCTTTGCTCCTTATCAACAATGCCATAACATTTTTAAAAAAAAACACCTTTTAATTATGTATTAAGTTTCAATTCTCAAGAGAATTCTTTCACAAATGCTATTCTGTCTATATGGCGATTTTTTTTGTACGACTTACCATAAAAACATCAAACTCATCCAGGAAATAGAAGGGCAGCTCCATGCAATCCCACAGCGCCATGATGAAGGCCACGGTGGCGTAGGAGCGCTCGCCCCCGGAGAGGGAGCGCGTGGAGGAGGCTGTTCTCAGCGCGGCTGCATCACGCCCCGTGCACTTTATCTCTAGAGCTTTTCTCTCATGGTCTATTTCTATAGAACCCTGGATAAACACAAAATAATTTACAATTTTTGATGAATATAAATGGATACTGGATATGGAAAAAAAATTGATGAATATTATTGACTGCTATCTTTTTGTATGATTGCAAGATTCATCAATCAGATAAATGGTTAAATAGGTTATGTGAGGTTAGATCAGGGATTCTCAACGGAGGCGCCAACACCCTCTTGTGGGCATTTGGAGGCCTGGGGGGGCGTTTTAAATTTTTAGCATTTAGGGGGCACTGCAGAAGTTCGAGTGGGCATTGTGTCAGTAAAATAAGCTCATTCACGTACTATGCACACTGATGCACTGACACACTTTCGACTTTTTTTTGACACACTTTTTTTCTTTTCTTTTTTTTTCACGTGCAACGAAAGTTCTGTATAAAGTACACTTTCATGCAAAAAAAATTAAACTAAGGCATAATACTTAGTGTCAATGTAATAATAATGTATTTAATAATAATGTATTTAATAATAATGTATTTATACTTCTCATCATTGGATTTCCTACTACAATGTGTACATTTTAAACTTCGTTTCAGGAGGGGGAGGGGGGCGCTGGATAATTTTACTATGGTAAAGGGGGCGATTCTTTTAATACGGTTAAGAAACACTGGTTAGGTTATAAGTTATTTTCAATTTTTTTTTTCATAACTTTTTAAAGGGGTGTTGAAATGCCACTTTGTCGAGTTGTCGTGGGACCACAAATATATATGTATATATATAGGTTTGACCATTGTATCTAACTGAATAAATAAGTTAATTAATTCATTTTCATACAATCGCAAAAACGCACTATACAAAATCTGGTATAGTGCGTTTTAGACGAGTGTAGATTTAACACGAGAGTATTAGCACAATACTCTAGTGTTAAATCTCTTGTGATACAATACATATTATATGCAACTTACCATGTATCCTCTCATTTTAAGTATGGCTTGAAAGCAGTATTGAACACGATTTCCAATGAGGGCCTGTAACTGAATGGCGCTATTCCAGTGAAATACCACAGCTTTTTCCAGCTAAAAATATATTAAACACATATTATTTTCTGGATATATGTAATATACTAATAATTTTAAAAATGTCACACTCATACATACATTTGTATACAAAAGCAGTGGCGGTTTTCTCTAAAGTGCGTTTGTGCGCTGAACCCCCATTAAAAAGCTGATAAAATAAAAGAAACTTGTTTTATAATAATATACAAATAATATTATTATAAAACAAGTTTGTAATCATTATAAAACAAGTTCATAAGCACACTATAAATAGGGCTCCTTTAAAATCCGTATTTAAAACTCGCGCTACTGCGTTGAAATCGGTGCCTATATCTTTTTTGTGCGAGATGTGTTACGCGCAAAATTCTGTATAGAAAAATATCCGTGCCCATACAGATCCCTCTGACGGTGATTTGAACGAAACTATATATTTCGTTACCAAATTCAAGCGCCCTCGGTGCGTTGCGATCACGAGTAGGGACCACGTGATCTCCGATCTTTCACGAATTGTACTGATCGGGTTCATCGCAGAATGACCGTTGATTGCCTTTGCACCAGATGATTATACTCGAAATCTTATTTAGATACTATTTAGATTAATCTTTACTACGAATTGCTTTACATTATGAACATCAAAAAATATGCTACGGATAAATTGAACCTTTTTTTACTTTTTGTACGGATTGGAATTACAATAAAATTATTATTTACGAAATAAAAAATATAAGCGTAAACTACTAGCGCCCTTGAGGTGATTTTTCACGAAAACGGCGCTATATAAATTAGCCAAATATTATTATTACTAAAGAAACGTTTTTTCATGACTTAAGTGACTATGAAGTAATATGAGAATCAATTTTTAAAAATACCCCTTTATGGCTAAGACTATTTTTGACCTTTTTATGATTTAACTTTTTTTCATTCTTATAAAATTATGCACAAAATAAATAAAAACCACTTTGGCGCGTGCTTGCCTCGTGCAAAAAAGATGCTCTATTAAAAATTTTGAAGGCGTGAGAATCAAAATATTTCTAGTGTTTATATTCCCCTTTTTATATTACATATTTTCGTCGCTAGTTATGTAATTTATTGTTGAACTTACTTCGGTATTATTTTGGATATCAAATTGAAAACGGTTGCGTTTATAGGTTGTCGCTAATATTGTCATGTTTTTTTTTTAAATCGCTGAACACAGTGTTGTGTATATAAAAAATAATGCTAATAATATAAATGAAAAAAGGTTTGAAATTAAAAATAAAAGGGCTCCGCGTTCACTTATATATTCTACGTAATTATTCTTGTTGTAAAAACAATAATAATTAGCAACATGCATTGCTGTAAAAAAACATTAAACAATTTAATTCCTCTAAATGTAAATTTTGATTAGATATATCTTCTCTTGGATTTCTGAACCCCCTGTTAAAAAGACCACGAACCGCCACTGTACAAAAGGAAATTATATATTATGTAATGGGAGGGAAAATACTTCTCAATGTTAGTATAAATGTCATGTTACCTTAACGATCAATGAAGATAATTGAGAAATCATTTTTGAGGTTGTTCTGTGAAGGTTTTGCTTCTCTATCAGTGAAGTTGCAACTTGTTGTTTAGAGGGACCACTTTGTTTCAAAGATTCCAATTTTACTTTGACTTTTTTCAATTCGGCTATGATGACCGTCATTTGTCTAAAATAATATTATGCATGTACACACAGTTTAGGGTGAAATATTAAATTATATGGAGACAGGTACAGAGGAGAAGGGCCTCAAAGTGAATCAGTAACCACTGGAGCGCTTTTTGCCACAATATGGCACTATTTAAAATACCTCAGATTGCTTTGCTGCCAATTTTGGCAAATATTCCCTTGATTCTATAAACATTTTTTTAAAAATATTTCTTAATATTCCCGCGGTATAAACTTTTAAGAAAGCTGGAAGAACTTACTTCTGATAATAATCAATAGGTGTCACTGTCCTTTGGTTTTTTACGGAATATTCATCTTTACAAAAACTCGATAAACAAAAATTTCTCAGTACAAAAATAAAGCTGTCTCTGTCAGAATGCTCGCGTTTGAAATGTCATTTTTGTTCGTGTTTTAGTGGATTTTTCTAAAGTATTTGTATACCAATGTAATATGATTCAATTTTATCAATGGGATGAGGTTTGTCTAGGTTGTGGTGGCGGATACGTTTGCCCAACCACTGCGTGGCGGGCTGGATCGGAGGAGACTGATTGAGGGAGGCCTTTTGACCTCTCCAGCCGGATTCTCCCGACCCTTCACCTTGCACCGCAGTGTGAGGAATAGATTCATACGTCCATAACTCCCGGCCACACTGACCCCCAGATTCCTACCCACCCCTCATACTTTTTTCCTTCCCATATCTTCTTCTCCTTCCTTTCCCTTAAAAAAACCCTCCACACAGCATCCTCAAAGATGATAAAGGCCCCTAGGGAAATTGTTTTCCTCGGTGCTTCCTGTGTGGAGCTAATGTAAAAAAAAAAAAAAACAATGTATTTAACGTGTTTGAATATCGTGAGACTTAAAAATACTGTCAATATTAGCAATGCAAAAGTTTTCAGGTGGCTTTCATAAATTTATTTGCATAGTAGATTTGCGGAATCGGATATGTTTGAAAATGGATTATTTTCAATAATCGAGTTAATTGGTAATGTGAATTAAAGATCATGACTCTGTCTGACGTGTTGCAGTTATTTTTGGTGAGTATTAGACATTTCTCAACCAAAATTTGTGTCAATATATTAACAAACAATTTAAACACTTGATATGATTTTTTAATGTGGGCGGAAAATATTCAAAATGATCACCAAAAAATCACAAGCAATCCGAGGAAAAAGTTTTGAATTGGTCTGCCGCTCAAGTGGATAATTATATTACATTATAACAGTTTTATAACATCAATAAAAAGTTGAATAATGAATTAAAAGAATAATTTTCCATTCCTCAACATACCTGGTATTGTCCATTCGTTGGCAGAGTTGTTCTGCCTTTTGTATTTTTTCATGCACAATGATTTTTTGTCTTTGCATTCTTTCTTGAAGATCAAGTAGTTTATCTTTTTCATCACTTATTGCTTGGCTAGTCAAGTTTATTTCTGCCGTATTTCTTTCAAGTTTAAGTTGCTCTTGAGTGAGATCGTCCTGTCATAAAGTATAATAAGGTTAGATAAACATTCATTAATATGAACATATATATTATAATACCAGGCAGAATTCCTCTTCTTCTCTCGTAGATATGAAAGAGTTAGATGGCAAAGTCAGGACAACTAATGAACTAGAATTCAAAACACAAAGATAGTGATAGCCTTTTCGAAGTTGCGAGATTTTTCAATCTTACATTAATATTTTATTAATTATTACATTATTTTATTTTTTTAAATTTTTTTTTAAAGAATCGGAGACGGTTTACATATATATAGTTCCCGTGAGCACTTAGGCCATAGACCAATTGTACGATCTCCCATTTTACCTCATTCCTTTGACAGTAACCCAGTCCCTTTTATAAAGTTCACCAGGATTGTCATTGGAAATGAAGCTAGATCTTCTGGTTCGACAATGTGTCTTCCCAGAGGTCCTAGCATGGTCGATCGATATAGGTTTTATCGAAAATGTCGGTAACTTGTCGTCGCTCCCGAGCGCGACTGCAGGCCGCTAACGAACAAGCAACAGTTCACAAGAACTAAGGGTTCCTAATTTATTTGACGTGAACTCTTATTTCTTCGTTAGTGGCCTGCAGTCATGCTCGGGAGCGATTTCAAGTTACCGACATTTTCGATAAAACCTATATCAGTCGACCATGCTAGGGGGCCAGGTCTCATTTCCCCTCTTCACTCCTCCTTGGTTCCCTGAAGGTCCCACGACGGAAGAGGGCTTCATCTCTCCTCTCCACTCCTTAGTTCTCCGAAGGCTCCACGACAGAGAGTCCACCTCCCCTTGGTTCCCTAAAGGCCCCACAAGGGAAGAGTCCACTCCACCTTGGTTCCGTGAGGGCCCCAGGAGGGAAGAGAACTTCATCTCTCCTCCTTGGTTCCTTAAAGGCCCCACAGAGGAAGATTTCACCAAGATGGCCTCATTTCTCCTCTTCACTCCTACATGGTTCCTCGAAGGCCCCACATGGGAAGAGGACATAATTTTTTTTTTTTTTTTTAGCTTTCCCAAATAATTTATTGATTTATTTTACTGCATGATTATGTGATTTGATATTTTTATTTTTTATTTATTTACAAAAGGATACATAATCTCTCCACTTCACTCCTCCTTGGTTCCACAAAGGCCCCGCGCTGGAAGGGTGCCCTTCCCCTTGGTTCCTTGAAGGCCCCACAAGGGAAGAGTTCATGGAGGTGGTCTCAGCTCACCTCTCTACGGTTTCTCCTCTTGGTTCCTCCTACGGCCCCAGGAAGGAAATCCACAGAGGTGGCCTCAGCACTCCTAGGTTCCCAAAAGGCCCCTAGTTTTCGAATGGTCCAATTTTTTTGTCCCACGAGTTACCAGGGTAATAGAAGGTCCACTCCAGCAGAGCCCTGAGTGCTGGAGTGAGGTCTAGATACTCCGAGATGCAACCTTGTTTCTCGGAGGCACCGTTCGTGACGCTGTTCCCCAGGACATTCAGCCTGAGCACGGTAGCCACACCTTGGCTTGGGATGGCTATTGCAGGTTTGTGTTTCCACTCCCTGAGCGATGGGTTTGCCACACTCCCTACGCTAGGAATTATTACATTAACTTACACAAGTCTTATGAACTAGATGGATCATTATTATTACTTACATATAATGTCGTGTGAAGAGTATCCTTTTCCTCCTTCATTTTTTTGACCTTCACTTCCATATTTTTGGTTGTATCTCTCAAACCTTGTTCTTGATCTGTTAATTCTTTATCGTCCTTTTGTAAAACAGCAAGTTTTTCTCTAGCTTGATTTAATTCGTCAGTCTGTAAATAATTAGACACAAATTTTCAAAACAATCGATACGAGCGAGTGAGCAGAATGTTGCAGCTGCATCAATATAATATGTAATAATAATTTTTTTAAATAAATAATACACTCCAAATAGATACTCAATATTATACACATTATTGCCCCAAGATATCCCGCACCCTGCTTCCCAACATGAAAGTTGTACATATCAATAGGCTAGCTTTACACTCATAGAAAGTGAAAGTATAAAAACTCACTCAGTAAAATTTGGTAACCGGCGAGTTCATCGAAAATCAATTCATCGAAAGCAAATTCATCGAAAACGAGTTCATCGAAAATCAATTCATCGAATGATCAATTCATCGAATCGCCAATTCATCGAAAAACATTTTTTGTAGATATTAGAGCTGTCAAAATTTAATTTAACTGAATTAAATGTGTTTAGCAACTGTCAGTTTCGTAGTGACAATGTAAAATTTATAGGTTATCTCTTCGATTTCCGATTGTCTGATACTGCAAAAAAGGGATATCTAAGGAACGGTGACCAGACACTTAATGAAACTAACTCAGAAAGGTCATTAAGAGTGATGATAAAAAAATATTTAAAAATTGGTTAAATAGGTTAAGTTAGGTTAGGTTAGGTTAGGTTAGATTAGGTTAGGTTAGTTTAGGTTGACCAATGCTTTTTTAACTTCTCGGTCCGCTCGGCATTTCTCTCAAATATCAACAAAATATATTTTTTCGATGAATTGGCAATTCGATGAATTGATCATTCGATGAATTGGTTTTCGATTAATTGATTTTCGATGAATTGGTTTTCGATGAACTCGTTTTCGATGAATTTGCTTTCGATGAATTGATTTTCGATGAATTGATTTTCAATGAATTCGTTTTCGATGAACTCGTCGTGAACCGTAAAATTTACGATTTACATAAGTTTTTGACAAAGAGTGTTTATAAATGCGCCCGACTTATCGTAATTAATGCTCACGGAAGTTGTTTGAAATTTCAACTTCATAGCGACCACTTACATCAGTAAATTTATTTGCAGTAAGATGGCTTCCTGTCAACAACCATTTGCTGCTGTCAGATTTATACGCTTTTGTCATCGACCAAGTATATCTAGACCCGCCCTCTCATAGTAAAAATAAGAATAAAATAACCCCCTGTATGAGTAATTTCACAATACAACTGCCCTTCGAATTCCGCCGTCTAGAGCAGGGTACTCACCTAACTGTGTAACCTGTAATGTATCTGATACTGTATCAAGTGAGTACGTAGGCACGAGTCTACTGCGAGCCGCTCGCGCGTGGAGCGCAGTGTGCATGTGGACGGCGACATGACCGCTTGTGTAGTGAGTACGTAGGTGCGAGCTACAAACGAACGTTTTCATCATCAATTTGGGAGGCGGGATTGGGTACCGCCGCCCCGGGAACCTTTATTGGATAACCAACACCTCTGCCATAGGTCACCCCAAGTGGTTCGCTACGTTTGGTGATTTAGCAGGGGTCCCCGGGTTCATGGGGTGAGGTTTGTCTAGGTATTGGAGGAGGATGACCAGGACACACTGAACCCCAGATTCCTACCCACCCCTTAAACCCTTTTCCTTCCCAGAACTTTTCTCTCCTTCCTTTCCCCAAAAACCCCTCCATAGAGCATCCCCAAAGATGACAAAGGCCCTGAGGGAAATTATTTTCCCCAGGGCCTCCTGTGTGGAGCTCACGTAAAAAAAAAAAAAATGGGGTGGACAGATGAATAAAATTCAATTGTTCTTGAAATGTCCACTGATCTCTTGAGACTTCATATCCATTATTAAATTATTTAAACGATTTCTATTTTTGTATATTTCACTTTGCCAGAACCGACGTGGGCTTTTATAATCTTCGATGATATTGTACATGAATATGAACGTAGCACTAGCCACCATTTGAGACATGTTGTCGGCGTGATATCGTCACGAGCACTGCGGATCTGGGAGGTCGTAGCTACCGATACGATACGCGGTTACCGTGGACGAGCCGTACCCACTTGCAGATTGATACAGTATCAGATACATTACATGCTACACTCTAGGTGAGTACCCTGCTTTGGATGTGGTTTCCCTACAGTATAAAACATAAGCGTACAGTTATCCCATCTAGTAGTTCATCGAACTAATACATGAATAGTTGTTCACGCCTTGAATGCACGCCTCGACAAGTTTTGTAAAAGTGGTTTTCAAAGTGGGGGTCACGACACATTCTTAAATTTAATTAGAATTTTGTTTTTTAACTTTATTTTTTTGTTTTTTAACTTTATTTTTTTTTTTTCTTTTATTATGACAAGCAATTCAATTTGGGAGGCGAGAATCGGTACCGCCGCTTCAGGAACCATTTATTGGATAACCAACACCTCTGCCATAGGTCACCCCAAGTGGTTCTCTACGTTTGGCGACTAAGCAGGGGTGTTCGGATTCATGGGGTCATGTGTCCAAATCTTGGCGGCGGATGCGTCTGCCCATCAGCTGTATGGCAGGCCGGATCGGGAGAGAATGGTTGAGGGAGACTCTCGGAATATCACCTTGCACCGCAGTTGGAGGGATGGATTCATATATCCGTCTCTCCTGGACGCACTGACCCCCAGATTCCTACCCACCCCTCATTTTTTCACCTCTCAGAACTTCTTTTCCTTCCTTTCCTCAAAAAGACCCCCCCATACAGCATCCTCTAAGATGACATAGGCCTTGTGGAAAATTATTTTTTTCAGGGCCTCCGTGTGGAGCTAGTGTAAAAAAAAAGCAAGCAAACAATGGTTACAATTTCAAAGAAGTAGGTCACTAACAGAAATTAAAAATTGTTCCCAAGTAATAAAAACTAATGCGACGCTTTACAACTAATTTGTCGAACATTGGCTCTATATTCGAGATGAGGTTAGCTTCCAATTTTAGTTTGTTTCTAAATTTAGTTTTTACGAGAAGAAAGAGCGTTTGTGCAAAGTCCGATATTCATGAGAAGTGCACACCATTCAACACTGTGATCAGCAACCCGCATTCCGCAAGCCCATTTCCTGCTGCCCCGGGCTTTGAATACATAAGATATCAAAAAATTTGCACTAAAATATATTCAATGGCTTCTGTTCTGTTTTGCAAGAGATCTTGGCAGAAAACTTTGGCCTTCCTCTTCATCTAAGAGAGTGAGTTTTTGTGAGAAAAAAGTGTTCAAAAGAGTCAGATATTTTTCAAAAAAAAAAAATTTATTAAAACTCATAGTACTTATGTGTTTAAAAAAAATTAATTTTGTTAAAAAGTACCTATGTAATATTAAGTCATTGGCCACAGAATTATGATCTAAAAAATTGGCCTTCACCACTGAATTAATTTTGTACCAAAATTTTAAAACCTGCATTGGTGTACTAAATCTATTGTTACTTTTGAACCGTATATTCAAATGAATTAATTTCTTTAAATTTGTTTATTAACCTTTTCTCTGAGTCAAAAATATGTGTCACTTCGTTCACACGCGGGGCTATTTATCACTAATCTAATTTATGGCTTTAACCAGTCACATGCCGTGACATTTAGCGGAAATTCGCGGAACTTCGCAAAAAAACACTAAAAAACCACCACTTTGAATTTTGAATTGAATGTTTTGTTGATAAATTTTGAGCTATTGTATATTTTATTAACTGAAACACGTTCACAACACAACATACTATCTACCAAAACCACATTACTTGCATTTATTACGTAAATTAATAGGTTTTATGATCGTTTTATTCGCGATACACCCATTAATTGCGACCGTTAAATTCGCGGCAAATTCTGACAGCCGATTGTCATAGAAGATATCATTTTAAAAATATTCCAGGGTGACTAGGTGAATGAAACTTGTAGCGTCTCCGAGAGTAATGACAGCGCAAGCGATTCTGACACTGTTCTCCATACAAATTGTGTTCATAGAAGGGCCAAAATCGTCGACCAAAAGTTTTTTGTCGGAAGTATTATTCAAATATTTGAATTATTTTCTCGCGCATGCGCATATGACGCGCGCGCCGGCGCGTCTCCGGCCTGTTAGAGGTTAAACAATAATCACAAGTGGATTTTAATATTTGTTTTAAAAAATAAATCACTTATGTCTTGAAGTATTTTTTCAAGTGTAAATAAACATTCGGTTTATCAATGGGACTCTATAAATCTTCAACACTTATCTCAGTAGTGTTATGAATACGTTTGGGTCAGGCCGCCATATTAATATTTCAAGGTCAACACAATAAGCATATCAACATACCGGAGTACAGCTCTTCAACTGTGGTGCGATGTCTCGATTGGCTGGATGAATGAAATATTGACACACACTTCAAAAAGGGCCGTATAATAAAAACAACTGCAGCTTCGTAATTGTTATATTCGTCACATTCACTAAGTTGGAAATCATAATCTATTTCTAAAGTTGCCTAATTATTTCGTCGTCATTAAGACTACGACCCGACATTTTGTATGTTGGTAATAAAAATAATTTCAATTATTGATAAAAATTCAAGCGTCTTCAACTTTTCGTAAAGAGTTATAAAATCACTACACTTGATTGTCCACTAAAAACACTCTGAATCACTTATTTTTGTTTAAAAAAAATAATCTAATACTGATCAAATTTTATATTTCTACCACAGTCTGAAAGTATATTTATAAAAAAAACTTATTTTTAAATATGATAAATCAGATAAATGTCCACGTTTATCACAATAGTTCACATCGACAAAAAAGGAAAAATTAATTCGATATAATAATGTATTACTCGGCGAGCCTCTTCGCTTGAGAATCTTACGAGTGCTTATGAGAGGCGCCTGCGCAGTAGCGTGTGTAAAGACGCGGGAAGAATTCAAACTGATTCAATTTTCGCTCTGAGTTGGGAGGTCCCTTCAAATCTCTGTAACTCTGATTAGAATACGTATTACGGATAAATATCGCAAGATGTCAGTAGGGTAAGGATTTGAGAATTTTTAGGAGTATAAATTTTACCATATTCAAGTATGTTTCGTGTACATAATGCCGGAGAAACTTCGCGGCGCACAGACGCGCCGCCCGCGTACAGGGCATGTAAGGGGTGGCGCAGTGGTGCGCTTCCCGCAGGGAAAGGGTTAAGGTAAAGAAAAAGATAATTTTTTTTTTAATATTAAAATATGTGTAAATAAGGATACAAATATAACCTTCTCTTTTTTCATAAGTTTTTTTCCCGATTTTTATTTAAAAAGTTACAAAAAAACATAATATTCATAAATCGAACAATAATAATTTTTGTTTTTTATATATGTAGCAGTCACTTAACCCGCTCTGATAAAACCATCGCAGCGCCACTGGTTAAGGAACACTCCAGACCGGACCTGCCTACGGCCGATACTACATCTACCTACAGCGGAATAATAATTCCGCCACTTACGCGAAAGGCCTAGAACATATGGCTGTACCGTACAAATGCACACAGAAGGTTCGAGCGATTGCTCAGCTTTGCGTGAATTCACCCAGCATTGCTTACCGTGAGACTAATTACTCGCCGCGAGTATATAAGCAAGCGCTCGCTCGCTGAGTACCAGTTCAGTCTCATTCATCGGTCGAGTAGCAACACAGTTCGAGCAGTGCCGCGACTAAGTACGTGCCTGCGCGGGGCACTTGTCCGCGCAGTCAACAGCAGTGAACAACATTTGTCTAGTGTGACACCAGTAACACCTTCGAGGCCTCCATCTCCAACTACCATCTCGACATGAGATGTCAAGCAACCGGCAACAAGCCAGCAACCATAACCAGCAACCACAACCGGCAACGAGCCAGCACCACAACCGGCAACGAGCCAGCAACCATCATCCTCATTGCCTCTCAAGGTTCCTTCCTGCGTCACGTGTGTGTGTCGACTCTAAGGCCACACAGCCGCCATACCTCGTCAACACGACGATGGTCGACCGCCTGGACCAAGGTCACTTCTACACCGCCATGGTGTAGAGCAACACGCCGGCTCCCTGAAGACCGTAGAGACGCATCAGCATGGACGCACCGACGAGCAGCATTAACCCGGCCTTCCTGCGACTCCTGTCATCATCGTCCCTCAACTGTACTCCGTACACTGGGAAGGGGGTGTGTAGCGGTCACTTAACCCGCTCTGATAAAACCATCGCAGCGCCACTGGTTAAGGAACACTCCAGACCGGACCTGCCTACGGCCGATACTACATCTACCTACAGTGGAATAATAATTCCGCCACTTACGCGAAAGGCCTAGAACATATGGCTGTACCGTACAAATGCACACAGAAGGTTCGAGCGATTTCTCAGCTTCGCGTGAATTCACCCAGCATTGCTTACCGTGAGACTAATTACTCGCCGCGAGTATATAAGCAAGCGCTCGCTCGCTGAGGCCAGTTCAGTCTTCATTCAAGGTTCGACATTTACACATCGGGCAGTGATACAACTAAGTGCAGTGTAGTAACTCTCTACCTGCCCTCGCGGGGCAACAGCCCGCGCAGTCAACCGCAAGTGATTTACACATATCCAGTGTGACACCAGGAACATTTCCAGCATCTCCAACTACCATCTCGACATGAGATGTCAAGCAAAGCAAAGCAACAAGCCAGCAACCACAACCGGCAACGAGCCAGCAACAGCATCCTCATCGCCTCTCAAGGTTCCTTCCTGCGTCACGTGTGTGTGTCGACTCTAAGGACACACAGCCGCCATACCTCGTCAACACGACGACGGTCGACCGCCTGGACCAAGGTCACTTCTACACCGCCATGGTGTAGAGCAACACGCCGGCTCCCTGAAGACCAGTGATCTTCACCGCCGTAGTCTCCTGACCTTCTTCACTCTCATCACGCAGCAGCAACACTATCAGCATCACTGTCACTCCGCTCCGCTCCGACCTCGCTACGTAGCGCAACAATAAATGACTGACTCATCACTGACTGACGCCTTTCATTTCACGTCCCGACTCTACCGATCCGGCCTGCTCCCTCATATACATGTAAACTAATAACTAATAAAATAATTTGGTATGATAGTCCTCAAAGCAATCAGGGACGTTCAGGGTCACTACCAAAAGCCTAGAACCACTCGAAGAAATTAAATGTCAGCTGGCTGCATACAAAACTTGGAACACAAATATCAGGGAAAAAACATATTATTGCCAATTCTATGAAATTAATGATTAATTACCTACAGAGCGTTCGGCATTTAAAATTTTATTCAAAAATGTCACTATCGTGCTCGTTTTCCGTTTTTTGGCAGACCTACTCTAGCCCGTCAGCGTGCCGGGGTTTGTGGTTAAGCACCTGAGTTGCACACCCGGCAGGCTGCCGGGGTTTGTGGCCAATGGGTTAAAATAACCGAAACAACAAAAAATTATTTATTAATATTATTAATAGGAGAATTTCTACGAATGACAAAATTTCGATATTATTTGATAGGTTAATTTTCATCAAGTAGCGAGTATTTTAGTAACTAAACGTGTCCGATCACCATACATTTAGTAGTTAGTACTAGCATTTTGGCAAAGTAGCGAGTATACTCGTTACTCGACTAACAATGTGCTCAATGAGAACAAGCTATTAATTGCAGAATAGTACAGAGGTTTTTGTTGAGATATACGTTTGAGGCATTTTAAATGATTATTACCAAAGCGGGATACGATTTTAAAATGTTTTAAAACCACTGCCGTATTGCGATGTTGTATGTGTTGGTTGACAATGAATACACGCCCTCGTGACGTCAAGATCGGTCAGAAACTTTGCTTGACATAAAAGTAAGTTTTTGAAGTTTTCTCATTTGTTAAACAAACTGTAAGGTATGTATGTTTTTTTCTGTTCAGTTAGCTGATAACATTTTTAAAAAAAAAGTCCACAGTACATCACAAAATATTTGGAACTGGGTTATTTTTGTGATTGAAACAAATAAACTCGCTCCATATATCTGGGAGATCAATTTGCTCTACTCTAGATCAACAAAAGGAATCAAAGCATAATGCGACCTAAATGCTGTGATACATTACACGCGCTTTTTCATAAATGGGCTCTGAACCTAACCGATTGGTTTTTGGCATCATTTTCAATACACTTAGGGCCGGTCTATGTTATACTTGGTCGAAGGATTTTGTCAATAAAGATGAAAGGGCTCAAATAAAGTGCTGGAAACAGTTGGATTAGAAGTTGGCTTGACAGAAACGATCCTCTGTGCAATTTTCTTCCGAACGGCGTAAATTAATGGAGTTCTTTAATTATATCCGAATGACAGCTACCGACTTCGAATTCAAATACGTAGTAATGTTACAAACAGAAATAATGAGATTAGAAAGGATTGGACTGATAATTAAAAAGAAGGATGCTCATTTTCAGAAAGCTTTTTTTTCACTTGAAAAATAGATGATATCTCTTCGGTTTTTGGAATTAGAGAAGTTTCTTTCCGTTTATATTCGTTTTCCTGGGAAGTGCTTATTTGAATTTTATCTAGTGTTATTTTCATATTGTTTTCGGTAGATAATAAGCTAGGTAAATTATCCACTTAACCTAACCAGATTTTAGTTAAAATCATAAAAATAGTAGTTTTCATAGGTAAAAATAAGAAAACAATTCTATTTTTATTTTTGGATATCTCGCGTCGCCGCATTTTGGTATTATTTCTTACAATAAGCATCTAAACTTATTGATAAGCTGTGAGAAGGCTGAAAGTTTAAACGTCTACATGTTCCCTTGATCAAACTTAAACAAGGCTTTAATACCTCAGGACACCGTACAAAATTTTTTGTCAATTTTTGAAAGATGCACTTGTTAAGAAAGCCAATTTTTTTAAAAGAAATTCGAAAAATTGACAGAGATACAACATTTTATGTGAAACCGTTTGAAACAGTTTGTATGTTGAATTATCCTTCAGCAAAACTTTGAATGGGTTTTTCTCAAAACTTTTTTTAACACGATTTACAACCTGGTTAACAACATATTAAACAACCTTGCAACCGATTTGCATTCACCAATTCTTAAAGTGTTTGAAAATCCAGTGTCTATGGCACCACGTAGGGAAATTTCCATATATATAAAAAAAGAAAAAATAGTGGGCCAGCGAATTTTATTTTCGATTTTTTATGGTAAATTTTCATCGTTCATAAAAATAAAATAGAAAGGGGCCCTTTATAAAACAATCCCTACGTGGTGTTGTAGTCAGGGCCGGATTAAACATCGATTAAGCACCGTCTCGGGGCCCCTTTACCATAGGGGCCCCTAGCCGATAATAAGATAAAATCTTTAAATAATTCTCTGCCAAAGTTTTCTCAGCCAGGGTTTTCAAGAATTACTACAAAAATTTTGATTTCTTTTTTATATAGCAAGCGGGCAGTATGAAACGGACCAGCAGGCTGCAGGTTGTGCATCACTGATATAAACTTACCAAAACTTTAATGTAACCGCCCTCCATATCACGCAAGCTAGATTCTAAAGTAGAAAGCTTTCCCTCCAATATATTTTGCCCCTTGAGAAGCTTTTCTAGCGTAGAGTGCAGTTCTCCTTCTCGCCTGGTCAGCTTATATTTTTGTTCCTGTAGCTCGGTGAATGCTGCCTCAGCTTCTGCCAATTCTTCTCCCGTACTTTTCAGTTCCGTTTGGAGTTGTCTAAAAGTAAATTAAAGTTGTTAAAAAAAACAATGCACACGAATTATTTAGATTTTCCCCAATTTTCACATTCACACCAACATTTCCATGACTTACACAACAGTCTTTCACCGGAGACATTTAAGGGAGGTCTATCTCTTTCCTAACCCACCCATTAGCTTCATATCAAAAAGTAGATACTTATTAGCGTGACTCCACGTGACTTTCTATAAAACCACGGGCAATATAATTAAGGTATTTAATTAAGTATAATAACCCAAATGTCACTGTGTGCTGTAATATATAATACTAGCTGTTCCCTGGCATGTGTTGCAATGCCATTGCCATACAAATTTCACAAAGCCAGAGCTTACCATTATATACAGCCTATGTTAATCGCTGGTAATGTAGCTTTCTATTGGTGAAAGAATTTTTAAAATCGGTTTAGTGGTTTAGGCATGAAAGTGTAACAAACAAACACACGTATTTTCGCATTTATAATATTAGTATGGATTATGATACAAAAACTATGCATTCAATGTTACGTGTAAGCATATGTTCTAAAGGAAAATGTATGTATTATAGTCGTGTATAACCACTATTTTATATAATATTGGGTGAAACAGTTGACCCACTCACCCCACTCATCACAATATTATGCGATAATAATTCACACATCCAGTTTGCATTTGTTTTAAAATATATATATATTTTTGAAAACAAATGCAATAATAATTCACACATCCAGTTTGCATTTGTTTTAAAATATATATTTATTATAATTAGTAGACAGCAGGCGGAGGCAAAATGTATGGCGAGCGATATGCTGAAATAGGCCAAAACCAAATGATCTTTTATCTTTAATAGCTAAGTCTGTTGACCCCATAAAACAAATTTGACAGGTTAAAATAAAATTAATATTAAAGGCAAAACAATTAAACTATAATTTAACTGTTTTGCCTTTAATAATGAGCAGCTTTGGAATCTTCGTTTTGCCACCGCCGGCCGCCAGCCGCCTACTAATTATTGCAATGACTTAAATTAATTAAAAACCAGTTGCAATGTATTGAGAATTAATGTAAAAAAGATTAAAGGATCTACTTTTTTCGGTCGTTAGTGCTGACTTGCAGGAAGCGTGACTGTCTCCCTGAGCCACCGTATGATCTGTAGTTGGGCGTTGGATAGAATTCAGTTTGGTCCAAGGTAACAATCTTGGCGCAGTTGACGGGAACTCTATCTTCATTACTTGCCAAACTTGTTGCTTGATCTGAAATATTTTGAAAGATTTTCATTCAATTTCTTAATCAATTCATTTGTCATTTCTTCTTCCCCACATTCCACAATTTGATGGCATCAGGAGTCACTTGGTTTAGCACAGATGTGCCTCTGGGAAACTGGTAGAGGGGACATTCTACAAAATCCCAATAGGTATACTTAGCACAGATGTGCCTCTGGGAAACTGGTAGAGGGGACATTCTACAAAATTCCAATAGGTATACATAATGCATCATACACACTCTCAAAGTGACTACTCTACAAAGTGACTACAATTCACTCCACGTCAGGGTAATTGGGTAATTTTTGTGGGGTTCCTGAACAAAAACTTTAGGTTAAATTTATATTGACAGTATTCAAAGATAGCCCAGTTAATAATTATGCTACAGAGATTGTAATACAACAATGACTCCACTACATTAGATATTACCATGAGTCTGGACGAGTAGAATGGATTCCATCCCAATATTGTCAATCAGGAAGTTTGCCACAATAGGGTCATCAATTTGCAGACAGTTAAGACTGGCCATCGTTCCAGCGGGAGCTCTGACAGACTTCCTGGACACATCGTGCACTCTGTCGTAGAAGCGACTTGTCGTTATTGTGGGCTTTGGCTCGTTACCATACACCTTCTGCATTATGTTAAATAAATTCCTCGAGTCCTGCTCGTTATTGACACAGAATGTTTTCATCGAATTGCCAATAATGTGTTCCAGAGCGCTGGACCACTTTTTGTCCCGGACTTTCAAATATGAGCCTGAAATAATATGACCATATTAGCTTGCAAGCAAATTATGTATGTAGGTATATAGGGGTGCAGCATGAGAAAAATAAAAAAAATATCCTTCTTAAAAATAATGGAAAGTTTGGGGATTCACCTGTGATTATACAGGTTCACAATATTTTTACTAATTTTTGATTTTTACTGTTTGATGAGTTAGGGCCTTCGCTCATGGAGAAACTGAAAACTGGTTGGCAACTCAATTCACGGCGCAACTCAACTTTAATTATATCAGCTTGTTTAACAAAAATATAATTTAATAATACTTTATCAACCTCCTGAAAAAAATCGATATTTTGCTGCTCTGACGTATCGCAAATTACTCGAAAACTTGACAGGTCATGAGGCGCAACCATGGCAACCTGTCAACCTGGCAACCGAAAGGCGTCGGCCGCAGCGAATAGCACTGCGAGTTGCGGCATCGCCCTTGACAACTGGTCTTTAACAAGTTGCCTGTGTACAGATTGCCCATGAAATTCACAAGTTGCTTTCCTGTGGATGGCGATTGATTTACCAAGTGGTTTTTTTTCAGTTGCTTCATGAACGGATGGACTTAGTAACCGATTTAGGAAAATTGTGAAAATTCAACAAGTGTGCTTTCTTCAGGACAGAAATATTTAATATAAATATGTACATTTCCGCCCAGAAGAAGGCAAGTTGAAAACTTATTTCCGTCAATATTAAAATGAGGGTTTTTATTTAATAATGTTATGTTTTTCACAGGTATGAAGCACTTACCAATAGGTCCTCGTGGCATTTCACTAAATTTCCCTTTAGCGTGAGCTTGCTTCACAGCCGCAACAAGGTCCGTCATATTTTTACCATAAACTGCCAAATTATCTTTTCCCCTGACATTGAGTTCATTTAACTGAGCTTTGAGCTGTCCTGAAAATACAAATATCATGTAATGTAGTAATAAATAAAAGTAATCATTTCCATGAGAAATTAAATGTCAATATAAATGAAGATTGATTACTTAAAGAATTTTGAAAATTATCCCTTTTCTTGGCGGCACTGTTCACAGAACTCTGCTCATGGTTAATGGCATTGCGAGTTTGGATCAGTTCGTGTTCTGTAGTTCCTTTCCTAACCAATACTTCAGAATGTTTTTCTTTAGTTTCAGATATCTTTGACATGATGGAACTTCTTTGTTCTGCCAAATTGACATTCCTGTAATAAGAAATATAAATCTATAATATGTAATTGGAAAACTTTTACTGTACTGTTTTTGTGAAAATTTATCTCAAGGGCACTGGGGCGAGAGCAAGAATCCACATATGTACTAATAATTAATTTTAAAAATTGATTGAAAATAGTTTATTGGATTCTAGTTCAAAATCTTTTTAAATACATACGTCGCAATAGAAACTTCTTTCGCCAAATCGTTGACCTTTGAATTTTCCCGTGCAATATGTTCCTTTTTTCTTTTGAGCTCATGGTGACAAGTTTTCCACTTGTTCCTCAAATCTTGCAGCTTTGCAGACAGCGAAGTGAAATCTGCATCTTTGCTAGCCGACTCAACGGCCACTTCCTGCAGCTTCTTATTGATACTTCTGGAATTCAATATATGTAATAAGCCACTTGCATCATATTCAAAATAAAAAAAAAAACACTTTAGACAAAAATTCCAAGACATTCCGGATTTTTTTTTTTGTCATAATTTTGAAACCCTGGCGATTTTTTGAAAATTTCAATCTGAAAAATCAGACCATTTTTTATAAACCGGAAAGACGGGACATAATTTTATGGGTGTGAAAAAACGATAATTACATAGCCGAGAATCATTTAAAGAAAAATAATGTTTTCCACACGAATGGCACAGGAGAATAACGAGGCATACCAAAAATATTACATCTCATAAATATTTTTTTCCTTGATCCATCTTATTGATCATAAATCATTATAATGTTCAACGTCTATATTACTCCAATGTAATATACTCGTACTTGTCAATTATAATAATAATAAGAATATCATAAAATTTGATTTCGTTAAAATCAGCACCATTACCATTATACTTCTAAAACACACAGACAGCATAAAATGTACGGGGTTCTCTTCAAAACATCTGTCAAAAAGTCAAACCAAATGATAAGTTCGCAGAGAACAAACAATAAATCCAGTGAATGTTAAATGTCAAATTCAAAAATTCGCCTAAAATCGAAGTGTTGCCATATAAAAAAATAAATCAGTGTGGAATTTTACAAAATTAATAGGAACATTTTCAGAGACGGGACATTTTCATGTAGTGACGTCACGAGCCCAAATAATGGATTTATTTATTTAAAAAAATAAAAAAACTGTACATTTCTAAAAATTTTTACTAACATTTTCGTAATCTTAGTAAAAAAATCTATCCACACGATTTTTTCCAAGTCGTTATGAAATCCATGCAAGTGGCCTATTGCAGTGGTCCCCAACCTATGGGCCGCGGCCAAGTAATGGGCCGTGTACCAAATGGTACTGGGCCGCGCAAGGGCTTGCATAAAATCAAAATACTTTTGAAAAAAAAAATTTAAGCTGTTATTATCGTTGTTCTTATGTAAATGTAAAATTCAGGTGAAGGTTATTAATGAATGTAAGAAAATTCTTTAATTATCTGTTGCTAACTGACCAAGTAACGAAGATATTTTCAACTATAGATAATTTTACCACCCCCCCAGTGGGCCGCGGTAAAATTATCAAATAATAACTGGGCCGCGGCGACAAAAAGGTTGGGGCCCACTGGCCTATTGTAATGTTTTACATTAAACGGCCATATGTATTCATCTACAACTTTTGCACCTTGTCAGAGAGCAAAGTCACCTATGTCGGTCGACTCAATGGCATCATTCTGTTGATCATAATCTTTGCATTTTGGGCATGGTTGCGATCAACTGAGAAATTCATTTCAAAAACCAATCAAAGTTTGAAAAAATACTTGAATAATGAACTAAACAAAAATTATTTTTAAAATTACATCATAGCTAACAAAATATTAAAAAAATGTAAGCCACACCAGTATAAAATGTAAGCCATACCAGCAATGTAGACCTGGGTACCTAGCATGGTCGATCGATATAGGTTTTATCGAAAATGTTGGTAACTTGTAATCGCTCCTGAGCACGCCTGCAGGCCGCTAACGAACAAATAATAGTTTACGTCAAATAAATTAGGAACCCTTAGTCGTTGTGAACTTTTATTTGTTCGTTAGCGGCCTGCAGTCGTGCTCGGGAGAGTTGAGAAGTTACCGACATTTTCGATAAAAATGCTAGATACCAGGCGTGGCCGGTGCCTCAAATTGTAGGTGGTTCACCAAGCCATTCATCAAAAACGTAAGGTAGATATTATTTTTTTTTTAAATCTAGACATCATGCATAATTTTACATTATTTACTATCTAAAAATATCATGTAACTGTAATAGTAAAAATATAGTGCGATGTAAAAACATGCTGATGTCTAGAGTTTTTAATATAGTATCCTATGCTAGCAAAGTCGTATTTTCTCCAATCATAAAAATTCTGATAAAAATGCCTTTATGGGAATTGACCTGCCAGGTAAGTAGGTATGTTTTCTGTTTGTAAAATTAAATAATAAAAATATGTACAGCCTAGGAACTCATAATAAATTGTACAACGCAACATAACTAAAACAGCGCTCTAGAAATTATCCAATTATTATAGAATTATTCTGGTATCAATATTTTTAGAAGCATTTTACACTCCATTACATTCGATCAATAATGTATCCATTACTATTGATATTACATCTATTAGAAGATTAGTGGAAAGGGTGGGTGTGACATCAATTTAAAAATACTCAACCTTCTAATAATAATAATAATAATAACGCAATAATCCAATAAACACACAAGAAACGTTTCACTCTGCGGCGTGGATCACCATTTATTGTCTGTTACTGATGTGTAACGTTCGCAATAGGTGACAAACAAATAATAAAGTCAAAAAGGTAAATCCCAAGGGCTCGAACAAGATAATATCACACGAGACGCATAGCTGACCCTTTGACTAATGGTTGCATTTTAGAGGAGAAATATTATTACTTAATATTATCTTGTTCAAACCCTACTATCGCTGGAACCAAAGCTTCGGAATATTTCCAAAGAATGCCGAAGCTCTTCGGGTTGGCCGTGCGGCGCGCGGTCATCCGATTTTTAGTATGACATGTTTTTGACGTTTTGGGATTTTTTACTACGAGCATCATTCAAATTACGGCGCGCTTAGCTCTGGCGCGCGGTTTGGCATTTACCTACCTCGGTTCTTCGCTCCTAGCGGGTAGCCGCGCGCCGTAACTGGCGGGCGGGAAAAATACGTTTATTTGGCCGTAATACATTGTTAATTGTTAGATAGGTAAATAATTGTAATTAAATTTAAACATTGTGCTCAATTTAATAAATAAACACATTACGTAGAAATACGATGAGTTGTAAAAAATGTTAAATGAAACACATTGTTTTATTCAGGAGACAGCGAGAACTGATATTTATTAAGCTTAGAAACATAGACAAAGATGACATAAGTGGTAGGTACTTTGATAACTAAATAACACCCCCACTTATCAAAATAACGTACATAATACCCATATTACAACAAAGGTATATAATATAAACATGTTAATTCTTTACATCCTGCATACCCAACAATTGCATAAAATAATAATGCTTGGTACTAGCCAAACCTTTTGTAAATAGATCTGCTGGCATTTCAGCTGTTTCCAAGTATTTCAGTTCTACAATTTTATCATTAATACATTCATTACAAAAGTGGTGTCGTATGTCAATATGCTTAGTTCTTTTATTATAGCTATTATTTAAAGACAACTTAAGTGCACCCTGATTATCATTAAATAAGGATATGGTGTATGACTCATTGTTTATTTCTTTTAACAAATTACTTAAATAAATAGCTTCCCTACAAGCTTCGGCTACACCAATGTATTCAGCTTCAGTGCTCGAAAGAGCAACTGTTTTTTGTTTCTTAGCCTCCCAAGAAATAACACATCCAGCTAAAATATAACACAAACCTGTATAGGACTTGCGATCAATGATGTTACTTCCCCAATCTGAATCAACAAAACCCTCTAATTTTGAATTACCACATTGACTATATTTTAATCCAAAATGCTTTGTTTTCTTGAGATATCTTAAAATACGTTTAGCATATGACCAAGTTTCCTGGTTATAGCAATTGTTAAATTGACTCTTACTGTAAAGGCTATATCAGGTCTGGTTAATACTGCTAAATACATAAGTCCACCAATAAGCTGTTGATAAGGAATTTGACTGTCAGGATTTTTATTTTCTTTGTTAATATTCAATTTAGCCTCTAAAGGTGTATCTGCTACTTTACAATCTGCCATGTTAAATCTATTTAGCAACTGATCAACATAATTCTCCTGGCTTAGAGTAACTGTACCATTAACTTTATCAATATTAACACTCATCCCTAAACAATTTTTGACCTGACCCAAATCTTTTAACTTAAATTGTGAAGCCAATTCCTTTTTCAAATTATTACATTCTACATTATCATTAGAAAATATAAAAAAATCATCCACATACAAAGTAACTATTGTCTTTTTATCATTCTTATTTTTTGTGTATAAACATGGTTCTAACGTACTACGTTTATAACCAATACCAACAAGACATTCATCAACCTTTTTGTACCAGGCCCTTGAGGATTGCTTAAGACCGTAAATAGCTCGATTCAATTTAAGTACTTTATTATTGTCTTTTTGAGAATCTAATAAACATTCTGGTAATTCCATATAAATTGTTTCCTCAAGGTCCCCGTTCAAGAATGCAGTAGTAACATCTAGATGTGTAACATCTAATTCAAGTTTTACAGATAATGCGAATAACAATTTCAAAGTTGAGTGCCTAACAACCGGCGAGAAAGTGTCTGAATAATCCACATTTTTCTTCTGCATGTAGCCCTTGTCTACTAAACGTGCACGGTATCGAACATTATTACTATTATCATTTTTTTTTCGTAACACCCATTTGCATTTCACAATAGTTTTACCATCCTTTGGCATATCAACGAACTCCCATGCATTATTTTCTTTAAAACACTGAAGTTCTTCTTTTACTGCACTTAACCACTGTTTTTTTTCATTTCCCTGTAATGCTTCTTCTAAAGACAGTCAATTAGCATCATCAAACACACCCTCAGGAATACACATATTTGTCATCCCATACCGCTCTGGCTTCCTAATGATTCTGCTGGATCTAACACGCTGCTCAGGTGAATCATCAACATCTTCAAAATCACTAGTGTAAGTATCAGAAGAGTAAGTATCAGGAGTGTAAGTATCATCTGATGCATCTTCGACTAATGTATCCTCATCTAAGGTTATATCTTGTGAACGTGACGTATCTTTGCAACTAGTGTCCCCCACTGGACATGAGTTTTCTCCATTCTCAGTGATAGGTATATTAACCTCTGGGTTGTTTTCATCTTCCATGATAATGACATCTCTACTAGTTGTGATATATTTAGTTCTAGGGTTGTATATTCGGTAACCTTTGATGTCATCTGGATAGCCCACAAGTATGTGCTGTTCAGACTTTTTGTCCCATTTCTGACGCTTCTCTTTAGCAACATAACACAAATTTAGTAACACAAATATTCTTAAATGACTTATGTCTGGTTTGCATCCAGTCCAGATCTCATATGGAGTTTTTTCATTTAAACTAGGAAGTACAGTACGATTTTGTAAATAAACTGCTGTATTTGTCGCCTCAGCCCAGAATTCTTTACCGAAATGCGCATCAAACAATAAGCATCTAGCCTTCTCGACAATCGTTCGATTATTACGTTCTGACAAGCCATTCTGCTCTGGGGTATATGGGTTACTTTTTTGGTGCGTGATACCTTCCTTCTTGAGATATGAATCAAACTCTTTGTTGCAGTATTCACCACCATTATCGCTTCTCAATATCTTTATTTTCTTATTTGTTTGTTTTTCAACTTTTGCTTTAAATTCTGCAAAACATCTAAGTGCTTCATTTTTGTGTTTGATAAAATATACAAATGTCATACGACTATAGTCATCAACGAAGAGTATGAAGAATCTTGAACCTGCAAGCGATCCTTTCTCCGTAGGTCCGCAAACGTCAGTATGAACTAAATGAAGTAATTCTTTGCTTCTTGTATCAGTTTTTGAGAATGGAAGACGACACTGCTTTCCCTCGCAACAAACTGTACACGATGTCTTGCCAAGATCAACCTTTTCTCGAAGATTCATTCCTTCTACAGCATTGGTCATTTTATTCAGATAATTACTATTGACATGACCCAATCTGCGGTGCCAAGTGTTGCCTGAAACCGCTAAATTAGACATTATTCTTTCAGGAACTTTTAACTCGTATTCCATCCTTAGTTTATAAACACCATCTGTCAAATCTGCTACAGCAACTAACTCGTTCTGTTTATTATAAACATAGCAGCATTTTCTTTTGAAGTCCACTTTATTTCCATTTTTGATTAACTGACTGACAGATATCAAGTTTGTCGTAAGTTTTGGCACACATAAAATATCTTTTAATATAACTTCATATTTACTTTTCGGGGTTAAAGTAATAATTTTAGCTTCTCCCGAGCATAAAACAGGCATAGCACTTTTATTAGCTGCAATTATTTCCTTCACACTCGTCCGATTCGACGCATTACACATAATGTTTACATCCGGTGTCATGTGAAAACAAGAGCCCGAGTCTATAAACCAATCCATTTTGTTGTAATTCCCGTTCAAAAACACAACAGAAAATGCATTTGACTTCTTCATTCGCTCTGATTGCCCAACAGGACATTGATTTTTAAAATGCCCTTCTTTTTTACATCTATAACATCTGATAGATTTTATTACGGTTTTGACCTTCGATGTATTTCCGTCTAGACTGCGGCGCGGGCGCACTCTGGCGGAAAATACCCCAACTGACTCCGTGTCATTTCCTGCCATATCAAGCAATTTTGTTTTTATTGCATCTGCAGTAATTATTATTCCACTATGCTCGATTGCTAATATCATGGGGTAGAATTTTTCTGGTAGACCAGCAAGCATTAAACAGCCTATCCATTCATTGTTCACATTAAATCCGGTTCCGGATAATTTCTGGCCAGTTTCAATAATTTGCGTGACGTAACTCTGCATCGAGTCACAAGTTTCAAGACGAATCGATATCAAACTCCTTAATAAGGAAATGCGTCTTGAAAAACCATTATCATCGAACATTTGCTTTAGCCTTTTCCACAAGTCTGCAGTAGATGTAGCTTGCTTGATTTGCTTGATGTGTACATACAGTGACGGATCTATAGTGAGGACTATCTTCGCTTTTGTTTTTGCATCATCTCCAACTGCAACAGTTTCTTCGGCCTTGATACACTTCTCCATGCCTTCCAATATAAGTAGGTTTTCAACGGCATACGCCCATACATCGTAGTTTTGTCGTCCAACCAACTTGGGTATACTTGTGAGATATGATGTCGCCGCCATTTTCGTTAAAAATGTCCCAACACTAATTACGAGTTTGCATTCGCAATAACTCCTTGCTCTATTCTCAATACGAACAAATACATCCGCGACAATTAGAAATGAATTTTTAACACAAATACCATTTAAATTATCGTGACTGATTATTTAAAAAAACGCTTGGGAATCTTCTGAGCCCATAACCTGTTAAATGAAACACGTTGTTTAATTCAGGAGACAGCGAGAACTGATATTTATTAAGCTTAGAAACATAGACAAAGATGACATTAGTGGTAGGTACTTTGATAACTAAATAACAGTAAAATGATGTTCAATATTTTTGGCGGTTCAGCGCACTATTGCACGTTAGCGCCAGCTGCGCCTGCTAGATACCCTGGTTTGTTGTGTTTTGGGCCTGGTTGCTATTGTGCCACCTCTTTCTTTCCTCCGTGCATATTAGACACAACGCTACCGTTATTGTAGTTTATTAACTTATAAAAGGTCTATATAAACTATTCTCTAAACCAAATTTATAAATTGACATTTTTATTGAATGAATTATTTTATTTTAATACTTTGTTCACATCCATCGTGATTCATTTTTGGGTTATCATGCCGTGTTGCGCTACCGTGTTACAGTGTCCATCATCAGGGCTGATAACAAACATTAATTTATTTATTTTCACAAACGGTTAAAACAATTTAAATGTAGACATGCTGAGTCTGTTCTACAGGTATTTCAATGGATTCTGGTCGAATGAGCTAGCAGCATTAATTTCCTGTGCACCGGTTATGTACGTGAAATTCGACAAATGGGTCATTACTTCTACTCTTTTGTATGTGGAATGAGCTATTGGCATCTGTTTTTTGTCCTTCATATAACCTCTTCCTACAGCCCCTACCTTAACTAGCTTCACGACGCAGACCGACTCGGTGATGGTATAGTTCCCCTAGCTTAACTCTTTACAGACTTATGAGGCGTCACATAAAAAATAAATAAATAAAAAAGACCTGCATATTATGTCATTTAAAATTGAAATTATTTAACTTGTTTGTTAGTGGAGCATAAGTCTCATATTACATCAAATAAAATAAAATTATTAGAAGGAAAATAAAATTAGCTTACTTAATCTTTTGTTTATAGGTGTCATCTTGCTCTGTCAAGTTTGCTAGCTGGCCTGAAAGATTGTCAATCTTAGCAGTTTGTTTGGCATGGGACTTGGAAGTATGCTTTAAAGTGCTTTCTAGCTCTGTAATTTCACTCCAATGATATTCATCCTCTAGTGATCTGAGGAGTGCTTGGACTTCATCGCTCGAGCGCATTTCATCGAATTTTAACTTCAGCTGCTGCAACTCTCTCTCTAATTCCGAAAATGCCTTAAAAACATAATCATATTAATATATTAAAACCATATATTAAAAAAAAAAATTCCACTTAATTTAATTCTGACCGTCGGAAATAAATTAGGGGGTTATAAGTATGCGCCAAACTTAAATGCTGAGCTGACGTTGATACAGAATTCGTCGCAGTAGATGAGTTTAAGGTCCGAAAGGCGGGATGCGGTGTGCGCGGGAGGAGAAAGGCAGTCCCATCTCCCCGCCTAAGCTTTTCTCTGTCATATGTATGTTTTACGCAACTTTCCCTTTCGCTTACAGCCATTGTAAAATCAACACTTAAACCTTTCATATCAATAATAATGGCCACCGAGTGAACCACCGATTTGATTTTAATGAAATAACTATTAAAATGCATTATTTTCCATTTCTGAAAACTAAAATACTTCTCATTATTAGCTAACTGATGGATAGTGTTTTATTAAGTGTGCATTAACCATCTTCCATTTTGTGTACATTTACAGTGATTTTTATTTAAAAGAATTGGTGATATTGTGAAATTTTATACCTCAAAATGCCCAAAGGAAATATTTTGCGCAGTCATACTAGAACATTATTTTATGAAACAGGAGACTGAGCAAGGCGTTAAAAATCTTTGAGTTTATCATTTATAAATTTTTCCTTAATAAATTGTTATGTAAAAAAATATATATATTTTATTTGCTCTGCGATAATCTCAGGGTTTGACTGTACCTGCGCAAGAATGGATTGTATCAACTTCAGGTCAGCATTGTTTGGCGCATACTATAGGGTATCCCGTGGCAGATTTCGAAATTTAAATTCAAATATTTGTAAAACCGATGCACGGGTAAGAGGGTATGGTTCTGCGCGGCATTCGTGCGGATTGTTTAATCACGATGTCGCTGTGGACTAGTGAGCTTCGCGCGTTTGCAGTAGAAGTCTATTTAAAGCCAATGATTCGAGGACCGATTATTTAATGCCAAAACTTCAAGAGCATCATTCGTACAGTTCACATACGTGGTTTCAACAAGATGGCGCCCCACCTCACACAGCAAGAGCCACCACGAGCCTACTCCTCGAACAATTTCCTAAAAAACTGATATGTCGATATGGTAATCCGGTGAGCCGGATCTCACCCCAATGGACTTTTTTTCTGTGGGGATATCTTAAGGCTAAAGTATACGGTAGCAGCCCAAAGGACATATCGAAGTTCAAAGAAAATATTGTGCGAGAAGTGAACGCTATTTCCCAATCTCTGTTGCAAAAGGTCGCTCGGAAAACTGCAAAAGATTCCGTGAGTGTGTATGCCATGACGGAAAACATTTGGACGGTATAATTTAAAAAAAAAAAATCCACATTTTGTACGTTTAATTTGATACTAAATACATAATTTTTTATCTCTTACAATGTATATTTATTTCACTTATAAATCCTAAATCTGTCACAGGACACCCGATATAAGAGGGGTGGTATCTAATGATTTCATTCACAACTTAGTTTAAGGAATAATTGCACCAGCCGGAAAGATGGTCCTAATAAGCTAAAGCTGGTTACGGTCAGAAATAAATTAAGTGGAAAAAAGTATTAATTTTTGGGGAACGCTGGCAACGGTTAATATGCACTTTTTTTAAAAAAAACCTTTTGATTCACCTTAATTACATTAAAAGGCAACTATTTGCATTGGGGGAAGTGGAAAATATTTCATTCTAAATTTCATTACGTAAAATTAAAATTAGCTTTCGTCTTGTGTGAAGGTACGCCAGAATCACAAACCATGTTACACAAACCTAGCGTAGCCGCTAAACTACTTGAAAACTGGGATGTTTTTCTTGCCTTGACGCGAGTAGGCGTTATAAAGGGGCACTTTCTTTTGTATCACAAACCATGTTACACAAAAATATTTTCCACTTCCCCCAATGCAAATAGTTGTCTTTTAATGTAATTAAGGTGAATTAAAAGATTTTTTCAAAAAAAAGTGCGTATTAACCGTTGCCAGCGATCCCCAAAATTTACCAAAAAAGTTTATAATTGTTTTAATATATTATACTGGAATTCCTCCACGAATTGTCAGTATCAAAAATAGAAATATTAAAAAATACATTACATTATTAAATAGGCTTATAAAATCATCAAAATAAATTATATCACCACAGGAAAGAAAAACAGCAAATCTGCATCTTTTTCAGTTCCTTAAAAAATTTAATTAAAAAGTGGCCTACTCAAACATATATATTATATAAGTTTTCCATGATAAACCAAGACCGCAAAACTGTACTACTGAAACTGCCTATTTTCAATTTTTTTTTCTTGATAATCTTTTGTTCGCCAGCGTATCCTTAAGGATACTATTCTATCATTTCTCTGAATATAACTAGCTATTCTGGGGAAACTACTTAATCAATGGAGGGTAAAATCACAAAGTTAAATACCAGATGCCTACAGTATGGTTGCCTTCTCTTTTCAAAATGAATTAGAATATATTCGAATCTTACCACAGCTCGTTAAGTTTATCAGTTGCAAGCTTAAAGGTCTCTGCCCACTACACCGTTCCATACCATGACCGTACTATGAACGTATCAGCCACGAAATAAACACGTTACGCCCTACTATGCCCACTAGAACGTGCTAACACCGTATTATACCCGTACGTAACGGGTATAGTGAACGTATGATAGCCGTATACACCGCGGTTAGTGTCCGTACCATCCCCGTTCAAATGTCTGTCTACCCGCTGACGCACGTCTCATATAACTGAACACAAATCACGAACTGACGGAGTGGCAACACTGTCGCGTGCCATGCATAGAGCGGACCGGCACCTGCAAAATATTGTCATCGAGAATTCGCCGTCAGTCCGGTCATGGTATGCGACAGTGTTGGTCGGTGACGGAACGGGCTAGTGGGCACCGTTTCATACTGATCGATGCAAAGAATATTTTTTTGCATGCGCCGCTACGGTTACGGTCATGGTATGGAACGGTGTAGTGGGCAGAGACCTTAAAAGATGCTTTCACCGATAATCAAGAGATGGCAGTAATCTGTTTTCAATGTAATTAGCTATGATTTTATAATGGTACAAATATGTCAACAGTTATGAGTAATTTTTTTCATGGTGACGTATAATCACGTTCAAATGTTGATGTTTATTTTGGGCAAATTCCTTTACTCTGTATTTTTTTTTTAAAGAAAGACAAACATTTCCGGATTACGAATAACCTGACAATTTTTGACAATCTCCACTACCATCACAGTAAGCGGAATATTTGCTTGGGTCGTGATCTTAGCCAGCCGAGGAATTGAACATGCGACGCCCGGGTGGAACCCAAACGCGACGCCAACTCAGCCACTGACCGGCCGAATATTATATATCAATGGGTTAATTATTAAATTCTTTGCTTAGTAACAGTTATTTTAAAGTCCTAGGATTAAAAATGCAGTATTATAGCTTGGTTTTTATCAGCTGCCATTTGCTTCCAAAGCCCTGTGTGTTTTCTTTAATTTATTTATATAATACTAGCCGCAACATCCTAAGCTGTGTGGTTTTGAATATTAATTAATAATGATTCAAAACAAAGAAACAGATGTAATTTTCATTATTTTATAATTTGAATAATTTTAGTCTGATTAATTACAATTGAAAAATGATATGTCAACTTGAAAAAACAAACAACGTTTTGGTAAGGATTTTGTAAGATTTTGCAAGCAAAAATAGTAGCGTGTACTGTAACAATATAATGTGATAATTATTTGTAATTGTATATCATTTTAAACTTTGTTTCTGGTTCTTTTACAAACTAATTTTGAACAAACACACAAATTTGACACGTTTGTGAATTTAATAATAATTTTAAAACCTGCAAACATAAAATAAATTAAATATAGGTAAATTCATTGGCTTTAAGCAACAGTAAGTAAAAAAAAAAAAAAGAAAAAAAAAAAAAAAAAAACAGTAAGTAGTTTATATGTTTCCTTATCAATATTCGGAGGTGTGATTTTTTTTAATGAGTACAGGCGAATCCAAAACCAAATTTACGAAAATAAAGTAAATGTTTGGTGCTCCAGTGGTTATGTTAAGTTATATACAATTTTTTTTAAATATATAAACACATTATGTGGTAAGACGGTACAACTTACAAAAACATAATTTTGCAAAAAAACAAGCAAGTTATTACGAAAATAGAATCAGTTAGCGCGAAAGTTTAGCGTCAGCGATCAAGAAGTAAAATTAAAAAGACACTTGCAGACTTTAAATCTGTTGGGTTAGAATATTCATAGAGTAATGTTCTTATCCCTGTGCGTGGGATCGACTTCTTTGTGAAGATTAAAGTAATCTCAAGGATACACGTAGTTGAAATAAAATTACTTGTCTATTGTGTTACGCAGTTATAAAGCTTCCATGCACTCCCGGACGACAGGGTGAAAGGCAGCCTAGCGTACGAAGGCACTCGGAAGTATTCGGCTATCTTCGTAAACCCAACTTACACCATCTATCGGAACACGCTACCATTACGCATAGTACTGATACTAAGGGACCTAGCTAAATCAAGACAGATTAAAACTTCCCATGAAATGAAGATCGTATTATATGCATTATGTTGTAGCTAGTGGCGGCTACAGAAACAGCTTTCTTGTGGGGATTTGTCAAAACTGTTAATTATGGCCCACCTGCTTTTTCCTTTCTAATGTTGATTTTGCCTGAGAACAGTTTTTTTGTGCCTTTTGATAGTTGACTTCCTGCACATCCATATTTGTGGCCTTCCGGAACAATGTATATTTTTTCTTAGCATCAGAAGCGTGAAAGTTTCTAGCATCATCTTGGTTCAGGATACATATTGGATTGTCCACTTGAATGTCGTGAACTGAGCAAATCATTGCAACATCGTCATATTTGGTTGATACAACATTTCCTAAAAGATTAAAAATAATTAAAATCATATTTTTGTGAATTTAAATTCAAAGAATTATTAAATATTGTATAAACAGGGGCGTGCACTCCATATAGGCACATAAGCACTGCCTACCCTACCACATTTGTAAAACATAAGCATGTAAATAATATTATAATTTATCAAATTATGGCTAAAAATAATATCACCCTTTCAAAAATAAGCGCTAAAAAGCTGAGCAACCGAAACTACGCGAGCGCCAAATAAAACGTCAGACTATAATGTGGCATAAACTATAACTAAAACTACTCGCGTGCCCTCCGACTGCCTCACTAAAATGCGGCCTAAGCAGGAATTATTTTTGCTTAGAGCTAACTTCATACAAGATATAATATCAATGTTTACGAAATGCACATAGCATAGAGTAGAACTGTCATTTTGAATTTGCTTCTATGAGGTTTTTTGTTAGTATTAGGCAGTGCTTTCAGCGAACAAAATTAGCAAATGGCAATCAGTGACGACAGTGACATCTGTTGTTATCTATTTCTATCACCTAGTTGTCTTTCATAAATCCAGTAATTGGCTTGTGATAATATGCATAAATGAAGCGATTATTTTGATATTTGGTGTGGCTTAGATAATCCAAACCTACATCATCTGCAGCCGGCAGCAATCACACTTAGCAAAAACTTGTACAAAGGGAGTTATCTGTGTTAAGTATTTTATTTATTTATTTGAATCAATTCGGCGGTTTTCCTACTGCCTACCCTGATCAAAAACTCTGTGCACGCCACTGTGTATAAATAAGTGACCATCTTACCACATTCATTTTTAATTTTGTAAGAGGACCCTCCAGAGGCATTCAGAGTCCTGACAATGGTTATTACGTCTCCGTACAAATCGTGCTTGTAGGAATTCCGACTACTGTTTTTAATTTTGATTTCAATGTGGGCAGAATTTGTGCCTTTCTTGACAAATTCTGAAATGAAATTTTAGACCATAAGACATGAAACATAATGATCAACTGAATAATTTTAGATAAACACAGTAGAGAGAAAGTACAAGAGGGTATAAAATGACGCAAATTGCAATCGAGGACCTGTAAAAAGAATCATTAAAATGCTTTTGCACGAGGCTGCAATGCAGTGCACGAGGCTGCAATGCAGTGCAAGACTATCTGAAACGTTGGCACAAAAAGAGGAGAGGCAGAACATAACTCACACAACAAAAAGCCACAAACATAAAATTTTCTTTAATTTCTAAAATAGTAATTATACATGGGCTTGCAATAGGATCCCATTAAAAGTAAATATTTTAAAATTGATTGAAAAAACTTAGCTTCCACAAATACTAAATAGTAACAAGGGAATGTTATGGAATTTCTATTAAAGTTTTTAGAGACAAAATGTCAGAGGTTGGACCCATCTGTTGAGCATTGAATTCATTGAAAATTCACAAAAGCATGGAAAAAAAACTATTTCACCCCTATTCTAAAAGTTATTACATAATTTTTTTAAATCTGAGGAATTTTGATCAATTAGTATTTTATCAAATGGAAAGACGGCTAATTGAGAAATCAGAAAAATATAGCACATCATGTCAAGAGCAATCAGGATTCCGGAATAGCAAATCTTGCACAGCGGCATATAAGTTTATATACCACGTAATAGGAAGTAACTCAATAATAACCTGCCACCTCGGAACAGGCTCAACCTATTAAGGTGGTTTATAGCAAAAAGGAAATTGATAATAAAAAATTATTTAAAAGATTCCAATTAAAATATTTTAAAATTCACTGGTTACAAGAAAAAAAAAGTCAGAATCTTAGAGATTGGATTGTGTGCTAATAAATTTTATATAATAAGTTAAAATTTATGAAATAGTTAGATTCATGCAAAAGTGCAAATCTAAAAAATTCTGTAGATAATTGTGTGCTAATAAATTTTAAATAATAAGTTAAAATTTAAGAAATAGTTAGATTCGTGCAAAAGCGCAAGTCTACAAAATTCTGTAGATAAAAGAACTTCTAACTTGTTATATACTACAGTAGAGTTTTTGTATTCTCAATGGATCCTTCAGAAGACATAAATATCTTACCACTCAAGGAAGCTCCTCTATTCGTAACTGCTGCTCTACATCCCAGCCCCACGACCAGCGCAGTAAGGATGGCGCTCTTGCCGCTGCCATTACGACCCACAATGAAATTAATTCTCTTGTTGAACTTTATTTCAAGATTGTTGTGGCAGAAAAAATTCCGAACGTGCATGCTAAGTATAGCACCATCGATTTCACCCTGAAAGTGCAGACATTTTTTTTTACATTGGCTCCACAGAGGAGGCCCTGGGGAAAATAATTTCCCCCAGGGCCTGTCATCTTTGGGGACGATGTGTGGAGGGTCTTTTTAGGAAAGGAAGGAGAGGAAGTTCTGGGAAGGAAAAGGGTATTAGGGGTGGGTAGGAATCTGGGGGTCAGTGTGTCCAGGAGTGACGGACGTATGAATCCATCCCTCCCACTGCGGTGCAAGGCGATGTTCCGAGAGAGTACGGCTGGAGAAGTCAAAAGGACTCCCCCAGTCATTCTCTCCCGATCTGGCCTGCCATGCAGCTAATGGGCAAACGCATCCGCCGCCAAGAGATAAACCTCACCCCATTAGTGCAATGGAGTGGAAAGATATCTTATTTTTAAGTTGAACTTTTGGGGCAGCATTATATGCAGTTAGTCCACCTCACGGATAACATGGAACGTTCGCGTTGTCGAAGTTTGATGCATGTATAATACGGAATAATCCTTTTTTTAACTAATAGACAATCAAATATGACATTTGTCGGAAGTACAAATCTTATAAAATAAATTCTCTAAAATAAACTCGAAAAGCGAGTATGACATTTGTCGGAAGTACAAATCTTATAAAATAAATTCTCTAAAATAAACTCGCTTTTCATCATACTTTTAAAAAACATCCCAGGTTTTGAATGGTTTGTTGGCAAAGCAGGGTTTGTCTAGCGGGTTTGTGTAATTATTTTAATACATTTCTTTCAACATTCTACTATTATAATTACAGGTACAAACTTGTCAATGATGCATTCACTTTGTTTTACGCAAAAATATTTTTTCTATAATTGGCAGCATTGATGAAATGTCTATGAAATAAAAACGATGAATAAACATGGCGTTGCCGCGCGAGTGAATTAATTTTAACAAAATTAAAATGTTAAATGTATATTTTTTGGTCTCCCCCGACATATAATATTCACTAAATACTCACTTTTCGTAATAATAAAGCTAAATCTAACTATTTGGGTAAAAAGTATTCCGTATTAACGAGTAAGCGGTTTAATGCATAAATAATATTATTATATTTACACTTTATATAAGCATGGTAATATAAATACAGGTGGCACCAGCAGTTAATCCCGATATTCAAGAGTTCAGGAGTCATTCAGCTCATTTCGAACCTCAAAACATTGCGCTTATCTTAACCTATTGCAGTTACTGACAATAAAGATCATTTAATAAAAGTTTTTAATATTTTTTCAGTAAACAAATCATATTTTGATTATAAACACTGTGGTGTTATGAAACTTACGGCGTCACCTCGAAGAGGATTTAGTTCACTATCATCGGTCATCATTTTGTAGATAAACCCCGATGGATTTACTTATAAAAACCTATAGAAAATAATAATATTCAAACGACAGCCAAACAAGACGTTGCAAGACGTCAAAACCAAATCTGAACAGTAAACCATAAACAACAAAAATGAGCATAAACAAACCAGCCGAAAACAACAAACCACAGATATATCTTTGTACCCAGTAGTGATGCCATATACCAAATGTTAAAAAAAATGTGTGCAGTTCACACGCAGTGAAGTGAAATTGATATACCTTTAGGTATTTTAATGTCAAAAATTCACGGAACTGACAAATGTGCACCATCTACAATAAGGTCGCCAGCATGGGAGTAGGCGGTAAACACAAATAGCTTAGTCAGTCAAGGTACCGGAAATAGTCATATAGTTTTAGAAAGCAACGAAGGATGAGCTAAAATCATTTTTACGAACGCAGGATAATATAATAATAACATTTGTACCTAGCGGCGAACACAGAGCGGCGAAAGCAAAGCTGGACCGCAATAAAAATTGGAAAGCCAGGATATTTTCGGCAAGGATAAAATAAAACCCAATATCGCCGCGTCGGGCGAAGGCAATAAACCGTTTCCTTTGGCCCACAAAGCCGCTGCCGCCGATGGAATTACTTTTGGAGATCTACCCCAGAGCAGGAAGGAAGACCCGAGCGAGAATTTCACCACGAAGCAGTCACCATTTGCCCGGCCTAGGGGTTGGTACTCCACTTCGCCAACGGAGTGTCCCGACCAGGGATAAAAAAATTAAGAGACCAACTCCAACTACACGCGACCGCGCGCAATTTCCCGACCAGGGAAATTAACAGACACGCTCGCGGATTTCGACCAGGAACCGCCGATACTTTCGTGAACTTCCGCCAGAAAGTCCAACCAAGTGACCGTGAAATAGTCCGACCAGGAATTTGCGCAAGTTACACTGTGCACAAATTTTCACAACAAAGAACTCCCGCGACTCTACCTGTGCAATAACAAGTGAAAAAAATAGAACTTAAGTTTAAAGTGCCTAGTGACTGTGTGCTTACGCGGAGACTCCATCATCAGCAATCAAAGGGAAGTGACTGAACATTTTATTTATTTTAACCCCCGAAGTGATTAGATTCTGAACAATTACATAAAGACTTTACCGTAGAATTAAGCAAACAGACTTTCTAAATTTAAGACGAATTAATTAAGTAGTTTTAAGACTAACACTAGATTAATAATTAACCCCCACCTTTTGTATCCTAATGTAATAAATGTGTCGTTTCTTAAACCAGTAGCTTTTTTTTTAATTGTTCCTCCTTAATTTTAAGTTTATAGTTTTAGTTTGAACCAGCCGTGAGGCGCGGGTGTATCAATTGGCGCCCAACGTGGGGCTTACCGGCATTTTTTGTCTGGTAGAAATCCGAGTGTGGATTTCCGACCCATGAACCCTGAGATTAGAATAGTTACGTCCAAAGGAGGAACAATAGTTGTTATCAATAATTATTAGTTTAATTCACACATAGCCACAAACTCGGTGGAATCTAAATGGATGCCGATAGGTTAGCTTTTCACGATACGCGTTAATAGTAATTGTTCTAAATTAATGATAGGTATTTTTTTGGCAATTTTTCTTTGTTTTTTTTTTTTAATTAATAATTTATGTCTGGGTTTAATGCTTCCCGCCTCAAAGAGTATTTGGCGCCCAAATTAGTTTAGGTATAGTTTTAAAAATAGATTTAAAAATTAATGGCATCGGCAAACACAACGCGAACCACGCGACAAACCACGGCGGATGCATTGCAGGCAACCGTAGACGTCGGTAACCTCACACCAGCGAAGGAAAAGATGGAAAACAGGGGGCAGACCTCGTGCCATTCGAGGGTTCTGGAAGATCGATTCGAAGGTTTGCCGGAGGAAGAACCCGAAGAGTTTATCGTCGCGTGCGAAGAATTCTTCAGTGCGACAGGCTGTTCGTCGGCACTTAAAGTGGAAAAGGCTGCGAAACAATTGCAAGGAGAAGCAAGAAGGTGGTGGCAGCCTCATTCACGCGAGCGATGGAGCTGGGAGGACTTCGTTGCGCAACTACGGAAGCGTTACGGCGTAGTGGGAGCGAGGACCTCTCTATTAGTCACGCTGTACGGAGACCCGCAGAAAAGCGATGAAAGCGGCGTTGCTTTCTTACAACGTAAGCAAGCAATCTACAAACGCGTTTTCGGACAAACAGGCTTGGACGAATTCTGCCCAGATCTGATAGGGCTGATGATGCCTCGTTATCGAGAGCTGCTGGAGGCGGGCCTAATCTTCGGCACGTACACCTTGGAAACACTTACCGCACGAGTAAACGCCATCGATTTCCCGAAGGAAATACTCTTCCGTGCACCGCCGCCCCAACACCAGGAAAGGGCGAATACCCGTAATAACGATGCAAGGCGACCGCGTGACCAATTGCCCTGGTGTCATAACTGCCCAGGAAGACATTGGAATGCAGATTGCCCAGAACTGCACCGCCGCAGGGCGGAAAACTAGCATGGCCCGGGCGCCGACCAGGTCGGACAACGTCGCGTCCAGGGCCCCCATACATAGGTACGTATGAGTACCAGCATTCACAACGAGAAGATCAGACTGGACCGCATCAAGCTCAAGAACCTCCACAATGCTCCTTCGCGTACGCGCACGTCGTGGAACCACCACAGTACACACGCGGCCCATTTACACCGGATATCGCCTCCAATATTTCGCACAATATACTCCCTCTTCAAGAGCAGTACGCCGGGCCTAGCGGCCATAATATTTCCCCCCTAGCAACTACGTTGGACGGAGCACCCACGCTAGAAAGCGCTCAACACACACCTTCAACGAATATCTGGCAAAACGTTATTAACGACGTGCCACCGCCTGTAGATACTTGCTATCCAGGTGAATCTATACAAGCGGGCTCAGATAACTTCACCTGTACGCCAGCCGTAGAACCGACTAGCACAAGCAATCCTATTGTACCGGATATCGAGACGATTCCCGCAATCATCCCCATTGCGCAACATGCAATCGATCTGCAGCAATCGTTCCCCAGTAATTCGCCTACAATCGCTTCTACAACGGAGATGATTTCTCCACCCACTGCATCATTGCGCAATGCTACAGATGAACATGATGACGCTCCACAGCCACCCTCCGGCTCCAGCGGCCACAATACGCCGACGGAACCTGCATCAGGTAACCACAGCAGACCACGCCTGTCAACTATTCCTGAAGAAGAAACTCTTTCAGAAAATCACGATACGCCGTACACTCCGGCATTATCTGAGGAACTTCCGACTAGGTATAAAATAGCTAATGTTTGGCCCAAATTCCCACCGAGGACGTATGAACCAATTGATTCCAGGAAAGGGCATAACCGAGGCTCTTATGACGCCAGGAAACCACCCGGTATAACATGAAAGCAGACAATCTCATACCGATAATGAGACCATTGTATTATGTAACTGGATAGATGCCTACATAGATCGTTAGGTAATATGAAGTTGTTAGGATAATTTTATAATTTTTTATCGATAGTAGAATTGTTTTAGTTAAGTTTAATAATAGTTACTTAGTGCGTTAATAATATTAATTACCGTTAATTTTCGACAAAACACCCGGGGGCGATTGATATACCTTTAGGTATTTTAATGTCAAAAATTCACGGAACTGACAAATGTGCACCATCTACAATAAGGTCGCCAGCATGGGAGTAGGCGGTAAACACAAATAGCTTAGTCAGTCAAGGTACCGGAAATAGTCATATAGTTTTAGAAAGCAACGAAGGATGAGCTAAAATCATTTTTACGAACGCAGGATAATATAATAATAACATTTGTACCTAGCGGCGAACACAGAGCGGCGAAAGCAAAGCTGGACCGCAATAAAAATTGGAAAGCCAGGATATTTTCGGCAAGGATAAAATAAAACCCAATATCGCCGCGTCGGGCGAAGGCAATAAACCGTTTCCTTTGGCCCACAAAGCCGCTGCCGCCGATGGAATTACTTTTGGAGATCTACCCCAGAGCAGGAAGGAAGACCCGAGCGAGAATTTCACCACGAAGCAGTCACCATTTGCCCGGCCTAGGGGTTGGTACTCCACTTCGCCAACGGAGTGTCCCGACCAGGGATAAAAAAATTAAGAGACCAACTCCAACTACACGCGACCGCGCGCAATTTCCCGACCAGGGAAATTAACAGACACGCTCGCGGATTTCGACCAGGAACCGCCGATACTTTCGTGAACTTCCGCCAGAAAGTCCAACCAAGTGACCGTGAAATAGTCCGACCAGGAATTTGCGCAAGTTACACTGTGCACAAATTTTCACAACAAAGAACTCTCGCGACTCTACCTGTGCAATAACAAGTGAAAAAAATAGAACTTAAGTTTAAAGTGCCTAGTGACTGTGTGCTTACGCGGAGACTCCATCATCAGCAATCAAAGGGAAGTGACTGAACATTTTATTTATTTTAACCCCCGAAGTGATTAGATTCTGAACAATTACATAAAGACTTTACCGTAGAATTAAGCAAACAGACTTTCTAAATTTAAGACGAATTAATTAAGTAGTTTTAAGACTAACACTAGATTAATAATTAACCCCCACCTTTTGTATCCTAATGTAATAAATGTGTCGTTTCTTAAACCAGTAGCTTTTTTTTTAATTGTTCCTCCTTAATTTTAAGTTTATAGTTTTAGTTTGAACCAGCCGTGAGGCGCGGGTGTATCAAAATCTTCAGAAAACTAAAATAGACAAGAGTGGGGAGGCTACGAAACACTGCACAAGGAGGAGACCGATTATTCTATCTCATACTCTCGCAGGCTAAATCCTATGTATGTGTCCCTTGTTAGTGTCGCTTTTTCGTTTCATCTAGTTTCAAATCACAACGGTGATAAAGAAGTTTTTACTTCAAAATCAGAGTGTACAATTCACGCGCGGTAGATGCAGTGGCGTAGCTAGAGGGGGCGTCATCCGACGAGGGGTGACACCCGAACCCGACCGTGGAAAAAAAATTGCAAAGTAATAATAGGCATCGCGGTGAGTCAGGCCAAATAGAGGAACGCAGTAGAGTCAATACCTGCATCAACTAGTCCTTGATGGTATTCCATTTCGCCCACCCCATCCTAATATACTTGACAGATGTTAGAACCCATCCCGCCCTTTCCCGTTAACCCCCCCCCCCTCCCCCGTTGTGGTATCCGCCCCGGGTGCCACCCATGGTAGCTAGGCTACTGGGTAGAAGTGAAACCTTCAGAAAACTAAAGTAGGTAAGAGTGGGAAGGCTACGAAGCACCGCACAAAGAGGAGACCGATTATACTACGTCATCTTCTTGCTGGCTACATTTTACAGACGTATGTGTTTGTTTCTTTTTTGTGTCGCTATTTTTAGTTTCATCGAGCTTCAAATCACAACGGTTCTAAAGAAGTTTTCACTTCAAAAACTATATTCCCTGGGTAAAAAGACATGTTGTACCGTGTTTTGAAGAATTATAAAAGAACATGTTTTCCTAAGCTTTTTATTGAGAATTCAAGTAAGAAAACAACTTGTACCTTAGTAATCGATAAAATCATTTTTTTAATATTTTCTTTGAATAATAGGAAAAAATATATTTAAAAAACACTTTAAATGTTTTATTTGTTGTTATAAAGTTATTTTTCTTCGTATCTCCATTTTAAATGAAATAATATTGTTAAAATATATTTTAAAAAATCTACAATAAATTTTTGGGAGTGGGTATAGGTATCGCCGCCCCGGAAACCATTTATCGGATTACCAACACCCCTGCCATAGGTCACCCCCAAGTTTTTCGCCATGTTTGGTGACTTAGCAGGGGTGGCTGGGTTTATGGGGTGAGGTTTGTGGGGTAAGGTCTTGGCGGTGGATGTATTTGCCCACGTATCGGGAGAAACTAGTTGATGGAGACCTTATAACCTCTCCAGCCGGACTCTCTCGACCTATCAGCTTGTACCGTAGTGGAAGGGATGGAGTCATACGTCCGTCACTCCTGAACACATTGACCCCCAGATTCCTACCCAGCCCTCGTACCTGTTTCCTTACCAGAACTTCCTCTCCCTCCTTTTACCTTGAAAGACCCTCCCACAGCATCCCCAAAGATGACAAAAATCTTAGGGGGAATTATTTTCCTCAGGACACCTGTGTGGAGCTAATATAAAAAAATTACAAATCGTATGATTTCACGGGAAATTTTGGTTATGATTTATTAATTATGAAAAAATTAGAAACATCATTTTTTGAAGGCGAAGTCTGCTGTTTACAGAACTACGATAATTATGAAATTTATACTAAAATTTTTATGAAATTTCTTGTTCGAAATTTTTTGGAGGAGAATAATAGTAAAGGCTCCAGTACACGTTGGCCGAGCGCGCTCGGCGAGTGCGTTCGGCAGATTTTCGTGGTACTGTTCACACGTTGGCTGGTTCATTCTTCATTCTGCGTTAGTCGCTAGATGAAGATGGACGTTAGGGCGATCGCGGCCGCTGCAATATACTTGTACAGCGCGATGCGATGTATTCTGTATGTAGCAATTAATGACTGCTTCTTTTTTAATTCAAATACTGGAATATTTATATTATCTGCTATTCTACTCCAAGCAACATTAATCCGAAATAAAAAAAATATTTGGTAGGTATGCTTACAGACTACTATAGAAAAATCCAATAATATTTCAATAACCCATCAATATATTGATATGAATTATTATTATGAATAATGATATTTTTGAAATCGGTCCAGTAGTTTTTGAGTTTATTCGTTACAAACTACAAAAAATACAAATCATTCCTCTTTATTATATTAGTGTGATTATCATTACTCTGAAATCGCAACTAAAAATGTATTATTTAATATATGTTGCTTGTGTTTGGGGTTCCATATAACGGATTCATAATAAGCCTAAACATTTCCTCATTATTCCATGGCACCATGTTCGTGAAACAATCGTTGAAACAATTAAGCGCGACACACAGCGTCCACTTCAGCCGACGCGTAACTATTAACTCGGCCCCAGTGGCGTAGCTAGCACGGGTGGCACCTGGGGCGGATAACGTGGTGTCACCCCCCTCCCCCTAATTTCACAAATGTGTAGAAAATCGGTTCGTCCTGGGGGGGGGGAGGTGACTAGAGAATTTCAGAAATAGGCTAACATTCCACGGGGAGCCATAGAGCTACGAAAATATAAATAACACCGTATTCAATATTTTTGTGACAATATCCTTTGTAATTTTTTTTCCAACGTCGGGTGTCATCTCCCGTCACCCCGCGTCAGGTGGCACCGGAGTGGTCCCCCCCCCCCCCCCACTACCGCTACGCTACTGCTCGGCCCATAAATAAATTAATCCCGGCCAACGTGTGATCACTGTTTGCGGCTTGCGCCAAATTTCTTTGATTTGTGCACGAAAAACCGACACTAATTGGGTCGTCGGCGAATGTTGACTGCAAACGTCAAATACACACTAAACGGCGCAGTCAGTATACGTTGGCCCAACGCACTCGCCGAACCCGCTCGGCCAACGTGTACTGGAGCCTTAACAAATTCTTTATTTCACAATAATGTGGCAACATTTTATAAGATCGTGAGCCAGTGATTTATCTATGCAGTATTCGTTCAAATTCATGAATTCCAATCTCAACGGAAAAATTTAAAAAATTTGACAACTAAATAAAAATTGTCACAAAATTTTGTCAAACTAGTGGTTTAGTGAAGTTAACGTGCACATTATATATTTATTTAAGACAGCGAGAGTGCAGTTCACAGTGGATTTTCCTTTAGTGTAATTTATCAGATGTGAACGAATACAATGTCTCAAACGGGCGTAAAAAACAACACGAAAGTCGCTCCATTGCGAATGTTTGAACTCTTGGCTGAAATCCAGGAGATGAAGCAGCGGCAGGAAGACGACGAAAGAGGAAACAGCAGTTCACCGGACCGCTCCTACAGCGATAGCGAGGATCACAACCGCGGTTTTTACAACAGTTACAAACCTGATGTCACTTATCCCAGCAGCAGGGCTCCTAAAGAACAATATCTTTCCGATAGCCAATACAATCAAACTTATCCCAGTAATAACAGTGCTTCCAAAAGCAAGCTCGGTAAATCTACCGCGGCTACTCCGCTCCAAACCCCGAGGAAGTGTAAACAAGGTGGGAGTTTGATTAAATCTCACAAAGTAAAGACCCCTAGGTCAAGTGCCAAGAAGAAAACTCCACATATGTTTAAAAGCAGTGGTAAAAAAACAACACCTTTCAGAAAGTGCTTGAATATGGAGGTTGCGTTTAAATCAACAAAATGTAAGTATATTTTTCGTGATATTGATTTTTATATACTGATCTGCTTGCAATTTGATTGGTTTCAGCATTGGTAAACATATACCGGGTTCAAGAATGTTATATCAAAAATTGTCTGAAAAATTGAAACAATAGTGAGTTAGCCAAGAGTAAGCGGTCAATTTAATTTTATAAAAAAACTTGGACCGTTAGCATGTGTATCACAATATTGAGAAATGCGAGTAGTATGAATACCTTAGGGAACGTACCCATACTACGTGACACGTTTAGGGAGGGGGGGGGTCTTCAAAATGTCACGCTTGGTACAAATGAGCGGCGGCGTATTAGCTCTTGTTAATTTATAAAGGATACCAACATCACAGTGACAGGTACGGCCGCGGATTTTCGCTGTGTCGGATCGCGAAGAGAATTTTGGTTTTATGCAATTGAAAATTAAAATGCATTATTTTCCGCCGCCCCAAAGCCAAAAAGTTTCCTTTTATAGTAATTAAGGCGAATCTAAAGTTTTTTTCTAAAAATTATTCGTAATAAGCGTGGCCAGTCCGAACCGATAATTACCAAAAAGTTTATATTTTTGTAAAAATGGTATAACCATAAGCAGTGCCGGATTAAACATTTCGGGGCCCTTAGGCAATGCACGTCTCGGTGCGTAGCCCCTAGGCAGTGGCCTACACTGCCTTATGGACAATAGGGCCCTGCCAGAGCTGGCTTAAACATGTCGGGTCCCCTAGGCAATGTACGTCTCGGGACCCCTTTATCCTAGGGGCCCCTACCCGATGCGAGAAAATGAATGAATGATGCAGGAAAACGAATGCAAAACTTCGAACGCGGACCAGCGAATTTTATTTTCGATTTTTTATAGAAAATTTTCATCTTTCATAAAAATAGAAGGGTGACCTTTATAAAACAATCCATACGTGATTTCATAGTAAGGGCCGGATTAAGCATGTCCGGGCCCCCAGGCAATGCAAGTCTCGGGGCCCCTTTACCATAGGGGCCCCTACCCGATGCGGGGCCTCTAGGCAGTTCCCTACGCTAATACGGCCCTGACCATAAATAGTTTCCCCAGAATAGCAATTCATATTCAGAGAAATGATTTTTTGATAGTATCCAGGATGTGCTGGGGACAAAAGGTTAATCATCATCTGTTCAACACTTTGTAGATAAATAGTTTCCCCAGAATAGCAATTCATATTCAGAGAAATGATTTTTTGATAGTATCCAGGATGTGCTGGGGACAAAAGGTTAATCATCATCTGTTCAACACTTTGTAGATAAAGAATATAAAATCATACACCAGAAAAACACTGTTAGTTGTCGCACCTCCGATTTATAATATTATGTATCACTGTAACTTAATTATTTTACAGGTTCATTGTTTTCTTCAAGTAAGCCTCCACCGCTCAAAAGGCAAAATACAAGTGAAGACCGTGCAGATGGAATCTCCAAGGCCCTCGTACCAGTGCCAGCCATCACCCTAGATGAAGTGTTTGCTTCATCTCTTCACATCGCTGATGACAAAAATCACCATAACATGGCAGCACCTCACTTCGAAAGGATCAACCCGTTCAAACTTAACACCGCACAAGCCAAGTCTGCAGAAGTGTTTGCCACACCAAAAAGCTGCAATATGTCATCAAACGTTCTAAAAGGGTCCAGAGAAAATAATTTCATAACGCCTCTGAAACCTTCAGATCTAAGTGGCATACACAAGTTTGAAACGCCATCAACTCAAAATAAAGTTATTCCTTACAAAAGTCAACATACACCCCTCGTTCCAATCAATGAAAGGGCTACTCCGTCTTCTCAGCAAGCCTCACACAAGAAAACTGTCCTCTCCGTAAGGGACAAAGAAAACGAAGCCAGCAGAGCAAGCTGGCAGAGAAAGGGATTCAACAAGGGTGATGAAATCAACAGTGTCAGCCGTACACCCAAACAATTATCATCGGCACTTAAAGAGAACCAGTTTAACATAGTCGAGCCGAACCTAATGCATAATGAAATTAATACAAACATTTCAGATCCACCCATGTCCTTAAATAATATCTTGCACAAAGAAGCTCACAGTGAAAACTTTAAGCGCGAGAACCAAAATTCAAAAGATTTTCCATCTAGTCATTTGCAGTACACATCTGCGAACAAGCAACCTATTATCAGTCAAAATCCGCAGAAAGATCAGATTAATCAAATAGCCAGTAGAAATAATGCGCTGCTACAGAGTCATCAAAAAGAGAGAGTTCCCTCTAACAGTTCCATTACAATTTCCGATTATTCCGAACCCGTCAGTATCTTCCCGCCTAAGTCGAATCTGGATGAAATTCACCAACTGAAGCTGCATGCCAACCCGGCAGACAAAGGCTGTGATCTGGATAGATTGCTGGCCAGCAGAAATGCGGAGTACAAATCGACCCCGCAGAATGCTTTCACATCGGAGAGGTGTCCAAGGTCTCTGGGGCAAGTGTTGCCAAGACAGTTTAGAATTCTGACCCTGAAGGGAACGCAGTATACGGTGCTCGGGAAGATTGGATTTGGTGGGTCCAGTGAAGTATTTAAGGTATGTATAGCGAGGTCACGGTTATAATGAGCAATTACCAAATGATATTTTAGATCAGACATTTTTTCATATAATAGAGAACTCCAGTCCAATTTTTAAATTTTTTTGAATGAATAATGATCTTCTAACTTAAATAACTGCATATTTTTATTTATTTTTAGAGTTAGTTTTAATACTTAAAATAATTGTCAAAGTTTTAATTTTTCAAAATCCCCCGAAAACCATCGTATGTATAGTGAATCATGTGACGTCATCACTTCTGAAAAGTTACTACTGGATCAGGCAATCAGCTGATCAACTGCCGCCATTTTGAATTTCTTTTTCGAAGTATTCTCCCTAGAGGTAGCATTACTATTTTTTTTGTGCAGTAGTTTTTGAATATTTTCAATAATAGAGATAAACTAATAAGAGATACCTTTATTTTTGAAACATTATCAAGGCCTATATTATGTTTTAATAAACACAACAACTAAATCTCTATAAACAGTATGTAAATAAACGAATAAATTAATACGATGACGTGTGTCATACTTACATTTCCATACAATGACTTTACGGTGACATCACGACACGACGAACAGTGACGTCACCGCGAAACATTTCAATAATGCCAACTTGACAGCGTGTTTTTATTACCCGATTAAAAATGGAGTTTTTAATAATTTTTTAAAAACTTACAGCCTTACTAATAACAAAACGCCTCAACGAGCGGTCAATTGCATATTTGTTGCTTGGGCGGTGATCTGCGTTTTTACATCTTTACTAATAACACTATCACGTATTTTATGATTTTTATGTTGGTCCCCTTGAATCTCACAGATCTGCGCAGGCCGCGGCGATCTTGTTTTATAGACTTCGCGGTAAAACAATGTTTGACAATGTTCAGTTGTACTTGCAGTTAATTTTATGTTTTTGAAGATAATTTTTGTTTAAATGATCAATTCACTGTGATATTAGTGTAATTCAACGTAATTACCAATGCTGGCGTTACTTTTTTTCAGTTTTAGTCCTTTAAGTAATGTTTTGTTGAAGATTTAGTTTCGTTAACAATAGGTTTTAGGTTATTTCTGAAATTTTATTTTTTTAATGACTTTTCTGCGTGAATTTAATAAAACTTTCATAAAAGTAAAATTATTTAATAATGTAAAAACCTCATGCATGTGCAAATAAATACAAATTCGAGAAATCAACATATTAATTGCGTAAAAATGAATCCAAGATGTCAGATTTTTCAGTTATTTTTTCAGAATTATTATTATATTTTTTTATCCTTTTTAATTGTATGAACGAGATAAAAAGTGAAGTGACAGTTTTCTTCCAAATACATAAAGTAAGAGGTGTGTATTTTTTAAATTTTCCAAAATTTTTCGACCATTAATTGAATATGTTTACATTCAGCTGTTTTTTTTTCAAAATTTTTCATGTTGAAACTTAAAATACTGCAATTTTCAAACACGATCGTATATTTCAGATACAAAAATCAAAAAAGCAATTCTATCTAGTTTCTATAAAGGTATATTCTTTTACGACATCTTCAAAAATAAGAAATATACAAGATATTTAAAATACGTTGGAAAAATTCCAAACTTCGTTCAGAAATTATGAATAAAACAATCGTACATAACAGATAAACTACCCTCTTAGGGCGTGTAAGCAGTGTATATATCTTTTCATGAACAATTTTTTTAATTAGTAATGTTTTCACATTTGTCAATTGAATAAAATTTTCACGGGGTTTTTTTAGTAAGGCTGTCTGTGTTTAATATTATTAAATAAAACTTGTATATTCAGAATCAGCGTTTATTGGTCTATATCAGGGGTGCTCATACTTGAACTGCTGGCGATCTACCTCAATATTTTTAGACTCCGATCGATCGACTCGATTTTTATATCACATGTGACGAGTATTCTTACAATACAACATTAGTTAGCAGGTTTTAACTTAAGATTGCTCCTACATAAGAGTCACGAAATAATAGTTACACAAGGATCAGTCAATTTCTCAGAATTTTGCAGCACATGACATGCAACTCAAATGCAAAGCTTAACTCGGTACCTGAAGAATTGGCAACTTGTTATTTAATTTATCGCTATTTTGTGAACAAAAAACTGGTTTAAATTAAATCTGTATCCGGTGAATTATAACAACACTCAGAACATGAAAATAGTTGTTCTTTGATTCTGGCAGTACATAAATAGTCTGCAACTTGAATTTTATAACTGCACTTCGAATAAGAACTGAACACAAAACTGGTTTAAATTAAATCTGTGTGCTGTGAATTAAAAAAAATAAATAAAACTCAGAACATGAAAATGAATTCTCTTTATTCTGGCAGCATATAAATAGTGTGCAACTAGAATTTTATAACTGCACGTCAAATAAGAGAATGTTTTTCTTCGGAATGTGTCAGCAGATAAATCTGCAACTGAAATTTTACATTCTGATCACAAATCTGCTTTTAAATTAAGATTGAATCTTGTTGCTCCCCAGCTTTAATTACTATTACTCTCATAACACGCGTATGGTTTTCCAACGAATTAATAATTTTTGAAGAATGGTTTGAAATAAAATTTGACTCTAAATATTATAAAGATTTTCTTCGAAATGCGTCAGCAGATTAATCCGCTACTGGAATTTTAACAGATTATTCGGAACATGAAACTGGTTTTAACGTAAGACTTAATCTGTACGCGAATCCTCGGCTTTAATTTACATTACACCCAATTTAATTGATATTCATTTGATACTACACTTAAAACACGAAAATGGTTTTCCTGCAATTTTTGTACTCGGAACTCATGGACGGTTAACACATGGAAATTTCCAAATAAAGTTTCACCCGCTTTAATAAATTCTCCCTTCACAACCATTTAATCTTCAAATAGTTTATTGTGTTCCGCCAATATATGAGATATTTTAAATGACGCGATCGTTGCAGCTTTTGATTGTTTGGCTGGTCTTATGAACAAGGTTTGTTTTTTTTTTAAACATATCGTCAAATCAAATACTTTTCGTTTTCTTAATTCACTCTGTGGCGGGAAATGCTTTTCATAGTTTTTATGAATGGTTTTATAATGCCTCTCTAAGTTCACATGCATAGATATTGCAACTGACGCATGGCAAATGAGACAAATGCACTTATCCTTCACCATACAAAATAAGAATTTTTCCTAACAATCGTTATTAAAATGATACGTTTTACTTCTATTCACTGCACTCATTTTGTATTATTTATTAATAAACTTCGTATCGCCTTCAAGTTACAACTCGGACTGACTGACTCATAAATAAACCGAACCACACACTAGAAACTAGATCGATAATTTGGGGCTTTTGAAGGGGGCAATTTTTGACAATATTTCACCATGAATATGCAATAATTAGACATTTTTTTTTTTTTGTGGACTTGTGACGTCAAATACCATAGATGAGGATAGAGTAAACAAATAATAAAAATGCGCAACTATTGACAATATAAGCTACAATAAATAATATAGAAAAAGGCATGAAAATGGGCGGTCTTATTGAGGCCTAATTGAGGATCGACTAAAACAAAAACTGTGAATAGATCTATTTGTATCTGCAAACTTTTCTCGAGATCGACTCAAAAAGCTCTCGCGATCGACCGGTTTGGGCACCACTGGTCTATATGAACATATTTTTTCAAAGCCATAATATTTTTCACTGGAGTTCCTTTGGCTGTTATAATGTGGACGATTTACTTTTCAATTTTGTCAACATAATTTCTAAATATATAAATCGATGTCAACACAATTTCTAAATGGTTAAATGGGTTTAAAAAAAAACAATAATTGGGAATTATTCTAGAAGTAAGTAATAACAATCAAAGGGGGCGACCATTCCATGGAGGGACATATGTCCGGTGTGCAACAGTGGCAGCTGGCGGGAATTTCCTATCCCTTTAGGGACAGATTCATATTTTTATGGCACTAGAGGCAAAGACGTTACATACTTTAGACGCGGGGTAGAAATCTCAAAGTGGGAAGCCAAACGCAAGACAATTGCACTGTTCTCGATTTCTAGTACTTTAGTACTAAACTGTCACTCGTCAAGTAATGTCATGTCTTACCAGTAGGAAAATTGCATTTAAAAAGCGCCAAAATGCCCTCCTGTATGATGAGAAAATGTTTCCATTACACGGCAAACATTAGTAAAAGTGAAGAAATAACATTTAATTTATATGTACACACAAATTACTTATTATTATCGATTATTATAAGCAATACAATTAATTTTCATGTTCCCCGTCCGACAATTTTGTACGTCATTTGAGAAAAAACACACATTCTTTAATTGTCTTATGGTACGGTCACACTGAGGTCAACTTCCAACTTCAAACTTTCGGACGATTGCGTAGAAGGGTAGTTCATGCGTTGGAAGTTCGAGTTGGAAGTTTGGCTTCAGTGTGAATGTAGCATAACTTTTTAATACTTGAATAACTTTTGAATTAAGAAATTACTGAAAACCGCTGAAAACAAAAGAGTTTTGCTTACTTGCCACATTATTTTAAGAGCATGTGAGACTATGGCGAGTCTATTTATATAACGTCATTGACTAGAGGGCATACATTAATCAAGCAAGCAAAATCTCACGTTGCTTGAAAAGAATATATGAAATGGCCCAAATTTATCTCAGCAAGGAAGGGGGGAGGGGTTTCTAGATTGGAAGAAAAACTGCTCACGTAATTAATGTAAGCCCCCCTACCTGTGTGAGATTGTCTGAGATCTGAAACATTGTTACCCATCGGGCACTGTGTAAAATTGTCATCAAATCTGGTGTAAAGTCCTTTGATTATATAAATGTCTAGATAGAGTATTGCGCTGTAACTCTGAAAAAAGAACAGGCCAGATTTGAAACGCTTGTGTGCGTGACACGCACACAAGTATAGGTAACTTATATTGTTAACGTTAAGCGCTCAACGTCACTGTAGGCGTGATGAGTGATACCAGCTCCCGAGTATTTCCCATAAAAATGGGTAAAAAATATGTTTCGGTTTAGCGGGACCTATAATTCGTTTAATTTTGAATTCATTTAAGTAAGATAGTTTTCTACATATAATGATATAAATGAAAAGAAAATCATTGTTAAAAGAGATTTATTTTTGTTTGATTATTTTAAAAAAATAAATAAGAAATACAGAAAATAAGAAAGATACATTCATAGACGCTGCCAACTGGCCGGCAGGTATCGTTGTGTCTAAATTAAAAATTTTATCATCATCAAATAAAGAAGGTGGCCCACATCCAGGTAAATCCCTAAAAATGGTAAAACTATCTTGTCACACTAAAAAAGACAATGCAACTTTTTAAAACTAAAGCTATCGATAGTTATTATTTATTCTTAATGAATTAATGACCTTCCCTTTTAATTTGTTTTTTTAAACAGTTTTCGTATAGATTTTACATCCCGGTTAATATTATCCAATTTTGTCTTATAGTGATATGTGATAATCTTAAGGCCAAATATTTTTCCACGGTTGAATTCATTTAAGTAAGATAGTTTTCTACATATAATGATAAAAATGAAAAGGAAATCATTGTTAAAAGAGATTTATTTTTGTTTGATTATTTTTTAAAAATAAATAAGAAATATAGAAAATAAGAAAGATACATTCATAGACGCTGCCAACTGGCCGGCAGGTATCGTTGTGTCTAAATTAAAATTTTTATCATCATCAAATAAAGAAGGTGGCCCACATCCAGGTAAATCCCTAAAAATGGTAAAACTATCTTGTCACACTAAAAAAGACAATGCAACTTTTTAAAACTAAAGCTATCGATACTTATTATTTATTCTTAATGACCTTCCCTTTTAATTTGTTTTTTAAATTTTCATATAGATTTTACATCCCGGTTAATATTATCCAATTTTGTCTTATAGTGATATCTTAAGGCCAAATATTTTTCCACGGCCAAACTTATCAAATTAACTTGATGCAGAAGACCGTAAATCTGATCGGTTTTTACTTCGAAATAATTATCAGGAAAATTTAATTTGAAGAACAGGCAACCCTGTAAACATGGCGTCAAAACATGGGGTCAAACGGCGTTGTCCTAAGACCAAATTACACTATTAAAACTGAATTGTTTCTTTAACTGAATGGTTATTTAAAGGTTATTAACCGATGATAGGTAACATTTTTAGTTGTTTTCAATCGTCCTATGTAATTCCTGCACACTGATATAGCGCAAATCGTCATTTTCAAATGTCACACAACACGTGTTTACCGTACAACGATAGTGTCGCCACTGAGCGGACAGGCCGAGCTTATGTGCCAACTTTTGGCAGATATTTTTTTTGGCGCTTCGTCACTCGAGCGCTATATCTAGACATTTATATAATCAAAGGTAAAGTCATATGAATTTTCAGTTTGAAAATTTGTTCCATTTTTAAATCTTCTTTTGCATTGCAACTCATCATCAATTTTGTTTTAAAAACCAATAAAAGTGTTTATGAAGGTACCTAGCTAGCTACGAGTACCTACACGGGGTAAATTTGTGATAGTGATGCACAACCTTTTTAGCTTAGGGGTCGCTCTACCTCTTTATCAAACAGCCCGCGACCTACAAGGGGATTTTTTTGTTTTTCTGGAGGGAAGGGGATTGACAGTGTAATTCAAAATTTCGGGTTTCTGGGGATTTTTAATTTTGTGTTCTGCAAACCGGTTCTTCAAATTTAGTTAGCAGAGTAAACCAAAACACTATAAAAATTGTTAACACTATTAAACTGTTCTCAGTCAGGGATTTTAGGGTTTTTTATCCAAAATTAGCAAGCGGGTCGCACAAATCAGGTTGCGGGTTGTGCATTGTTCACAGGGTTGTGACAAGTATAATTTTAGTTGAAAATCGATAACAAACCCACAAGCTGTGATTTATAACAAGTGAGATTTTACATGTGATTCAAAATGCACAAGCTTTCGATAATAAGATAGACAACCAGGTGATGTTAGTTATAATGCGTTGCTTTTTTTGTGGATGAAATTGAGAAGCATAAAAAGGAAATCTTTAAAACTATCATTGATTAAAACAATCGGTTATTAGAAGTGTATTTTTCAAATACATTTTTGAAATATATGATACCTATTGGAATTTTGAAATATACCATACATTTGCGAATATTTTGATAGTAGAGACATGCAGGTAGTTAAATATGTCTTAAAAAAACCTATTTTGGATATAAGGAGCAAATTTGAATGGTCCCATTGTGCTCATTATAACCAAGTTTGACTGTACAATAATAATGTAGAAGACTGGCAAAATATAATCAAGACACCATATAGTTAATTTATGTATATTTTTAATTTGTCCTTGGGATCACACACTAGGGATGTATAAAAATATAATATGTAATCAATGCCTCATTGACTCCCCAGCCTTGTTAGAAAGGATTGCATTTCGTTGCCCTGAACGCAATACCAGATCGAATACCTTATTTCATACACAACATTTTAAATCGAAATACGCGCAAAACTCCTTGCTCGGGCGTATCTGCAAAACTTAGAATGCCCTAAGAGATATTGACATTTTCCATTGTACCCTTAAATCATTTAAAATCAAACTAATTTTACAATGTACTTAAATGAAAACTATTATTTCTTGTTTATTATTTTATTTTTAACTAGCAGATCCGGCCACACGTTGCTGTGGCTAACGAAACACAACGCCATTGCCCAACCTTTATAAAATCCACACTACCCGCTTGCCAGCTGCCCGCTGCCTGAATTGAATATTTGAATTTCTCGGCTTTTCTCTACTATAATAAGCATGTATTATACATATAAACCTTCCTCTTGATTCACTCTTATCTATTGGTGAAAACCACATGAAAATCCATTGCGTAGTTTAAAAGATCTGTGCGCACATACATTTTGAGCAACTTCATGTTATACTACGTAATGATAACTTTTTACTTAACACTGTGTACTATTATTTTAAACAACTACTTTTTTTTTTTTTTTAATTCCTTAATTTTTCCCATATTTTACAATTTATATTTACATATTTTGAAAAATCATAACAATAATGTGGGAACCCACTAAGGCGCAGCCTGTGCGTGGGTAATATAGTTAAAATAAATTTTATTTAGTACCTAGAAAAAACAAACAGTGGTATATAAAACAAAAACAATTTTTTTTAAAAACAGTTTGTACAAAAAATGTATACAATAGAGGAGTATGGTTAAATACGTATATAGTGTAATAAATGATGTACATTGTAATGATATACATTGTAACTTGAAACTATTATTTCTGTATTGATTATTATCTTCTTTTTAATAATTTTTTACAACGTGCTTACACCATGTACCTACTATAATTGTTTAATAACCACTTGATTCATAATCACATAATCAGTAACCACAACAAAATATTATAAATGGAACTTAATTGGTTTAAATTATATTCACTATTTAATTTACAATTACTTTATACACAACTATATGCTTCCTAAATAAACATAAATAAAAAAAATAAAGTAATATGATTGACATGCGTTTTGGTTGCAGGTCATGAATCCCGAGGACTCTTCGATGTATGCTGTGAAGTGCGTCAATCTGGCCGTAGACCAGCACGTGGCAGAGGGTTACATCAATGAAATCAAGCTGCTGCAGCGACTGCAGGGGTCTGACAGGGTCATCACCATGTATGACTAGTAAGTACAATCATCTTTACTATGGATGAAGTGGAAAATTAGATATGTCCCATTGGAAATATTGAAATGGCCAGCTCTGGCTTAACTACATGCTGTAGTTAGACTACGAGCAAAAGAAGCTGCATAGAAGCAAGTTCCTTGCTATGTACAGATTGGGCGGAGCTTGTGAGTGTCTGGTAGCTTTCGTTGGTGATAGTTTTATGCTGAAACATGAAAAAAGAAAAAGTCCATTTTACACATGCAATATTAAAAACAAATGATATTTGGGAAGTATGTTTATGAGAGATGGAAAGGCTGATAAGATATTAAAAGAAGGGTAAGTGCGGGAAACTCCATTAATGAAGAACTGAACGCGGTTCGCGCTAACAAAAAGTTGTCCAAAGAAACAAAGCTGGCAGTCCACAATAACGGAGTGAGGGTGGAACTGCCAAAGAAGGGATGAAAGTAGACAGAATGCTATGGAAATGAGATCCCTGGGTTTGTGTGGTAAAATAATATATCGATAAGTCCAGTTGATTAATTAGTCAGACATTTCCACATCAACGATTTAACTAACCTTACCATTAAAGGAAACATAATCAGTTTTGCTGATGATACTGTTTTATTATTTCAAGAAGAAAATTGGACTGATACATTTAATGAGGCTGAAAAAGGTCTTAGTGTACTTCAAAATTGGCTTAAAATCAACTCGCTTACCCTTAATATAAGCAAAACAAAATATATAACATTTTCAATGAACTCAAGGGGCCAACCAATAAAATCACTAGAACTAAAATTACATGGATGCCATGGAAATAATATACAATGTTACTGCCCCGTCATCGAAAAAACACAAAACATAAAATATCTCAGAGTAATAATTGACGAAAATCTTAGATGGGACCTACACATCAAAGGTATTACGGAAAAACTCACAAGCCTTATATATTTCTTCAAAAATCTAAGAAACGTGCTAAATAAAAAGGATATGAAAAAGGTCTACTATGCGTTATGTCATTCTCGAATTGAATATGGAATCATAGGATGGGGATCTGCTGCAAATACGTACCTACACAGCCTGAATACGATTCAAAAAGGAATCATAAAGACCATATTGAAAGTACCAATTAGAACGCCTTCAATTGAAATTTTCAATAACTTTGACGTACCAAATGTACAACAAATATATGCCAAAAATATATTATTGAAGCTCTTCAAAAATAATGAATCCTCTACTAGACCGTGTATGCATAACACTAGATCGAATAAAAATGATATAAAAAATATTCCAAGTTATAAAACCACATTTGGACAAAGAAACTATACATACTTTGCAACAAAACTCCATAACATCCTTCCCCAAGACATAAAACTAATAAAAAATCCAATTGAATACAAATCAAGAATAAAAATATGGCTTAAAGAGGTCAATGAGAAAACCCTAGCAAAGACGCTAAAAACGACATAGAAGACAAATGAACTATATTTAAATAACTTTAGTCCGCCTCGGCACAGGACCCCCTAGTAAGGAGGACTAAGAAATACAATATTTTGTACTTAATTTCACATTGCATTTTGTATGTAAAAAAAATTTATATAGTCGCTATAATAAAAAAAAAAAAAAAACTAAATTTTGAGATAATGAAGAAAGAAATATTCTAATGCTCACCATAAATCAAATATTATTTACACATGTCTGTATTTAACCTATTAAATATGGGATAAAATACGCCATTACGCCGGGAGGTGTAACGGTGGTACATAGTACTGACATTTTAAAATATTCTACTAGTGATCTGGAAAAAATCAACATTTTGTTTAATTCACTACAAGTTTTTCAGCATTATAATTGATTTGGGGGTGTTTATAAGTAAACTGAGTATTGTTCCAGATAGAGCAGTGGTTCTTAAACTGTTTGTAACCATGGACCACTTCCAGAATTTCAAAATAATCATGGAACTCTGTCAATTTGGGTGGTGGAAATGGGTAACCAACACCTCTGCCATAGGTCACCCCAAGTGGTTTGCTATGTTGACTTAGCAGGGGTACCCGGGTTCATAGGGTTTGTCCGGTTCTAGGCCATGAATGTGTCTGCCCACCAACTGCTTGTAGGCCAGATCAACATGGTTGAGGGAGACATTTTAATCTCTCCAGCGGGACAGTGGGAGGGATGGATTCATACGTCCGTCACTCCCGGACATACTGATTCCTACCCAACCCTCATGCCTTTTCCAAGACGTTCCTTTCCTAAAAAGATCCTCCACACAGCATCCCCAAAGATAACATGGGCCTTGAGGGGAATTTTTTGCCTCCTGAGAAGTGTGGAGCTAATGTAAAAAAAAGGGAAATTATAGGAAAAAAAAGAAACACTTTTTAAAAATCGCTTATTGTATTACAGCGCCCTTGAGGTGATTTTTCACAAAAACGGCGCTATATAAATCATCCAAATATTATTATTGTTTAGTTTACAATGTTAGTAGTAGTTAGTAGGTTAGTTTATATTAATGCTTAACTAAATTATATCATAACTAGATTAACGATAAGGATTCTGTTGTTTGGACTCAGTGAGCACGTTAAATAGAGGTATCGTTTTGAAAAAGGCAGGGCACATGTCACTTTTGGCGTATGAGTGGTAAGCTTGTCCCAAAGAACACCAAAAGTTGCCAACACTCTTTATATGAAATTTAGCTGGCAATATAGAATTTTGAAATCCACAGTGAGTATGTGGAGAAGCAGCGGATGCTGTATGTGCTGCTGGAGATGGGCGACGTGGACCTGTCCAGCCTGATGAAAGGCTACCGGGCTCGGGAGAGCCGTTTGCCACTGCCCATTCTTGTCTGCTATTGGACCGAAATGCTGTCGGCCGTGCATCACATACACCAGCATAGTAAGGACACATACATACATACAGACTATAAGATATATGTATATACACACTTTTAGCGAGAAGTGTCCGTTTGGTCTGCAGCGGGAAGAGTAGATCTATATTTTACTCTGGTCCTACTTTAACCTGTGGATCATCAGATCAGAAAATTATTAGCACACTCAAGTGTTGGACGTAAATTCACAGAGTCGTGCGACCTTGACGAGTTTTGCTCAAAAATCGAACTAAAATCTGCGATTCTTTTTCCTGTTGTTTTGTTTACCAGATGATAATATGTATATCTAATTATTAAAATATATTTCATGTTTATATCGTAATACTTTTCCCCAGAATAGTTATCTAAAAAAATGGACTTTTATTTATATACAGTACAGCGTCGATTATCCGAACTAATTGGGGGACGTGGGTGTTCGGATAACCGGTATTTTCGGATAATCGAGCCATACATATTTACGTACAGGTGAATGAAAACCATTTTTACATTTATACCTTTAATGACAAATAGGAATTAAACAGAAAAAGTGCAAAATTAATGCTTTAAAAAATCTTCAATTGTACTATCCACCCGAGCACTCTTTTGACTTTTGAGAAGTGTAAACGATAGAAATCGCAGACATATTAACGTGTTTGAAACAATGTGGTTTCTTTCTTTTACCAATTACAAGCATAGGGAATCGGTGGCTGCCAGTAGCAATAGCATATCAGTGATACGATCCTTGTTTATTTTAGGACGAGGTGCTGCTAATTCACGACGTGAAGCAGGAGTTTTTTGTGCAAAGCTTTCCAATTGAGTCCGGTTTCATCTGCATGGTTTTTCTTCCTTCAGTATATCCCTTAGTCTGATTTTGAATGAATCAGCTGCCAATGAACCAGCAGATTGTTTTTCTCCTTGTATTTGAAGCTCAAGAATGCCATGTCTTGACTTAAATCGTGGATCCGTCAGAAGAATCAAGCTGGGATATAAAGTTACTTATGCTCGTCTTTTGTTTTATTTTTTATATCCGTAATCGTAGACTTATTAACTTGGTATTCATTGGATAACTTGGTTGCGGATTCGCCTTCCTCTAACCGTTTATTCATCTCATTTTTATCTTTCATAGAAAGGACAACAGTTTACGTTTAGGCATTTTAAATCGAGAGTTTACTTTCACGTAACAAAATTTAGTTTATCGACTAGCGGCGGCAAGGTCCATACAGTGGTTAACAAGTCGCGCGTAGTAGTTCGGATAAGCGGTCGTTTGGTTGATCGACGTTCGGATAATCGACGCTCCACTGTGTATACATATTATTTTAGAAATTATTACTGTCATACTACTTTGAAAAACTCAAATATTTTATTTTTCGAATGTCGTTTTACAAAAACGAATTTTGACATTCATAGACAATTTATTTAGTGAGTTGTCATAGAGGTTACACTCATGAAATAAAAAGTAGAATCGATAGTGTCATTAGCGCAAGGGATTCTGATTTTGTCCTCTGCAGTTTTCAAAGCATAAAGGCTAAATCAAAACATCACAAGAAATTCCAGAGCGGATGTTATTTGATATTTTGTATGAAAATTGTACACCAATCTCTTCAAAAAGTTAACTATAATGTATACGCATGCGAAATTCGTCAATTCGTGAGAAGTAGTTTGGATGCAGGTGAGTTCTCTAGTTGTTGTTTTGTATATTCTTGTGAATTAACATCTGTATCTGTATTTTCTCCTTAACCACTCAGGTATTTTGCGATTGTGCAAGTTTTTTTGTCTGAAACGAATTGTCAGATTTATAAAAATTTTGAGTTATTTTCGCTTCGCAATTATAGCTCTATAAATGAAACATTTCCGAACGTAGCCGAATACTAAAAACTGTTTTTGAAAGTAAGTATAAAATAAGTTTTCAAATTGTCATATTACAAATAATATTAACATTTGTAAATATAAAAATTTAGAATGCAAACATAAAAAAATTGGAAAAATGAATCACATGATGTTTTTATGTGAAAACAGTACTGAAATCACGGATTATGAAAAAATAAACAATTATTCTATAAATGTATAATAAACAATTTTGTCACCTCAATTTTTACCATTTCATACAATAATACTTAACCCCTCCGAATTTTCGCAAATATGCACTTGTGAAGTCTCAAACGAAATGACATTTTACGAAAACTTTGTGTTTCTACCACTTCACAATTAAAGCTCTGTAAATGAAACATTTCTGAACGTAGCCGAATAGTAAAAACTCTTTTATAAAGGTTACAAAATAAGCGTTCGAATTATTGTATTACAAATAAATATTAACATTTGTAAATATTAAAATTTAGAATGCAAACATTAAAAAAAATGTAAAAAGGACTCATGTAATATTTTTATGTGAAAACGGTACTAAAATCACAGATTATGTAAACAACAATACTTATTCTATTGTATAAATGTGTAATAAACACTTTGATCACCTCACTTTTTTATCATTTCAAATATTTAATAAAAATTAACAATGTCGAGCGCGGTAGAGCCGCCGGTAGTAAATTTGGGCGGGTAAAAATATGTGACAACCGCGCGTCTGACAGAATATTCTTTTTATGTATTTCTATAGACAACTTGAAGAGAGATGTGCAGCATGATTCACTATCGATCTTTTACTTTTTGTTTTAGGGATGTAACTAAAACAATAACGGAGTTAGAACGATTTCTATGGAGACACATGCGCTGACGTATTATTGTACTTGACTGCTATCGTATTTTTAACGCATATATCTGCTTAAGTTGCGGAGGGGTTAGTAAAAAATTAACAATGTCTAACGGCACAAAGGCGATTTGGCGGCTGAAAACTGTTTCTACAAAGTCTTTTTTTTTGTACTTCTATGGACAACTTTGAATAGAGATGTGAAGCTTGATTCAAAATGGATTTTCTACTCTTTGTTTTAGGATTGTCACTAGAACAAAAACAAAGTTATACATAATGATTTCTGTGGGAACACACGAGTTACGTGAAAACACGCTTATTGTACTTGACTGTTATTGTTATATTGTCGTGTAAACATGCTTTCGGGTTGGAGCGGTTAATAAAAAAAAAAATTTAGGGTACAAGGAAAAAACAGGCTCATCGACACAATGAGAATTTTACAGGAAAGCAAAAAGAAGAATGAAATTGTTATTGATTGGTAAATGGGTTCAAAATTAAATAAATTAATTTATATACTGATTTCTCATTTCTTTAAATGTCGATTATTGTAATCATCCCATTTTTGTCTGTTTTTACATAGTGATATTTATAATGTGAAAGAAAAGAAATCGATTTTGCTGGTTTTATTGATACCATTTTTCAGCACTTTTTCTGTTGAACAAATTAAATCACAAGAATGAAAAAAATGCAATTAGCTTGTTTTTGCATGTACCCTTCAAATGTAAATACCAGTCTCCCCCATTAACCTGTCATTTGCCGGAAGCCCGCCCGCGCCCTCTATTTTTTTTTTACTGATTTTGGAAGTTTTTGAAAGACAAGGTCAGAATCGCTTGCACCCATATCATTCTTGACGTAACCGATGGTTTCATTAATCTAGCTAGTCTATAAAAAATTTTAATAAATTTTCTATGGCTTGGCAGGTCAATTTTTGCAACTGCCAAACGTGAAAAAAATCGAAGTTTTACGTTTTTGAATGCGTATAAAGCAGTGGCGGTTTGTGAGTTTTCAGTGAGCTGGAGTGCTAAGATTGAAAAAAACGAGGTTATTGATGTTGTTGTAGCTGAAAATGATTTATTTTTTTTAAATTTCAACTTTTTGTATGATCTTAGCACTATAGCTCACTGAAAACTCACAGACCGCCACTGGTATAAAGGTCTTTATTTATTTGCAAAGTCCTTTTAATTGGGTTTTTTCATGTTAGGTATGTATTCACATTTGTGTAGAAATAATAAAATCTGTTTATATTTATGTGATTATATTTTTTGATAATTATTTCCAAAATGAGAGATTTTTTTGATCTGTTTTTTAGTTAGCTATTCTGGAAAAACCTCTTACTATATAATCATGTAATATATATGTACATGAATAATAAGATATATTATCTGGTAAACAGAAAATAATAGCAAAAACAGCAATTCCTTTGTTTTTATTGGATACTTGACCAGAAAACACAAGGTAAAATCTGCATGGTTTTTCGTAATATGCCCGACATTCAACAGGTTAAAGTATGTACTAATTTCGCTTGTTGGTTCATGGGTAAATAATGTGAAATACACCTGTGTAATATACCGGTCAGTGGTCCCACCACTACTGTATTACGAATAACCTGACAACATTTGAAAATCTCCTACTACCACCGCACTAAGTGGAAAATATTATGTCTTATTATTCATGTACATTAAATGATAATATCATAAGAAGTTTTCCCAGAATAGCTAGCTACCTTTAACTAAACAAAATAAATTCTCCCATTCGGCAAACAAATATCAAAAATATGAATATAAACTGATTTTATTATTTCTACACAAACCTGAATACACACCTTATATGAAAAAAAACAATTCAAAGGAGTTTTGAAATAAATAATGGCAATCTTTTGAAAATGTAAAATATTGTAATTTTTTTTTCCCACCGACAGCTGCTAAAAATTGACATGCAAAGTCATAGAAAATTCATTTAAAATTATTCCGAGACGCTAGATTAGTCAAATCAGCTGTTATGTTAAGAAAGTTGTTGACACAACGATTCTGACCATGTCATTCATCTTTATACATTAGGGTTAAAATCTCGTTTTAAAAAAAAAAGCCAAGTTTTTTTTTTGACGACAGTTGAGAGGCTCAAGCAATTTTGCAGTGCCCTCCTTTTTTGTCTACATTTTTTTGATGACCTGTACTTCATATTATTGAACTGTCTCGTCTCTGTTCACCTATGTGCAGGCGTCATCCACTCTGACCTGAAGCCTGCCAATTTCCTGCTGGCACACGGCCGCCTGAAGCTGATAGATTTTGGTATCGCGTCGTTTGTCAATGCAGACGCCACCAGCGTCTTCAAGCACTCCACGGCCGGCACCTTAAACTACATCAGCCCAGAGGCACTCAACGTGGACACTGCGGGCCGGGAACCCATGAAGGTTACTTACATCCATTACACCATCAACTTTATATACATTTTTTTTTTGCAAATTACACATGTCCTTAAAAATATATGTGGAAAACCCGAACAATCTTTCTTTCCGACTTTCTTTATTGTAGTACAAAAACAACATTCTTAAAAGCTGATAAACTAAAGAAGTGTTGAATATGTTTTCAGATATCCTACAAGTCAGATGTATGGTCATTAGGCTGCATCCTGTACAGTATGTTGTACGGCCGGACTCCTTTCAGCCACATTACACACTACGGGGCCAAGTTGGCTGCTCTCTCCAACCCTAATCAAGTCATCACCTACCCCGAGCTGGAAGGCAAGTCTTCTTATTTCAAACCTCCATTCTCTTATGTGCCCGGTCGTCACCCTACTGGCTCCGGGCACTTGGATCCTTAGTGCGGTGTTCACATAAATATATAGTAATGATTGATTTGGTTTCAGGAGTGCCTCCCGTACTGATGAAAGCCCTGCGCTGGTGCCTAACGCACAATGTAAAGCTGCGCCCCACCGTGAAGCAGCTGATGGATCTGCCCTACCTTGGGGGGAGCGCCCCCGGACGAATCCCCTTACCCATCATGGTCAAGGTGAGGGCTGCGCTCACCGAGGACGAGTGGAGAAACGTGCTGGAGGTGCTCCAGGGGAAATGACACATTCCTATCAAAGGTTGAATAACTTACGATTTAGAACTCAAATAAATGAGGCGCATCATTTGTGAAGCGTCCGCTTCAAGATACTAGAAATTCGTAGAGCGAGTGCACACTCAAGTGCGCGCTTTTTAGAATGTATTTCCTAGTAATTTAAAGCGCGCATTTCTGAATTCTGAAAGCACTTTGTATGTGCATGGCCTTACTACAGTAGTCGTTTACAATCAAACAGAGTGATCATCTGATCATTCTGTATCAGTAATTCACAACAGTTATTGAGATGTCAGCATTTAAATATTATAGGACTTTAAATCAAAATTAGTTTTTTCTCTAAACCAAAAGGATTACCTTTTTTGTCAGATTGTAAATGATTTATTAAATACTATGAAACTCTCTTAAATGGTATTCTTATGATTTTCATTCTAAGGGGCCATTCATAAATTATGTCACATGAATTTCATGATCTTTTAACCCCCCCCCCCCCACCCCCCTCCTCCGTCCCTGTCACATTTGTAAGACCCCCTCCCCCCTAGTGTGACGTCACATATTTTGCAATTTTACTTCAATAAATAATCAAGTTGTTCACATTTTTTTTACATGTGACGTCACAGAGCTGATGACCCCCCCCCGTACCCCTTGTCACACAATGTCTTCTCTACTTCTCTACTCCCCCCCCCCCCCCATATGCATGGCCCCTAATGTAATTGTGAATCTCAAGATGGGCATCAATCGCAAGCAAGTAAGGGTGTTCTGTGAATTGAGAAATGATTCTTATTTGAATGACATGGAAGATTTTCATTGTGTGGCAATACATGCCAATGTGTTTTTTAGTACGGTTGTATATTACAATCCAATTTCTGAATAAATATTTATGTTGCCATACATGTATGCCGGAAAGCAAACTAATTATTTATGCGATAAAAAGATTTAAAGATGTGTGAAATGTAATGTATTAGTTATTGATTAGAATGAACTAGTTGTATAATATATTAGTTAGAATAATGGACATATACTCGTATGTACAGGGTGTCCAGTGAGTGGTGGATAACCTTTCAGCAGTGGATGGGGGACCCCAAAAAAGAATATCATGTTTAGTAAAAGTACCCTGGTTTTTAACCCATTGACCTCCGAATTGTTAAGCTAAAAAATTGTCCTTCACATCTGAATTAATTTTGTGCCAAACATTTAAAATCTTTAGTGGTGTACTAAATCTAATATAACTTTTGAACTACATGTTTAATTGTAATAATTTTTTAAATTTACTTGTGTATTGAATCAAGGTATGTTAAAAAAATATTTTGTGTTTTAAAATATAATTATAATAAGATTAAATCTGGATATAAAAATGACTTTTAAAAAAAAGCATTTAAAAAAAAAAGCAAAAAAAAAAGAAATTATTTCGATAAAAAAAAAATTGGACATTGGTCAATCTTATTAGCATATTTTTTTTTACGTATATATATAATTATAAAAAATAAAAATAAATTTGTTTGATAGTCCTCGAAGCAATCAGGGACAAGAAGGGCCACTTTGCAAGATTTTCAAGACTCACCATTTTGACCAACTCTCAATGACGCAGTTCGCTAACAAAAATTGCGTAAATATTAGGTAAAAAAACTTTAGGACGGTTTTATTGCCAACACTGCAAAATTAATGCTTAAATATCTATAGTGCGTTTGGCATTTAAAATTAAAAAAACAGATGTTACGCAGATGGCTGTTTGTTGGTTTAAAGCCGAAATATTTCAGACCCGCCAGGATTGCGTGGTTGCAGTTTACGACATACCCTTTTACTCCCGCAAGGGTGGCGGCGTTTGAGGCCAATGGGTTAAGTAATTATGACTTTATGAAATTTTATATAATTTACAACCTTGCTCTTTACCTTCGGTGCCTTGGTTTTTTTTCGAACCCTTGAAGACTGGATTTGAAAAATGATCTAATTTATCTCATTATAAGATTTTCCTATTTGAAGTCTTTATTTTCCCAGGGCCTTGAAAACTTCTTAACAGAGTTTCACTGTATTACATTACTGCTATAGTGATTTTTTTTTTAGAAAAGTCCAAAAATTTGTGTGTTGAGCTCTAGTGGTGTAAATTTTTTCTATGGAGGCCTGTTTAGCCAATTAGCTAAAAAGTTACCCATTTAGTAGTGATTTTAAAATTGTATTTCACATGCTATTTATTTTTTAGAAACAGGAATTATTAGTATTATTTTGGATAAATAGCTATTGTTACAGAATTAATTTTTATTCGAAATCAGCTAAAAATAAAATAATAGAGAAGTCAACTAATATCCGAATGAAATCTTAAAAAAATATTTACATCCATTGCACATCACACGGCAACCAGAGTGGGACATCATTCAGAATGGAAACGTTGCTTGGTTTGGTGACCAGATCTGAATAGCCAGATACTTCCCCCTCCTCCCCATCTTTTTCACCTCCCCATACTCCTTAGCCCTCTATATAAATATGTAAATATAAATTTTATTATAACCATGATCGATAGTTATTTTATATGTAATAAAGACATTTATCAAGATAATATGCATTTTCTTTGTGTCAAATTTGAACCTACACAAATCAATCAGCTGCCTACACCAGACTTTCAATTGAATAATAATATCACTTATGCAGTATGACCAATTTCAGCCTTGAGCCTTAGGAAATTTTTAAGCGTTCGGTTTGGAAATTTCTCGCTGTCACTCTAAATATAATACCTCCGAATTTTAATATGAAGACCTATAAACTGTATATAGAGTTACAGAACCATTAAGTGTACCTAAATTTGGCTGTCTATCCCATATTTTTAGGATTCGTGAAAAAATTTATAAACATGTCATTCTGTGGATATGATTTTAGGTTTTCACGGCCAAAAGTATTTTTGTTATTTATTTTTGGGGTGTTATGCCATGTTGTGCTACCTCCTCCTTTAGCCAACATTTCGGAGTGCGTTACAGTGTCCATCATCACACATCTGCCCTAATGATGGGCACTGTGACGCTGTCTGAAACGTTGGCTAAAAGAGGAGGTAGTGCAACACGGCATAACACCCTAAAAATAAATTACAAAAATGTCAATTTGTGTATTATTTATTTTAAAATTGTTGCACATGGTAACTATTTAAAGAATATTAAATATTATTACTTCTGTATATTCTCTATGACCTAGTTGGTAATCACAAATATAAATTTAAATTCAATAATTTTGGTTCGCGGAAAGCCAATAACAATTAATTAAGAAGAGATGCGAGACATCTCTTGTTAAACTGTGAAACTACTAAGTTAACCTTGTGAATATCCGAAGATCGCAATATGCGGGAACTTTAACCCCTCAGGCCTCGACCGTACTTTATCACAGGGTCAAAATATTACTGTTTTGCGATAAAAAGTCAAATAAATGAAATGTATCTGCAAAATAAAAACTGTTTTGGAAAGGCGATGAAATAGGCTTTCAAATTTTAGAATTCGAAATAAAGATATCATTTTTGAAATATAAAAATTTTGCATGCAAAAATAAAAAACGTTTTAAAAATAGCTCACCTTACATTTTTTCTAACTAAAATTACTGTTAAAGAAGAAAGATAAAAACATGTGCATAATATATTAGGCTAATGTATTATTTGGTTCCATGCCAACTCAAAATCAAGTCAACTCAACAACTCTTTGAAAAGTCATTAAAAGCTATGAAAAAAATCATTTCAAAATGGCCGTTAAACCTAACCTATTTAACCAATTTTAAATATTTTTTTATCATCACTCTTTATAACCTTTCTGAGGTGGTTCTGAGTTGGTTTCATTCTGAGTTGACCGGTCACCGTATTATGGTTCCATGCCAACTCGGAATCAAGTCAACTCAACAACTCGTTGAAAAGTCATTAAAAGCTATGAAAAAAAAAAAACTATCAAAAAAAAAGATATGAAATTTTTTTTATTTAAAACGTTAGTGTCAACTCACTTTTTTGCCATTTTATAATAATTAATAAAAAATTCTCAAAGTTTCATAATTTTTTTTCAAATAGCGGTTAATTATTTCTACTTCTTGGAACTTCTCATTTGGGTGAGTTCGTGGCTCGTATGTCACCCGCCATCATCCGCAAAATACTCAATTAATGACGTCCTTCCATTAAGTGTTGATTATTGACAAATGTTTGTTCAAAGAAGTAGTTAACATCTTTGTTAATGTGAAAAAAAAATCTTTTTATTTTACTTGTTAACTACTTCTTGGAACTTCTCGTTCGGGTGAGTTCGTGGCTCGTATGTCACCCGCCATCATCAGCAAAATACTCAATTAATGACATCCTTTCGTTAAGTGTTGATTATTGACAAATGTTTGTTCAAAGAAGTAGTTAACATCTTTGTTAATTTTGATTTGTTTTATAGCAGTAGAAAAAAAAAAATTATATAGAGTCTGTCAAATAAGAGTAGAAAATATAAAAAATTGAACTACAAAATTTGTAGGCTGGCAACATCAATTTACCTGTCAAATATTCTTTTAAAGTGCAATCACACTAAAAATGCAGAACACCGTATACACATTTAAGAATACATTTTTTTGTTCCTAAAAAAATTAAATTGAGGAAGCACTATTGTTAAGGTACCTAATTAATGAAATAAAATTGATTAAATTATGTTCGACAAAGTCATCGGCTTCCATTTAATTCAATGATACTCAACCTTTTTTCTCTTCGGGCCACATACATGTATTTGTAAAATTACACGGGCCGCAACACTATACTGGTATGACGAAAAAAAATCATCAACCACCACACCCCCCCCCCCCCTCAACCCAACAAAGAAATATTCTTCTTTCCATATGTCTTGAAGCACTCTCTTTGTTTTTATGTATTATAATTGATGCGGTGGTTTCCAGAAGTGGCACTTTTATTCATAAATTATTTATTTGCGCGCGTACTTGTGAGTCAAATATTTGTTTTTTGGGAATAAATCTAGCGTGTGCAATAGCAACACTCTTACACATCTGCCCTGATGATGGACACTGTAACGCTGTCCGAAACGTTGGCTAAAGAAGGAGGTAGCGAAACATGGCAAAACACCCCAAAAACAAATAACGAAAATACTTTTGGCCGTGAAAATCTAAAAAAACGTATCTCACTCTTACACCAGATAATGTGGACCATAATGACAATCTTCGGATGTCACCATCTGTGCGTCAAAGTCGAAACGAATCGCAAGATATACGAAATTTAGAATTATTGTAGGGTTTTTTTTTATTTAAATCGAGTTCCTGATAATAAAGTGTTTAGGGCCGCACACAAAAGCTTGGCGGGCTGTAGGTTGAGTATGGTTGATTTAATTTAACACAAATTTGAATTTGAAAGGTGAATTTAGAAAGGAAGAACAATTAATGATGTGTTTAGTTACACTACTTTTAGATCTGAATGGGTTAAATATATTCAGATCTAAAATCAGAGACATGATCTAAAGCAGTGATTCCCAAAGGGGTCCAGGTGGACCCCCAGGGGTCCATGGGAGACTCAGCGGGGGTCTACGTTGGCGTGATAAAGAAATGGGGGTCCACAAGTTGTATGTGGGGGTCCACGAAAATTTATCTGGTTTCGATAGTAAAGAACAAAATGTTGGCTTGACTTTAACTATCAATTTAGGCAGATTATAAACTACTCAAAAAAATTAAGGGAACAAAAAAAAATCCAATTTTTTCGGTGATTTTTGACAGGCTGTATTTCAGTGAAAAATGGTCGTATTGAAACTTAAAAAAAGCAATTTGAAGCTTTTAGGGGGGGGGGATTTTTCACAGAATATAATTTTCATATTTTTGACAATTTTTTTTAGGAGCTACGGTTCTCATGCAATAATTTCCTTTTTTTAAAACCTCCCTTAATTTTTTTGAGTAGTGTATTTTTAGAAGATCAGCGACTGTTACCTGTAAAAACTTGCATACTCGATATTTAATTCTATTAAGGTGGGAAATGCAGGACTAGGTTTTTTTAAAATGATTTTCATGATTTTTTTTGGCATGGAAGATATGTGAATAATTTATTGAAACTTTGAGGTCATTTTATACATCTATTTAAGAAAATATTATGAATTTTTCGAAGCATTTGCTCGGAAAATATGAAAATTATCAGCTGCTATACATCGAATGTCATCATCAGACGTAGCTTTTGTGTGCGTTTTGGAGGCCACAGTTTTCATCTCAAATCAATAGGGATTTAAATTTAATTTAAGAACATGTGCCTCTTCTATGTAAACGTAACTTTTCCCAAAAAAATGGAAATTAAATTTTTTACAGTTGTAGTAAACAGGAAACCTTGATTTTTTGCAATTAAAAAATACTTTTGACAATAATATTACTACGAATTTCTGTTCACATAGAGCGTAATTATATAAATAAGGTATATGCACATTTTTAAAATGTTTGATTAAAAACTTTCTGAGCTAAAGTGCACACAAATTCCAAAAAAGTCATTTAGAGAAAAATTAGTTTCAAGTTTACCACACGGTTCGGCACAAACACCCTCGTAATACCGGAACGAATTGAAATTTTTATTTAAAACTTTGGGAACATATTCTTAAATAGCCTACTAACAATTTATGAAATAAAAAAAATTTGAGCCATCTACATGCATTTCCCTATTTATTAGTGTGTAATATATTATTTTAATAAGTAGAACACAAGAAAATACACTATTTTTCTTTTTATTTATACCGCTCTGAATTTAGGGTTGGAACTCAACTGCGACGCAAATTTCCATCATTAGGGAACGTACCCATACTACGTGACACTTTTAGGGGGGGTTCCCTTAGATCTAATCTTCACATTTTTGATATAGCAGCAGGGGGTCCACCAAAATCAGTAAAATTTTAAAAGGGGTCTACGAGAAAAATAAGTTTGGGAACCTCTGATCTAAAGCAATGATAGTAGGTACTTAAGCTAATATTAAATAAATGTGAGCAATTTCTGTGTGCTTTATATTTTATTACAATATCGTTATTTTTCATTATGTTAACATAAAATTGTAAAGATATAATAATAATATACCTATATGCAATTCTAATTTGAGATCAGTGGAATGAAAAAATATTTTTTCACTTTTATGCCCTTTATATTTTTAATTAAAACATAGGTTACACAGCTTTGGATTAAGACCATGATTATATTTTTAGTATTGCCATTTGACCGACAGTGGCGCCCTCCTATGTTTTCTACTCTTATTTGACAGACTGTAAGTACTTCAATTATTGTTTTTTATTTCATTTAACACGTATAAATTCTTTTTACTGACAAATTTTTGTTCCAAAAAGTTTTTTATTTTTTGTAAATTTTGTTTTTTTTATAGAAGTAATATAAAAAAAATTATCTTTCACATAATTCAATTATTGTTTTTTTATTTATATAATTTAACACGTGTTAACTGTCTGAATAAGTGTAAAAAATATGCCAAATAACAGCAAACAATCGATTTTTAACATGTCTAAAAAAGTTTCGGTTTCGGCCGAAACAGAGACAGACACCGAAGATTCGGTTTCGGTGGAAAGTCCTGTTTTAGTCGGATACTAGTCGAAACCTTTGGATTCATAATAATGTAAATTTTAATTATTTTGCAGTTAACTTTTAGATTTTAACAAAGTGTTGTTTTTCTCTTTCTAACCATGAAAGCAAGGGCATCTAACAACGATTTCTATGAGACCTATACGAGTTGTTCCGAAAACCGAACAAATGTACCTTACAATTTAAAAAAAAAAAAAAGTTTTATAATATCTCTTCAACTTGGCCAGCGAGCGCTCGCGGGTGTTTGAAAATTGGCCAACATGTGGCTGAAGGCGCTCCAGTGGTTATGTAATAAACAATATGGCGTTTGGTCTTATCTTTTTTAGTCTTGGGGAAAGCAAAAGTTTCCTCTTCATTTTGGCTCTACATGACTATAAAACTTGAATTAATATGAAAAAATTACTTTTTTTTATATTTGTCACACATTTCAAATACAATACGATTGTACCACCCCAGCCAGGAGAACTCCTGTCCCGGTGAGACCGGTACACCAGGGGGCACTGATTTGATAGGACTAGGAACACATGCTCTGAGGATAAGGAGGAGATTGGAGTTTAATGGACCGGTATACATGGCAACCTAATAAGCCAATATTGGAATTTAGGATGGGCAGGAACAAAGGAATGGATTGAGCGTTATTTTTTTCCTTTCTTTATGCTTTCCTTTTTCTTGCCTCTTCTTGGATATTCCTGACTATTTCTGGCTGTTCTTGGCTATTCTTGCCACTTCTTGAATCTTCCGTGTCTTCTCGGCTCTTCGTGGCTTTTCTTGTCTCTTCTTACTTCTTCCTGTCTCTTCTGGGATTTTGTAGTCTCTTCTTGGCTCTTCTTACTTCCTCTTGCATATTCTAGCCCTTTTTGGCTTAGCTTGTCTTTTCTTACCTCTTCTTGAATCCTCTTGTCTCTTCTCGACTCTTCTTGCTTCTTCTCATCCCTACTTACCTCTTCTTGGCTCTTCTTCCTACTTCTTTACCATTCCCACTTCTTCTGCTTCCAACTACTCCCTTGTTTAATTTTGGGCCTCTCCCAGTCTCTTCTCGCTTATTATTATTATTTTTTTGTCGTGGCTCTTATTGGTTCTTTCGTGACTTTTTTATTTTCTTTTCACTTCCTGCATTATCTTGCTTCCACTAACCCTTCTAACCGACTATTTTTGTGTATTCTTGTCTCTCCTTGCATCAATTTGGCTCTTATTGCATTTTTTCCCCCTTCTTGGTTCGCCTTGTCTGTTTTTTTTGCGTCTTGCGGAGTTTAATCGACAACGTACGTAGGTGCAAGAATAAAGGAGATGATTGAACGTTGGTTTCTCGCTTCCCACTTCTTTATGCTTCCCACTTCTTCTGCTTCCAACTACTTCCTTGTTTAATTTTGCGCCTCTACCAGTCTCTTCTCGCTTATTATTATTTTTATTTGTCGTGGCTCTTATTGGTTCTTTCGTGACTTTTTTATTTTCTTTCCACTTCTTGCATTATCTTGCTTCCACTAACCATTGTTTCTTCTTCTTGGTTCTTCTGGATTCATATTGCTTCTTCTTGGCTCTTTTAATCTCAGCTTGCATCTTCTTGCAAACTTCTTGGTTCCTTTTTTTTCTCGACCTTTTTTTCTTATCGTGGCCTTTCTTTTCTCTTCTTCCATCTTATTGATATTCTTGGTTCTTCATACTTTCCCTTGCCTATTCTTGCTTTATGGCTCTTCTTGGGTTTCCTGTCACTACTTATTTCTTCTTTCTTATTCTTGAATACTCGAATCAGATCATCAAGTAGGTTTTGAAAATATCTTCTTTTATTTATTTTATGCATGTCGGTAAGTTCATCAGGACATATTTATCTCTTTAAATGATATGCACTTGCTTGAATTGTCAGACAAAGAGACTTTCGCTGATTGGCAATTCTACATAAAATATTAAATGATGTAGTTGAAAGTCCAGAATTGCTCGCAACGATAAGTTTTCGGCATGCACTTGATGCCTGAAGTCGGGATCTACTTCAGTGCAGGAACTCCGGGACTAACCACCATATTTATGCATTCTGTTCAAATAAAATAAACACCCAAACATGAAAATTAAATAAAATAAAATAATAAATAAAAAAAAGTGAATTAAATACGTGTAATTAGTTTTAAAAATTAATTGTCTGTACACAAATTCCGTGTACATATGAAGGACACCCTTTGAAATTAAAATTTTTCAGGATCAAATACTTCCCAAGACGAAATTACAAACTTCAAATAAAAAAGATCAATGTCTAACCAAACATAAACTTTTCAAAAGTCAAATAAAAAAAATGAAAAGAAAAGAATCTAACTTATGAACCCGATTTCATGTATTACGATATTCCTAACACGGTTTTTTGTCCTGGTGACTTTGCTGCCACTGGATCACCCAATATTATTTTTCCAAGGAACCAGCTGTATTTGGAATGGTCCCTTTAATTTGGTTAAAAATTGCCATTGGGGAGAAACCAGAATTTCAAAGGAAAAAAGTTATACGACATACATAGGTATGTGTGTTAATTTGTATAATTGTTAACCTCAACACAGGCTTGTCCTGTAGTGTAAAGAAATAATAAATAAATATTATGTAGGAATTCACAAATGGTTTTTATTTGGATAGAAAAATGAAAAGGTACCCAGGTAAATTTTCGAACACATTCTAATAATTGTTGTTATAAATACAAAGGGGTAAAACTGTACTATCAATCAACGTTATCAAACTGAAACATCAAAAAGACGCCTGGAGGCAGCGGGTTTTTATATCTGCTAGTTTAATATTGGGACTGCGGATAACCACGTTAAATCTGGTCAAAACATTACCTTTGATTTCGAAGAATTACCTTGTAGTTTGGAATATTCTACTTCAGAAGTATGAAGGTAGTAAATTATTATTTTATTTTACGTAGACGAGATGATGAATTTGAAACCGTTTAACACGCCTCTTAAAATACTTTCCAAGAAAATTTATCTTCTTCAATGCTATAAAACATGAAACCTTTTTTAGTAAATTGTTGCCCAATAATCTTGCATTGTTTTTTTTTACATTAGCTCCACACAGGAGGCCCTGAGGAAAATTACTACCTTCTTTGGGGATGCTGTGTTGGGGATCTTTTTAGGAAAGGAAGGGGAGGAAGTTCTGGGAAGGAAAAGGGTACGAGGGTGGATAGGAATCTGGGAGTCAGTGTATCCAGGAGTGACGAATGTATGAATCCATCCTTTCCACTGCAGTGCAAGGCGATGTTCCGAGAGAGTACAGATGGAAAAGTCAAAGAAATTCCCTCAACTATTCTCTTCCGATCCGGCCTGCCATGCAGCTGGTGGGCAAAGACCCGGACTAACCTCACCCCATGAACCCGGGCACCCCTGCTAAGTCACCAAATGTAGCGAATCACTTGTTGGTTGGTTATCCAATAAATGGTTCCCGGGCCGCGGTACCCATTCCCGCCTCCCAAATTTCACAGTACCGCCCCACCCCAAGTGGTTCGCTATGTTTGGTGATTTAGCAGGGGTGCCCGGGTTCATGGGGTGAGGTTTATCTAGGTCTTGGAGGCGGATGACCAGGACACACTGAACCCCAAATTCCTACCCACCCCTTAAACCCTCTTCCTTCCCAGAACTCTCCCCTCCTTCCTTTCCTTTTAAAAAAAACCCTCCACACAGCATCCCCAAAGATGACATAGGCCCTGAGGGAAATTATTTTCCTCAGGGCCTCCTGTGTGGAGCTCATGTAAAAAAAAAAAAAAACTCACAACCGCCTCCCAAATTGAAATTCGTTTGTATCAAGACACCAGATGACAATTCGAAATGTTAATTACAAGATCACAATTACCAGATACCTACATGTCAATTATTTGATTTTTTTCACAATCAAATTATAATTCTCGAAGTTCGATGTCAATCAACTGATTCATCGCCTTTTGAATTTTGACATTGTGACTCATGTCATTAAAAAATTCTGGAAATTAAAGAAGCGCCAGTTGACTCTGATTTGAACTCCGTTAATAAACATAAAACACAATTGTTTAATTTTTAATTTTATTTTTCATAATTTTTTTTTTAAATTATTTCTAGCTTTCACCCTTTAAGGGTGTTCTAGGCCATCATTTAAAATTACAGAGAAAGGAAAGGTGAATTTATACAACATGTCCCAAAATTCAACGTTAAGTGGACCTGCTCATGACTCCTCGAGAAAAAAATAGAAAAAAAATATTTTTCAATTTTTTTTTAATGTACAAAAAAAAATTTAAATCCTTTGAAAATTGACACCTCTTAAGATAATTTTAACTACAATGACCACAATTTTTCAAATATTTCTGTTTTTTTTTGTATGGAATTATATGGAAGATCGGAGAGTCGAGTTCAGACTTAGAAGAGATGAAATGTTGAATGGAGGAGAGGCAATTTTAGGTAACGCTTGATAGAAGAGAGGATATTTATTTAGAGAGAGACAACCAAAAAAATATGTGATCTAAAGTTCCCACATCTAGACCCAGTACCGGATTATCCCTAAGGCAGAGTAGGCAACTGCCTAGGGGCCCCACATCGGCTAGGGGCCCCGCGTCCCTAGAAAATATGACTTGCTTCAATTAGTGAGCAACGAAGTTTCGGAAAAAGTCAGCTGTCAAGATGTTTTAATTTTTTTTTTATTAGGCAAATTTACAGGTTAATAACATTAGGTACACGCATTAAATAAAACAACAAATTATAATAATTAATAATTAGGTTATAACCCAAAAAATAACTAATGTTCACATCAAGCACTAATAATAAATAAAAGGTTTAAAATTAAAACAAATGTATAAACATAGTTGTATTTTACTTTTCTTTCCTTCTATTTGTTGCAACATTACTTAGTATCGGAAGTAATACTGGGCGTTGACGATAATTCTATCCAACGCCAACGTCGTTATCGTTGGCAATTTTCAACAGTTGAAAATAACGTCGACGTTGACGCAACTTATAATAGGAGATCGACACGATACTAACAAAAAATATATCAAAATCGTATTAAGGAATCCCTTTTAACGGGTGGTTCCCCGAATCATTGATGTATTATTAATTATTATTATCTCTATGCCCCACGCGACACACACGTAATAATAATCCTATAATAACGTTGAAAGTTGAAACTGTTGGAAGACGTTGGTTTCGGTGTTGAAAATATTATCCTGTTGAAGATATATTTTGCTTGTCACTGATAAATTCGCTTGTTGCTTGGCGCTACGTATCGGCTGTATTGGACGGGAAAATAAAATAAAAACGTGCAGTAGGTATGTACATTACCAAAAGACCTTGTGTAATTGGGTATAATATCGTTCACGAAGTGTGATCTCTTGACGCTTTTGACTTAATCATTCCAATACCGTTGAAAACAATAGGTACAAAACATTGACAATTATCAATAGGTTATTTTTTTGCTTGTCGTTGATAAATTTGATTGTTCCATGGCGCTACGTATCGGCCGTATTGGATGGGAAAATAAAATAAAACGTGCAGTAGGTATGTACATTACCAAAAGACCTTGTGTAATTTGGTATAATATCGTTCACGAAGTGTGATCTCTTGACCCTTTTGACTTAATCATTCCAACACCGTTGAAAACAATAGGTACAAAACATTGAAAATTATCAATAGGTTATTTTTTTGCTTGTCGTTGATAAATTTGATTGTTCCATGGCGCTGAGTATCGGCCGTATTGGATGGGAAAATAAAATAAAACGTGTCGTAGGTACGTACACGGCACCTTCAATCACTTCCGATTATTATTAAAATATAACTAGCCGTTGAAAACAATAGTTATATTATTTCAACGTCCAACGCGGTTGAAAATAATTAGCGCCAACAGTTGAAATATAATACCTACATGCGAATATTATTCAACGCAGTCAACGATTCAACTGCCTAATAAATAAAAAGGGTTAAGAGTTTGTACTTCGTGAACAACATTACTCGATATTTTAAATGGTCTTTTGGTTATGTACGTACCTACTGCACGTTTTTTTTTTATTTTCCCATCCATTACGGCCGATACTCAGCGCCATGGAACAATCAAATTTATCAACGACAAGCAAAAAAATAACCTATTGATAATTGTCAATGTTTTGTACCTATTGTTTTCAACGGTGTTGGAATGATTAAGTCAAAAGGGTCAAGAGATCACACTTCGTGAACGATATTATACCCAATTACACAAGGTCTTTTGGTAATGTACATACCTACTGCACGTTTTATTTTATTTTCCCATCCAATACGGCCGATACGTAGCGCCATGGAACAATCAAATTTATCAACGACAAGCAAAAAAATAACCTATTGATAATTGTCAATGTTTTGTACCTATTGTTTTCAACGGTATTGGAATGATTAAGTCAAAAGGGTCAAGAGATCACACTTCGTGAACGATATTATACCCAATTACACAAGGTCTTTTGGTAATGTACATACCTACTGCACGTTTTTATTTTATTTTCCCGTCCAATACAGCCGATACGTAGCGCCAAGCAACAAGCGAATTTATCAGTGACAAGCAAAATATATCTTCAACAGGATAATATTTTCAACACCGAAACCAACGTCTTCCAACAGTTTCAACTTTCAACGTTATTATAGGATTATTATTACGTGTGTGTCGCGTGGGGCATAGAGATAATAATAATTAATAATACATCAATGATTCGGGGAACCACCCGTTAAAAGGGATTCCTTAATACGATTTTGATATATTTTTTGTTAGTATCGTGTCGATCTCCTATTATAGTTGCGTCAACGTCGACGTTATTTTCAACAGTTGAAAATTGCCAACGATAACGACGTTGGCGTTGGATAGAATTATCGTCAAAGCCCAGTACTAGAAGATACACTAGCAGATTCTCCAACACACTTGGATGGAGATAACTTCTTGGAATAAATCACGGACATATGAATATACATGGACCTGCCCTAAGTGATAAAAACGTATTATTTCCCCCTCCACATGGCGCCGGCTGGAGCTCCTCCTTGGAACCGGCTCGCTCCATGGGGAGGGGATAGAGCCTCGCTTGAATCTAAAATGTGTGACGTCATCATTCTTGCCGTGAACAGCTAGAAGGTAACATCCATACATTTAACGAAATACAACGCCAAAACGGTAGCGTATTCTATACAATATATCTGGATACGCGCCATAAATATATTTGGGCATTAATTTCTTTAAATGAATAATTTATGCTATAAAACCATAAGGGCGCCATCTCTGGGTTTTGTATTGTATTGAATTTAACCTATGTGACTTGAGATGCAGTGTATTCATGCGTTTCCTTACCTTTGTGAATCAAGCAATGGGCCGTTTTCTGAGTAATTCCAAAATACCCACGAGATGGCAGCACGGTGTTTAGCGGTCCTCCTGTCATCTAATCAGTGAACCAAATCTATGGACTGACACACTGACGTCTTTCAACGATCTGTCATTTCGATAGCTATTTGCAATTTGTTTTCCGACAAGTTTAGCCAAACCAAGTTTGCTCGATTTGTAAGTAAAATGCACAAAAAGTAAGATGCTGCTCTGAGCCACAGACCATGCTGCTCAACGGCCTCAACACTAAGCAGGCTCTCAACGACGATGGACTCCTTATCGTAGCGCTGGTTCTGCCCTTCAAACCATACGTTGAATGTAAGATATGGATTTTATTATACCTATAATACTTTAACCAGGGATTTAACCGGTCTTTTAAATGTGATTAATTTTAAGTAAGTGGTTCTATGGCACCCCCAATCAGGGTATGTTGTGAAGCTGAACTGAATGGGGGAGGAAAGAATATGGGAAATGCCTGGCTATTCACACCTGGTCACCTAACACAACTATTGCCATTTCAAGCAATGTATCGCTTCTAAATGGTAGTTTTTCACCAGCTGTTTAAGGAAGGGCCTTAAAAGAATGGAATTTTAATAAAGATCTTGAAAAGACAACTATTAAATAAGGGAGGAGAGGGAAATATTCCTAGTATATAGGGAAATATTGCATGAGAACAAGTCGAATGCTGCTGTCATCTACTGTGGATGGATGTTTCGCTCTTGTCCGGCGAATTTCTTGATGGTGAACCGATACCAAAGGGATCTCATCAATTTATTAACATTATCTGCTACGTGTATTGCCTAGATCTGAATAACCAAACAGTTACCAATTTCCTCCAGACTCAAAAGCTGCTGTTTTGTTACTCTTAATTTTTCATTATTTTTGACATAGGTAAAAGCAAAGCTTAAATCTCAAAGCATAAAGCTCGAGGCAAAAATCTAATCGCATAACACTCAAAGCTTAAAGCACAATCTTTAATTTCTCCTAACTATGTCTAGGGCATTGCACTGGTCGTCTTCTCTCGGATTCCTTGTACTATTCAATTATAATTTTCAGACGAATCTGACCACATGACGAAGGAGCGTCTGCCCATCCGAGGCCACACATTCGAGGAGCACGTGGAATCCTTCACCAGCTACTGCGCTACTACCGTGGGGCTCCAGGTCATGCAGTGGTCACGCTTGTCCTACCTCTGCGAGGGGGACTTCAACCAGTCCCCCTGGCTGAACGACTCTACCTTCCATCATCAAAAAGGACCCAAATTTCCCCGAAACCACGGCTGAATAGAAGTTTTAATAGGTTTACTTATATTACCTCTTATCACCTTTGTATTTTGATATCCCTCATCTGTGAAATAGATTATATTTATATTGAATGTTTACAAATAAAATATTAGCATAGGAAAAATCAATTTTTTATGAAGTAAATTCTAAAAATAAATGTTAATTAATATTATATAGTATGGAGGTTGGGAGATTTCTACACTAGTTGCATATTTAATTTGATAATCTTATTTTCTTTATTTTAACAGGTTGACTGTTCACAAAGTTGCTCACGCGTTGACCGACGCTACAACTATACTTTAATATTAGGATGTAAAATAAAAATTTAAAAATGCCAAAACAATAAATAATTTATGCATAATGTTAATTATTTGTTGTACTGATATGTTCTTCTATGTGTATAATGTTTATAAATGTTTTAGGACACATTTATATTATGTCTGTAATCTTGTCCTTTTCATATTGACCTCGAGAAATAAAAGAAAGTTTTTTTTATTTATTTATATATTTGTTAAATTATTTTGTGTTATTTTGTACAATTAAACAACAATCTTTTTTAACCATGGCAGTAGATGTCGTGCAAGGCCGCAGAAAACCATGACAAAACTGGAGCGACACTCAGTCTTTATTTTAATAAAAGAAATATAATAATGATCTTTTAGTTATTTGTTTTTGGGGTGTTACGCCGTGTTGCGCTACCTCCTTCTTTAGCCAACTTTTCGGACAGCGTTGGCTAAAGAAGGAGGTAGCGCAACACGGCATAATACTCCAAAAACAAATAATGAAAATACTTTTGGCCGTGAAAATCTTAAAACGTATCATAATAATGATCGTTTATTTCAGAATGTTGTGCAATGCAATACATTCCATATTTTTAAATAGTTCAAACATTGACAAAATAACAATGCATTCATACACAGAATGGAAGAGAAAATAAATTAAAAATATAGTATATAATAATAAATCCAAAAAAATATGCAAATATCCATTCATGGGGGATATTTGACAGGCTCCCATTTCCAGAAGGGCATCAGCGGGGACTCCATCCAGGCAACCATGGCAGTGATGATGGTATTCTTCGACTGGCATACTCTGCGCCATAAGCTTTCCCTTGGTTTTGGTTTTGTAGAATTCAAATATATTTTTTCACGTATCAGACGCCTTTCCTGTCAGTTTCTTAATTCTTTACCCCTGTACAGTACATCTGAAAATAAAATTAGGCTCAAACTTCCATACTTACATGATATAAAATACAAAACGGTCTACGTTAAGAAATAATAATACTTAGATTTTTTCTTAAAACACTCCTACTGAAAATTAAATTACAATCACGAGATATACATACATGGGACGAGAAATGCAAAGCAAATTAGATTGCCAACAAAGAAGAATCACCCGCCTATAAATCTCGTGCCAGAAAGTTTGATAACCGTGTAATAAAATTATTGCAATAATTGAAAATGTTTACTTAATATTAAAAAAGGAAATAAGATATTATGTCTACCATAATTATTTGTTAGTTGTGGTTGACTACACTTGTATTTAAAGGTACGTTGGTCAAATAATGTCAACTGCGAAAGAAGGCAAAACATTGTGTATAAAATATTGTGCATTCTATGTCAAATGTTTCTTTACGTGTTCATTATACTATACAAGTAGTATCTGTATTATATTGGGGATTCAATTATAGTAAGATATTAATTGAATGAGTCATGTACTTACTGTTATGGTTGATATTATTGAATACATAATCTGTGTCCCTGAAATGAGCTTTACAGACAACAGAATCAGGAGTCGGTGCCCATTTGAAATGAACCTAATTGAATGAATCCATTGCGCTTTCAAGTCTTTCAATCTTTGGGAAACTCGTGCCCAACCCTATTCTACACATTGGAACACTACAACAGGTTGACGGCATTATTATAATATTTAAAAACACTAAAATGCGTCAAACGGCCTAAAAAATGTATGGGATCTGACAGTTAAATAAAATAGTTGGACCGGTAGGACTATTAGCGAACCTAGCGGCCAAAATCGTGCGAAAACGGCCCATTACTTCTGACGGGAGTGTCAGTAAAAGGCCAAGAGATGTCTCTCCTGGTCAGTCATAAGAATAATTCATCCAGTGAGTGAATTATTGTTGTACCTAAGATTGGATTTTTGACACGCATTATTAATATGCAAATTTTTCATTGTTGAAACTTCCTTGCTGTGCGAAACATCTGTCAAGATTATGCAATATCGCCTTGACATTTTTATTGAAAAGAAGTGTTTTTTGTGTGGACATCGTGGCTGAGCTGCATTCTCTGAGTGAGTGTTTGTTTGTTTTCACTTTGGTTTTTGAGATTGCTGGGTCAACTGTTTTTTTGTGTCACATAAGGAAGAATTCAATTTTCGTTAATTTTACATAGGGTAGTCATCCCTCGTGTCAGGGGCTATTTACACGCCCCTACATATTTAATGGTCCTTCGTAGCCTGGATTATTAATTCATTCATACATTCAATTCGAGATTATAGCTTAATTACATGGATGTTTGAATTTACGTATTTTTTTTGGTAAATTTGAAGTACCTCTCATTTTTTGAGAACTATAGCTGGTCTTGTTTTTGCTTTTGGATGACATATTTGGATGTTCGCAGAATTATCGTAATTTTGGATAATTATTCGCAACATTATTATTATTAATTAATTGTTAACATTGTTCGCAGAATTGTCGTAATTTTGGATAATTATTCGCAACATTATTATTAATTAATTATTAACATTGTAACATTATTGTAAAATTTTGTGGTAATCTTTTCGCATATATAAAAAATGCCAAGAATTACGGAGGAGGGTTTTGATGAGGCTCAAGACAGATCGCTTATTCTTTTAACCGCAAAAAAGGAAAATCTTTTTGTTCGTATGAACGATCTGTATAATGCAACAAATAATATATCTAATTTTGAGTCAAGAAATAACGAAGTGTTTATGGCTCAGTCAGAGATGATTGATCAAATGCGAAGTCAATTTGAAAATATTATAGATAGCATCAATGATCGTCAGTTAACTTTAAATCCAGAATTTAAACCAGATTTTCAAGCTTTAAATGCTTTTGATGATCTTTTTTTGAAGGTCAAACGAACTAGATCGAATATGAAAACTTCTGTAAGAGAGTCACTGACGTCACAAAATAAGTCGCGGGAGCCGGGTATGATTAATCTTCCTGCAATAGATCTTCCAACCTTCGATGGTAAGAATGAAAGTTGGTCGAAATTTTTTGAGTCATTTAAAGCCAATATCCATAATAATAGACAGCTAACTGACTCGCAGCGTGTGCAGTACTTAGTCGGAAAACTCACACACGGGGCTTTGAACATAACCGCAGGCATTGTGCCTTCGGGTGATACATATCAGATCATTTGGGAGAGTTTAGTTAAAAAATATCAAGATAAACGTACACTAGGAACACATTATTTAAATAATATTCTCGATGCGAAAAACTGCACGAATACATCTGCCAGTCTCAATTCTTTCATTGAAAGATATTCTTCGTCAGTGTCGGCATTAAAGCAGTTAGGTATTGAAGATTTAACTGATTTTATTTTGTTTCACTGCGCGGTAAGAAAAATTGATTCACAGACGGCTCAGAACTTTGAGCTGACAGTTCGTAATAAAGAAATTCCTTCTTATAATGAGTTAGTTTCGTTTGTACAAGATCAAGTAAAGATTTTAGAACGAACGAGTAACTCGCATGGTGTCGTAAATAAAACGCATCCCATTTCGTCCTCCCGATCAAATAATACTAAATCGTTCGTCGCGAGTAATGCGAATATTCCGCGCTTCCCAGCTCCGCCGAAAGGATGTATTCTGTGTAACAAAACTGATCATTTAATCAACGTTTGCTCAAAGTTTAAATGTATGAGTTCCCCACAGGCTCGATTTGAATTTATAAAATCGAAAAATGCCTGTGTAAATTGCCTTAGTGGTTCACATACAATCAAGTCATGCAAATCGGGGTTAGTTTGTGATTTGTGCAATAAACGTCATCATACATTCTTACATTTCGGCAGTGTGAATAATATGAAAACCAATACTCATGTACATACGTCGCAAGTACCTACCAGTGAAGAACCGTCAGTCCCCCCTCCAGTGTCATCCAGCATCAATGGAACTGGCATTGGTGATAAGCAAGTGGAGGGGACCGCGAATGTCAATCCTTCGTGTTCGCTTTGTGCCAAAGTAACACCGAACTCTTCTATTTTACTTTCGACCGCAAAAGTATACGCGAAGCTTAAAAACGGAAATAAAGTTATTGTTCGGTGCCTAATTGATAATGGCTCTCAAAATAATTTGATTACGGTCGATTGTTGTAAAACTCTGAATTTACCAATATTTCCTTTGAGTAATTCGTTTGTCAAAGGAATTGGATCAACGTCTCGACCAATTTTCGGTTACGTGTATTTGGATATTGAGTCTCGCGTATACCCAGAGAATAAATATAATATACATGCGCTTGTCGTTGACAGTATCACCGACCAATTACCTAATCACTATATAGCCAAGGGTGATATGAGGTACTTAGAGGGCATACCTCTCGCAGACTTAACATGGAATATTCCTGGATGCGTGGATGTCGTCATCGGTGCACAACTGTTCCCATATATTTATTTAGGGAACAGGGTTGAATCGGGTACTAGTGCACCCCCCGCGTTATCGACCGCTTTCGGTTTCGTGTTGATGGGTGATTACCCCAATAATGTGCTCAACACAAACACATCATTCTCGGCACTCGCACTTAATGATTTAGTGCAAAAATTTTGGCTGTTAGAAGAGATACCTAATATAAAATTTCTAAGTCCGGAGGAGACAGAATGTGAGAATCTCTTTACTTCATCAATTTCTCGCACTGATGATGGTAGATATTCTGTTGCTTTACCTTTCTGTAAAGATCCAAGACAATTGGGTAATTCTCGTACTGCTGCCCAACGCCGATTTTTGGCATTGGAGCGAAAATTTAAACATTCCCCTGCTTTGCAGGAGAATTATAACAAGGTTATCAGTGAATATATTGAAAATAATTACCTATCAGAAGTCTCAGAGTCTGATATCACAGAAGATGGATATTACATCCCACATCATGCTGTCACTCGTCCAGACAAACCAATGCCTCGTATTGTGCTCGATGCTAGTGCTAAAACACACACAGGGCTGTCACTGAATGACATTATTCATACTGGTCCCAATTTGCAAGCCGATTTGTTTCTGCTTTTGCTTGACTTTCGTCTTTTTCCCATCGCTATGACTGCGGATATAAGGCAAATGTATTTACAGATTGAAGTTCCTAGTAAGCATCGCAGATACCTGAGGATCTTATTTCGATTCTCAAATAATGGTCTCATACGAACTTTTCAGTTCAATCGAGTTCCTTTCGGCTTGACGGCAAGTCCATACTTAGCAATGCGGACGGTTCGCCAGTTGGCCCAGGATATGAGACCACATTACCCGGATGCTGCCAAAGTGGCAGAGTCCAAGCTGTATATGGACGACCTGGTCTATTCTATTGCAGATGAGCCCAGCGCCATACGTCTTTCTCGAGAATTAATCTCGTTGTTTAAGTCCGGTGCCTTTGATTTAGTAAAATGGACTAGTAATTCTCAAGTTGTACTTGAGAACCTCCCGGATTCTCACCGCAGCCCAGTGGACTTCACTGTTGGTTCTAACAATACCTCTAAGGTGTTGGGCCTTTCGTGGGAACCAGCTGATGACAGCTTCTTCTTTACGACATCTTATGTTCAGGAGAAGTGCACAAAGCGGAGCATACTCTCCATAGTCGCCCGTTTATTTGATGTCCTCGGCTTGGTCGCCCCTGTCATTCTGTACGCTAAATTACTTATCAAAGAGCTATGGCTGTGCAACATTGGTTGGGATGATACACCCCCTGATAGCGTTATTCGTCGGTTTTCGGCGCTTACACAGGAATTTCCGCTAATTTCAATGATAAAAATCCCTCGCCATGTTGGTGTCCTGAAAGACAGTACGGTGCTCGTTGTTGCTTTCTGCGATGCAAGCATGAATGGTTACGGCTGTGTGATTTATTTGCACACCACTGATCTGTTTGGAAAAATTACAGTGAGATTGTTGTGCGCAAAATCAAAGGTTTCTCCCACCAAAGTGACGACCCTCGCTCGTTTGGAGCTCTGTGCCGCAGTATTGATGTCCAAATTAATACGGACGGTTCAAGATAATTATTCTGAGCGTCTTCCTATTGCAGGAACATATGCGTTTTCCGATTCTACCGTTGCGCTCTCTTGGATACATTCTTCACCGCATCGCTGGTCGGTGTTTGTTAGTAATCGCGTAGCTCAGTGCCAAGAAAATTTGTCTCCAGAGAACTTTTACCATGTCGCTGGTAGTGAAAACCCGAGCGACTGCCTTTCTCGTGGCATGCTTCCTTCCCAACTCGTTTCACATGATTTATGGTGGAACGGCCCATCATGGATTCGCAGCCCACCTTTGGAATGGCCATTAAAACCGTTTCACCCTACCAATACTGGTGAAATGCCTGAACACAAGGCTAATGTGCTCATTGCAACATTTCAGGGTGAAAAATCGGTCCTGAGTGAACTGGCTCAGCGTATATCCACTTGGGATAAACTACTAAGGATTGTTGTTTATGTCCTCCGATTCATAAAAAAGATATCACTTTCCTCTGGAACGGTCAATAATCTTATGACTGCTGAAAAGGCTGTGATTCGTGCTGTGCAGAGTATTCATTTTGCAGGAGATATTGCTGCACTCCAGGAAGGCAAATTTCATTTCAAAAGACTTCAGAGTTTATCTCTATTTCTTGATGGAGATAATCTGTTACGTATTGGGGGGCGGCTTTCTAAATCGGATTTACCTTTTGAGGTTAAACATCCGGTTTTGCTTCCCAAACATGACTGTGTTGTCGATCTGATCATCGCTCACTTTCATGTCGTGAACTGTCATACAGGCCCAGGACTTCTTATGTCTATCTTACGTCAACGCTATTGGATATTAGATGCTAGGACTGTTATCAGGGCGATGGTGCGGAAATGCAATTGTTGCTTCCGCTTAAATCCATCGCATCCTACACCGAAGATGGCAGATTTACCGTCATATCGTGTTGCAGAAGCAAAGGCCTTCGTACATACCGGTGTAGATTACGCAGGTCCACTCCGTATTACGCTGACTCGTCGGAGAGGACAACATTCTCAAAAGGCATATATTTGTCTATTCGTATGCCTTGTGACCAAGGCTATTCATATTGAGTTGGTCTCTGACTTAACTTCAAATGCTTTCCTGGCTGCTTTCAGCCGTTTTATTTCTCGGCGTGGCCCGGTAACATGCTTGTATTCAGATAATGGTACTAATTTTGTGGGTGCGAAGGCACAATTAGATGACCTCTACAAGTTTTTGGTTGAATCTGAATATGAGCCCTCATTAAAGCGCGAACTCGCTAAGCGTCGTATAGAGTGGAAAATGATTCCACCACGCGCGCCTCATTTTGGGGGTATGTGGGAGTCAAACATAAAGAGCATGAAGACACACTTGTACCGTGTGATTGGAACTCAGCTTCTCACCTATGAGGAGTTACAGACTGTGCTAGTTCAAATTGAGTGCATAATGAATTCGCGTCCACTTACAGTTATGTCTTCTGACCCTTATCCAGAAGTCCTTACGCCTGCGCATTTTTTAATGTCGACACCATTGCAGTACTTGCCTGCTTCTGTCCTGGCAGACGGTAAAATCAATTTGACTCAGCGTAAGCAATTATTAGACAGCATGGTTCAGTCCTTCTGGAAGAAGTGGCGTTCAGAGTATCTGCACACCTTGCAAGTCAGGCAGAAGTGGACTACTTCTGATCATCCGATTGATATCGGAACTGTCGTACTAGTGGGACAAGAAGATTCCCCTCCGTTAAATTGGCCTTTAGGCGTGATAACTGAAATCCATCCCGGAATGGATAAAATTGTTCGCGTTGCGACGGTAAAGACAAGATTTGGTTCTTTTAAACGTCCGGTTGTCAAATTATATCCCATTCCAACGCAATAATTTTATATTTTATCTATTTTTGTTTATTTTTATTTATTTATTTTTTTTGATTTTAGTCATTGTTTCAATGATCTCTGACCCAGACATGGCATTACTTAATATCCGTTATCTTGGTCAATTGAACTTTATTACATTGTATTTTTAGTTATTTTTCTTTATTTTGTGAGATTCTGCGAATTTCCAATGCGTGTCATTCCTGAATATTACCGGTGAATAGTCACTTTATTTCTATTTCATTTCTTGTTTCATTTGTATTTTTATACTCTTTCTTTTGTAAGCTCTACGAACTTCCAAGGCGGGGAATATGGATACGCGCCATAAATATATTTGGGCATTAATTTCTTTAAATGAATAATTTATGCTATAAAACCATAAGGGCGCCATCTCTGGGTTTTGTATTGTATTGAATTTAACCTATGTGACTTGAGATGCAGTGTATTCATGCGTTTCCTTACCTTTGTGAATCAAGCAATTACTTCTGACGGGAGTGTCAGTAAAAGGCCAAGAGATGTCTCTCCTGGTCAGTCATAAGAATAATTCATCCAGTGAGTGAATTATTGTTGTACCTAAGATTGGATTTTTGACACGCATTATTAATATGCAAATTTTTCATTGTTGAAACTTCCTTGCTGTGCGAAACATCTGTCAAGATTATGCAATATCGCCTTGACATTTTTATTGAAAAGAAGTGTTTTTTGTGTGGACATCGTGGCTGAGCTGCATTCTCTGAGTGAGTGTTTGTTTGTTTTCACTTTGGTTTTTGAGATTGCTGGGTCAACTGTTTTTTTGTGTCACATAAGGAAGAATTCAATTTTCGTTAATTTTACATAGGGTAGTCATCCCTCGTGTCAGGGGCTATTTACACGCCCCTACAATATCTATATATCAATGTGCACATAGCGAATGTGGGCGGTTCTCCAGTGTGCTCGTCGCTGGTTATAGGGGTAAGTAAATTATGAAACATTTGTAATAGTGTTTTAACTAAACACGGCAACAAAATATTGCTATGTGTATTGGGGCGAGTCTTTTTGAGGCGAGCATTTGGCCTTAGCAAATATGTTATTATCGTGGCAAGCAATTCGCGCTCCCATGTAAAAAGGTCTATTCATTCAAAGCAGATTTTGCTTTTAAGAACTAAATGGTGATATTGTAATGCGAGATGCCTATTTACTGTCAGATTGATTGTATAACGAATCACAGTCATCTTTCCCCTCTTCCCCCTTCATAGTTTGGTTTTACCCCCTCGTCTGTATCTTCTGGTCTATTGAATTCTGATGTCTATGGAATAAATAGAATCTGGTTCGTTATCTGGATTTATTTATACTTCGCATATACAATTGGCACTGCGGTAGTCTACCTAGCTATAATCGTTCTGGCCAGTGATAACTGAAACACAGCCTCTCCGATCCCCTGCCGGGGAACTAAGGTACTACGCTGCTTACCATCTAGCGGAATCTACCGATAGATGATATCACCGCCATCTGTGTCTACAAGGCGGAAGCTTTTACGATACACCACATCTTCCCCCTGCTAATTTGAAACCTGGCTACATATTTCATTTTATAAACATAATATATTTTAAAATCACAAAGCTATACAAACAGATGTCTCTAAAATCATAATAAACTAAATATTTCATAAACACAACACTAAATTTAAATATTTTTACTTTAAGAAGCTGCATTTTTTCCTGGAGGTTTTCAGGGACGTCACGGTTGTGGCTGGTTCTGTGGTGGACTTCTGATTTCCTCTGGAGATCTGAAATCAGGAGAACACCGGTTAAAATCTCAAAAGGAGTGACGTCTCCAGCTCATCTGCACAGCATTCCGACATATCAGACGCGATTGGGACACCCACTGTTTATTCCTCCCAGTGCTCCGAACACGCCCTTAACTGATCTACGTATCTTTTCCATAATATCGGTGTACCTACGACTTTAATAATATAAGTACATTTTTTTCCCCAGTCTTTTTTCCACAACCCCTCTAGCCCAAGAACACTTATTCAAATGTCTGAAGTCCCTCGCTAAACACTTCTGACCTATCAAAAAATTCCTACAACCTACCCCTCCAAAATTCCTAACCTGATTCTCTTGACCTTTCTTGATATTCGCCTTTGCTTACTTTTCTATTGAGGTCTCTTTGTTTTCATCCAACTTTATAGGAATTAAGCTACTGAAGATTGATTTCCCAAACATAAGAACCGAGGGTTCGACTCCTGTCGTAGCATGCGGAATATTAAAAAATCACACAATTTTTTTTATAATTTGACTGAAGTACATTATTTACGACAATTTTCTTCAAAAAGTTTTTTACAGTTTTAACAGAATTCTCAGCTTGACCGTTGCTTTGAGGATGACGCATTGGGGTAGTAAAAAATTCAATATTATTACTGTAACGGACGTGTTACGTACCCTCGTTTGTTTTTTCGGCAAAAGTCATCGCTGGCGGCATCCTCTACATTTAGTGGTCATTTCTTGGAAATTTCCTCCGAAATTTCTGGCCACTAAGCTCGTTAGTACCATGCCGCCAGCGACGATCTTTTCGCCGGAAATATTTATGTATAATTTATCATTATTACCCTTTTTTATTATGTACAATGCCCCGGTGCAACAAATAAATGCTTACGTGCTAAGGTTGCCACCGGGAGACATTTTAAACTCTTATTATTTACATACTTGCTATTTTCCTTTGTTCGGTGGTGATGGCCCTGCAGGAGGCTAACCAGCAAAATATGTTTTTCACTTAATCATTTTACTTTGTTCGGTGGTGATGGCCCTGCAGGAGGCCAACCAGCAAAATATGTTTTTTCACTTAATCAAACTCTCACAACCCGCAGGACGATGAAATTAACACATTTCATTCCAAAGTCCTGCCGGGCATTCAGGGAAAGAGAATTTAAACCTCTAACCCTTAAACTCGCAATGCTAGGGCATTTTTAGCTCAGAAAAAGGACTTAGAAAAATTCCTTACAAAAATCCGTTTTTTCCCATTTCAAAAATCCAGGGACCTCGCAAGACGATGAAACAAACAGGTTTCAGTAGCTAGTCTTGCGAGGGACCTGGGAAAAATAGTAGATTCCTTATACAACTTCTCACAATTAGCCACAACAAAAAAAAACCTAGAATAAACTGTAAAACTACCACAAACTCACCAAACCAAAAATCTAGGGATAAATATTACCCCCACAAATATGTTAGCATTAAGACATGTACATATATATATTCCAAATGTAACCTGCATAATTATTTGTAAATCGCAATTTCAAGCGACCACTTTTACGGGCGGCACCGGCAAAATAAGGTATGACGGAAACGCCGCCCTATTTATACATACGGGCAAGGTCAAACCTCCCACCACAAAAATGTACCACGTGGGCATCTTTTACCCCAAATTTGGGTATGAAAGGACCCACCCTTTTCATAATAAATCAGTTCACATCTCTACTCAACAAATACTTGTCTTTATTCTTCGGAAGTTTCCTCCAAACACCTACCTTTGGAAGTCTACCACCTGCTGCCTCCTGCTGAAGTTCTGCCTGAACGAGTACCCAGTGCCTACCGCTGCAGTCGGCCCTAACTCTGGGCACTGCCAAGGCACCGCTCAGGCAGAAACTAGGCGCATCCAGGACCATTACCACTGGATGTAGGGAGGCCAGCCAACTCTAACCATCATCATCAGCGTGAACCTCTGAAGGCGTGCACGAGACCGGTCCCTTTTTTTCCCTCGGCCTGACGCCACACCTGATGCCACATCACGCCTGATGCCACGTCACGCCTGATGCCATGCATACCCACGCTCGTGACACGCCTAGCTCTACAACTAAGATGGCGCGCTCAACAGAAGAGAGCCACAACGAGCAAGCACTGCCCTCTACATCTATTGAGGACATGGTGCGACAACTACGACGAGAGCTGCGCCGTCAGCAGAAGCAGATTCAACTGCTGATGGCAGCCCTGCAACCACCACAGCATGCTGTATCAGGGCCTGCACCACCCAGCCCCGCAGGGACTGCACAACCCGGCCCCGCAGGGCCTGCACAACCAGGTGACGCTTCAGGGCTGGCACGTGATAGCCAAGCCCCGCAGCCAAGCAGCCATGACCCAAGATGGATGCAACCCGGTGCCACAGGGCTGGCACAACATAATGCTTCAGGGCTGGCACGTGATAGCCAAGCCCCGCAACCAAGCAGCCATGGACAACCTCCATGGATGCAGCCCGGTGACGCTTCAGGGCTGGCACGTGATAGCCAAGCCCCGCAGCCAAGCAGCCATGGACAACCCCCATGGATGCAGCCCGGTGACGCTTCAGGGCTGGCACGTGATAGCCAAGCCCCGCAGCCAAGCAGCCATGACCCAAGATGGATGCAACCCGGTGCCACAGGGCTGGCACAACATAATGCTTCAGGGCTGGCACGTGATAGCCAAGCCCCGCAACCAAGCAGCCATGGACAACCTCCATGGATGCAGCCCGGTGACGCTTCAGGGCTGGCACGTGATAGCCAAGCCCCGCAGCCAAGCAGCCATGGACAACCCCCATGGATGCAGCCCGGTGATGCTTCAGGGCTGGCACGTGATAGCCAAGCCCCACAGCCAAGCAACCAAGGCAGTCCAACATGGATGCTGCCTGGACCTTCCGGCCCGGTACCGCCCGTACCTCTTGACAACCAGAGGCAACGTGTCGCCGTACGTGAGACGCCCGTTGGACCTGTACCTCTGGTAGACCAGAGGTACGCATCGCCGGCGCAGCCAGGGCCTGAACGCCCTCTGCCGCCGCCCCCTCACTACAATGGCAGTCCAACATGGATGCTGCCTGGACCTTCCGGCCCGGTACCGCCCGTACCTCTTGACAACCAGAGGCAACGTGTCGCCGTACGTGAGACGCCCGTTGGACCTGTACCTCTGGTGGACCAGAGGTACGCATCGCCGGCGCAGCCAGGGCCTGAACGCCCTCTGCCGCCGCCCCCTCACTACAATGGCAGTCCAACATGGATGCTGCCTGGACCTTCCGGCCCCGTACCGCCCGTACCTCTTGACAATCAGAGGCAACGTGTCGCCGTACGTGAGACGCCCGTTGGACCTGTACCTCTGGTGTGGTCAACGATGTGGGTAACGCCAACCCGTGGGAAATCCACAGCGCGATAGAAAAGTCCGGGAAAGGATCTGACCGGTATTTGTCAACAGTAATTGGGAAAACAGATGGGAGGAACGCTGAGACAGTGGATGTGGCATCCACTCTCAAAACACTTTTGGGCGAGTTAGTTCCTTTAGAATCAGTAGATGGGGAAAGTGACCACCATAAACAGATCAGAAATCTTTCACGGCTGCCACCTAGAGACCTTGCCCAAGAGGATAACTTCATTAGAGTCACTAAAGCGGAAATTGATGTTATAATAAAGGGATTGGGTCCTAAGAAGGCACCAGGGCACGATAGGCTCAATGGCGTGATCGCGAAGCAAGTCTGGGTCCACGCCAAGGAAGAGCTCTTCCAGGTGATGGACACGTGCCTGAGGAGGGGAGTTTTCCCCTCCGAGTGGAAGCGTGGCGTGCTCCGGATCATACCAAAGGGGAACGGAAAACCACTTACCGACATTAAGGCGTATCGGCCAATTACCCTCCTCCCTGTACTCGGCAAAATCTTGGAGAAACTGTTACGAGAGCGACTTCGGCAAACCCTGTCACCGGCCAGTGACCTGCAGTTCGGCTTCGTCCCCGGTAGATCCACGGTGCACGCCCTGTCGTATGTGCTTGACTGGGTGAAGGCTTGTCCCAAGAGGTATGTAGTTGCGATCTTCCTCGACATAACTGGTGCCTTCGATCACGCGTGGTGGGCAATGATGCGTACAAAGGTGAAAACCAGGCAGTGCTCCAAACTTCTGTTCCAGGCAATCGACGACTACCTTTCTGATCGCACGATCACGATCTGCTTTGGAGATTTTTTGATCGAGAGGGAAGCTGACATTGGATGCCCGCAGGGCTCCATTCTCGGACCTGACCTGTGGAACATCAACTTTGATGACTCCTCCAGGTTACCCTTGCCTGAAGGATGCATCTCTGTCGACTACGCTGATGATAAGACGTATTTGGTCGCTGGGGACAGCAGAAAGGAAGTTGAAAGCAAAGGCAGTGAAGGTTTGGACATGTTCCTCGATTGGGGAAAAAGAAACAAGATGACATTCGCTCCCCACAAGACCCAGGGCCTCCTGATGAAGGGCTCTCTCAGCAGAAGAAGAAATCCCGTCATCAAAATGGGGGACTCTACTGTTCAATTTCATGAAACTGTGAAATATTTAGGCGTCACACTAGATCGTTCGTCCTCCTTTCTGGCTCACGTCAAGGATGTATCCGGCAAGGCTCAGGCCCTCTTCTTTAAGCTTAGGAGACTCTCCACAGCTGAGTGGGGACTGCGTAATCCGGCTTTGCGTGTTCTATACAGATGCGTATACGTGGCACAAGTCTCGTATGCCGCGTCTGTTTGGGAGCACCGCTTGGATAACTCGCTTATACTCCTGGCTCTCAAGCGGGGCCAACGAACTCCTCTGTTGGCACTATCCGGGGCGTATAGAACCGTTGCTTCGGACGCTTTGCCTGTTTTGGCCGGCATTTTGCCAATCGATCTGGAAATCAGGGAAGTGCTCACTAAGCAGAGATTAACCAGAGGAACCCCGGCTACTCACCTAGGCGTTGTTCTCACTCCGGGTGGGCCGGGGACTCTCCCTGGGCTGCTACGACGAATGAGGGATCTGTCGCTCCAAGAGTGGCAGGTCCGTTGGGATAGATCGAATATGGGAAGATGGACTTTCTCCTTCTTCCCATCAGTTAAAATCAGAATGGAAGGGGCATATCTCAAACTGGACCACTACATCACCCAGCTCCTGTCCGGGCATGGGGAATTCAGGGGGAGACTTCACACCCTCGCCCTGTCTCCCCATCCCAACTGCGCATGCGGATCTACGAACCAGTCAGCCGAGCACATTCTGTGGCACTGCGAGATCTTGATGGATGCTAGAGAGGAAATGCTCGATGGTTTGGACGTACCTATCAGACCAGTATGGAATACTGATCTGGTTTCGAATAAGACGAACTTCGAGTGTCTGAAGAAATTTGCAAGGGTCTGGGTTGAGAGATGGCCTGAGCTTAGAGTCGCTGACTAGAGATTTTTGACACCAGGTGTACTTGTTCCTGATCTACCACGGACTTTCTTTGATTTTACTCTTTACCATTTTGCCAGGATGTACAGTTTTCTATTTTCTTTTCTTTTACTATGTTTTTTATGTTTTGCGCTTTACAATTTTACACCTGTACATATTTTTTCTGCTTTTGGTTGTTTACTGCTTGATATTTTGGGTTTTTATGCATTCACAAATTTTCCTTTTCTTTTAGTCTTTATAAGCCTAGCGTAACTAAACGCTCAAGTTTTGTTATTTTTTTTTTATTTTTACGATCACATTACCTTATGTTTTACTGCAACCCTCATGCTTTTGAATTATTTTTTTTCTGTTAGTTAATTGGTGAACTTTCACACCAAGCGATGACTCCTACACGCTTTTTTTTATTTTTTCGTTTTTTTGGATTGGTTACTTGTATATTTTCTTTCAGTTACGTTTAAATGCGAGAACTGAACTCCGTTGTCTGTTATGTACCGTCCTCTTCCCCATTAAGGGGTAGGACTCTGGAGCGTGTCCCCGCCTATGTTTACTGGCTGACCCTACAGAACTGGTGGAGCTGCACCTGTCTTCCGCGCCACCCCCCGTGACATGAAGAGGCTGGGGAGAAGGCCGAACGGCGACCGAAAGCTGTCCGTCCCGCCTCCGGCGACCCGACGCTTTTCTCCCTAGGGTCTTCATCCTTGACTTCCATTTACTCTCGTCTAGGCACCACCGGTTAGCTGGCTTACGGACGACGCCGCCGGTTGTCGGGAGGCCGGACATTCATCCTTCTTCACTGTCTCGGGGACTGCCGGTTGACAGAGTGTGGCAATACCACTTCTTCACTGTATATACTCTCTGTTATCTGTTTTTCTTTTTTTTCTTTTGAACAGTGCTCGGCACCGCCCGCTGGATTGACCATAGTCATCCGCTGTCGTGAGCTTATTACTCACGACGGTTGCTGTATATTTTGTTCTTTTTTCTTTACTTTATTTTGGTTGAGGCTACTAACAACTCGTTTGACTGTCCATGAGGCTGATTACCTCCATGGGCTTTAGAATTGTAGAAGTGACTATAACAGTACAATCCTGTAGGCGCGCCTGCATACCGCCCTCTAACAACGTATGCGGGGACATTGAAGCTCTAGATTCGTTATACAAATGTTAAATGTAGAGTCGTTTATAAAAAAAAAAGTAGATTCTTGCGAGAGCTCCGAAGGGGCGACAATAAGTCGCCTATACCGGGGCGGGACAGTGGTGGGTGCTTCAATGTACCTCTGGTGGACCAGAGGTACGCATCACCGGCGCAGCCAGGGCCTGAAAGCCCTCCGCCGCCGCCCCCTCACTACAAAGGCAGTCCAACATGGATGCTGCCTGGACCTTCCGGCCCCGTACCGCCCGTACCTCTTGACAACCAGAGGCAACGTGTCGCCGTACGTGAGATGCCCGTTGGACCTGTACCTCTGGTGGACCAGAGGTACGCATCGCCGGCGCAGCCAGGGCCTGAAGGCCCTCCGCCGCCGCCCCCTCACTACAAAGGCAGTCCAACATGGATGCTGCCTGGACCTTCCGGCCCCGTACCGCCCGTACCTCTGGTGGACCAGAGGCATCGTGTCGCCGTACGTGAGACGCCCGTTGGACCTGTACCTCTGGTGGACCAGAGGTACGCATCGCCGGCGCAGCCAGGGCCTGAACGCCCTCCGCCGCCACCCCCTCAGCACAATGAGGGTCAAGGATGGATGCAGCCTGGACCTTCCGGCCCCGTACCGCCCGTACCTCTGGTGGACCAGAGGCATCGTGTCGCCGTACGAGAGACGCCCGTTGGACCTGTGCCTCTGGTGGACCAGAGGTACGCATCGCTGGCGCAGCCAGGGCCTGGAGGCCCTCCGCCGCCGCCCCCTTACTACTATGTTGGGGGACCAGCTTCGTACGCCCAGTGGACACATCCTGGGCCATCGCAGCCAGTACCGCTGCACGAACAGCAGTACCAACCAGCAGCAGCAGCAGCTCCTGCCCAACCTGGTCCTGCCGGCCCCGTACCGCCCGTACCTCCGCTCGAACAGAGGTACCGAGAAGCCGTACGTGAAGAGCCTGACGGACCTGTACCTCTGATGGATCAGTGGTACGCACCACCAGAAGCAGCAGCAGCTCCTGCTCAACCCGGTGCAATCCTGGAGTTAACCGGTACCTCAGACCCGGGTCAAGAAGCAGCTTGGCGACTCCGAGGATTTCCAACATGGATACAACCTGGTCCTACCGGCCCCGTACCGCACGTATCTCCGCTCAAACAGAGGTGCCGAGAAGCCGTACGCGAAGAGCCTGCCGAACCTGTACCTCTGGTGGACCAGAGGTACGCACCACCAGCAGCAGCAAAGCCTGCCCAAGCTGGTGCAATCCTGGAGCCAACCGAACGCTCAGTTCCGGACCTAGGAGAACCTTGGCAACTCCAGGAAATTTGGATGCAGCCTAGCCCATCTAGCCCCGCACCGCCCGTACCTCCGAAGTACCGAGAAGCCGTGCGCAGAGAGCTTGTTGGACCTGTACCTCTGATGGACCAGAGGCACGCATCACCGGTGCAGCCGGGGCCAGGAGGCCCTGCGCCACCGGACCCTTACTACAACCAAGGGGACCCAACCACGATGCCGCCTGGACCTTCTGATCTCGTGCCGCCCTTACCTCTGCTCTATCAGAGGCAGCCAGCCGACCAGCAGAGAGCACCTGCCGGATCCGCACCGCTGCCGGAGCAGTGGGACTCACTGCCGCCTGGATCTTCTGATCCCGTGCCGCCCTTACCTCTGCTCTATCATAGGCAGCCAGCCGATCAGCAGAGAGCACCTGCCGGATCCGCACCGCTGCCGGAGCAGTTGTATTCACTGCCGCCTGGACCTTCTGGCCCCGGGCCGCCCTCACCCGGGCTCCACCGGACAGCCAGCTCTGCACAGTTAGCCGATCAGCAGAAAGCACCTGCTGGATCCGTACCTCTGCGCGAACAAAGGTACCAAGCACTGGCCCAGATGGATGACCAACCACATTCCACTACCACATTAGTGGTGCTCCTCACCGGCGCAGCGAAGACGAGCCCGCCCTGCCCCAGCAGTATCACTACCACATTAGTGATGCTCCTTATCGGCGCAGCGACAACGAGCCCGCCCTGCCCCAGCAGTACCGCTGTCACATCAGTGGTGCTCATCATCAGCGCAGCAAAGACGAGCCCGCCCTGCCCCATCAATACCACTATCAAAAAAGTGGCGCTCTTCACACGGGGGGAGTCATTCAACCCCATCAAAGGTGAAAATTTGCTTGTTTCCATGGACCCCGTGATGCTCCACAGCAGCCGACCACACGGCCGAGTCCTTGACGACACCCCCGCTGCAGATGGCCAAGTAAGGACCGCCCGAATCCAGACGAGCCCCGCAGTCCACGTCCGACCTGCCGTGAAGCTCGCTGGGATCCTGTTGTTCCCGCCTACCGATGCAGCTTCGCCTACTCATCCTTCAAACACGTCCTGATGACTAGTGCAGCCAAGCTGCACGAGGGTAGTGTAACGGACGTGTTACGTACCCTCGTTTTTTTTTTCGGCAAAAGTCATCGCTGGCGGCATCCTCTACATTTAGTGGTTAGTACCATGCCGCCAGCGACGATCTTTTCGCCGGAAATATTTATGTATAATTTATCATTATTACCCTTTTTTATTATGAACAATGCCCCGGTGCAACAAATAAATGCTTACGTGCTAAGGTTGCCACCGGGAGACATTTTAAACTCTTATTATTTACATACTTGCTATTTTCCTTTGTTCGGTGGTGATGGCCCTGCAGGAGGCCAACCAGCAAAATATGTTTTTTCACTTAATCATTTTCCTTTGTTCGGTGGTGATGGCCCTGCAGGAGGCCAACAGGGAAAGAGAATTTAAACCTCTAACCCTTAAACTCGCAATGCTGGGGCATTTTTAGCTCAGAAAAAGGACTTAGAAAAATTCCTTACAAAAATCCGTTTTTTCCCATTTCAAAAATCCAGGCACCTCGCAAGACGATGAAACAAACAGGTTTCAGTAGCTAGTCTTGCGAGGGACCTGGGAAAAATAGTAGATTCCTTATACAACTTCTCACAATTAGCCAAAACAAAAAAAAAAAACCTAGAATAAACTGTAAAACTACCACAAACTCACCAAACCAAAAATCTAGGGATAAATATTACCCCCACAAATATGTTAGCATTAAGACATGTACATATATATTCCAAATGTAACCTGCATAATTATTTGTAAATCGCAATTTCAAGCGACCACTTTTACGGGCGGCACCGGCAAAACAAGGTATGACGGAAACGCCGCCCTATTTATACATACGGGCAAGGTCAAACCTCCCACCACAAAAATGTACCACGTGGGCACCTTTTACCCCAAATTTGGGTATAAAAGGACCCACCCTTTTCATAATAAATCAGTTCACATCTCTACTCAACAAATACTTGTCTTTATTCTTCGGAAGTTTCCTCCAAACACCTACCTTTGGAAGTCTACCACCTGCTGCCTCCTGCTGAAGTTCTGCCTGAACGAGTACCCGGTGCCTACCGCTGCAGTCGGCCCTAACTCTGGGCACTGCCAAGGCACCGCTCAGGCAGAAACTAGGCGCATCCAGGACCATTACCACTGGATGTAGGGAGGCCAGCCAACTCTAACCATCATCATCAGCGTGAACCTCTGAAGGCGTGCACGAGACCGGTCCCTTTTTTATAGTTCTTGTGAAGACGCTGATACGTCTGTTACAATTACTCTCTAAGAAATCCGTGAACTCCTGACTAGTGAAAGCGGTTCCATTATCCAATACAATACAGTCCGGGTAACCAAAATTTGAAAAAAATCTCCTTAATTCATTAATTGTATTAACTGAATCTGCTTTTGGAACCTCGACGCAGTCCACCTGTTCGCGCCTTTATTGTTACATGTGGTTCTTTCTAAAATACGTATTGTGTGCCCTCTGCCATAATTAGTCCAGTTGAATTCACCTCGCCGCGAAGGACACATGTCCTAAAAACCGCACCGCATTTCCAGTTGTAATAATCAAACCGCAAACAGAACTTTAAATCTCGCAGCTATTCGCAAGTACCATCGCCACGCGTCATCCATTCTCGCTTATTATTTCGCGATCAAACGTTCATTCCCAATCGCCATTCCCTTCCAAAATCTCTCCCAAACTAACATACCTACCTTTCCAGTGAACACTGAACGAAGAGGGAAGCAGTCTGGGTAAGTGCGATTAAAATATAATAAAATAGGTAAATAAGAACCGCATACAGTGTACAGTCCACAACATCCACGCAGCATTTGATCCCTCGATCTTGAGAGGGATCATTTGCTACCCGCCGCAACACCACCCACTTTGAGAATGCATCAATGAGAATGCTTTCCAATCTGTTAGACCTATTTTTAACCACTGTGCCACACGGTTACAGGATTGAAGTCACAGCGCCTTTAGGATCGTCCGACCACTGCCTGGTGACGACATCAATCCCTGTAAACTTCAGACCGCCAAATGAGAGGCTGAAGAGAAAAGTGTGGCACTATAAGTCAGCAGATTGGTTCGGTCTGCGGGCACATTTTAATGCTTTCCCGTGGTCCACTGTCTGTTTTCTGACTTCGGATACTTCAAGATGTGCCCAGGAAATTGGTGAAGTCATCACATCCGCGATGGATGGCTTCATCCCATCTACTGTTAAGGAAACTGGTGTAGGCTCAAAGCCGTGGTTCAGTCTCTGCGCTGAAGCACTGCGACGAAAAAACGCGGCTTACCGAGCCTACAACACATCTAGAACATCCGAAGACAGAACAGCTTACAACAAAATGGCAAAGGAAACCAAGAGAATCATAAATAGGTCAAAATTGGAGCACGACCTGCAGATCAGCAGAAAGCTGGATGCATGCCCGCATGGCAGCAGGCAATTCTGGTCGCTTGCGGGCTCAATAGGCCGCAATTTTTGCAACTTTTCTCACCAGACCTGACGGCTCACTAGCAAACACCGCCACCAAAAAGGCAAACTTATTAGGTAAAATGTTTGCGGATAACTCAACCCTCGATGACCAAGGTGCTGTCCTGACGTCGGTTCCTCACTGCGGTTTTCGTATGAAAAAGCTAAGGATCTGGCATCAGGAAGTACTCCATGTTTTACGAGGGCTAGATGTTAATAAAGCTAGTGGGCCTGATGGAATACCTGCCCTGGTACTGCAGAGGTGCGCTGCAGAAATAGCTCCAATTTTGACGAAGCTTTTTAAAATGTCCCTGAAGACTGGCTCTGTGCCCTCTGGTTGGAAAAAAGCGGTTATCCATCCTATTCCAAAGAAGGGTGACCGCTCCAACCCGGCTAACTACCGCCCCATAGCGATCACATCAGTTCTGTCTAAGGTGATGGAACGTGTGATCAACGACAAACTGCTCACATACCTCGAGAAGAACAAAATTATTAACGACCGTCAATACGGATTCCGGCGGAACCGCTCGTGCGGTGATCTTCTCGCGTATGTGACGCATGTTTGGGGGCGGTACCTGGAACTTTTTGGTGAGACCCAAACGGTTGCACTGGACATTTCCAAGGCCTTTGACCGGGTTTGGCACCGAGGACTTGTCTACAAACTGCCTTCTAATGGACTTCCCGCATCCTTGTGTATGTGGATTGCCGACTTTTTGAGGGAGAGGTCGATTCAGACGGTAGTCGATGGTTTCATCTCTTCCTCACACTCGATAAATGCTGGCGTCCCACAGGGATCGGTTCTGTCTCCGACTTTGTTTTTGTTGCACATCAACGACCTTTTGTCATGTGCACCAATGACAGTACAGTCCATGATAGCTTTTTGTTTGACAAGCCCCCAAAGGGCTCACAAACCCCAACGGCTCGGAGGGCTTTGAAGCAAACGGACCGCAGTAATCAATATGGAGCCTACTCCATGTTGAACCCGAATTAGGCCAAACTGATAAATGACTCTTAGCTGATAACGGCCTAACTGCTGCACAATCATTGCAATTTTGAACGATTTCTTCTTAGTCCTTGGTTAACGACCATCGCTCTAAAATGTTTGTCATTTATTAAAATGTCTGCTGTGAACGGTTTAATTGTAGCTATCATATGATTATTACAAAAAAATCCTCGCCAATTGGATTGACACTATTCATATTATTATTATTCTTAACACAAAATTTTTGTAGATGACCTACTCCATTGCATTTGTAGCATCTAGCGTTGCGAAATTTGCAGGAATTGGTACTACCTATGACCCGTATTCTTACAAATTCGGCACAATAAATTCGTCGCACCCGGTGGTACTGGAAATTTACTGCTCGAAGCCGCTTGAGACTTTCCGGTGAACCTGAGATTTTTAGTAGCAGTGGCCTTCGAAAAGTGCCTGTTACTAGCATCCTTCATGATGCTGTTAATCTCCGACTTTACCGAATTATTTGCAATGTCCGACACTGACATACTGCTAGCTTCCTCTTCAAGTTCATTAAGTGTTAATTTCAATCCCTCGAGGTATATTTTGTCCTTAATACGACCCGGTAATAACCCAATGGCAAAAATATCTACAAGATTCTTCTCTAATCTATTTTAAAATTCACAATAAGATGACAAAGACTTTAGCCTAACCGCAAAATCTCTCACGGATTCACCCACATCCTGTTTTGCAGCGAAAAATACTTCACGTTCTTTAAACACCGACCGTTTTTTTTTACAATGTATATATAGGGTTGACAATAAATTATCAAAAGTTATATCCGTTAATTTTAGTTGAAAACACAAATTAATCAGTAAAGACAGTGTTTCTTGCTCTAAGAGATTCAACAGAAAAGCCCATTTTTTGACCGCGGTTAACTTGTCATCATTTATTACGAAAAACTGTTCCAGTCTAAGTTTAAACAAAGTCCAATCTCCCACGAGATAATTAAAACTCGGAATCCTTCCCGACTCCATACCACAAAGGAAACAGACCACAATAACCACAAAAAAAAACAAAGAACCCGCAACAATTCCCTCCACAAAAAATGCAACTACTTATCTCCGGAACTCTTCTTGGTCGTCCTGTGTCCAAGTCTTCCTTCAAATAGCCCTTGAATTTGTGCATATAATCACCGCACGCCTTGGCTGTGATAAAATTGTCCGGTAAACACCGCTCGCCTTGGCAGTGAATAAATGTTTTTCCGTTATTGGTTTTCCCTTTGGTAAATTTATTCTTCTGATCCTAAAACAGAAAAATTCTTCTGGCCTCCTCGGCCCTGGAGAACCCTGATATTTTTCCTTCTCCACGAAGGAAAAAAAAGTTGCTAGTCACGCTTGCCTTAGACCTCTCGCTCCTGGTCCCAAACTGTTGTTGTCGTGTGACAACAAAATAAAAAATGCAGATAATCCACGGCTGCGCCAGCTGTAGTGTTCTGTTATTTGAAGACACACTAGCAGATTCTACAACACACTTGGATGGAGATAACTTCTTGGAATAAATAGAATCTGGTTCGTTATCTGGATTTATTTATACTTCGCGTATACAATTGGGACTGCGGTAGTCTACCTAACTAGAAGCTAGCTATAATCGTTCTGGCCAGTGATAACTGAAACACACCCTCTCAGCCTCTCCGATCCCCTGCCGGAGAACTTAGGCACTACGCTGCCTACCATCTAGCGGAATCTACCGATAGATGATATCACCGCCATCTGTGTCTACAAGGCGGAAGCTTTTACGATACACCACACTATGTATGTGTCCTTTTATGTGCAATAAACGGTTATTGTATTGTATTCGTTTTTTTATTGAATGGGGTGATGGCATACCTTTCGTAATGTAGTAAAGGAACAGATTCATCATCATCATAACTATTGGCTCTACAACCCCTGGTGGGTCTTGGCCTCCTCAAGAGCCTTCCTCCACTCATCTCGGTTTTGTGCCAGCTCTCTCCAGTTTAGAAGCTCCAAGATAGATATGTCTTTGAGAACGTTGTCGCTCCATCTTAGTCTTGGTCTTCCCAAGCTCCTTCGTCCTATTGGTCTTGAGTTCAGCAGGGACTTTGGTGCTTGATGCTCGGTCATTCTCTCCACATGACCCAACCACCGAAGTCTTCCCAATTTTATAAATTTTGCGACGTTTAGCTCCTTAAACAAAGTATAGAGCTCATTGTTATAACGTCTGCACCAAAATCCATTTTCTAGAACCGGTCCGAAGATGCGCCTCAAAATTTTTCTTTCAAAAACGTCCAGTGCTCGCTCATTCCTCTTAGTTAGTACCCACTACCCAAGTCTCTGATAAGTGTTTTGTACACTAATAACTTCGTGTTTCTGGACAGCAGTCTGGACTGAAAAGAACAGATTAATCTATAATATAAAAATGAATCGCTAAATGTGTTGGTAAGCGCAAATCTCGAGATCGGCTGAACCGATTTCGCTAATTCTTTTTTTAGAATATTCCTTGAAGTACGAGGATGGTTCTTACGGAGAGAAAAATTAAAAAAATTGCGCAAAAAATTGGATAATTTCAGAAAACATGAGCACGTTTGACAGTTCGAGTATTTGAGTGGAGTGGGGAGAGGGAAGGTGGAGGTGACAGAGTGGGAACGCGGAAGGTTAAGAGGACGCAGGAGAAGAATGGGAGGCGGAAGGGGAACGGGAAAGGACACACAGGGAGAAACAATTTCTTTATTAAATGGCATAGCAACGCACGCCGGGACCAGCTAGTTATGAATAAAATTACGTTTTGGTAGAAACAAAATATTAAACGCATTCAAAATTTTGCTGAGGGATAATTCAACATACAAACTGTTTCAAATGGTTTGAAATAAAATGCTGTATCTCCGTCAATTTTTCGAATGTCTTTAAAACATTTGGTGAGAGCATTTTTAACAAATGCATCTTCAGAAATTGAAAAAAATAAAAAAAATTACAAAAGTATATTTTACAGTGTCCTGGTGCCAAGGGGGGTAAGGTTTTAAAGGCGAAATAAAGGCGTATTGTCATGATTATTTTTTTTGAGATAAGAATAATGTTCACCGGATTATTTGAAACAAAGAAATATCGAAACGCGTTTAAAAGGTAATATGTTTTCCTAGGTAGTCAGAGGGATTTTTTTATTTTTATTTTTGGCAGAATTTTGAAGTGAATAACGCGATTTTTGCAAAAAAAATCGGTGAATTTGTTATTATGTAATGGTAAAAAACTCCCTCTAACTACCTGTTGATTTATGTGTAGAAATAGTGTACAAAATTTCAAAAGCATCGGTTAAGTCAAGTCAAGATTTTGAGTTATGATGTTCACGAACTTCAGAAATGTTGTTTGTGAGAAAACCGATTAAAAAAATTTTATACTCGAAATATACTCGAATCGAGCATGAGGGCCGGTTGCTTGAAACGCTGTATCTTCGTTAGTTTTGCTCCAATTGACTTGCTCAAATTTTGACACAATTCTCAATATACTGAAATGTTGTACATTCAGAAAAATAAATTTAAAAAAGTTTTAAAACTTCCCCCCCCCCACCCCCTTAAAGAAAGCTTAAGGATTTGATCAAGGAGGCATATGGAGGCCCCTTCACCCCCCCCCCCTCTCCCCCCCGTTAGTCCGCCATTGGCCCCGAGACGTGCATTGCCTAGGGGCCCCGACATGGTTAATCCGGCCCTGTCTAGACCACAGAATGTGCAATCTGTCATTCTGTGGTCCTGTACGGGGAGTCAAGGATGTGAATATCCTTGTTCTACCGGTATTACAATGGAAGATGCTCCGAGGAACTAGCATCATTGATCCCTTCGGCACCGGTGCATAGTCGGGAAACACGCCAAACGCGTGCCCAACATTTGTACACGGTTGACATTTGTCACATGAGAACGGGTCGTTTCTTCGACTCGTTCTTATGTTCAACAGCTCGGCTGTGGAATGATTTGCCAGCCTCTGTGTTTCCTCCTTCCTACAACATAGGTCTCTTCAAGACCAATGTTCATTCCTTCCTCTCCTCAAAAAGACGCTCCACACAGCATCCCAGATGACATAGGCCCTGAGGGAAATTATTTTCCTCAAGACCTCCTGTGTGGAGTTAGTGTAAAAAAAAATAAAAAAATAACTATTTTATTCCTACCTTTATTATCTGTAATGATAAGATAACCTTTAGCAAAGGGCCTAAGATAGTAAAAAAATAAGAAAAGTGCAATAAATAAGTGAATCTGGAAATAAAACTGTTTATAAACTGACGATTTTAAATCGATATACCGAGCATCGGATTCACTGTGGACGGCCGAACCGATATTGACAGTGAATAAATAATAAGAAATCGATGTACCTACGCTGGCAACACTGTGGCTAGGTGTTTTCGAAATGAATTCACTTACGAAACGTCAAACAATTACCCAAAAATATTAATAAATTGACAATGTAGAATCGAAATACTAACTCACATATCCATTGGCAGTCTGCATTTACTTTTATACAAAAATATATATATTTAACCGGAAGCTTGACTACGTATCATAAATACGCGCCGTTTGCAGTTGCTTCGTTCCTTTCCCATAATTCGTGGCTAGACTCGCGAATGTATACGCAGCATTAGGTTATTACCAGCGTCTTGGCTCCTTGGCAAGTCGGCGCCCGAAGCGGAGCACTCCAATAAGGAACTCCAGTGAAAAATATTATTGCTTTATAAAAATATTAGCAGACTCGTCCACACGTTGCTGTGGCTAACGAAACACAACGCCGATCCCCAACCTTTATAAAATCCACACCACCCGCTTGCTGCCTTAATTGAATTGGCTGCCCGCTGCCTGAATTGAATATTTGAATTTCTCGGCTTATCTCTACTAAAATAAGCATGTATTATACATATAAACCTTCCTCTTGAATTACTCTATCTATTGGTGAAAACTGCATGAAAATCCGTAACGTAGTTTAAAAGATCTATGCGCACATACATTTTGAGCGACTTCATTTTATACTATGTAATGATATAGGTAGGTACTTACTCAAACTTTGCGTAAATATCAGAATGTATGTGCCCTTTAGACTCAAAACCTACTGGACCGATTTCGCTAAAAATTTCAAAGTTTGTTCTTAGTCTCCTCGTAAACCATATTCCTCCATCTGATATTTTTCCATCATCAAAGATAGATCCCGTAATGTTTGGACAGAGAACTGGAACATTCAATACAAAGATATTAATTTATCGTTTATAATTTATAATTTATATATACGTACATTTATATATCCACACAGGAGGTCTTGAGGAAAATAATTTCCCTCAGGGCCTATGTCATCTGGGATGCTGTGTGGAGCGTCTTTTTGAGGAGAGGAAGGAATGAACATTGGTCTTGAAGAGACCTATGTTGTAGGAAGGAGGAAACACAGAGGCTGGCAAATCATTCCACAGCCGAGCTGTTGAACATAAGAACGAGTCGAAGAAACGACCCGTTCTCATGTGACAAATGTCAACCGTGTACAAATGTTGGGCACGCGTTTGGCGTGTTTCCCGACTATGCACCGGTGCCGAAGGGATCAATGATGCTAGTTCCTCGGAGCATCTTCCATTGTAATACCGGTAGAACAAGGATAGCATTCCCACCCGACGCCTGTGCTCTAAAGATTGCAATCCGTCTGTTAAGATGGGAGAATCTATCAAATGGACCGCCCGTTTCTGCACAGAGTCGAGGGTATTTTTCAGGTATTTTGGAGCTCTAGACCAGAGGTGGCTGCCAAATTCAACCGTGGGGCGCACTTGTGATTTGTACAGGGTTAGCAGTTGTGCACTATTAAAGTATCTGCGGGCCCTATACAGTACGCCCAGTTTCTGGGAGGCTAACTTTACTCTGGCTTCGATGGAGCCCCCATACCTGAGCTGGTCACTTAGGGTTACACCAAGCATATCAATGGAGGGCCTGTTCGGAAGATTGCTTCCGTTGAAAGAGACTAGATTTTCATTTCGATCCCTTTTAGACGTAATCAGACAAGATTGGGTCTTTGATACATTAAATTCAACGAGATTATTTTTACCCCAAGAGAAAACACTCTCGAGGTAACCGTCCATTCTTTGCTTCAAAGCCCTACGAGCTGTCGGAGTTTGTGAGCCCTTTGGGTGCTTGTCAAACAAAAAGCTATCATGAACTGTACTGTCATCCGCATAACAGTGAATTGGTGCACATGACAAAAGATCAAATTAATTAAAAAGATTCAGTGGCGGACTAACGAGGGGGGGGGGGGGGTCGGCCTCTGGTCCCCGGGGCCTACTTCAGCAAAACTTTGAATGCGTTTTTCTCGAAACTTTTTAAACTCGTTTTTCAATCTGGTTAACAAGATATTTAAAAAAACTGTACATCCGCCTGAACGTATTTTTATTGCATTTGTATTTATATTTGCATGTACCAAGTCTTAAACTGTTCGAAAATCCAGTGTCTATGGCACCACATAGGGGAATTTTGAATTTAAAAAAAAAAAAAGAAAAAATGTCGAAACAGCGAATTTTATTTTCGAGTTTTTATGGAAAATTTTCAGCTTTCTTAAAAAAAATAGAAGGGGGCCCTTTCTAAAAAATATCCTTATCTGGTGCCGTAGTGACTTGATTTTCTAACAGTTTAAGACTTGGTGCATGCAAATCGGATGTATAGTTTTTCAAATATGTTGTCAATCAGATTGAAAAACGTAGTTTTGAGAAAACGCATTCAAAGTTTTGTTCAAGGATAATTCAACATACACACTGTTTAAAACGGTTTAATATAAAATGAAATTTATATAATCAAAGATAAAATGGAGTATCGCCGTGAATTTTTCGAATTTCCTTAAAACATCTTATTAACAAATACATCTTTTAAAAAAGGAAATAAAAAATAAAAGTAAATAAATTATACAGTGCCCTGGTACCCTAAAACCTTGTTTAGATTTTGATCAAGGGAACACGGAGATGTTTGGAGGCACCCCAGGACCAGATGTTTGGAGGCACCCCAGGACCAGAGGCCCATGTGAACTGATTAAAAATCTTGTAAAATTACATCAACTTTTACTAGGGGGAGGGGGGGGGGGGCTCATTCAGCTTTGCCGCCCCGGGCCTCTGACGGGCTTAGTCCGCTACTGGTGCATGAAATGCTTGAGGTGACTAACGCTTTTAAGTTGATAAGGATTAATACTGTATCCGTCTAAATAACTTTCCAATTACCGCATTGCACGTGACAATTTTTTCAGAAGATAGAATGGGTGTAGTAAGCTATCCATAAAAGATATGCCATCATGGACTATTTTGAAGATCTACAAATGAGGAATATCCCTCAATGCATTGTTTTGTTATATCTCAAAGGGATTAGGCAGTGTTTTCGATGAAAGCTCCCAGGCCGCTTGACTTTATGTTATGTTTCGTTATGTTTCAACCAATATACACAAATCATTGACAAATTATATACTTAAAACTTCCTCACGAAACACTCTATCTATTGGTGAAAACCGCATGAAAATCCATTCAGTAGTTTTTGAGTTTATCGCGAACAGATAGACAGAGAGACGACGCGGAGGACTCTAATTTATAATATGTACAGAAGATTGCGATGGGTACAGTAAGCTATCCGTAAAAGATAGATATATGCAATCGCAGACTTTTTTGTAGATCTATAAAAGAGGAATATCCCACCATGCATTGTTTTGTTACATCTCAAAGGGATTAGGCATAGGCAGTGTTTTCGATGAAAGCTACAAGGCGACTTGACTTTTTCCGACACTTCTAACAATTATCGCCATGTTTCAACCAATTTACACAAATCATTGAGAAATTATATACATAAACCTTCCTCACGTAACACTCTATACATTGGTGAAACAGGAAGAAAATTCGTTCAGTAGTTTTTGAGTTTATCGCGAACAAACAGGCGGACAGTCAGACAACGCCGAGGACTTTAATTTATAATATGTAGAGACGTAGAGATGTAGAGATTCGGTTGATAATATGTGCGTTAAGAAAATGAAGATAATGTTGGTAGTTCTTAGCCGAAGTATGATACAGTTAAAAGTGACTGAATTGGACATAGGCACCTTAGCTCAGTTGGTAGAGTTGTTGCCATGAAAGCAGAAGGTTCTACGTTCCAGTCCCGGAGGTGTCCTCATTTAATTAAATATTACAATTTGAGATTTTACTCTTAAAGTTAAAAATAAAAAATCCTCCTAGATTTGCAGAAAAGTCAATAGATGTCGCATATTAAAAATAAAATGGTTAAAAATTTATCCAGACACTATCCAGATAGCATTTAGTTCGGGTTTGAATCTTGCAATCTATATAAAGATAGCAGCCAAAAATATGTGCGTGGAGAAAATGAAGATAATGTTAGTAGTTCTTAGTCGAAGTATGATAAAGTGAAAAGTGACCGAATTGGATATAGTCACCGTAGCTCAGTTGGAGAGTTTAGAGTTGTTGCCATGAAAGCGGAAGGTCCTCCTGGGTTCGAGTCCCAGAGGTGTCAATATTTTTTTCTGTCTTCAGATTTTCGACTGAGTTTTGATAATATTGTCTTCATTTAATAAAAAAAATTACGAATGTTTTTACTTGCGTTTGTTATTAGTCAATTTTCGTGGACCAACTTCATTCGAAATTCTACGAATGATCAATGGTGAATTGTGTGCAACACATCGAGAAACCTGTGTGTTTCAAAAAGTGCTACAAAATTGTAAATTAATAATTTGGGATGAGGTTACGATGGCGCACAAGCGAGCATTAGAGGCACTCGATCGAACATTAAGAGATTTGCGTTGCAATCAGAACCTCTTCGGAGGCGCGATGGTTCTAATGGCCGATGACTTTCGCCAAACGCTGCCAGTTAATCCCAGATCAACAGCTGCTGATGAAATAAATGTTTGCTTGAAGGCATTAAATTTATGGAGATACATGAAAAATCTCAAGTTAACAATGAATATGCGAGTGTCGTTACAAAATTACGTATCGGCGGAAGACTTTGCAAATGCATTAGTAGACATTGGCAATGGAAAAATTCCTGTTAACACCTCTACTGGCCTCATTTCGTTTCCACCGATTTTTTTTCAATTCACAACGTCAAAGGAAGAATTAATATCGAAAGTGTTCCCAAATATGGTGTGAATTATAAAAACCATGCTTGGTTGAGCGAACGAACCATTTTAGCAGCGAAAAATAAGGATGTAGAAGATTTAAATAGAAAAATTCAGAGTCAAGACAAATGCATTCGCTTAAGTCGATCGATTCCATTATCGATCCAAATGAAGTAGTCAATTATCCTACTGAATTCCTAAATTCATTGGATTTGCCAGACTACCGCCACACAATTTACAACTGCAGATTGGCTCTGTGATAATTATGTTACGCAATCTGACTCAGTTAAAATTGTGCAACGGAACAAGACTCGCTGTTAAAAAATTATGTAAAATTTGATTTAAGCTACTATAATCATAGGAAAATTCAAAGGCGAAAATGTGCTTATTCCAAGAATACCAATGATGCAGTGGCGTAGCGTGAGGGGGGGGGGGGGGCGGCAAATTTTCACAATAATAATAAAAATATTAAAAAAATTTAAACCATTTCAAATCATTATTTGAAAATGTTTTACGATACTTTCGTTTACGAATCCAATTCTTTTTTTTATTATTTATTAAAAAAAATATCAATAATTATATTTTTTTAAGCTGCAAATTTCGCAACTCGTAGGAAAATCGTACGCATATTATGAGAGTAATACTAATTAAAGCTCATAACTCGCAAACAGATTCACTCTTAATTAAAACCAGAATTGTGTTCAGAATGTATTAACGAATGAATTTCAGTTGTGTACTCATCTGTTGATACATTTCGAAAGAGACCATTATTTATTCGAAGTGCAGTTATAAAATTCTAGTTGCAGACTATGTATATGCTGCCAGAATCAAAGAGAAACCATTTTCATATTCTGAGTGTAGTTTTAATTCGCCAAGTACAGATTTAATTTTACCCGTCTAATCACAGGAGACGCAAATTATCCCACACATTTAATTTTAATATAAAATTGTGAAATTATCTACCTCACATTTAATTTTAAAATAAATTTTGTGGTTGCGATAAAAAGTTGAGATACAGTTTTATTACATTTTTTAAAGAAAGGGAATCTGTATTTAAAATTTTAAGTTATTCCATTTTAGGTATGTACTTTAATTCGAATATTCGCAGGCAATCTTACAAATGTATTTTTGAGCCAATCCACATTTACAATATCAAAATTTTAATATTTAGAAACAATAGTGTTCAAATTAGCACGTCGGAAAAATTACTACATCTAGATTTTAGAACAATTTTGTTTTTTAAAATGGGATAAAAAAAACAATACAAAGGAACATTTAAAATGCATGGGAAGAACCGGAAATTTGGTGCGCAAACATTGACAGGCAAAAGTTTATAGATATTTTTTCTTATTATTCGAAGGGTTGAACCAGTTTTCAGAATGTGGAATTCCATTGGAGGATTCATCTGCTGACACGATTCAAAGGAAAACATTATCTTACTCGAAGTTCAGTTATAAAATTCTAGTTGCAGACTCTGTATCCTGTATGTGCTGCCAGAATCAAAGAAATACCCTTTTCATATTCTGAGTGTAGTTTTAATTCGCCAGGTACAGATTTAATTTAAACCAGTACAGAATGTAAAATTCCAGTTGGATTCATCTGTTAACACATTTTGAAGGAAAACATTATATTATTCGATGTGCAGTTATAAAATTCTAGTTGCAGACTATTTATTTAATGCCCAAATCAAAGAAAAACCATTTTCATGTTCTGAGTGTAGTTAGTTCACCGCATACAAATTGGTTTTGTGTGCAAAATACAACGATAAATTAAATAACGAGTTGCAGATTCATCGTGCATCGAGGGAAGTTTTACATTTGAGTTTCATAATGCTGTAAAATTCGGAGAAATTGATTGTTGTGTGTGTGACTATTATTTGGGGACTCTAACGCAGTATCAATCAATCAACTTTGAAATAGAATTTGTAAACATGATTTTCGTTGAAATAAATTTGATTATTAAAAAATTCGGGTCGTATATAAATAGGTCGTAATAAAAAAAATTGATTTCCGAAAACAGCCCCCCCCCCCCCCCAGCGTGTATTATTTCTTTTCTCAGTCGCAAATACCTTATTCAAAAAATAATTGAATAATTTATGTTCCATTATTCAAAAATTAATTTACATTGTTTTTTAAAATCTTATTCAATCACCTCTTGAAATTAGGTACCTGCCTAACTCTATGATAAAATAAACGGCGAGTTATATTAATAAATATTTTATCATAACAACGTGTAACATTCGATATATGGAATTATTGATAATCCAACTGATTTGAATTTACCGGAAGTGTTACATTTCCTTAATCCGCGACTGTACAGTCTGTACACCGCCAGTGTGAAGCCGAGGCGGGCTAAATAGTAAATCAAGTCTTTCAGGAATTTCGAAAATATACACGAAAAAAAAATATGGCGGTACGAAGTTCGCCGGGTCAGCTAGTGAAGTAATAAATAAACATTAAAAAAATATACCCCTTTATGGCTAGACTATTTTTGACGTTTTGAATGATCAAAATTTTTTTCATTCTTATAAAATTATGCACAAAATAAATAAAAACCACTTTGGCGCTTACTTGCCTCATGCAAATACATAAGAACGCTCGATTTAAATTTTTGAAGGCGTGACAATCGAAATATTTCTAGCGTTTAATACTAAACAAGACATACATTATATGGGCTTTTATATAAATACAGAGGAAGATAACAAGATGTTCTAATTTATTTCAAAATATTTTGTCAATTTACATTTTTTTTTCCATAATTTGCTTTTTTAATTTGAGCTTACTGTACCTACAACCGCACATATTAACTTTTGTTTAAAATATTTTTTCTCTAATATATTTTTTATACCTACTTACCTACTCTACCCGTAGACGCCTCAACATGATCCTGAACATCGACCATGGGCTTCGGCCTTGTACGGCCGTTGAATACATCGAAAACAGCTGTTCCCACGCAAATAGTCATGAAACAATATAAAATATTCGGTTGCTGTAACGTAATGATAACGAACTGAGTAGGTTGGTAAGTTCATGCAGCGTTTTTATTTATTTTGCATCTCAATTAATGTCATAACACCTTACAAAGTCGCAAACGCACGTTTCTGTATTAGCTATATCTATATGATTAAAATTTGAACGAATGGACAATGGACCACTCAGAGTGGTGGTAGGTACATGGTACCTATAGACATAGATAATGTTGGTAATATTATGACGCAAGAAGAAACGTTAAGACATTTTCCAGCAAAATCAGCTGCGCTTGCTCAATGTGCCCACCTTTTTATACATACAGAAAAAAAATGTAGGGCTGTACATCGTGAGCTGCATTATCGTACATTTTTTAAAATAAATAAAAAGCGAGATGTTTCAAATTTCTTACCCGAATATGTTTCCCGCATGCACGACACATGTATTGGTTCCAAAAAATTCTTGGTATTTATAATATCCACAAAAAATATTTGTTGATGAAGAATCTACTTAATATTTTTATTTATTGATAAAAAATAGCAAATAATAACACAGTAAACGCAGATAGCCTTTATTTCCTTAAAGACTGTGAGTAAAAAACAACCAGCATATTTTTTATAGGCAAGACACACTCGCCGTGGTAACAATTCCAAAACTTTAAAAAAGGTAGTCATTCACAGAATAAAGAATATTTACATGTAAGTCACTAGTTATAAGTATAAATCTTAGTTTTGTAAGCCAGTTTTATTAATCAATATACCTATATGATCAAAGAAAGTGCACGATGTGCCGCTAAAACTCAAAAATGAGTCCCGGCACGTTCAGGGGAGTTATATGGTGTGGTAGCCCTCCATGAAGAAGGTTCCCGTTTTTACCTGAAGGGCATGCTTTTGAAGATATAAGAGCTGGAAGTTTTGCCCTCTAGAAATTTCTAAAACAGTCCAAAAAATTCGAGAGCATTCCACAACATTCTAGAACATCCCAGAACATTCTGGAATGTTCGTGAATAGTCTGGAACGTTCGGGAACATCCCAGATCATTGTAAAACATTCCAGAACACTCTCGAATGTTGCGTAATGTTCTGGAACATTGTGGACAATTCGAAGTTCAAAGCCTTTTTGGGTGGGACTACCTATTGATAAAGCAAGATCCGTCGTGGGTTCGAACGTCAGTCCATTGTCATATCAACTCCCTGAGCGAAGCCGGGTACCCCGACTACTTCTATTATATTATATTTATTTATAAGCGCCCTTGAGGTTCTATACAAATCAGCCAAATATTATTATTATTAACATCAGTAATTCTACGAACCTACTTACAATGAAATTTAATAGAAGGTTTTTAAAAAATCTACCTACCTAGTCATCGACCAATAAGGTCTAGTGAAGAGAAATCTCTACTGCCCACCTACACTGCGGGGTTTAGCGAAAGGAACAGGTAAATCATTTTAAGGCGCCGCATCCCCGCTCAAAAAGAAGAAGATGGAGAGATATGTAATTACGAATATTGGACAGAGCGCGCTAATATTTTAAACGATAAAATTGAAGCGAAAATTGTGAAAATGTTTAATAAAACACGACTCGTTTAAAATAGAGGAAGGAGGCGTCTTAAGTATCATTTAAAGAATAATTGTGATTTTTTCACAACTATTATAATTGGTAAAATAAGTGAAATGAACGTGTTTATAATAATTTTCGGAGCATACTTTGCGATTTTTTTCTATCGAGGGAATTTCATATAATTTGCGTTTCGGCGTGGAACGCGTCTAGGTATTATCTTAAAAAATAACGTATATTTTTTTAAGAGCTTAAAAACTTCAAATGTTTAAGGGAGATATTGTAAGAAATTGGTAGAAATTCGGGTAGCGGCGGCAAGAGACCCTTGGTTTTGTAGTGCCTTAGGTACCTACTGGACGGATAAAAAAGTATGTGTTTTAAATAGTTTTATTTATTTTAAATAGTTTTTTTTGTTGTTCAAAATTAGGAGAATAAAACAAAAATAAAAACATAAAAAGAACATTGTCGAATTGAAGCACGAGTCTATTTCATATATTTAGGCATTTGGGGGATGAGAATAGGAATTCAAGCGTGTCCATGTGGTGACCGGCCAACTCAGAATGAAACCAACTCAGAACCACCTCAGAAAGGTCAATAAGAGTGATGATAAAAAATTGGTTAAATAGGTTAAGTTGTGTTAGGGTTACCGGCTATTTTAAAATTATTTTTCCATAGCTTTTAAAGACCTTTCTGAGGTGGTTCTGAGTTGGTTTCATTCTGAGTTGGCATGGAACCGTCCATGTGACCATGTAGATTTAGATTTTATTTTCCAAAGACCCACGAATGTACCTATATATATATTTTTTAAATTTTAATATACATTTTTTTAATTACATTTAGGTAGGTACCTAATCTGATAAGGGAGCCACGATTCTTACTTTGAAATTGATTTAACTAATAAATAATAAAATATTTGTGAGACAACACATTTTGTTAGCTCAGCCCTAGCGAATCGAATAATAATCGGCTGCGTATACTACCAAACTTGCAGTCAATCCATGACACTTTTATTAAAGAGGCAAACAAGAATCGATAAATTATGAAAGTATTTTTAAAAACCTCGTTAATAATGTAGGTAATAAGTTATAACTATCGCGTTGTGTAGATTATCAATATTACCATAGGATTCGTAATTGTAATATGAGCATTGTTAGATTCGCGACATTAAATTAATTTTATTTTCATTATTGCCCAAGCGAGCACAGCGAAGACCTGTTTTAAATCGACCGTTTAGCATTTCATCTGCCTGATAATTTACTTGTACGTTCCGTTTCCAGTTTCGAAAACTCTCCTGCATCCACTTTATTATTCAAGTAAGCCATATAGGTAATTACAACTTTTTTTAATTAAAAAGAAAGATAAACATTACCGGGTTACGAATAACCTGAAAATATTTGTAAATCTCCTACAACCACCACAATAAGCGGAAAAGGTTGGTTGTGTTGTGATGGAGGACTCAGTTAGCCGAGGAATCGAACACGGGACGCGTGGACGGGGTCCAAACGCGATTCCAACTCAGCCACTGACCGGTCAAACTTTTATTTTGACTAGATGGCTAAAGAGTATTTAAATATTATGGTACCTACCTACCTGCCTGAAGAAAAATTGAATTAAAAATTGTCATTGAGGTAGTAACGTTTCTTTGCACAAATCGCATAATTCCTTATTTGAAATTGAAAACTTTCAAAAAATATAATATAAGGTATATAATTAAGTACCTCCTTACAAAACTTGTGATTTCAGGGGTAATTTTTATTTTTATCCATTAAATTAATAAAGATATAATTAATTTTTGGGCGCGAAGTCTAGGTACTGTTCACAGAACTACCAGTTTTATAATAAGTATTATTATATTGCTAGATCCCACGAGTTATAAAACTTATTTTAGGTAGGTATCTTCATTATAAAAGGTACGTAGGTAAATACTTACTAATGAAAATACACAGAACTTTCGTTATCACGAAACCGTGGTTACTCATAAATGGTGTTGTAAAATATAATTTATTGTTAAGTGAAACGGGATATTCGTAATTTTAAGTTTTTTTTACCTGTTCATGCAGCATGTACGAAATAGAAACAGACCACCCAAAGAAGGCTGACTGTACACGCCTCACCTACCTGTTAAACAAATTTGAAGGCTCACATCGCGGATTGTCTTCGCGAACGGCTGCGAAATGAGCAACTAATAATATTATTAGATTTACTTGTGATTTCTTGCTATAGGTACTTACCGAACACAAATTCGAACAATCGAAATAAGTACCTAATATTATATTCTAATACGACAGTTCTAACAAGAATCGCCTTCTGCACCTTCTGTGAATGTTTTATTTGTGCGCCTTCTGCTGTAACGATTCAAAATTATGAATCTTGCACACCAAAATAAAGTGAATATTAGTCATTAAAAATTTAATGAGTGTGAAGTTCCGTAAATTAAGTCGTGTTATTATCTTAATTGAAGTGTAGATTCACCTGTGCATTCATAATTTATGCGATTCTACTCAGGAAAAAAGTCCTTGAAACTGGTTACTTATGTTGATATGTATACTGCCAGTATTTGGTGAAATAGGTTTCATATCGTACAAATATGCCTAGAAAGTTATTAAAGTTTCTAATTCTATTTGACAATACATCGTTGTTGTATTTTCCGGGTCAATTTCTGTCTGGAAGAGTGTTGATTGAACTACAAGATGATACTCCTGCTCTGGGTGTGTACATTATAATATTACGCTGAATTGATGTTTCTGACCCACTTAACTGTTCACAAACAGTTCTAATAAGCAACTAACTATAAAACTCCACTCACATTATTTCTAATTACATAAAAATAATAAATGCTTTGGGTTGCTTCCTTGTCCTTGCAACCATATTATTCGGTTGACAGATTACTAATGGTGGGTAGATCGATTACAATATCATGCCAAAATATGAAAAAACCTGTTCATTTCAGACCTTTTATAGCTATACCTTACAATAAAAGACCTGTAAAATATTCTTTAAACCCATTTCTGATATTTTAGCATAATATATTATAAATAATAAACTTATTTCAATCTGATTTTGTTATTATGTAATAGCTACAATTTGTGATTTCAGGACTCCATTTCCATGTTGTGGGAGAAGGGGTGGTGCGCGTTAGGTCTGCGAGACAGGAGCGAATTTATGACAAGGAAAATTACATAGACTTCCGCATGAGACTATTAGGCGAGCCAGGTAAATACTTCCATATTATAGGTACTTATACTTCCATATATACGGTTGTTCTAAATATATACCAATGCACCAAGAGAATAAAAAATGTTTTATTCTGTCGGCACACTTAATTAATTACCACAATAAATTTATTATTTATTATAGTCCACACATGCCTTCTTAAGAACATTCTATCATAATAAGCTGTCCAATATAATAAATTAGCTATGGCCACAAAGATAATTCTCTTATTTTTTCAGACTTTACCGACGTAGTAATTGGATAATAATACATGTTGTTTATTTATTTTCTGGCATTATTGTAATTAGTTAGTTTGGCTGGAATATATTGTCACCTGGCAATAAGGCCTTCTTTATACTATTATAATAAATGAATGGTACATTCCAGTTCTAGTAAGATGTTTGTAATGTTGCCAGGTCAAGGTCCATCTCTGCTATCTCCAGGAATTCACAGTTTCCCCTTTAAGCTTGGTCTACCACAAGGTTTGCCCTCTACTTTCCTGGGGAAGCACGGATGGGTGCAGTACTTCTGCAAGGCGGCCCTCAGAGAACCCAATGGTCTGACCCACAAGAACCAACAGGTGTTCATTGTCATGAACCCCATAGACTTAAACTTGGAGCCACCAATACTTTCGGTAAATATTCCACACTACACTTGAATCAGCTGTTGGTGCTAGTGAGCTGGCTGTCAATCTTTGTTTATTCCTATGCAGTGACTAAAGTTTATTGATAATTGTAAAATGCCTAAATGCCTCGTTAATGTCAAAGGTTTCCAAGCGATGAATAGTTAAGAAAAAAAGTGATTGCGCTATAAAAAGAGTTAAATTTGAACCGATAAAAATATCTCGTATTTGACATAAATATATTGTTCCCATGGTACGAATAACTTGACAGCATTTGAATTCCTCCTATGAGCAAAAAAATGATGCTTGTGCAATGAAGGAGGACTTAGTTAGCAGAGGATTTAAGCCGGGTGGGAACCGACGCTTTGATCAAATATTACTATTTCAGTAATATTTGATCCCGTGGATTTGCAGTATTGATAAAAATATTAAATTTCCATCAAAAACATGCAATTTTGATTTGAACATGCTTACAAATACGCAAATCACGCTGTATACATTTCGGTTCAATGGAAGCTTTTCTAAAAAGTTATCGCACACTTTTCCTTAATGGTTATTGCACACATATCAGCTCGGCAGGGGTATGAAGTTTCACACTAAGAATTCTGAACGGCTCGAGCTGAGGAAATGCTTGTCTAGTGTACAGGTTATATGTGTGCGACCAACTCAAAGCATTGTTTAAAACAGGGAAAGTAGGACTAGGTTTTTTTTTATGATTTTCATGAATTTTTTTGGTATGGAAAAAATGTATATAATTTATTGAAACTTTGAGGTCATTTTAAACATCTATTTAAGAAAATATTGTGAATTTTTTGAGGCATTTCTTCGGAAAATTAGCTACCCATCGAACGTCACCATCAGACGTAGCTATTTTTGTGCATTCTGGAGGCCACAGTTTTCATCTCAAAGCAATAGGGTTTTGAATTTAATTTAAGAACATGTGTCTCTTCTATGTAAACCTAACTTTTCTCAAAAAAATTAAAATTAAATTTTTCCAGGTAAGTAAACAGGAAACATTGATTTTTTGCCATGTTTTTTTTGCAGTTAAATACTATGGACAATGATATTATTACGAATTTAGGTTCACATAGGGCGTAATTATTAATTATATAAAGAAGATATCTGAAAATTTAAAAAATGATTGGTTAAAAACTTTCTGAGCTAGAGTACACACAAATTTAAAAAAAGTCCTTTTGAGAAAAACGCGTTTCAAGTTTACCACGTGGTTCGGCACAAGGGAGAAAGCTCACTTAAACACCCTCATAACACCAGAACGAATTGAAATTTTTATTTAAAACTTTGGGAACATATTCTTAAATAGTTATAGTAACAATTTATGAAATTTAAAAAAAATAAATTTTGAGTCATCTACATGTATTTCCCCCCTTAAAGTGACTGCAAATGTTTCAGCAAGCATTCCGCTGCGAGGTGGAGCACCGACTGGGCGTGGGCTGTGTGGGCGGCGGCGCATTGAGCTGCCGGGTGTCGCTGGACCGCGGGGGCTACGTGCCCGGCGAGAGCATCGCAGTCTCCGCCACCATTGTCAACTCCTCGCGAACTACGGTCAAGAGCACAAGAGCAGCTCTCACTGAGGTTGGAAAATCAAACCCATTTATTTCATCATCTTGGGTTAAACGGCACCTCTCACCACACCATAACCCCTAGTCTTTATTAATAGCAGTTTTCCAGCCAGTTGAGGCAGTAGACGTATTTTGATTTTCTTCATTATTTCGAACCTATGTGCTTCTTGGGTACTTCTCCATTTCTGAAGAAGGTTGGAAGCCATCATTGTTCATTTTGATGATACTTAGTCATGCTTAAAATTCTGTTATAAATGCGCTCAATATGGCCTTCAGTTCAATGCAAAATATACAATATGGCCATAAGATAACAACTGATCAGTCTTTGTATTATTAATATTACAATTTGTTTTTCTACCTTTTTCACTAGAAATCTTGGTGACTAATTATTTTTAGTGGAAACATCATGGGAATTTTTTTAAATAAAATGTTAAATATAGCACTGATGTTAACCTGAGGGGTTACCCTCAGGCCTTGGGCCTATTTTGTCGGAAGGTCAAAATATTTCCACTTTGCAATAAAATCCAAATAAATGGAATATTTCTGAACGCATTCGATAACTAAATTTCTGTTTTTGAAAGATGATGAAATATGCTTTCAAATATTATAACTCGAAATAAACATATAATTTAAAAAAATATATAAATATTACACGCAAACATAAAAAAGTTTTAAAAATTAATGATAATGAAAAAAAAAAAAGAAAACACATATTTTATTAGACAAATGCATTCTCCTGCCGTTTCATGTAAAAATAATTAATAAAAAATTCTTAAAATTTTTTCGAATTGTGTTCGGAAAGTACATTTTAATTATTTTGTGGTTATCTTTCAGATTTGAATAATAAGGAAGTTGAATGAAAAATATTTTGACTTATATAAAAAATTTGTTCATGTAGATCAAAAAATATCGATTCTAAATATATTTCTGTATTATTATACTTAGAATTAATAAAACATTCATAAAAAATGATTAAAAAGCTGTAAACTAAAAACGCTTCATGATTAGTCGAAAGAATTCTGACATCATCTGTACACCAGTTTGTACGAATCATGATTGTGCATCTCTTTCTATTACATAAGAGATAGTTTTTTTTATGGTGAGAGAGATATAGCCCAAACAGTTTTGCTTGCTATCTTGTTATTAGTATTTTTAGTTTAAATAAAGCCTCGTTGAAATTTAGTGAGTTTACAAGCTACTAGCTGGGAAATTCACTATCTGTTAGTAAACTCGCTCAGTGTAATCCTATTACTAGCTAACTAGCAAATTGTGGACAATCTACGAAAAAAGTTGAAATGTGGTCAACTTTGATCGCTACGCCACGAACAGCTGATTTCGTTACTTCAGATTTAGTGGTAGTCGTCATTCTTGCTACTGACTAGCGTGTGGCCCTAGCTGCGAATTCAAGTATTCTACAAAATGTCGAGAGAATTGGTTCAAGCAGGAATCGTTATTCAAAAACTCTTAACTTTAAAAATGAATTTAACTATGAAATCTTGATCAATTTTTTTTTTTAAATACTATTAATAAGGAACTCCAGTGAAAAATATTATGGCTTTAAAAAAATATGTTCATATAGACCAAGAAACGCTGATTCTGAATATATAAGTTTTATTTCATAATATTAAATGCAGAGTTTTTAATAAATTATTAAAAAGTGCATTTTTAAACCTCTTCGGAAAACACAGCGTTAAGTTGGCATTACTGAAATGGTTAACCGTGACGTCACAGTTAACCTGTCACCTGTGTATTGTATTGTATTGACATTTGAAATGACTTGAAGTGCACACGTACCTATGCAATTCAACATTTCGTGTTTTGGTTTATTTTCATACTGTTTATAGAGATTTAGATAAATAATAGTTATTGTGTTTATTGAAACATAATTTAGGCCCTCAACAATTTACGAAAAGGGCTATATTTGCGGACAATCTGCAATAAATTTTGTCTATTTGAGGTTAAAGTCGTGTCCTATTTTGACATTTGCTTATGTATTTTCAAATTGTTTTTAGTATAGGGCTTTTTATACAAGTTGTTAAACACTCGTCATGATCAGTGTATTATAAATACCAGTGTTTCTGTATGTATTATACATAAAACAATGTACCGACAAAGTAACACCTGACACAAAACACGATGTCACATGTATTTGCAATGAAAGAGATGATTTATTGTTTTTATATTGCACTTTGATTAAATACAATAACAATAGCGGTGAAATGTGGACATTTTACCAATGTTTTTCTATATTAAAAGCAGTTAATCTTGAATAAAAAACACACCTCACACCTAAAAGTCATTATCCGCCATGATTATTGTGGGTTCTTCACAGTGTTGCCAACAGTTAGAAGTGAAATTTCCCTAGAATTTCACATTTACGCAATTACCTACGTAGCCACCTGATTGTGTAACACTAATCCTGTTATATGTTAATTAATATGATAATTAATTGGAAAGATATCGGAACTTGGTAAATATACTAATAATACCGTGATTTTCCAAATAAAACACTTTTTGCTACGTGAAGTAATAATTTAAAAGTACGAATACACTCACCACTGAATTAGAAACTGAATTCCAAATTAAAAAAAAAAACACTTTGCAAAATAAAAATCATAAGCAACCCGCCGCTCATTTGTACCAAGCGTGGTATTTTGAAGACCCCCCCCCCCCCCCCCGAACGTGTCACGTAGTATGGGTACGTTCCCTAATATCATTTTGAGTTGTCAGTGTTAAAAATAACATGGCATGTAAGTACATGAAAAATAATTAAGATTCATAGGAATTCCAAAAAATATATATACGTATATATATAAATAATACCAGTAATACTGTCATATGTAATAAAATTTTTGCCAGAGTTCGAAATTTCCCTAGATTTTGTCCTGATTTCCCTTATCCCAAAAAAATATTTTTCTCCCCTAGATCTAGGGAAATTTCCCTCGACATAACATCACTGATTCAAAATGACAACTTAAAAAGTAAAAAAATTAGACCACCATAGATACGGTGCGTTTCTGGGAGTCTTTAAAAATTAAAACTTTGACAATTATTTTAACTATTAAAACTAACTATAAAAATAAAAATAAAAATGCAGTTATTTAAGTTTGAAGGTCTTTATTCATTAAAAAAAAATAAAAAAATTGGACTGGAGTTCTCTATTCTTGATACATTGATAAAAAAAATTACTGGAATTCCTTATTAAAGAATTTTTAAAATTTCCATACAAAATGCTCAAGCCACGTATTTTTCGAGTCCAAATGACGTCACACACACACACCCCGCCTCTTACTGCTCGGATTTCGCTCGTTTTGGCGGGCTTAATAAAATTTAAACTTGGAGAAATAATTTCATTATGGAAACGACCATTCAAAAAAAAAAATCTAGTATTTAAGTTTGAATGTGAACATTGATAAAAATTTTTTTAAAATGGACTCAACTTCCTTTTCTAGACAATCCAATACATGGCCCGTGGAAAAGTGGTTCAGACGGAGAGAAGGGAATTGGCAGGATTATCAAGAGGAAAGATAAGGCCTGGAGAAGAGGATAAATGGATTAATGAGTTGTTGTATGTTCCTCCTTTGCCACCGACCAACCTCAGGGGCTGCCATCTTATCAAAATACAATATGATGTCTATGTGAGTAGTTGAGACGTTTTTTTCACTGTTTTCAGCTTGTGTATGTATATACTTTACATAAAAAAATTTCAGATGTTTACTGAATTGTAAAGAACACGTTTTTGTTATATTACTAAGTGATAAAACACTAACATCGGAAAGTTAACGGTAGTGATTGCTATTTGTGACAACATAGTTTAAAATCTATAAACTTCATATAAGCAATTTACCGTACCTACTGAGTGTAATCAGTAAAAACAAAAAAAGTAATTAAACATTACTAAGGCGTAAAGCAGGTAGCTCACAAATTTACTTTCAAAATGCACTGCAACATTTGCCCGGAGCCAGTAATAACAGAGGAGTCAATTTTTGTGTACTCGGCATGTAAAGGCACATTCCATCTAGCCTGTGGGGGAATTACTGAGAACAGTTTCCATAGACTCGCTCAGGAACGGCGTTCGCTACTGAAATGTAAACAGTGCAAAAACACGAAGACAACTGTGACGAGCGCTTCAAGCGTAGCTGATACTGATATTTGGAGCCGGGTAAAAAAAATATCAATAAAGGACCGTCGATCACAGCTCAGGCCCAGACAAACTTAGAAGTTCTGCAAGGGTTAGTCTTGGATAAGACGTCTAATCTCGAAAGAAAACAAAATGATATCTTGGAACAAAACAATAAAATTCTAGAAAGCATTCAATTCATTAGTGCACAATACGAGGACTTCCTAGGAAGGATCCGTGAAATTGAATCAAGGAATGAGGAGCTTACAAAAAAGAACATCAATTTGGAAGCCAGGATTAATGTACTGGAGAACTGTCTTGAATTCCAGGAGCGGGCTCTGAAGGCCAAGAACTTAGAAATCAGAGGCATACCAGAAAATAAAGGAGAAATACTACAAGATGTCATTTTTAATATATGCCAAAAAACTAAGTCGAACATCCAAATCAAAGACAGACGCTATTCAGCAAAAAAAAAAAATAATATTCACCCGAGAGAAATTATAATCAAACTAAAATCGAACATAGCCAAAGAACAGCTGTTAGCGGATGTGAAATCATACAACAAAAACAACCCGAATTTGGAAGACAAATTGAATACTTCTAACATTGGAATTGCGGGAAAGAGGACCAGAATCTACGTCTCCGAACAGCTGACATTTCGAGGCAAGCAACTATTTTGGAAGGTTAGACAAGAAGCGAAAATGCGAGGTTACCGTTTCACGTGGTCGAAGGCGGGGCAGATATATGTTAGACGGGACACGGGGTCTAATGCAATATGTATATCTGATGAAAGCAAGCTCGCATCTATGTGATGCAACTGAAAGAATCGTACTACCGAGGTATGTACTGTCTCGCTCGTTTCCAGGTATATGCAATAAATCATTAACTCGGCAAAATAGCGAATTTACCAGTCTTTATTATATTATTAACCAGGATTTATATAGTTTATAGTTAATTAAATATTTCACTTACAAAGAAGGTACGAGCACCCGTCTCGCTCATTTTCACTTGTTATTTTGTTACCATACATATATGTAATAATTTGTTATCACGATGTTTCAGCGACTTTAAACATTCTGCATTATATTACCAAATCACTGTCAAATTATCTCCATATACACCTATCCATGCAACCATAATGGGAATAGTTTTTAAATTTAATAATATATTACAGGAACACTGTTCGCTATTCCACATACAACCTACATTTAATTATGTTTGATTTACCTTGTGATATTGGTAACCTTTCTAAAATATTGACACTTTTTTGAATTCTTTACAATCAATCATCAACAGTTCAAAACAATTAGAACGGCAAATCATTTTAGGAGATTTAAATATTAATACGATTCCTGAGTACCACCGTCAATCTGAAGATTATCTATGTCTGCTTACGGAAAATGGGTTCATACAGACAATTAACAGCCCTACCCGAGAACAGGGTACAAGTAAATCTTGTCTAGACCATATTAACGTTAAAAAAATTAAACATATCGAATCATTTGTTATCCACACCTCAATTTCTGACTACTACACTACAGCTCTCTGCTTTAAAAATAAACCTCCCACTGCAGCCAAAATTAAATACACACCTCGAATAAACTACTTCAACCTACTTGAGGACTTAGATTCAGAAAAATGGGAAAACGTTCTAGACCAAAGGGATCCTGATTTAGCAATGACGAAATTCATCACCAAGTTACACGATTACATATCTAAACACACTAGTAACAAACTCATATCTAACAAGCAATTAAAACTCACGCCATGGATCACCCCTGGCCTTGTCAAATCAATCCACAGGAGGAATCAACTCCACAAAACGGCGAATAGGAGCCCAGAGAATATTATATTACAAACTCGCTATAAAAAGTATAGGAACTTGTGTAAAAAATTAATTACATCGACTAAAGAAAACTACTTTAAAAAAATTATTTACGAAACCAACTATACGGCAAAAACGCTATGGGAAGCTTTTCGTATTACAACTAAAACCAAAATCAATAAATCATCTGAAATTAAATCATTGAACATTGATAACACTATCACGTCAGATCCAAAAAAGATGGTAAATTTTGCAAATAACTATTTCGCGTCAGTGGGTATAACACAACTGAAACTGATCTTGCTAAGATAACTGGCTGTAATCTCAGTCATAAAATAGATAACATTCGAACTACATCACAAGAAGTGATGAAAACAATTGACGAACTTAAGTCATCCAATGCGTGTGGCCCAGATAAGATCTCTTAAATCTGTTAAAAAATATAAAATCTGCCATAGCATCACCGATATCGTTCATTTGTAATCTAAGCTTTAACTCTGGAAAATTCCCCAATCATTTAAAACAATCAATTGTTATTCTACATCACAAAAATGGGGATAAATCACTACCGACCAGTTTCTTTGATCAACTCTGTGTCTAAAATTATTGAGAAGATTTTTAAGAATCGGCTCAGCCTATACCTAGAAAACAATAACATCCTTTCCAATAGTCAATACGGTTTCCGTACAGGTTTAGGCACTGAAAATGCCATTGCTAAATTGACAAAAATTATCTCTAATAACATAGATAGAGGTAGAAAATGCATTGCGCTCTTCCTGGATCTAGCAAAAGCATTCGACACTATCTCTAACAAAATTCTGAAGAATAAACTACAGCGCATCGGTATACAAGGTCAACTCTTCAATTGGTTGTGTAGCTATTTAGATAACAGGAACCAAAGAGTGCTCATCAACGACACTATAAGCGATTCAGCTAATATTAAATTCGGTGTACCCCAAGGAAGTACTTTAGGACCACTTCTATTCAATATATATATAAATGATCTATGTAACAGTTCCTTTGCGACCATATTATCACCTTTGCTGATGATACAATCTTACTATTTGAAGACAAAAGCTGGAATGTTGTTCACAGTAAAGCAGAAGTAGGATTAAACAAGGTCAAACAATGGTTAGACAATAATCTCCTCACACTTAACCTAGATAAAACCAAATTCATTAGTTTCAGAGCAACACAAGCAGGAGAACCAAAGGAAATACACAACATCATTATTCACCATTGTATTGACCGAACCACATGTAAATGCTTAAACTTAGAATGTGTCGAAAGTATAAAATATCTAGGAATTATCATAGATAAGTCTCTGAGATGGGACGAACATATAGTCTCAACTTCCACAAAGATTAGAAAACTTACTCATCTATTCATGTCTGTTAGAAATATTCTTTGCGTAAAAGATCTGAAACAAATGTATCATGCCTTGTGTAACTCACTGCTAGAATATGCATCCTTGGGATGGGGCGGCTGTTCCAAAACAATAATTGATCCCTTAGCAAAAGAACAAAAATCACTTTTAAGGGTCATCCTTAAGAAATCATTTAGGTATCCCAGTGAGCTATTATTTGAAGAGATAACGAGTTCTTGATGTACGGCAACTATACATAAGAAAAATTATTTTACATACACAAAAACACCGACACCTCTATCCATCCATCGATCATCACCACAACACCCGTCATGCAGGGAGGAATCCAGTAATTCCACCTACTACAAACACATCACATGCACAAAGACAATACTCCTACTTAGGGCCTAAATTGTTCAACTTCATACCCGATGCTTGGAAACTGAAAAGTACAAGCATTTTACGGAAATGGGTTAGCAATTGGCTTCTGGATATGGGGAGAGTCGAGAGCGAACATATGCTAACACAATCTCACATACCTAATATGTACTAAAAAGTTTATGTTAATGCATAAAAAAAAACTTTTGCTCTGTTTTTTGATCCGTGAAAAATAACGACTGGTCTATGATTCTTGTAAAATAACGACTAGACATTTCAAAAATAAGTTTTGTAAATTTCTATATTAATACATTGTAAATTCATATTCATATATATTTCGGTTTTATAAATGGGTAATTTCTTTTACTTAGGAAAATCAAAAATAATAGTACATTTATTAAAATTAAATAGTCATAAATGCATTGGAAATTCATATGTCAAATATTGGTGTATAAATGTGTAAATTCTAATTATGCAACTGCAAATAACCAGAAAAAAATCTCATAATTGTGATCTCCCGAAAGAAACCATTCACTTATTCGGAATGCAATTATTAATGTAATTAAATGTAATGCCCTTGTAATTTCATTGGAAAAAGTGAGTAAACATTTTTACCTAAAATATTTAATTCGAAATTGGATGGTTCCGATGGTTTCGAACTCCTGCAACTCCATAGAGAGGTACATGAGGTCGGTACCATCGATACATCGGCTTGTCATAGTGAAGCATACTTATAGGTGTTAAAGCCATGATTAATGTTGCAATTTTGCAAACCTTGGATCACTTAATTGTAAATTTTTGTTGTATTTTTATATTATGTACGTATATTTAAACGTAACCTTTGATTATATAAATGTCTATATAATCAAAGATCGTAACATATTGATATTATATATCTCACTGTACTAAATTTTTGTTGCTTATATTTTTATTTAATTTATATACTTTTTATTCCCATCATAACTTTATCTAAACTATTTGTTTTCTTATGTTAAAGATGGAGGTACTGCCTTTATTATTTATGTAAAAGCCCTCTGGGCGTAAAATAAAAGAAATAATCCAAATATTGAAAAAATCATTTTTCATATATTTGGATTATAATAATTTTAATTAATAATTTTGATTATATTAATTTCTACTATTCGAGAAATTCTAAAAATTATAGTACTTTATCAAAATTAAATAGTCATAAATACATTGGGAATTCATCTGTCAAATATTGGTTTATAAATGTGCAAATTCTGATTATGCAATTGTAAATATTCTCTAAAATGGCCTGGAAAGAATCTCCTACTTGTGATCTCACTAAAGAAAACAATAAATGCATTCAGAGTGAATGCATTTATTAATGTTCTCCAAATTGACCTTAAAAAAATCACATCTTTGCGATTCTTTTAAAAATATAAAGAAACCATCCCTTAATTATATACAATTCTTTATGTTCTCAAAAGTTGTCTTGACAGAAGCAAATTCCCGTGATATCTTGAACGAAACCATTCCTTTGTTAAGAATATTATGAACTAAATATACAATTTGGCTGTCCTGAAACGGGTATTTTTCCCAGTTGGACAGACAAAGTATCACATTGTAATGTTTTGTAATATATATGCATATGTAATTAAATAAATAAATATGGCTCTGGAAGCACGGAATCAATATCCATATCAAAATCTAGCATTATAGCCATTACAATTCAGTAATCAAGCATTAGTGTCAGTTTTGACTCTGCTCCGTTTACTATACAAGGGGCATGGTTAACTCAGAAATTTTGTATCGCCACTTCACAGGCCCTTGTAAAATGGGAGGGGTCATTGGCACAAGCCTTCCCTGTGTAAATTCCAATATTCCCACAACTATTTGTGTCCTTCAATACCAATGACAAACTTACAAATCATATAGCAATCATAATGCATATAAAAATGTCAAAAGTTAATCAATAATTTATATATATTTTTAATTTCAGTTTATAATCGAGCCAAAGAGCTTGGAAAAGGAGGTAAAGCTGCAGCTTCCAATAATGCTGGCCACATATCCCCTGACTGACGGAGAGGACACGCTAAAACCTGAGACACATTACCCGAGCACTTTACCTGTCTTCCGCCCCTGGCTGCACGATCAACTAGCACAGTAATGACCCACAACAACCACGTCTGTGTTGCAAACTACAAATGTGTAAAGTTTATGAATATTAGACCTACATACAACACAGTATAACCAGTATTTAACTTACTTATCATTATAACTTAGTTAAATACGATACCTTGGTAGTGAATACGATACTTACAAGTGAACTATTGGACTTGGACAACTCAAATATTGCAACAAATCTTCAGCCCCTACAAAGACCACCTCTTATACACAAGTCCCAACGAGATATTGTGTGACGTCATTGCTCTGGTATCTGCCGAGCGATTATATATATTTTGTGGTATCGTTATCAAGATAACGGACGTGGCCTCCTGCCAGATTTGTGATTTATTTGCTTTTTCTATTTACAACGTACATTAAATGAATAAATAATCATGCATACTTGCAGGAATTCTTGTTTAAAATGATCTAAACTAAAATATGTGACAGTAAATATGTAAAAATCACACAAATCTGACAGGAGATCACGTCCATTATCTCGATAACGATCCCACAAAAGATATAGAATCGCTCGGCTTGTCTTTTTCATTTTCAAACAAGACGTGTGCGCAACGTCGATGACGTCTGCACAAGCTCTATAATGACGGGGCTACAACTTCACAATATGCCCAATTCCTTCATAACGTTATGTGGGTACTTGTAAAAAAGCAGTGATTTTTTAAATTCTTATTTATAATCTATATATAATATATAAAGAAGTAATTCTGTGGGTTTGTTTTTTTGTACAATTCTACAGTTTTATTCAGAGACTGATGAAATTTTGTACACTTGACCTTCAAAACATGAGGTAGGCCACTGCCTACATGCGATTTTGAAAAACCACTCTCATCCCATTTTACCAGAATAAAGCCCAGGAAACGCTGGCTGCTACAGCTAGTAATAAATATTTGCATGGTTTCCACACTCATTTAAGTGTAAAATTTATGGAAAACTTTATGATTACTATACTTTGATTTATTGTTTAAAAAAGAAACAAAAAAAATTATATCGCTTTGCTAATGCTAAGTTAACATTTGATAGCGCAATATTAATTATACGAGTTCATAATATTATATTCATAATATTAAACCATGATATTACTGTAAGGGAACGTACCCACACTACATGACCTGTTCAGGGGGGGGGGTCTTCAAAATACTACACTTGGTACAAATGAGCGGCGGGTTGCTTAGGTTTTTGGTCACCAGGGGGGGGGGGGGGGAGTTAAAAATTGCAAAAAGTTGGTCGTGTAGTATGGGTACGTTCCCTAAAATATTACACAACTATATTTTATAATGTACTAACTGAGCCATACTAGTAACTAGGTTATAAAATTATTGACTTAGACAAGAACTACTAATAAATCATTGAAACTGTTAGACTATATAATAAATAATTTATGTAAGTACAAGAAATAAAACCATTAATTTGAATAGATAATATTTAAAAAAGAATATTAACATTGCCATTGTTTAAAATTTATAAAAGCAACTTGAAATATGATTATTATTTGTAATTGAAGGGTGTACTTCATCAAATCGACAATATTATGTGCTACCCATGTTAAATTACCATTTACCATGTAGATCTAAGTATATTATTTTTAATTTAAATAAACAATATAATAAAAAACCTATGCATGAAAATATTATTGTTTCATCAACCAACCAAAATAGTTACCTGAACAAATTATATTCCTACAATAAAAATATTTAATGTAAAATAATTTCAAATCTATAAACTTAATGACTGCAATTTTAGGCCCCTGTGCTGATGGAAATTTTTATTACATATACATGGTGTCCGTACACTTGCGTTATAAGAGGGAAACTGGTGAATATACATCACATTTGGGGTCGATAAACTTTTTTGGATTTGAGTTTTCATTTTCGAGTAAATCGAGTACAAATTTGGATTTTTTTAGGTAATTGAAAAAAAATCAGTTGCTACAGGGTTAGTATCAGCCGTTTATTGTCTTTTAAAAAGCATCAAATAAAGTTTTAACCCTTCAGTTGCTAAAAAAAGTTGAAAAAAAGTCCAAATACTCTATATAATAAGTTTTTTGGGGTTATCATGTGATGTAGATTTATCACATACCTAAATGATTTGTAACAGATTGGATTATTTTTGGTCTGAGCGGTTGTCAAACCTGCAAGCTGTTGTTGTAGTTTGAAAATTGGAACTGGCTATTCTTTGCACGGTAGCCCAGAGCTCAGGGTACCCTCTAGGCTGACGGTCAACGAATCCACTCGCCATTATTTCAACTGGAGACTTTAACATAGGTGATTTGAAATCAGAGATAATCTGCTCATCCTGCATCCAGACAAGCATTTTACGTAAAGTACTGATGACAAGGCACCCCAGTTCTCTCGAGGAGGAATTACTTTTGAGACATCCAGAGGCTCAGAGCCATCCTTGTAGAGGCGCAATTGGAGCAGTCTGCTCCGGGTGCCGAATACCTAACACAGCGCCCTTGAGGTTTTTATTGCTTAGAGTCTTAAAAGCACCTTTCTACAACTATACATCATTATTTGTTTTATATACATCATTATTGTTTTTACCTGCTACATCATTATTTGTTGGTTACAGTTTCACCAGGTTTCCACTTGTGCCACTAATTAGCGGACACCGTGTATTTGTACCAGGCCTATTTTCATTCACATGTTTAGGAGGATTGATGAGAGTATCTTTGTCATTGTCAAGTCACTTCATTCACATTACATAATGGACTAAACAAACTCGGATGCCCATTATTTCAGTCACATTGTATTATCATATTTTGACTATAATATGATATTGTCATCAGCTACAATAAATTGTAAAATGGCATTGACGAATAAAAAATAAAATTATATTATTCATAAATTTATGTTTATTTTATGTAATTTTATGTTAGCGGTATGCATCTTTCGATATTTATATTAAAAAAAAAAATTACTTCATATCAAACGAGAGAAAACTATAAACGATTATTATTTTCAATTGGTGAGACAATGAATCACGCCATCTTGTTAGTAACAGCGAGGTGGAGGGAAGCTAGCTGGTTGGTCCATTTGTCCAGAGCGTTGTACCTGGCCGCGCAGCGAGACTGTCTGTCCAGCTCCAGTACCTGGTTCACCTGGTCAATACGCCCACGGATTGTGCTATGAAGAACAAACATGTCCATTATATCATTACCTCATTTTATTGGTTATTAGTGTATCTGGTATATGTGTAGGTTAGTAGTTTAGTGTTTAAATGGTCACCACACAAAGAGCAATCCTAGATATCTTCTCGCAGAAGACAAATGAGTGGATTAGGAGCAAAAGGTTGCAAATGTCAGGCACATAACATAACTAACGGATCACAGTTGGAATTTCAATATCACCGCATGGCTTTCTTGATTGGGAAAAAGAAACATAAGAAGGGCCCTGACTGCTAAAGTCAAGTGTCAGCTTCAGAAGCGTGAGAGAGATTTGAAAGAGGCTTAAGTTCAAAGCTAGTGGAAGAAGAGTTTGATACACTAGACCAGTGCTCCCCAACCCCCGGGCCGCGGCCTGGTACCGGGTTGTGGCCCAAATGGTACTGGGCCGTGCGCGCAAGGGCCTGCTTAAAAATCAAAATTACATAAAAAAAATAGAACATACACAATAAAAAATTAAATAATTATCCACAAAAAAATGCAGTGGAACTTCTCATGACGACCACCTCCCATAACGAGTAATTCACAGATTTTGAAAAAAAATGCTCCCTTAACGAGTGACTTTTCGCATAACGAGCGACATTTCGCATAAAGCAAGAAGTCCCATCTTCACATCACTCACTTTTGAGCCGGGACTTCCGCTAGCACATTAGTATCGCATGTGTTCTATACTTTTTTCCAAAATTTTTGTTTTTTGAAATTTGTAATTTTTTTTCATTTATTTATTTTTAAAATTTCAGAACATGAAACAGGTTTTTCTCTACAGTGAGTCAGCATGTGGATTTAAAATTTCACTTTCGAGAACACGAATAGTCGCAGTCGGAACATGATAAAGTTTTTTCTCCACTGTGATCTCACAGTGGCTTGTGGACTATTAAATGTTCCTTTTGAGAACATGAATAGTTGCAACCGGAACATGAAGATGGTTCTTTTATTTGAGTAAACTTTTGAGTTTTCAAAGTCTCCTTTCTAGCACATAAATAATTGCAATCGGAACATACAAAAGGTTTTTCTCAACTGTGGACTTGTAGCTTGAGGACTTTTAAATGTTCCTTTCGGTTGGGGACCACTGTACTAGACCACCACGTTCCAGAATTAATTGGTTTTGGCAATGGGTAGGAATGTTAGGTCGAGTGATGAGTAGCTGTTCAATAAAAATAATAATATTAAAATGCATTGCCAACATACCTGTCTAAAATGCAGGACACCAGTAAATTTTCAACTTCTGATGCATCAATATTGAGTTCTTTGGAGATGAAGGGAATATGAATCCGGGTGTACGGCTTAATGAGCTTTATCAACACTTGTGTTCTGATATTGCGGAGCAAATCCTCTATGTGTTCTCGGATGAATGGATCATCCATGATATTATTTCTATTATGCTTGAGAATAGCTTCAAACTCGTTAATATCATTATTCTGGTAGGACACAACCAGGTTGGTCATGGCCAAGATTTCTGGATCATTCTTGTAAGGCTTGGCTTCTTGAGAATCAAATGGGTTGATACCTGATTTCATTAGCCTAAAATAATTACAAAAGCAATTCATTACAAATAACCAGGATAAAGAATGCGATTGTCATTCTCAAGATATAATGTATATGTCATAGGCCGATCGTAAAATAAGGCAGATCATGATGCGTCTAGCCACATTGTCAAGTGCCCGGCGGCAGATCGTGAAGTGCCTGATTTTACGATCAGTCTGCGGCATATATACTGTAATGCTACCAAATTAAGGCAACAAGACTTACATATTAGCCAAGACTAGATATTTCAAACAGGTTGTTCGTCGTGGGCTGCCAGATTCATCGTAATTTTTAAATGCTTCAAAGAAATCTGTGTGCGCTTTCTCAAATTCACCTTCACGAAGGTGCATTTTTCCACCACACTCTGTCAAAATAAAATAAATAAACTTGAATTAAAATTATAATCAAAACTCTTCAAATTAATTAATTAACTCTTCATAGAAAAATAGTTCAAATTGGGGGATCAATGAAGCTGGAGTGTAGCTAGCCACTCAAAACCTGGGGTAATGTAGAGAAGGCAGCACTATTAACTACATATCACAAGTGCGCCCTACTATTGATTCAGTGAATGTTGAAGACACCTCATCAGCGAAGTTTAAGTTTAGCTAACCACTCAGAAACTGGCGTACTGTAGAAAAAACAGGATTATCAATTCCATGTCACAAGTGTGCCCCACTACCGATTCAGTGAATGTTGCAGCCACCAAATAGTAAATAAATATGCAAGTGTAAAACATAATACTAAATTTAATACCTCTGATGACACCCATTATGAGGGGATGTGGGATGGCAGATTTGATGTGAAGGGACTGTTCGTAGAGGGTTTTAAGTTTCTTGTTATTCTTCTGTGCTGTGTACATTTGGATTTCCAAAGCGTATATTTCCAGCAACTGTGTTCCTTTCTTCAGATCATCTTCACCGTCATCAGTCTGAAATTTAAATTATTCTCAATATCTAATAAGATTGAATATATTCATAATACGCATTTAATAAAACGAGAGAAATAAAAAGTAATTCCACAATACTTTAAATCTTGACCTTAAATAATTTTCATGGTTGAGAATGCATTGACTAATGGAAACATTTGGGTTGCAAAACTTCCCTGAAAGCAGATGCAACACACGGTGGGGGATAAGTTTCAAGGAGGATTAAATCTAAGTTAGGTGATCTCAGAATGGGGTTAAGAATTCAATGATCCTAGCGGGGGAAAATAAAAATGATATAGAATGTTGTAATTACATCGTCTGTTGAAACACTGAGAATACCCGTGGCCGCGTCGTAATCCTGCCGGCGCAGCTAATGGAAACAAACAAAACACAAAATAGGTGGAGCTGTTAACACCCCACATTACCTATCTGTATTTCACAAGCTATTGTTACATTTACTGATGTTATGTACAATTCCCAACACAACCCCAAGCCAGAGGTCAGCTAAAGTTAAACTCAAATAATGGTATCATTATAAAAGGGTCAAGATTTATTTGTTTGGCATTATATCATATTTATTTCTCTCTTTCAAAAAAATCATGGAACTTAACCCACTGTAAATCGAACAATAGATTTTTTTAATCCATGAAATACAGATTTGAGCATAAAAATATGTCAAAATTAATGAAAAATTGTGAAATATTTCCATTTCATGAATGCAGACCATGAAAGGTATTTAATATTTGAAAATATGTAATTCTGGGTTTTTCCTGCAATTTTTATTGAAATTATATCAATTGCTACAAAGAATTTTTTTTATACCTGGCAGCTCTGATGAAGCTGTTTTAATATCTTGGCCAATTTATTAAAGTCTCCCCTGTCGTAGTACAATTTTCCAAGCTTTGTGTTTGTTTTAAACCAAAGTCTATCATTCTTGGCATCTTTAAGAGCTTCTAAAGTCGTTTCATAAAAGTCCTGCAGGAGTTCCATCTAAAAATAAAACACGCTTAAATAAAGTCGTATAATGTCACAAAATATTATAAAAAATAAAGTATGTAGGTATCGTAATGTTTTACAAAATGAAGCTTTATGACTTACATTTCTTGAAGTTGAAATATAATCCAGAATGGAATTAATTGACTTTTCTGAATGATTCCTGGTAACTGCACTTTTAATGTAGGTCAACAGTTGTTTGTAGCGATGCATCATTTGTCTATAGTTGGCCTGTAAAAGGGAAACAAGGTTTAAAAGAACCATTCTCACAAATGTGAAATATTTACTAATATATTATGTATACTATAATAAATACTTACCAATTTGAAGTTAATTTTAATCATTTGTTTAAGAGCTTTAAAACCCCATTCCCCCTTTTCCCCCCCTTCCAGATCCAAGACCTTCTGGAAGCTCGCCAAGGCATTACGCGGCTCATCTTCCTTCAGAGCTTTACTGTTGTAATACTGGTTCTCCAAATCTACATCAGGCTCAGAGTTGCTGTCTTCAGAATATTCCTAAAATATAAAGAGCGCTACATCAATATTTATTTCCTGCATGTTTTTATGTTATTTTATCAGGACACTCTTTTATAAATTGATATAACCTCAAAACCGTAAAAGATTATCTTTTATCAAAAAATTATCAGTTCAACTACTTCAAGAAAAAGTAAGGAATAATTACCAAAATTTTATTTAACAATATGCATCACGCATTGATTTTGATTGTTTGAAAATATGAGCAATTTTTGTAACTTTCATAATCCAGGGTAGGGGAAGAGTACGATTTCCGTGCCCCCTTGATTTGACCATGTATTCAGGTAGAACAGCCCAAAATAAGACAAAGAATAAAATTTTTACATATCTCGCTTAGTTTTCGAGATATCGCTTAGTTTTCGAGATATTGCTTAGTTTTCGAGATATCGATACTTAAAAGTTTCAGATTCAAATTGATTAATTTTATAAAAAGTACTGTTTTTGCCCTAACCTAACCTTACCTAACCTACCCTACCCTAACCTAACTTATCCGAACCTACCCTAACCTAACCAAACCGTATTAGAGCGCAATCTACAGTCTGTCAAATAAGAGTAGAAATCATATGAGGGCGCCACTGTAGTTCAAATGGCAATACTAAACATATAACTCATGGTGTTGATGTAAAGCTGTGTAACCTACATTTTTATAAAAAATTAAAAAGGCGTAAAAGTGAAAAAAAAAAAATTTCATTAAAATATAGCTACCCACTGATCTCAAAATTAGAATTGCGTATAGGTATATTATTATTATACCTTCACAATTTTGTGTTAACATAATGAAGAAAAACGATAATGTAATAAAATATAAAGCACAGTTTAGAGATTGCTTAGTGATAATAGCTAATATTAATTGCTTAGTGATAATAGCTTAAGCATTAGCTTAAGTACCCCGCGTTGCCTGGGTTTTAGATCATGTCTCTAATTTTAGATCTGAATATATTTAACTCATTCTGACCTAAAAGTAGTGTAACTACTCACCATTAGTGATTCTTCCTTTTTACCTACTGTTAAATTCAAATTTATGTTATATTAAAGAAAGCAAATCACATTATACAACACCATTTAATCAAATTTATAAGATACCTTAACAATAGTGCTTCTTCGAATTAATTTTTTTCTTTAAGAACAAAAAAGGTTTTTTAAATGTGACTTACAGTGTTTTATACATTCAGTGTCATTGCGATTTGAAAGAATATATGACAGTTAAATTGGTGTTGCCAGCCTACAAATTTAGTAGTTCAATTTTTAATATTTTCTACTCTTAATTGACAGACTCTATGTAGTTCAGTCGAGGAAGAAGGTGTAGAGTGCATGAACAGGAACCTAAGCGATTTCTTAAGAGACTTGTTTAGGGTGCTTAGGGTGTGAACATACTAAAAGTCCTGACGTCTAGGTGGTGAGCTAGGGGGGGGGGGGGGGGAAGGTCACAATTTTAGGATTTCCGCTTGTATCTCGAAAACGGTGAGTCGCAGAAGAAAATTTTTTTAGAATAAGTAAAAGCTCGTAAAATTATCTACAACTTTTATTCATTACGTAATTTTCGAAATCCCAGCCGTTTTTGAGTTACACGTTCCACAAATGTAGATATTTTCAAAAAAAATTATTTTAACTCACATTTTTCATCAACCATTCCTTCATATCGTCTAAAATATTCATCAAAGAAAGAAATATATTTGAGAGAAGTTGTAAAAAATTTAATTCCCCTTTAGAATATATATGCATATGCAAATTAATCTCCAACCAGTAAATATTGACAGCAATTTTAAGTTTTTTAGTAGAATGTCGTCATTTTCATAAAAAGGCTGTTTTTATCTTATTACTGACACACCACTTTTGTTTGTAACAGATTGTGGGACTTATAATAATAATATGAAATGTTTATTCATCACTAGATTTCTTTTTTTTTAAATAATTTTTTTCTTTTATCATTAATTCTATTGATGCTCAGCTGCAATTCAGTATTTCTCCTGGAAAGCAGCTGGTTTTCAGCAGGACTTGGAATTCATTTATGTTCGGAGTTTCTAAAACAATTATTTTAATGACTCTAACTCAGAGGTTCCCAAACTTTTTTTTCACGTAGACCCCTTTCAAAATTTTACTGGTTTCGGTGGACCCCCTGCTGCTACATTTCTACCATTTTCCCAAAACTCGACAAAAATTTTGAAGATTAGATCTACCGATGGAAATTTGCGTCGCAGCTGAGTTGCAACCCTAAATTCAGAGTGGTAAAATAAAAATAAAAATAGTATACTTGTATTCTATTTATTAAAATAATATGATTACAGACTTAATAGAATTAAAATTAAACATTAATAACGTACCATAACTTCAACAATACAAATCAACAACAACAAAAAATAGTCATAATTTTAAATGAGAGGATGTACTTGATGGATTGACAACAAATTATCAATATTTGGCTTCAGTTTTGTAAGGAATAACCGCAAATCTCCCCGTTCTGTGATGTTCAATCTGCTCCTTTTTTTGTTAATAGGTTTGTAATGACACTAAAACTTTTTTCGACGAGGTATGGCAAGGGAAATGCTCTCAAAAGTTTTCTCGCAATTTCCCACAGCCCAGGATTTTTTTTGGGTATTTCCGCCTACAGCCAAAATGTTTGATAGCCTTTTTTAAACTTCACCTTCAGCTCCTCATTGGTGCTAAGCTCGAGTAGCTTCTTTTGTAATACTACATTCGCCACTTCCGTTTCATCACATGGATTTATGATCCATGGTGGTATTTCCATTGTCAGTATATCTTCAGATCTATTTTTGAAGTTATCATGGAGGGAATTTAAATGTTGAGCATATGTCTAAATATCCTTATCAAGAAATTCTGCCTGTGACAAGTTTGGAAACTGGGAGAATTCACAACGACTAATATTTCAAGTCAAGAAAAGCCAAAATGACACCCTTTGTTTTTTATAAAATTTAGGCTGTCCCCTTGAAACTGCAAGTTAAGGTCAGTAATTATTTTAACAAATCTGACAAACACGCGATATCTGCTTACAATTTGATTGGGTTTTCTTTTAAATCTGGATCTTTACTTTCCAGAAACTCTAAAACTTATAAAAAAATTAGTAAAATCTTTATAGCTTTCAACAACCAGCGTACTTTCAGAGTGGAAGATACTCTCAGTATCGCCCTGGTGTAAGACCACCATTCAGAATTGAAACGTTGCTTGAAATGGCTTCTGCCGTGTCTGGTGACCAGATCTGAATTGCCAGGTACTTCCCCACCTTCCTCTTCCCTATCTCCTTCGCCTACCCACTGCCTTCAGCCTCACAACATACCCCAATGGGGGATGCCATAGTCCCACTGGCTCTAGACGAGAGCAGTTGGGACTCTTGTGCGGTATTCATGTAAAAAAAAAAAAAAAAAACTTATGTAAAAGCGATCGTTGGAAGTCTTCATCATTTTCGTCGCACAATTGTGCAAATAAGAAATAAACGGGTATTCAACGCATTGCTACTTTTATTAACTGCTTTATTTACAATTGTTTTTTTTTGCTCCCTCAATTTTTTAGAGTAGTGTATTATATGCCTACATTGATAGGTAAAGTCAAGCCAACATTTTTGTTTTTTACTACAGAAATCAGATAAATTTTCCTGGACCCCCCACTTACAACTTGTGGACCCCCATTTTTTTATCACGCCAACGTGGACCCCCGTCGAGTCTCCCGTGGACCCCTAGGGGTCCACCTGGACCACTTTGAGAATCACTGCTCTAACTTGTGGATGTTCTGTGGAGAACCACATTTTTATCCATGGCATTTTCATCCTCAGTAGTGGATGGTTCTTGCTGAATGGGCTCTACATCGCGTCGTCTTCATTATCGTCCTCGGCAACGCTATTGAGGCATCTCCCTTGGCAGTGGAGGCACGCTGCAGAACAGGTCAGCATTGCTTTTTGGCATCCACATTTGCCAATTGCACAATTCTTGGTGCAGTGGCAAAATATCATTTTCAGAAGGACCTCCGGTGCTGGTGTAATTGGCACTAGGGTGCCTCCCACCCCCATTCTTCAGGGGGTAGCTCAATCCCTAGCCACTGCTGAACTTGGTGGTAGGTGCGCCGGGAATGCTGTTTAGCTGCGCTCTCTGTTGGAGGGAGGGAGCTGATGTCAGGCTTCATATTTGCCACCGACCTTGTGAACGACTGGAAGCGGTACTGGTTAAGGGAGGTCTGTCTTTTTGGCGCCGCACACCATTTCAGGAAGCTTTTATTTTCAGCATCTTCAACCTCATCGTGAGTAGAGGAGGAGTTGTAAAAGATCATGTCCGCTTGCTTGATGATTTCTGACTCCAAGTAGAATTTTGAGAAGCCCACCTTGCTTCTCCTGAAAGTTGCAGATGTTGTGTCGCAGTCGGTAAATGAATGTACGAGCAGGATGTCTTCAAATCCATGGTGCTGCATCTCTTGGGTGGACAGTGCCATTGTTTTGGTTTTCTCTCGTCCGGGTTTTAGCAGCACAATATCTTCGGTGGGAGGAATGGCAGCGATCAAATGGACAGTGAGGTCCACATTCTCACCAACGACAACTACAAAATTGTGGGAGGATTATTCCACAGCAGTCTTCACGATAAGGACGTCAGCATCATCGGTGGCCTGAAGAGTCTGTACCCTATTCTCCCGAAGTTTTGTCTGTAGTAAGAAGATAAAGTTACTTTTATTGGATGGATTGATATCAGCTGACCTTCTCAGTCTGTATCATCGCGTTGGCTGGGTTTGTGTACCCATCAAATACCAAAGTGCGAATCATTCGAGAATAATTGTGGTTGACGAAATTGATCACAAATTGTGGGAACGGAGGCATCTTTTTTCCCAATTACTCCGTGGAGTAGAAATCCTCCATCCACAACTATGTTCGACTGAGACAGTAGAACAGTTTTTTTAGGTAGGCTCGAACAAGCTCTAGAGGACAGATTTAGTTGTCTTTCGCATCCCACTTTCATTGAACAGTGCCAAGGGAAATGGGGCCAACTCATACTCAAAGAATTTCATCAAATCCTCATCTGATCGTTTGCTTTACACATCCGCTGAAACAGCAATGTTGGGTCAACTGCAATCTTTTCATCGTGATTTTCTATCGACGAGCTGACAGAAGACATTGGGAATGCCTGATCTTTGCGGGACAACTTGATGTCTGAGAATGTCAAGCCCACTATCGCATTCATTGCCTTTTCATCAACTTGAACAGTACCGTAGCAAGTTATTGTGGCATCTCCAATGATTCCACTGAAAATTAACATTATTTCACTGGCTTGTGGGAAGGGAGGATGTGCATCAAACCACTGACTGAGTTTGGCAATGTCTGCTGTATCTCTATGCCGGCGGGCTTATCCAAGGTCCTTGTGCTGTTCACTTGACGTGAAGAAGACTCCACAAAACTCTTCAAGGGAAGTGCAGATCTCGTGAGTTGCGCTCATACCAACTAACCTCTTGCTGAGTACATTGTGCGAAACACGTCTGCCTCCTGTTATGGCTCCTCGGCTTTTGAATGATCGCATCAATGTGGTTCTCCACAGAACGTCCACTAAAAGTTAGAGTCATTAAACTAATTGTTTTAGGAACTCTGAACATAAATGAAATCCAAGTCAAGTCCCACAAACTGTTACAAACAAAAGTGGTGTGTCAGTAAGGGAGCATACATTAATTACGTGAACACTTTTTCTTCCTATCTAGACCCCCCCCCCCCACCCTGGTGAGATAACCCCCCCCCCCCCCCCCCCACCTTGGTGAGATAAATTTGGGCCACTTCGTATATTCTTTTCATGTAATATTTTGCTGGACCCCCACCCCCCTTTTGAGCTCACATAATTAATGTATGCCCCCTAATAAGATAAAAACAGCTTTTTTTGAAAATGATGACATTTTACTAAAAAAAACTTAAAATTGCTGTAAATATTTACTGGTTGGGGATTGATTTGCATATATGTATATATATTCAAAAAGGGAATTAAATTCTTTACAACTTCTTTCAAACAAATTTCTTTCTTTTGATGAATGTTTTAGACGGTATGAAGGAATGTTTGATGAAAAATATGAGGTAAAATGATTTTTTTCGAAAGTATCTACCTTTGTGGAGCGTGTAACTCAGAAACAGCTGGGATTTCGAAAATTACGTATAGAATAAAAGTTGTAGATAATTTTATGAACTTTTACTTATTCTAAGAAAATTTAGCGGAAACCCGAAAATTAGGACCTTCCCCCCCCCCCCCCCGATTTCTGAAGGAATCGCTTAGGTTCCTGCTCACGCACTGTACACCTCCTTTTGGACCATTCATTGACTGGACTAATGGTATTAGTCTACATAGAATTAAAAACTTGGTAAATTTTGGGGATCGCTGGCAACGGTTAATACGCACTTTTTTTTGAAAAAAATCTTTTGATTCACCTTAATTACATTAAAAGACAACTATTTGCATCGGGGGAAGTGGAAAATATTTTTGTGTAACATGGTTTGTGATACAAAAGAAAGTGCCCCTTTATAACGCCTACTCGCGTCAAGGCAAGAAAAACATCCCAGTTTTCAAGTAGTTTAGCGGCTACGCTAGGTTTGTGTAACATGGTTTGTGATTCTGGCGTACAATCTCACAAGACGAAAGCTAATTTTAATTTTACGTAATGAAATTTAGAATGAAATATTTTCCACTTTCCCCAATGCAAATAGTTGCCTTTTAATGTAATTAAGGTGAATCAAATGGTTTTTTTTTTTTAAAGTGCATATTAACCGTTGTCAGTTTTCGATATCTCGAAAACTAAGCGATATAAAATTTTATTTTTTCATTTGCGTCTTATTTTGGGGTGTTCGGCTTAAGTTCGGTTTATGGGCGAAATTCCTAAAAAATAAAACTAGTTATTTTTATACTAATTTGGGGTCGGGGAATCCGAATCTGAAAGAATTAGGCGGCGGCAAGCAATATTAACTGAATTACAGGACTTTAAAAAATTTTATACACATACAGGAAAATAGCCATTTTGGAAGCATTTTGATTCCTAGAAAATCAAACTAGTTATTTTTATACTAACTATGGGCCGGGGAATCCGAATCTGAAAGAATTAGGCGGCGGCAAGCAATATTAACTGAATTAAACGACGTTAAAATTTTCTATACACACACACATGAAAATAATCATTTCGGAAGTATTTTGACACACGCAGTACAAAGATCATAGAAAAACAAGAAATATACAAAAACATGTGCCGGCAGTGTTACCAGCTCTCAAAAATATTTATCTCTATATCAATAATTTCCGACACGATAATTCTTCACATAACACATTAACCTGATGAATTACGACTATCTCAACGGCGTATTCTTAAACCAAAAGTATGAAAATTCGTAGTCTTAAAAATGCGTAACCTAACCTAACCTAACGTTAGGTTTGTGTAACATGGTTTGTGCCCCTTTATACCGCCTGCTCGCGTCCCTAACCTAACCTAACCTAACCTAACCTAACCTAACGCTAGGTTTGTGTAACATGGTTTGTGCCCCTTTATACCGCCTGCTCGCGTCACGGCAAAAAAACATCCCTGTTTTCAAGTAGTTTAGCGGCTACGCTAGGTTTGTGTAACATGGTTTGTGCCCCTTTATACCGCCTGCTCGCGTCACGGCAAAAAAACATCCCTGTTTTCAAGTAGTTTAGCGGCTACGCTAGGTTTGTGTAACATGGTTTGTGCCCCTTTATACCGCCTGCTCGCGTCCCTAACCTAACGCTAGGTTTGTGTAACATGGTTTGTGCCCCTTTATACCGCCTGCTCGCGTCACGGCAAAAAAACATCCCTGTTTTCAAGTAGTTTAGCGGCTACGCTAGGTTTGTGTATCATGGTTTGTGCCCCTTTATACCGCCTGCTCGCGTCACGGCAAAAAAACATCCCTGTTTTCGAGTAGTTTAGCGGCTACGCTAGGTTTGTGTAACATGGTTTGTGCCCCTTTATACCGCCTGCTCGCGTCACGGCAAAAAAACATCCCTGTTTTCGAGTAGTTTAGCGGCTACGCTAGGTTTGTGTAACATGGTTTGTGCCCCTTTATACCGCCTGCTCGCGTCACGGCAAAAAAACATCCCTGTTTTCAAGTAGTTTAGCAGCTACGCCGGGTTTATGTAACATGGTTTGTGATACAAAAGAACGTGCCCCTTTATAACGCCTACTCGCGTCAAGGCATAAAAACTCCACAATACTAGTTGGTGTACCTCCCTAAAATATTTGAGAATCAATTATAAAAATTAAGTACTTAAAATATAAACATGTTATTTTACGTTATAAATATTACTGCTTAATGGCAACACTTAATTTTGTGTGGTAAAAACATCTATGTTATCGTGTTTTTCTATGATCTTTGTACTACATGTGTCAAAATACTTCCGGAATGATTATTTTCATGTGTGTGTGTATAGAAAATTTTTAAGTCGTGTAATTAAGTTAATATTGCTTGCCGCCGCCTAATTCTTTCAGATTCGGATTCCCCGGCCCATAGTTAGTATAAAAATAACTAGTTTGATTTTCTAGGAATCAAAATGCTTCCAAAATGGCTATTTTCCTGTATGTGTATAAAAATTTTTAAAGTCCTGTAATTCAATTAATATTGCTTGCCGCCGCCTAATTCTTTCAGATTCGGATTCCCCGACCCCAAATTAGTATAAAAATAACTAGTTTTATTTTTTAGGAATTTGGCCCATAAACCGAACTTTACCCGGGTGTTCTACCAGAACATGGTCAAATCAAGGGGCCACGGAAATCGTACTCTCCCCCCAGGGTAGTGTATTATTTATTATAACTTGCATATTATTATTATCAATGTAATAAAATATATAGATACAAAGCCGTCAAAATTTGGGAACGATATTTACTTCGGCTAGAAATTAAGCTTCTACAGTCCCTGGATTGCCATGATAACTCAAGAAAAATGCTAAATTAAAAATAATTGGTGTTCTATACATACCAATCCATAATCTTCTTCCTCTTCACACATGAAATCATCATCACCGTCAGACATCTCAAACTATACTTTATAACACACTTGGATTAAAGATATGTTCTAAAAGGTTAAATTATAAATAAGTACGCAGCAGACGCAATAAACCGACAAAATCGAAGGATGATAGACGACACTCGATACCGGAAAAAAGTGACAGCCAAAGATGGCCATAGAAATGCTCGGAAGAAAACGAAGAAAAGATGGAGCATAGGGCATAGGGCATGGAGCAAAGCATTATCGCTAGAGTCGGCTAGAGCTAGGGCTAGAGAATGTAGAGATGCTGGATTTTTTTTTACGTTTAGAAAAGAATCGTTTTAGATTTTCTTAAAATTGTCAACATCGTTATATGGGTGGGCAATAATAGTTGTAGAATTATGTACCTGTACCTCCCCACTACATAGTACCTCCACCTCCCCACATTCTGGAATAAATAAAATGGGATCAATATTTGTAGTCGACAAGTTTTTAATCGATGATAATATGTGTTCCTTCAGATATATTCCAAAAGGAACTCCGGCTTTATATCTTTTTTAAATGCGACACTTCACCGTCAGATTTTACATTATCTGGTTTTGATGATTGGTTCCGTGTCACACATATTAAGAGATTCCGCATCACAAGACTCGAGAATAAAAAAAAATTACCATCACTAATGAGTAACGTGCACCGAGAGTATAAAATCTGTCCAAGATTTTGGTCGAAACTTACCGCCTTGTTTCCTAGAACGAATTTTTGATATGACAGAAAAATTATTGCGACTATGAATTCAATAAAATATAATAAAAAATGTGTTTCAGAATATTTATATTGCGAATTGATTTGCATGAACTTTCCACTTTTCGTGGATTTTTGTTCCAGACGCAAGAATCGAAATTAAAAATAAAAGCTTAAAAATAATCGAAAATATTACATCACTATGCATGCATTTGCAGTATTTGCACTATGGTTCTTTTCAATAGTAATTTTCTACAACTTTTGATGTTCTATGACACCAATCAACCGCGACCCGCCTTTTTTAGGTGCAGTTAAAATCTAAATATTTTCGTTTTATAAAATCAAGTTGCGTTTCAGCCAAAAACTCCCAAATTAATTACGTATTGGAAGGGAAATACAAATATTCAAGATGCCGAGCGAAATGATAACACTGCAGCTTGGGCAGTGCGGAAATCAAAGTAAGTCATTCAAATGTCAATTAATGTTTTGTATCAAACAAAAATACAATAGATTCATTTCAGTTATGATTTATTTACCTATGTAATTATTTAGACAAGTGTCTGCCGGAATTCGACTATTTTCTTTTGGTATGTATTCGATTTATTTGGTATGTATATTTGGAGTCCTTGCCCGGAAAATGTTGTATCCAACAATATTCTTGTTCTGAGAAAAATGGAAAAATCGAAACCAGTAGTTATGTTTCATAACATACAATTCTTAAAAGTTTAAAATGAAAAGTCGTGAAGAAAGGCAATTAAATTAAATTAGAGTTATTAGTTATTACTAGAATTTATGCTGAGTTTTCGGTGAAAAAAGTTTAGACTTTATTTAGGTGGAATTATGTTGTATATAATGCTGTCAAAAATCATTGAAAAAATTGTTAAAAGTAGGCTTATCTCCCATCTTGAATCCCAGAAGTTTCTCTCGCCTAATAAGTTTGGCTTTCAAAATAATTTAAATACAGAATCTGCAATCTTAGACTTGACGGATAAGATCACTAACAGCCTGGACGAAGGTGATTCCTGCTTAGCCATATTCCTAGACTTAGCCAAAGCATTTGACACGGTTTCCCACCCCATACTTCTAGAAAGACTATCTCAAAAGGCATCCGAGGTAGAACTCTTAACTGGTTCTCATCATACCTAACCGACAGATCGCAAGCTGTGAAAATCAACAACACAACAAGTAACCCCTTACTAATCCACTTCGGAGTCCCACAAGGAAGTGTTCTAGGCCCTATTCTGTTCCTCATCTACATCAACAATCTCTGTAACCTTCCCATAACCGGGAAACTAATATCTTTTGCAGATGACACTGTACTGATAATTAGACACAAAACCTGGAAAGGAGCATTCGACATAGCCCAAAACGACATACGCCAGATAAAGAAATGGTTAGATGATAATCTCCTAACCCTTAATGCTGGAAAAACAAAATTCTTAACCTTCAGTCTTTCTGCTGCAACCCAACCTACCAACAATCAGAAGATAATAATTCACTCCTGTCTAAGAACTTGCACTTCCTGTAATTGCCCAAACTTGGAACACGCCACCCACATTAAATATCTGGGGGTCATCATTGATCAACACCTTCGTTGGGATCAGCACTTGGCCAGTCTAACCCCACGCATCCGCAAACTCTCTTATGTTTTTCGAACCCTAAGAAATATCCTTACTACCTCAACTCTTAAAACTGTTTACTATGCTCTCTGCCAATCTCTACTAGCATACGGCATTATAACTTGGGGTGGCTGTGCACAATCTATCATCGAACCTTTACTAAAAGCCCAAAAAATGGTAATACGTGTCATTAACAAGCGACCGACAAGATACCCCCCCAAACGACTCCTCATCGAGTATAACGTCTTAAACATACCGCAACTCCATCTAAAATGTATGCTATTACATTTCCTGTTCAAATACAAAAACAAAACTCTCTTACAACACAACTACACCACCAGAACAATAACCAACAGACACTACAATGTACCTACACTACACACCACGTCAGCTCAAAGACAATTTTTCTTCCTAGCTCCTAAAATCTTTAACCTTATCCCTGAAAACCTAAAAACGTTGAGTCAACCCCATTCCTTTAAAAAACAAATAACGAAATGGATCCTTACACATGGAATACATTACAATTTTAACACCCTATCAATTTAATCACCTTTCAGACAAAACATAATATATCTCCATTTTCTAAATTAGCTGCATTGTATGTACAAGATTAATTGGTGTGATCTATATCTAACAACTCCTCAAATTTTTCATTTTCTAATAATTCTCTAACTTCTCCATCTTCTTCTTGTAACCCAATCTAACTATAAGTATATCATTTTCTTATTATAGAAGATTTGTGTGCATAGTATTAAGAGCAGGCAAAACATCATTTATCTTTATTTACTATCTAAGCAGCATTATATGTATAAGACTGATTACTGTGAACTATATATCAATAATTCCTTAATATACTAATAATAACTTATCTTTTCCAATAATTCTTTAACTTGTTCACCTTTTTCTTGTAATCCAATGTAACTACATATACTCTCTTACTGTAGAAGAATTTGTGTGCATAGTATCAATTAGTGAAAAATTTCAACCTATACTAATGTAATGAATGTATATCCGCTAACTGTAAACTTCACCCGCCATAACACAGGGTCATCCCTAGCATGGAGGGTGAAATATCACAAAAAAACTGTATTTACTTTCGATAATTCATGTATTAAATAAATAAATAAATATAGGGAGTCGGGAATGGGTACCGCCGCCCCGGGAACCTTTATTGGATAACCAACACCTCTGCCATAGGTCACCCCAAGTGGTTCGCTACTTTTGGTGATTTAGCATTGGTGCCCGGGTTCATGGGGTGAGGTTTGTCTAGGTCTTGGAGGCGGATGACCAGGACATACTGAACCCCAGATTCCTGCCCACCCCTTAAACCCTTTTCCTTCGCAGAACTCTCCTCTCCTTCCTTTCCTTAAAAAAAAAACCCTCCACACAGCATCCCCAAAGATGACATAGGCTCTGAGGAAAATTATTTTCCTCAGGGCCTCCTGTGTGGAGCTCACGTAAAAAAAAAATTTATAAAAATTTCATACACAACTTTATAAAATGTTTTTTTTTTTACTTATCATATCTTACAGAAATCAACATGCTTTTCTAACATAAATTTACACATGTCATTGGTGTATTTGAACTAAAGCAAAAAAACTATATGAACAAATGAAACCATTAATGTTCGAGATATTGTCTAGAGCAGGGTTTCCCAACCTTTATTTTGCCGAACCTCCCTGAACCAAAAAAAAAAAATTTCATGCCCCCCAAGTTTAAGTTAAAAAATGATTACGTACTTGTTGTGGAATAAAAGGATTTCGCATATGAACCCATTAGTACCTACTTCACAACTAAACCATCATAATTTAGGTATAAACTTAAAACTAAATTTTACAAGCAAGAATTTTGAAAAATAAATGGCGGGAAACTTTAATATACTAAAAAGCTTAGGAGATGAACAATTTCACACTTAAATATCTCATTTAACAGACTTGAAACGAAACTTGGATTTTTTTGTGAACCAATTATTGACAGGAGCGAGTACGGCGAGTGAGTGAAAGATGGATTCAAGCGGGAAGGTGGGGCGGGGATGCGCATCGCATGTCGTGTTGTGACTTGTCGAAACTTGTTTAGCAGAGATTGAATGGCAATTCGGAACAATTAATTTACCTACGCGTTAAAAAGATATTTTTTTTCGGATATGCAAACGTACCTATTACGCCCCCCCTGACATTTCTCTATGCACCCCTGGTTGGGAAGTCCTGGTCTAGAGATCAACTTACGAAATTATTCCACGAAACTGTTTCAACGGCTAAAAAGCAGCCTTAATAATATTTTTTCTGGACAAATACTACTTTCCTGCATTCTTTAGCTTCTTGGCTTTGAAGTTTTTCTAGTTGAAACCATAAGTCATTAGTTTTCTCCATTTATTCCCATTAATTAAACCATGCTCCGTGAGTTTGATAAACGGCACTATACAACATACTTCCACAAACATAACTTTAAAATAAAATAAACTTTAATTCCATAATCCCTACCTTAAAAGATGCATATTATACCTAACATTATTCCATCAATAACTCAACATTGAGAGTTTTGTTGGATGAAACATTATTCCGGGCAATTGCTCAATTATTGTTGGTAATGGTGAGCTAAGAAGATGATTATTTTTTGTGATATGTTGTGTTTATCTTTCATGCAATAACATTTTTAGCATTACTCTTTCACTTTATACTTTCAGTTGGCTTCGAATTTTGGAAACAATTATGTGCCGAACACGGCATCTCCCCAGAAGGAATACTGGAAGAATTCGCTTCTGCTGGTTCAGATAGGAAGGATGTGTTTTTTTACCAAGCAGATGACGACCATTACATACCTCGCGCGGTTTTGTTAGATCTTGAGCCTCGAGTCATACACACCATATTAAATTCTCCTTATGCGAAAGTAATTATAGATGTTTAACTACTTCTCTGGGAATTAATATAAATATTAGTAGATTTCTTATGATATAATGACACAATTTAAACTTCAACATGTAAAATTTATTTATTTTCAGTTGTACAATCCTGAAAACGTGTATTTATCGAAACATGGTGGTGGTGCTGGTAATAACTGGGCATCTGGTTTTGCCCAAGGAGAGAAACTTTGTGAAGAAATCTTTGATATTATTAACAGAGAAGCAGATGGAAGCGATAACTTGGAGGTATTATTTCTTGACAATTTAATGAATTCTCTCGTAGCGAACAAGTGTGCTAAGTTTTATTTATTAAATTACATGTTTTATTTCATTATAGGGATTTGTTCTGTGTCATTCTATAGCCGGGGGAACGGGCTCTGGTATGGGCTCCTACATCCTGGAGCACCTCTCCGACAGGTTTCCTAAAAAACTGGTTCAAACCTACAGCGTTTTCCCCAATCTGGATGAAATAAGGTATTATAAATAATAATATTAACCACTCAGGCCTCGAGTCTATTTTTTCGGAAGGTCAAAATATTTCGGCTTTGCAATTAAATCCAAATAAATGGAGTATTTTTTAATGCCCCCGAAAACTAAAAACGGTTTTGGAAAAGTGATGAAATAAGCTATCAAATTTAACAATTTGAAATGTACATATAATTTTTAATTAATGAAGACAATATTAGCGAAACTCAATCGAAAATCTGCAAAAGATACGGTCGCATCTGGGATTCGAACGCAGGACCTTCGGTAGTTCTTAGTTGAAGAATGGTACAGATAAAAAATTACCTAATCGGATAAGGATACATTAGCTCAGTTGGTAGAGTTACAACCTGGAAAGCCGAAAGTCCTGGGTTCGAGTCCCAGATGTGACCGTACCTTTTTCTGTTTCAGATTTTCGATTGAGTTTTGCTAATATTGTCTTCATTAATTAAATATTGCATTTTGAGGTTTTACTCATTAAGGGTCGGGTTTGGAAAACATCGCTCCGCATTAGCAGTAGCATCCGCATCTAAAAGCAGCAATACTAGAAAATTATATATGGGTAGTTAGAAAAATGTGTAAAGTTACTAGTGATTAAATTTTTTTACTGTAATCTTACAAATTCTATAAGTTATACATACTGCAACTTTAGTTAAAACGTTGAAAAAGGCCTTCGCGATTATCTCTCCTGAACCTGTTGTAAACATTTTTACCAAAAATCCTTCCGTAATCTCAGAGTAAACATTATGTTAAAACAAGCTATTAAATTAAAAGCACTTCAGTATGTCTAGATTTTTATTGTAATTCGCCTAAACTTTCTGAATTTTTCAACTCTCCTCCGCCATACAAAAATGTATGGCAAAAAATACGCCGCGCGATGTCTTATATAACTGTTGAATTTCACAGAATTCATTTAGTTGTGAGATAGCGGTCACGGAGGGAGCACGCATATTTTTTTCGCAGCAGTTTCTTTCGATTTTTGAAGGAATCATTGAGGAGATAGGTGTTGCAGTAACCCGGGTAAGTAGAAATAAAATATATTTATTATTATCTAATAAATTATTTTTAACTTGATTTACAGTGATAGGGTCGAGTATCAATTTAGTGGACTCAGAAACAAAATACAAGTATCTCGGTACGATAGTTTATTTTACAAGTTCACAGAATATAAGTTAATGTGTTTTTTTTATAGTCTCACATGACGCTTCTTAAAAAAAAACTCCTATCTGTCAAAAAAAAGAAAAATGAAACAAAACAATTCAATTCGAATTCTGGTGCGTTTAAAAAAAATAGATTTGTGTAACCACCGTACGAAAGTACCTAGACTACACTGGGTAGCTCGATTCGAGCCGTGACTGATTCCCTTTTGCGTTTATTTTTTAGTGACGGGGTTTTGGGTCACTCTTCATGCTCGTATCAACAGTTTTACAGATTTTTTTTTTTTAAAACTTTAGGTGCCTTCAAAATGGGTAAAAATAAAGGAAGTATTGCTTACCGTGCCATAAAAAATAGACCCACCCACTGGAAGAAAAGGAGAATAAGGTACTAATGTCAAAATTTAAATTTTTTACTGATTTCTATCAAAGGTAGTTTGAAGGTGGACTGAAGTCATTTTGCATTTTGTCATCTAAAAATTTCGGCATCCATCTTGAATTTCTCTAGTTATCTACCGATTTGGTTCAATATCAGAATTCGGGCGTTTAGAAGTGCACTGAACTCGGATCTAATGTCAAAATGCAAAATTTCGGCATCCATCTTGAATTTCTCGTGTTCTCTACCGATCTGGTACAAAATCAGTATTAGGGAGTATTGGCGAGCACTGAACTCGGATCTAATGTCCAAGTGCAAAATTCGGCATCCATCTTGAATTTCTCGTGTTCTCTACCGATCTGGTTCAAAATCAGTATTAGGGAGTATTGGCGAGCACTGAACTCGGATCTAATGTCCAAATGCAAAATTTCGGCATCCATCTTGAATTTTTCTAGTTATCTACCTATTTGGTTCAAAATCAGGATTAGGGCGTTTGGACGTGCACTGAACTCGGATCTAATATCAAAATGCAACATTTCGGCATCCATCTTGAATATCTTAAGTACTTTGACGATTTGGTTCAAAATCAGGTTTAAGGAGTTTGAGGTTCACCGAACTCGAATTTAATGTCAAAATGCATAATTTCGACGACCATTTTGAGTTCTCTACCGATTCCGTTCAAATTGTCACTAAGGTTTATTGAAAACAACGACTGTCAGATCCATTGATAAATCGAATGAATTTCGATGTTGGGTAAATTCTGAGTTGTATTATTACAAATAAATTTATTTTATATGTTTTTTTAGGAAAGTGTTGGCTGCAATTGAAAACGAAGAAAATGCAAGTAGCAGAAGCAATTTAAATGACATCGTTATAACAGAAACTATCAGTGAACATGCAAGTTTTTTAAATAAACATAAGCGGCCTGAGTAATGGCCTTCCATATAAACTTTTTGCTATAATGAATGATCTACCACACTTTTTTTTCTTTAAATAATTTTTCTGCACAGGATGAACATAATATTTTTACGCTGAGAACTTCAACGGAGGAGCAAGTTCCAGCCAAAACAAAAATTGGAGGTCGACGAATTGTAGATTTAAGCTTTTTTATGCAGCAATTACAGAGTGTAAGTGACCATGCCCCACAGTTCGGGTGTAATTTCATCTGCCTTGAAATTATTTCTGAACGTCGGAAAGGATTAGACTCAAAACTCATCTTAAAATGCAGAATGTGTGAGCGAAAGTTTGATGTGAGATTGATTGAAGAAAAAAAGGATAGAATGGATGTAAATAGTGAAATAGTTTCCGCTGTTATGTCATGTGGGTCGGGCTATACACATTTAAAAACGATTACAGCCGCCATTGATTTACCCGGAATATACAAATCATCTTATTTATCCATCCAAAACAAAGTTTTCGATTGGTGGGAAACAGCAGCAGCGCACTCCATGACCAAAGCTGCCAAGGAGGAGGCAGATTACGCAATCTCCGTCGGAAATGTTGACAAAGACGGAATCCCGCTGGTTGCTGTTGCTCTCGACGGTTGCTGGTCAAAACGATCCTACGGAAAAAACTATTCAGCACTGTCAGGAGCAGCCGCAATAGTGGGCTTAAAATTTGGTAAAGTCGTTTTCTTAGGTGTTAAGAATAAATTTTGCATAATCTGTACACGAGCCGCTAATAAGAAGGAACAGCCTCGGGAGCACTTGTGCTTCAAGAATTATTCAGGATCGTCTACCGCGATGGAATCGACCATTATTGTTGAGGGGTTCAAAAGCTCCGTAGCCGACTATGGAATTATTTATAATAGATTTGTAGCTGACGGCGATTCCAGTACTTATAAACGCATTTTAGATTCGCGTCCGTATGGTGACCTGATTGTAGAAAAAATCGAATGTAAAAATCATCTTTTACGTAATTTCTGTAACGCTTTGGTAAAATTGTCAAACGATACAAGTTACCCGAGCAACATACGGAGTTACGTAAAAGAGAGATATTTACGTTTGCGAAAGGGTGTAGCTTGCGCGATAAAATATTGGGGTGCTCAAAACTTAACATACGAAGAAAAAATTTCCAATCTGAATAAAGACATCCTAAATGGTCCTCAACACATATTTGGCAACCATCAAAATTGTAATAATTATTTCTGCAAACCAGGGACCCGACGTTCTGAATCTATGACAATTATGTCTGCTTTAGTTGCGTCGGGGCTGATGCTTGCCGTTGAGAGTCTGTGCCGAAAACTTTCCTATCATTCGCGAAGTTTAGTTTATAACTGTACCAGCAATTTGGTTGAAAGCTTCAATTCGCAGGTTGCCAAGTATGTTGGAGGCAAGCGAATAAATTTCTCGCAACGTCGTTCTTATGCAGCCCGTTGCGCTGCTGCTGTTGTGTCTTTTAATACAGGAACGCTTCACACTTCTACCCATGAAGCTGTTTTCAATAGTAAACCTAATGATTTGATCGTGAACGTGGAGCATTTTCGGAAACATTTAGTAGAAATAGGGAAAAAAAAGTCTAGACCTAAAAGACTCCACGATTCTGTATCAAAAGACGCCCACTATGGATCAAACTGTCAACAACCTGATATGAGTGCAGAGGTGTTTAAGGAAGCCAAAACAACCTTCCTGAATGATTTAAAGTTGTCTTGTGTTGAACGTGAGATGCTTGAGAGGGGGACGATTTTGCAAAGGACCAGCGCAGAGTGGATCAGCAGGAGGAGAAAATTACTCACATCTTCCACTTTCGGGGAAGTTTGCAAAAGAAGGGTTACAACCAGTTGCGTTTCTCTTGTCAAAAATATTGTGTACGGTAGTAATCTCTCCACCATTCCTGCTGTACGATATGGTATAGATAACGAAGAAATCGCAATTAAGCAACTAGAAAAACAGGAAAATATTACTATAATAAGTTGTGGTTTGTTCGTTGATAAAAATAAACATTTCCTAGGAACCACACCGGATGGAAAATATGCAGATGGCATAGTCGAAATTAAATGTCCGTCTTCTTTAGCCACTCTTGACTTCGAAGATGGAATGAAAAAACACCCGTTTTGGAAATTTGACAAAACAACCGACAGTTTTGTGGTAAATGAAGCTCACAACTGGTATTACCAAATTCAGGGTCAATTGCATATTACCAATGAGAACGTCTGCATGCTTGGTATCTGGTTTGGTAAGGAAAGGCCTATGAAAGTCTACATCATCCGTCGAAATGACCAATTTTGGAAGTCGAAAATGGAAACAAAACTTGTTAAATTTTATATGGATTGTTTGCTTCCAGAACTGGTAGACCCGCGTATTCCTCGTTCGATGGAAATTAGAAATCCATCATATGTTCTAAAAGCAATGGAAGAGAGGAAAGAAAGGTTGACACGCGCTTTGAATGTTGTCATTAGGAGTAATGATTAGCTTGGCAGGGGGTGGATGGTTAATATTCTCATAGCAGGCTTATTTTTTGTTGGACTTTTTTGTAAAATTATGAACATGAATAATTTGTATAAACAGAATGAACCCGGAACATCTAAAACTTTCAAAATGAAAATAATAGGCTTTGTAAATAATATTTTTGTGAATGTTTAGAATTATCGATAATAGACCTGGTGAAAGGATGATGTCATTACAAAATGACAGTCTTATGAATAAATGAGGAGCTAACACTTATCACTCTGTATTGTTTTGTATTTTTTTATTAATAAGTTTACATTACAAATGTATAGTATAATGTCCTTCACGCTAGGAATTCACCTGTGTTTTGGAGGACATTTTTCAATTTTAAAATTATATAATAGTAAACAAGTATATAATAGTAACTTTGTTATTTTTGGATAATGCTGTGAAATAACTATAATAATTGTGGGTAATAATTAATTTATTTTGAACTTACATATAACATTTGCAATTTTACCTGTAACACTCACAACACGAGTTACAGCGTGTTTTATACAAAGAAAAAACTTTTCAATAGCCTTCTATAAAAAAACAGAGTGGAAGATACTTTATGTATCGCCCTGGTGTAAAACCACTATTCAGAATTGAAACGTTGCTTGAAATGGCTTTAGCCATGTGTGGTGACCAAATCTGAATAGCCAGGTACTTCCCCTATATTATTCCCTTCCCACCTTATTCAGCCTCACAACATACCCCAATCACTGGCCCCAGGCGATTGATAACAGTTGGGACTTTGTGAGGTACATAAAAATAAAAATAAAACATTTAGTTGTTTTATAAAAAATTGTCTTAACTTCTTTATATTTTTGACTGTCTTTTTCTAAATGTGTTTCGTTCTACTTCATGAATATCAAATATAAATTGTAAAATATATTCTTTCTTACTAGGTATTAAAAAAATCTGTATGCATATAAATAAACTTTCAAAAACAAAACTACCTGTTTGTAATTTCTAAGGCACAGAGTAAAAACTGGTTGTCGTAACTTATTCACACCCATTATTTTCTGGTATAATTATAAAAAAATTAATAACATTATTCAAACTATATATGAACCAAAAAAATTTTCCACATCAAAACACCATTAGATTCTATGTCACATTGAGTCAAAAACTAAGACGTCTGTAAAGGTCCAGGGGCTAAAAAAAGTATATGTATCCTTGCCCTTGCATAATGTGATTTATAGTCTGTCGAGGTGTATCATTATGTTGCAAATAAATAAAAAAAATTATAAAGCAAGTGTATTTTTATTCCGTATTTTATCAAAATGCTGACCAGCCGTGCCTGAATCTAACCTAAATACACAGTAGATCGCGGCGGCCGAGCTTGTATGCAACTACCAAAAATACCTAACCGCAGTGAATGGGCAGTTTGACCCAGGCGCAAATGTCTCTATGAGCTATCCACGCTATTCCACAATATGATTTTAGTATGTTAAGCTGTATCCATTATAGTAGGAACTAAATTTTAATTTTATAAGGCGAGTATATTTTTATTTCGTAAGTCCGTAGTGTCTAGTATACCCACATCTCCTCTAGTCAGACGCAGGCGGTCAGCTGCGGCCGTGTTTGTCTACAAGTACAAGAAATACCTAACTGCAGCGTGAGCGCAGTTTGATACCCGACCCTTAAGTTAAAAATAAAAATACATATAATAGTTAAAATATATTATATATTTTTAAATACAAACATAAAAAAGTTTTAAAATGGCTAACCTTCCTTTTATCTAACTAAAATTACTGATAACTAGGGCTTGGATAAATAAATATGTATTAAAAAATTCAAAATATGAACATATAATATGGACTAAAAAATTTAAAATGTGGAAAAATATGGAGTATAAAATAAGAATATCTTTCATATTAAACATGGTTTATTATGAAAAGATAGCGAAATGTTCAGGTAATTCAAATAAAAAAAATGAAGTTTTATTGATCTTCCTCTAAATCTGTCTTATTAAATTGATTGCAGTACACAATCACATGCTTTTTTAAATTATTGAAATTAAAACTTTGTCGATTTGGTCTAAATATAACCAGGAAAAAATTGTTGCTTGAATTTATTCTTCCTCGCAATATTTGCCGTATGTTTATAATATTAAAAAACGCTGCTCAGAAGAAATAGATTTTTCACAGGCTTGACAATAAAGTACTTTTCTGTCTATAATTAGCAATTGGCTTGGGAAATCTTCGATATATTTTTACAATTTGAAACGCAAAGGTTGTTTATCCTTGGGCATTTTGAAATTACACTGATAGGTACCTAGACAGTAGTAGTAGGTGACTTGAGTACGTAAAAATAAAAAGACGCGCAAGCAACACGGCGGGAACTTCGCCTGTCATTGGTGATCGCCGGCTTAATGTCAGTGTGGCGCCCGTCCGTTGAACCGCGGTCGCACCGCCCGCATTGGCCTCTCGGCGCCGCCGCTCGGAGAGGAAGATAATCAAAAATCAAATTACTACGAATAATACGTGTGAGAAATGAAACACGCGCGGCCGTGTGGTGGCGAGAATGCAAACACGTAAAATTATATCAATTTTTGTGAACTAACTCATGTTTTATGATATAAAAATCGAAAATATGGATGATTGTGATATTTTTTTGTAAAATATGGACTTAACCATGAAATATGAAAAAATATTTAAAATAAAAATTAGTTTTTCACAATCTATATATGATAATCTAGGTAGAGAACACATACGAGACCGAAAATCGTGTAAATTAAAAATATGTATTTACATATTAATCCGGGCCCTACTGATAATGAAAAAAAAAAAAAAAACGCACACATATTTTATTAGGCAAATGTATTATATTTTTTATTACTAACTCGCTTTTTTGTCTTTTCATGTAAAAATAATTAATAAAAAAAAATGCCTCTGAGATACAGGGTCGCATCTCAGAGTATTTAGACCTTACCCCAGCAATGGGAGCTCTGCTGGAGTGGACTGGCTTGCAGGCAAGTATGTAGAGACATATGTTTTATTCCAGTGATGTGGTAGTGCAGCCCTACAACTCGCTGCTGACCCTCAAGAGGCTGACGGAGAGTGCGGACTGCGTCATGGTGCTGGACAACACGGCGCTCAACAGGATAGCCACCGAGAGACTGCACATTCAGAACCCGTCCTTTACCCAGATCAACAACTTGGTTTCCACAATCATGAGTGCCAGTACTGCAACACTAAGGTCATTTTATTCATTAATTATAACCGCATAGCAACTTTTATTTTTTTTGTAGGTAATAACAGGTGGTATTAACCCTTGAAATGCCAAGTTACTACCTTAGTGTGCCAAGGGTAAAATGCCGAGCAGCCTGCCTACGTCATACGGCTTACATTAATTTCAAAAATTTTTAATAATAATAACCCCTCAGAAAATCGCCAATATGCACTTTTAATGTCTTTAACGAAATGACATTTTACGAAAACTATGTATTATTACCGCTTCACAATTAAAGCTCTATAAATGAAACATTTCTGAACGTAGTTGAATAGTAAAAACTGTTTTAGATAGGTTACAAAATAAGCTTTCGAATTATTATATTACAAATAAATATTAACATTTGTAAATATTAAAATTTTGAATGCAAACATTAAAAAAATGTGAAAATGACTCGCGTGATGTTTTTATGTGAAAACGGTACTAAAATCACAGATTATGTAAACAACAATACTTATTCTATTGAATAAATGTGTAATAAACACTTTTGTCACCTCACTTTTTTTATCATTTCATATAAAAATATTTAATAGAAATTAACAATGTCGGGCGCCCGTAGGAAATTTGGCGGGATAAATTATGTGTTAGACTGCGCGTCTGACAGAATATTCTTTTTATGTATTTCTATGGACAACTTGAACAGAGATGTGCAGCATGATTCACTATCGACCTTTCACTTTTTATTTTACGGATGTAACTAAAACAATAACGGAGTTATAACGGTTTCTATGGAGACACACGCACTGACGTGTAAACACGCTTATTGTACTTGACTGCTGTCGTATTTTTATCGCATGTATCTGCTTACGTTGCGGAGGGGTTAACTTACTTTTTTTTACACCAAACATTTTTTAATTTTTTATTGCCTGCTAAAACACCTATGACGCCGTAAAGAGCCTTGTGACTTCACAAGAAGCTTCCTTTTTGTATTAATTTGGTCAACTCGGTACTAAACTGAGACAACTTATAATAATAGTAATTCTATTTCCTTTTTGCAATGTTTTCCTATTTTATTATTCACTTCCAAATAATTGTAATACAGGTATTCCAAAATAAATAAAAGTAAAATTTTGCAAGTTTGTGAAAGATTTTTTTTTATATGAAGCAAAAAAAAGTGAAGTGGCAATAAACTTTACAATACATCTGTGTAATTAAATATATTTTTTAGTTTCATATAAAGCGGTATTTCAACAGTTTACAAGAAGAAAAAAACAATTGGTAAGCGACAAAACAATTGTAAAAAAAAATCATTTTTTTTTAAATCAGATATTTTTAATTGTTTATGACTGCTGTATAAGTATAAGAAAAAGTCTTTCATCTGCTTTCAAAACAAGTAAATCATTTTGGTACTCATTTAAAATCGAATCTATTAAGCCGGGTCCATTGCTCGTCATTTGCCTTGACAGTCCCATAACAAGTCAATGAATTTATCATCAAATATTGTCAACCTTTGTTGTGTTTCGAGTTTAGTTGTGCTTCCCGTGTTCGACGGAAAACATTTCCTAAACACTCCATCCCGGGTGAAGCGGGAAGGCTGGCGGGGGCCGGCGGGGGGGGGGGATTCATTTTTTGACAGATGCCGCGCAATGCGGTAGTGTGTGGAGAATTAACGGAATGGCCTTTTCTGGTTATGTGCAATGAGCAGGCATAATCACGAGTTTAAAATATTTTTATACCTAAATATAATATAACAATAAAAATATTTGATAATAAAATTATAATATAATATCAAGTATTTATAATTATTCTGTTTTTGACATAAATATTTACGCACTCTAAATTCTTAATAGTAACTTTAGGTCGGTTTTGGTTGTAACTCTTAGAATAGTCGCCACCTCTGATAAGGCATCGTACCTCTTCAATTTATTTTTGAAATCTGGGTACTGGACGTCCCAAATGATTGGTCTCTCCCTGATTAGGGAAATGAATGGCATAGTATTCTGATTTTCCATTGCGCTCGGGACTCGGGAATGCTCAAAGCTCAAAATGCAACTGACGGTTGTCCGAGAGCATCGGTCACGGCAAGACCCAAAGTCATAAAATAATAACAATGTATGGCGTTTTTATGAAATTTGCGTTTTTGTGTAAAATCATTTCAAGGGCACTGTACAAAGACATGTTACTACGCATCCACGTTCCCGCGCGGAGAATATTCCAGGCGTTTCTCGATACCGAATAATTATATTAATATTTGTTACTATATTATAATTTTATTATCAAATATATTTATTATAATATCATACGTAAGTATAATAATATTTTAAACTCGTGATTATTTAAGCTCGCTCATTACACATAACACATAACCTAAAAAAGCCGTTCGGTTTGTTCTTCCACAAATATGACCACATCGCGCGGTTCCTGTCAAAAAATGAATCCCCTCCCCCGCCGGCCCCCGCCAGCCTTCCCGCTTCACCCGGGATGGAGTGTTTAGGAAATGTTTTCCGTCGAACATGGGAAGCACAACTAAACTCGAAACACAACAAAAGTTGACAATATTTTATTGACAAACTGATGACAACCATTGACTTGTTATGGGACTGTCAAGGCAAATGACGCGCAATGGACAAAGATTTAGATTTACAAATTTATGTTAACAAAACTCAAAAATCTTCATACAGTACTAGAATTTAAAACCTGCAAAGATTTGCGACGTGAAGCTAGAAACAACTTATGCTGTGATGCTAATCAAGCAGCGCATTTTGAAGGGATAGAGTTTTATTCGTTGTTAAATAACGATTTATCAATTCTAATTTATATTCAGAATCGGTATTCGTCGACCTATATATTTTTAAGCCATAATATCCAATGACATTATATACAGTCTGTCAAATAAGAGTAGAAAACATAGGAGGGCGCCACTGTTGATCAAATGGCAATACTAAAAATACAACACATGGTGGCGATGTAAAAGCTGTGTAATGTACATTTTTTGTAAAAAATCAAAAACACATAAAAGCACCTTTGCAATTTTTGTTAATGCAATGAAGAATAACATATTATAGTAAAATAAAAAGCACAGTTAGAAATTGCTCACATTTATATTATTATTGATATTTTTTTGTTTTTAAGGCAATTCACCCTAAAATTTATTGATATTTAATACTAGTTTAAGTACCCAGCATTGCCCGGGTTTTAGATCATGTCTCTAATTTTGGATTTGAATATATTTATCTACCTACTGTTAAATTCATATTTATATTAAATTAAATGATAGCAAATCACTTCATCACCAAACACCATTTAATCAATTTTATGAGGTTCCTTTACATCAGTGCTTCTTTGAATTAATTTATTTTTTCTAAGAACAAAAAATGTTTTTCTAAATGTTATTTACAGTGTTTTATACATTCAGCGTCATTGCGATTTGAAATAATATTTGACAGTTAAATTGGTGTTGCCAGCCTACAAAATTGGTATTTCAATTTTTTATATTTTCTACTCTTATTTGACAGACTCTACTGTAGATGCGCGGTAGAAATCTCAAAGAAGGAAGCCAAAAGTAAGGTAATTAATTACACTAGTCTCGATTTCTAGTACTTTAGTACTAAACTGCCACTTATCGGGTAAGGTTGTGTCTTAGCAGTAGGTAAATTGCATTTAGAAAGCGCAAAAATGCCCTCCTGTGTGATGAAAAAATGTTTCCGTTACACGGCAAACAGTAGTAAAAGTGAAGAAATAACATTTCATTTATAAGTACACGTAAATTACTTATTATTATCGATTATTATAAACAAGACAATTAATTTTCATATTTCCTGCCCAATGATTTTGTACGTCATTAGAGAAAATACACACACATTCTTTGATTGCTTATGGTGACCAAGTTCAAACGTTTGGACGATTGTGTAGAGGCTGAAGACTGGCTGTGGTAGAGGGGTAGTTCGTGCGTTGGAAGTTCGGAGTTGGAAGATTGGCTTCGGTGTAGAAGAAGCATATCTTTTTATTGCATGAATAACTTTTGAATTAAGAAATTACTGAAAACTGCTGAAAATCAAAGAGTGTTGTTCACTTGCCACATTATTTCTTGAGTTTGTGAGACAATGGGAAGTCTACATATTTATAAAACGTCATTGATAAATATCACTGGAGTTACTACTAACCTATTAAATCTGTTCTAGATCATTTCAAATTTTGGCAATATTGTGTATTGTTTAAATGTTTTATCCAGATCTAACAGCCTACAGACCTTGCCCACGTCTGTAAACTGGATGCGTGTTTAAATATGTGCGGAGATGTTTAAATAATAACTCTTGATATTAACGCGAGTCACAATGTATTTACAACGGAAACTTTAGGTTACAATAATTTTTAAAAGTTTAATATTATTCTTGCTTAGAGATAAAGCAGGTAGACAGGGCGAACACTAGAACCGGAATGGTTTTGCAAAACAAAATGCGTTGTCACGCACCTAGCTGGAGAGTGGTGACCGGTGATACCACAGTGCAAAATCTAACAAAAATGATATTTTATGGCTGTTCGCTGCCTCGCTACAAAATTCTTCTGTTAAATGTTTTGTAATTTTGCAGGTACCCTTCGTATATGAACAACGACCTGATAAGTCTGGTGGCCCCCCTCATCCCCACCCCGCGACTCCACTTCCTCATGACCGGCTACACCCCGCTCACAACAGACCATGAAGTAAACGCGGTATTCAATTTTATGATGTATAAATGCTTCTCCTCAGTAATCGTAACTGCAAAGAACCAAGCTTTGATTTCACAAAAATTGTTTCGAAATGTGCTTGTTGGTATGCTCGAGTTAGGTTATCACAATTTTTGTCAATTTATGCAATATTAATATGTAATGCTTTTTTTTCCACAGGCTCCAAAAATTAGGAAAACCACAGTTTTAGATGTTATGCAGAGATTATTGCAGCCTAAAAATATGATGGTGTCATTAAGTCCAGATAGAAACAACCAGCATTGCTACATATCAATTCTTAACATTATTCAGGTAAACAATCAAAAATATAAATAAATATTGATCTTTGGATTTACATAATTTGTGGTTCAGGCATGCCCAACCTGCAGCCCAATTGATGATTTTTTGCAGCCAAAAATGAAGTTTTCAGTTTTCTGTTTTGAATTATGGTATTCATACAAAAAAATAAAAATTCATTCTCTTAAATTAATCACATTTATATATTATTTTTTGTGAAATTATACCTTTCTTGTTCTTAGTCCTCGAACTCTCAATGGGGGTTTTGATTTATTGCGTGAAAAGTGCATTAGTTTCGCAATCAATTCCAACCAGTAATTTTTTCAACACATTTCTCGGAAGATTCAACTGACCTGAATTTACTAAGTGGAGAGTGAGTGCAAAGAACACACACAGGTGTGTGTATAATCAGTTTATGCCTTCTAGCATTGAAGGTCGCGGTTTCACAATAATTGCATTTTTAAATAAAATTAATAATATTGCCATTAATCGGTGTCATTAACCCTTAATATCTGCCATTCCCCTTCCCCCCTAGTGGCCCACCTAAGCTCAGTAATGTTTTTTTGGCCCACCAAACGATTTGGATTGGGCACCTCTGATGTAGTTAAAAGGTTACACATTATTCTTGCACTGGCACTTCTCATAGTGCCAAAAGGCTATTTATTTATTGTAGAAGTATTTGATAGTTAGTGTTTTTTATCAGAACGTATGTGGACTGAGAACAAAAACTGATACATTTCTTTTCCCAGTGTTACGAGCGGTGATTATGACGTGATTGGCATAATAGAGACCTGGCTGACAGATTCTATTTCAGATGGGGAGCTTTTGGACTCAAGATACAATGTATTCCACGTGCGAATGGATTTACTTGCGTTCATCTTTGTTGTATTTACCTGTCCAAAAGCTTCAACTTCAATGCTCGAATCTCCACCTTTTCGAATGATCTGGGTATTAAGCTTTTGAATCAATCTGACGACAAATTTCTTATCATGGGAGACTTTAACCTTTCCGATATTACCTGGACTCTTCCTGTGGGTGAGGTAAACATGATTCCTTGCAACTATACCTCTACAATAAGCGCAACATTTATCGACAATATTAATTACTGTAACTTCCACCAATATAATGGTGTTCAAAATACGTTAGGAAGAATTCTTGATCTCGTTCTCTGTAATTTCTCGGTACGCATTGCTCCCGCGAACGATCCGTTGGTTCCTGAGGATACTCACCACAAATCCATCATTATCACTGCTGAGTTCGTTGAACCACCGATCGTAAAGGAAAAATCAATTAAAAGGCCCTCATTCCACAATGCTAATTATGATGACATAAGAGACAGCCTGGCACAAGTAGATTGGAACGTACTTAACTTAACCGATTCTGTCAATCCTGCAGTATCACATTTTTACAATATTATTAATAATTTGATCTCGGATAAGGTTCCATTGAGGCGTACTGGTAAACATTCCTACCCCCCGCGGTATAGCTCATCATTAATAAAACTTATTCGCGAAAAGCAGAAATCTCACAGATTATATATAACTTATAAGAACCCTTCCGATTACATTACTTTTTCAAGACTACGCACCAGACAGAAAAAAATGGCAAAGAAGTGTCACGAAGACTTTATTAATAATGCTGAAGAGAATATCGCCAAAGATCCCAGAGCATTCTGGTCATATGTTAAATCAAAAAAACTATCAGCATCTATTCCTAGCGTTTTAAATCTTAAGGATTTAACAGCCGAGGGGGGACAGGCAGTCTGTGATTTATTTGCTGAATATTTCCATTCCGTCTACGAACCGGCTGACCCTCTGGGGACTTCCTGCGATGACTCCGTAGTTAAGCAGGTCTGTGCGATAGGGTCAGTTTTTATCGATGCTGATGTATATTGTATCTAAATATTTAAAACGGCTTGATTCCAACAAGGGAGCTGGGCCAGATGGTATCCCACCACTGTTCATTACTGAGTGCGCAAATCATTTGTCACTTCCGCTATCTATACTGTTTAATATATCGCTTAAGACTGGTACATTTCCAGATATATGGAAAAGAGCCTACATCACGCCAATTCATAAATCGGGAAATAAGTGTGAAGCAGATAATTATAGACCCATTTCCAAGCTCTGCATTTTTTCAAAAGTGTTCGAAAACATAGTCTATGACCAGTTATTCCCTGTGGTAAAGAATTCGATCAATGAATTTCAGCATGGATTCTTTGCAGGTCGCTCTGTTGCTACAAATCTTATAACATTTATAAATTTCTTGTCTGCCTCTATGGATAAACGTGTGCAAGTTGATACAATCTACACCGACTATAGCAAAGCCTTTGATAAGATCAACCACAGCGTCCTGCTTAGAAAACTTGCTAATCATGGTATTCATGGAGATCTCCTTCGTTGGTTATCTTCATACATAACAAACAGGTCCCAGGCTGTGACAGTGGGTGGATTTTCCTCCATCTGGAAAATTATCACTTCCGGTGTGCCTCAAGGGTCCATTTTGGGTCCTTTGCTTTTCTCTATCTATATAAATGATATTACGACATGTTTTCACAACGCTCAAATTTTACTATTTGCTGACGATATGAAGATATACCTTCCTATAAGCTCTCTAGACTGTTCTGTGCGTTTACAAGAAGATCTTGACCGACTGACAGATTACTGTCTCTGAAATAAGCTTTTTATCAATATTTCTAAATGTTGCAAAGTCACATTCACACGTAACCGTGTGAAAATACTGCATGATTACTCCATTTCTGGATTGCTGTTAACAAATAAAGATTATATACGTGACCTCGGGATTCTTTTGGACTCTAAACTTACCTTTGAAAAACATGTTGATAACATTGTCACCAAAGCAACAAAGAGTCTAGGCTTTGTACTAAGAACATGCAAATTTTTCAAAAACACCAAGACTTATCTGATTCTCTACAATTCACATGTTCGTCCTCACCCGGAATACTGTTCACAGGTTTGGAACCCGCGCTATATTGTTTATGTTAACAGGTTAGAAAGAGTTCAGGAGCGATTTCTCAAATTCCTCAATTTTAAATCATTCAATGTATACAACTCTTACGATGAAATCGAGAACCACTTTCGAATCACGAAATTGCTTAACAGGAGGCTTGTCGCTGATCAGATGCTCCTGTACAAAATTATTAACTCGAAAGTTGACTGCCCGGAGCTGCTAAATAAAATAAATTTCCATGCGCCTACTCGATATAGCAGACAAAATACCCTGTTCTACATTGATAGATGCAACACCAATTCCAACCAAAATGGATTTATGCAAAGGACATGCAACTACTATAACATTAAATTTACACGTATAGAAACACTTGCTGACATATTCACTGCTAGTTACTTTCGCTACAGAATTTCATTGTATCGCATTCTAGGTGCGAATAACACGTCATATTCATGATGATTAAATTAATTGTACCTAATATTTTTAAATTACCTGCGTGGCAACTTTCATTTATCCCTGTCCTCCCCCTACCCGTCCCAATCCAAATACCTATTTCGCAGCCTACATATTTGAGTATAGTTATAATCGCATTTATTTTATTGTTGTGTTTTTATATTTAGGTTTACAACTTGTTGAATCTACACCTGTATTATAATTATTTTTTAATTGCTGCTTTGTCCTGTTTTTTTTTTTTTACTTTTCTTAAATATTCTAGTTTACATTCAGTTACTTTTATGTTTCTAAATACCCATCTGTGAACATTAATAATTGGTCTGTTTTTTTATCATCCTCTTATGTATATTATGTTACTAAGACTGTTTATGTTCCTTAAATAAATAAATAATAATTGATATGGTTTTTCAATGAATTAATTTGATTTATCATCAATTTCAGGGAGAAGTAGATCCTTCTCAGGTACACAAATCCTTACAGCGTATCAGGGAAAGAAAGCTTGCACAGTTTATACCTTGGGGGCCTGCTTCCATCCAAGTTGCCCTCTCCAGAAGATCTCCTTACGTCCAATCAAGCCACAAGGTGTCGGGGTTGCTACTGGCTAACCACACAAACATCTCATCGGTAAATATTTGTATTTTATGGTATTTTAAAACTTAGAAAATGCTCCCAGCATACTAAAATATATTTTATTAACTTGGCAAGGAAATAATGTATCTTAATATTACTAGTGGTCGCCCAATGGTCAAAATTCAACCATAATTAATTTAATTTGTGCAATGTTTTTTTAAATTTATTTTTATGCCTAATTTAAAAAAAAATATTAGCATTCTGCACTCCTTCTCTATATAAACTATAAGTATGCGAAATTTCATACTCCTCCGTCTGCGCAATTTTCGTAAAAAGGGGTACAAAGTTTTTGCTTCACGTATTAATATACCGATTATAGCTTGTCTTTTCGTCATAGCTTTTCAATACCACCTTGCCTAAAATTCCTTCCATGTAAAGCATGATCGTCATTTACTTGGAATTTTTGTAGCCTTGAACATTGCCTTTCCAAAAAAAAAAAAATTTATAATCAGGATGATGTTTATCTTCAGTAACAAGGGTAGAATCGCAATGAACCACATTTATGGTTGTATTGCAAATTTTTTTATCTAGTATAGTAAATGCCAAACTTTAATGCTAATCTGAAGTTGGTGCAGAAATCGTCGCAATATGCGAGTTGTGAAAAGTGGCATGCCTCCCCCCCCCCGCCCATGCCTTTCTCTGTCACACATATGTTTTACTCCTCTTTCGCTTACGGTCATTGTACAGTCAGTAAAGTGACTGACTGTACCGCGTGAGAATGGATCGTATAAAGTTAACCCCTCCGCAACGTAAGCAGATATAAGCGATAAAAATAGGACAGCAGTCAAGTACAATAAGCGTGTTTATACGTCAGCGCGTGTGTTTCCATAGAAATCGTTATAACTCCGTTATTGTTTTAGTTACATCCCTAAAACAAAAAGTCAAAGGTCGATAGTAGATCAAGCTGCACATTTCTATCAAGTTGTCTATGGAAATACATAACAGGAATCAGCTGTCAATCGTGTAGTTGACAAAAATATTTACCCGCGCAAATTTGCTACCGGCAGCTCCACCGCGCTCCACATTTTAAATTTTTATTAAATATTTTTATATGAAATGATAAAAAAGTGAGGTGACAAAAGTGTTTATTACACATATATACAATAGAATAAGTATTGTTGTTTGCATAATCTGTGATTTTAGTACCGTTTTCACATAAAAACATCACGTGAGTCATTTTTACCTATTTTTAATGTTTGCGTTCTAAATTTTAATATTTACAAATGCTAATATTTATTTGTAATATAATAATTTGAAAGCCTATTTTGTAACCTTTCTAAAACAGTTTTTACTATTCGGCTACGTTCAGAAATGTTTAATTTATAGAGCTTTAATTGTGAAGCGGTTATAACTAAAAGTTTTCGTAAAATGTCATTTCGTTTAAGACACCAAAAGCTAATATTCTCGAAAATTCGGAGGGGTTAAATGTACTTGAATTTATATATCAAATATCATTAAATTGGGAAAACCAAAAAACGGCACACAAAAAATTCAGGTCCCTTTCAATATCCTTGCGGAGTGTAGATTCTCTGATCACAATTGCATTCTTTTCATCGGTAATATCCACATTTTGATGAATTTTGTCACAAAAACCTTTTATGTGTCAAAGTTTGTCGCAGATGGGAAGTAAACCATACAAATAAAAGTTACACACGGTTTATACATCATATCAAAATTAATTCCAAAGGATAATCTGACTAAACAATATTATTACATAACTAGCAGTAAGACACCTGCTCCACAGGTTTTTGCTGCTAGGCCCTGGGGGCGGCTTTTGGTTCGGCTTCACGCAGTTTAAGTGTTATTAAGTGATTTAATTTATTTAAGTGATCATTTTTAATCCAGTGATGGCTATTCACTGGGACAAAGTAACCGCGACAGGCAGTGACGTCGTATATAATATATAGATGCGTGGTTATCACAACTGCCAGTTACAATAATAATCATATTATCATCAATCTCTCCATACCCGGAGAGATTCACAAAATTACAAATCCAATAGCACTTATCAGTGACGTCGTATATAATATATAGATGCGTGGTTATCACAACTGCCAGTTACAATAATAATCATATTATCATCAATCTCTCCATACCCGGAGAGATTCACAAAATTACAAATCCAATAGCACTTATGCCTGCTAGCCGACGTTTCTCACGCTAGCTGTTAACGTAAGTGACGCCATCTTTTGGCATTATTGGCTGCTTGCTTGAATTCAGTTCTATTACAAAAGTAGCTTTTTTAATAAGCTTCAAGTATGAAGATTTTTTTGCATAGAGATGTATTCGAAATCGGGTTCTTAAATTTCAACCTTACAGTCTGTTAGCCTAATAATAATGTCAGATATTACAAAATATCATTCAGTACTACAACTGATAATTTTCCTCAGTGTTTATCATCTGACATTATTATCATATTCGGGCTCCGAGTTCGGGTCCAAGTACCGGACCGGGTTCTCTGGGAGTAGTCGATTTGAAAAAGGAGTAGGAGTAGGAAAAACCCGGGTTGAAGAGGCCACTCCAGCTGAACCCACACATCGCTAGTAGCTATCGCTCGAGTGGATAAGAACCATGATTTAAATCAACCTCGCTTAGATGCTATACTAATATCTATCGATGCATAGACTATTTAAACAATTTCTTCCTCTCCTGCAAATCAGGGGAAGAACATGATGGATAATTTATTAAAATAATTTTTTATTTCAGCTTTTCGACAGGTGTCTTCAGCAATTTGACAAACTTCGAAAAAGGGAGGCCTTTTTGGAAGTATTTCGCAGGGAGTCAATGTTCTCAGAGTCTCTGGAAGAATTTGACCACTCGAGAGCGGTGGTGGATGACCTGGTGCAGGAATATCAAGCTGCGGCCACACCCAACTACATCAACTGGACACCAAGTGAGATATTATCACATTATTACTTCTCCTTCAAAATTCACCAATACCGTAGGTGGGTATTTTTCCCAAAGTTTGTACATTGCGTTTTTATCATGTCCCACGATTTTGATTGGTTTTTCTTGGTTACAAGAGAATATTGGAATGTTATAAATTTTTAACAGGCAAATTTATTTAGCCAGTTATAACTGTCGAACCTGTGTTAACATTTTTTAATCAAATATTTAGATCAAAAGGTGGTGTGGTTTCACCTTGACCCACCTCTAGATTTAATTAAACAAAGTCTGATTTCATAATTAACTTTATGTATGCAACATTAAGGGAACGTACCCATACTACGTGACACGTTTAGGGGGGGGGGGGGGTCTTCAAAATGTCACGCTCCATACAAATGAGCAGCGGGTTGCTTAGGTTTTTGGTAACCGGGGGGTAGGGGGGGGGGGGGTTAAAAATTGCAAAAAGTTGGTCACGTAGTATGGGTACGTTCCCTAACTTTATGTGTGCCGAGAATCGAACCCCGATCAACTGGCTTGGTGGTAAGCAACTTGCTGACCACAACTGTTAACGGCTGCATACATTTTCATTATAATGTACCTACTGATAAAATAGGAATTATAGTGCAGATCTGTGAAAAATCACAGGATATTATAATTCCAATGTTTTAAAATACCATATTAAAATAATTTGGTGTTAAAATACTATAATAGTGTGGGTATTTATCACCTGTAAGAATAATTCTTCACAACCGACTCAATTTTGAAAATGACATTAAATATTGAAGCAAATTTCATTCATTGAACGTGAATAATTTCACTCGGGAATACTCACTGTACCGACATCCGAAATTAGTATTTTTGATTCCTCAATAAAAAATTTTTTTTTGTTACAGACTCGGCTGACTGAAGACGAGACGAATTTGGGATATGTCAAAACTACACTCTTGCGAATCATACATTTCACATTCATAATGCACTAACAAATAATGTGAAGGGATTGTATAATAGTCATTATAAGTGCTTCCACACGTTGGCCATTTTAATTTAATTTTTAATACACAAATAACCGTCACAAAATAATTGTTTTTCACTGTTTTAGAAACATTATTAATCGAGTGATACAATAGTAAGCAACACGCCATATCTCGTAAAGCCATAATTTTTGCATAACTGCAATAATAACCATTACGTGAAGTGGATGCTCTCTCCAGTGGCATAATGGCCCGGGGCCAATGCCTGGATGTGATTTGTTGTGTAGGGGTGGAATGGACTTTAATTAACGGTCTTTCCCGGGAGATTGTCTCTGTGCCATTGTTTTTACCACTTAGATACAAAATGTTATAGTTCAACAGTTAAGCCCCTTTTACATGGGCCAGTGAATTGCGCAGAATCTCTTAAGAGATTTTTTTATCTTTTTAGATAATTTCATACATATTTTTCCGTTAATAGATAAGACTGATTTGAGGCGGTCAGTGCAAAAGTGGTGCAAATAACCCTACAAAAATTCCTAAATTAAACAATTGGAATGGACTTTTCATTTTTCTAAATCTTAACACTGCACAAGAGTACCAAGTGTTCCTGTACCCTGTCCTTGAGGCAGTGAGACTTTGGCAGCTCCAATTGAGGTATGTTGCGAGGCAGAAGGAAGTGGGGAGAGGAAGGTGGGGAAATAAAATGACGTTTCATTGAATTCCATGTTTTCTGTTACAAATTTTACTTTACTCCACATTTAAAAAATTGAAATGCAATTATCTCAGCTCGACATTTTGAGGGTTTCGCCACTTCTGCGCTGATCACCTCATTTATAAATTCCATTTCTGAATAAGAATATTTTTTTTTATAATCGATATAAGGCAGCATACAAAGTGAAACTCCCTAAGAAGTTTTCTAAGAGGCCGAAAAATACTTTTCAAATGGGAAAACCTTATATGTGGAATAGGCCATTCAGTCTTCAAGGAACTGCAAAAATCAAATTTCGTAAGTTTCATTGTGTACCGATCCATGTAAAACAGGAGCATGCTGTGACATTATAAATTGGAAATCTCAATATGTAATTACTCAAGATACTGAAAGAAGGAATATGAACAAATGATATCTTTGAACATAATCAGCCTTACTAAAAAAAAACCACAGCGCGACCGATTAACTGTGTTATTGCAATAACATAAATAGAGCTCGTATACACTAAAAGACGTTTTATTACCAATAACGTTTCTATCGTGGTCACGCTGTTAAAACGTATTGAAGATGTGACAACGTTGTATATGGTTTAAATTTACTAGGAAACAATGTTGTTTTAATTTTTCTCCGCAAGGGGCATTATTGGCGCGCCTATGCATTAGTTCGTCGGCCCGTGACAGCCCGCGATGGTTTATTTATGGCCCGCTATGTCAAAACAGCTCGGTGTGTTTTATGGCGGGATATCGAAAAATTTGTGATTTTACTTAATAATTTCTATTGTAGTGACGAATTTACTCTTCTGTTCACATAATTGATATATTTACCATGTTATTTGTGTGATTTACATCAATTTAATCAAGTTATTGTACAAACGCCGTACTTTCAAAGTTGAACTGTCAGAATATTGTTTTTTATAGGTTACTTAGGATAAAATTTTCATTTGAAGATCTTTATTTTAAGAGAATTTCTTAAAAGTGATAATTTTTTATAATATTAAAACCTAATACATGTGTTCGTAAACGTATCAAAAAAATTAACGTCTTTAGAGATGCAAGAAATCTGTTTTAAATTTCGGTATTATTTCTAAGTTTTTTTTTGGCAATAAAAAAAACTGAAATTTTTTATTATTTTTTTATTGTATACACGATGAAAAAGTGAGGTGATAGTTTCCTTTCAAATTTATTACACAAAAGGACTGTGTTTTTTAAATTTTGATTTTATTTAAATTTCTCTACATTTTGGTCAAAAATGTTGTGGGAGGAAATTTTTTTCCGAGTTTGAATCTTAAAATACGGCATTTGAAAGCTAAAGTGTATTTCAAATACTCAAATCTAAAAGGTAATTTTATCTAGTTTTCATAAATGGTATTTGTTTTTACGACACCTTCAAAAATAAGAAATATATTGAACATTCAAAATACTATGGGAAAATTACAAATATCGTTCGGACATCAATGGTTAAAACAGAGATAAACTACCCTCTCAGGCCATGGAAACCATGTGTATTTCTTTCAAAGAACAAATTTTTAATTAGTAATGTTTTCACATCCGCGGCCGTTTGTCAATTGAATAAAATTTTCACTGGGTTTTTTAGTAAGGCTGAATATGTATATGCAAGGTGCAGATGTTTGCTCACTAAATTTGTAGTTAAATATATTCTTGTACCGCCATATTGGAAAAAACATAATTAGAAGGGAAGAGAACTTTTTCTATATATGTACATTCTAAGTTAAATGTAGAGAACTTTTTTTTATGTATGTACATTCTAAGTTAAATGTAGAGAACTTTTTCTATGTATGTAAACATTCTAAGTTTAAATGTTTGTAAATAATTTTTGTAAGTTGGAAGTTGCCTTCTGCCCACATATGTCCGACTAGCTACTACTCAATTTAAAGCCTAATTGTTACATTACAATAACTTACTTTTGTGCTTTTCAAAGATAAAACTTCAAATAATCACCCGCTATGGGAGGCACGCCGATGATTTAAAAGTGCCTTTAGTTCTGGTTTCACCGTAACATTAATATTACTAGACTTCACAGCATTTAATTACTTTGCTTCACTCACATGCCCATAAAACTGTAAACTTAAAGGATTAATACAAAACTCGCAGATAAATAGCAAGTGTGTTATTATAAAGTGTAAGGTTTTAGAATCTCTGCAGGGTAAATCTATTATCATTTTTAAATTTTAAAAATGATCAAAACATTATACAGGGTGTTAAGGGACATACTTGACTTACTTTAACCAGTGATTCCCGACATTATTTGGAGTAAAAAATGTAAATGAAATTTTGTTCTCCAATAACTTTTTTTTCTACTATTCAAAAATTTTTTCTTCAAAATCAAACAAAAAAAAATTTCTTCTGCATCTCGTCACTGGTCACTCAGTCGAGTAACCGACCAACCCCTAATCCCGCCTCCAACTGTCCAACACCTACCATTTTTTTTAATGTTTTTGTAGAAAAAAAACTCCAAAAATGTCACCGGAGACCAAAATTTTATTTATATTTTTTACTCCAAATAATGTCAGGAATCACTGGTTAAAGTACGTCAAGTACGTCCCTTAACACGCTGTATTTAAAGGTGTTGTCCATCACAAAGGAGGAATTTTTAGTACATAAAATACTAAATTATACACATTAATTTTCCGACTTTAAATGAATGATTTTATCTAAGGTATGTCGGTTATTAAACCGATGTTTTGCATGTGCCAAACTTATTATTGACTAGGTTTTGTAAATTGCCTAAGCTGTGTTAACATTTTTAGATTACTGGTATCACTATGTTAATATGATATAGATTTTCTATAAATAAAAATAAAATAATTACCCCTTACGTCATTATATTATTTTCCCCCAAAATCCTATTTATGTAAAACATCATCACTTGGACACAGGAGATTATACAATTTATTATTCGACTGAAAGAACACTGGTAAAAGGAGTGAGACAAAACACATTAATTTTAACAACATTTTTATTAACTTTAGCATTCTATATATCCGAGGCGAAACAAGTTTTTTTAAATAATGTCACAGTAACTATAGAAAAGATGTACCAGAAATTATATTTTTTATGTTGAAAACTAACATGTAGGTATTCTAAACATTACATTAATGTTGCGTATAACACAGTACATATCAAGATTGCCCGACACCATACACATATGGCTTCTCAATACTAATTTTAATGTAATTACGGGTAGTCTTGGCTCTACAACACAGATGCAGATTTCAAAGGTGAAACATGCGGTAGGCGTTGTGAGGGTAAGTTGACCTCCGTGTCAGTGTTGACCACTGTAGAGTGGCACAGAATAACAAATCACCTTCCTATTCCTACACAACAAACACACTAGTGACAATATGAAAACAAAAGGCTTTCAAATACTTTGTATGTAAGCGAAACAAAAGGAAATAGACCTGTGTGACTGTGACAAGGTAGTGGTTGTGAAACAATAAAGCAACTCAAAACTACAAAGTTAGTTTGAAGAGACCGCGTGTATCCCTACTAGTAAAATGTGGGATTCCTAAAAAAGTGAACAAGCAAAAAAAGGTGACTTGAATTAAAACACAACTTCAAAAGCCACAATGTGCATTTTAAAAATAAAGTTATTTTTTAGGAAACTGAAACCACAATCTTTGTCAGACAAACTTTCATTAGAAGAAGGTAACATTACTTGGAGCCAATCATTTAAAGATTACATCAGTACAGTTAGGGGAGTCCCTCACCTCTCTTGGACAGGGTTAGAATACTTTAGCTAGAGTGCTAAATCCAATATAAATTTGATTTACTAAAGAATTTTGAGATGCGTTAAATTTAATTTAACTCTTACCAGCACATTCATTCAACTAAGACACTCATAAGATCCTTAAAGTATATGAAAACATAAATTTATAATTAAAAGGAAAGTTAAATTTACTCCCGTCATTAGTAAAAAAATAGTGTAGATGAGAATTTATGAGAAATGAGGAAGATTCATTTTGATAAAAATATTTTACACTCAGTTTGGATGGTAACAGTAAAACTGGCGTGAATTTGAACTGTACATTGGATGAGGGATAAATTAGACTTCTTTTGGGTTTACATACATAGTCTAAATTTTTACATCATACAAAATATCAGACGTATTAATTACTTTAATCTAAACCAATGGGGATGTTAAATGCATTGCGGTTTGGTGGTGGGCTAAGAAGTTTGGCTCGGCGCACTGAACTTTGGCTGGATTATGGAGGTCTTTCTGAGAGGAACTGTCTCGGGAGTGGGGATGGTGTCCCCCGTGGGCAGCTGCTTGTTCCCCATCTGCGCTGTCTTCAGGGGGCCCCCCAGTCCACCCGGCCGCTGCTTCGCCATCTGGTAGTCTCCCGAATCAAAGAACTTCTGTCCTTTAGCCAGCCTTTTCTGCAAGAAGGCTGTATGGCCACCGGGTCCTCCCGCTCTTCCCAGGACGGCTGTGGGGAATTTCGCCTTCAATTTGGCTTCTTCTTGTTTTTCCAACTCGTGGGGCTAAATATATAAAAACATGTTAGTAGTATATAAACCCATAATGCGTATTTGCTCGCACTTGCCCGGGTCGTGCTAGGTGATGTCAGGACAGAGCTAATTAAACTCCCTGGAAGAGTATGGAACTGTGAAAACTATAAAATGACAAAAACAGTCTGCAAACATTGTTGAATAGATATCCAGATAACATTATCTAAGCTGTGAGCAGAGGTTTTAAAAATAAGATAATTAAATGATAAAACTAATACTCGATGTAGGTAGAAGATTAAATGTGCATTTTCATGATACATTTTTATTATTCAACAATTTTGCCTCTTATCAATGAAATCATATCAAGGGTAATTACCGATTTGTTATTGTATATTAGGGGTTTGAAATCATATTATGTTGTCTACAACAAAAAATACCAATGATTTGAGAAAGTCAAATGATATCTACAAAAAACATACCATAGTATAGAAAGTTTTTAAAAAATCAGTTTGGAACACCCGCCAGCTGCCCAGCTGCCCATCTGTACCCTCTTACCCCACAAATATCTGAGGACACTACACTGGGTCCGTAGCGACGTCTATCAAATCCGTTTACTTAAATGGAAATGATAATTGTAAAATACATATTAAAATTAAGAATTTCTCTTTTCAGCTTTCTAACAATTTTTTTTTTTTTTATCCATCCAGTAAACCACTAGATGATAAACAAGGGTCTCTTTAAAATGATTTACCTGTACCACTTAGTGGATTTTAATTACCTTATTTAAAATAAAATAGATTTTCCTATTACGTTAAGTAGAGTAGAATCATTTAAGAGAGAAATTAATCATTCACTATTCCGCCACACCATCGACTTTCAAGATCGAACTGCTACCGGCGAACACAAATCGAGGACTTTGTCAAACAATGTTATCTATAAAAAAACATACAAAGAATTCTATGGCTTAGTTAAACAATGTTTTCTACAAAAAAACATACCAATAATTCGAGGGCAAAGCCAAACAACTATAAATACCATATAAGTATCAATAAATTGGTATGTCTTTTTGCCGTAAACGTTGTTTGACTTTAAGCCCTAGAATTATTGGTATATTTTATTGTAGATAACGATGCCTGCCGTTTTGTAGTGATTCTGTATTTTTTGTGAGATCATTATTGGATAATGGATGTTATCTCCTGGCAAATTTGTGTGATTTTTACTTATTTACTGTCATATATTTTAGTTTAGATCGATTTAAACATGAATTACTGCAAATACGCATGATTATTTATTCATTTAATGTACGTTGCACATAGAAAAATCAAATAACAGACATAAAAATCATACAAATCTGACAGGAGATAACGTCCATTATCCAATAACGATCTCACACAAAATACGGAATCGCTAGGCTGTTGATGACTTTAAGACGTAGAATTCTGTATATTTTTTGTGGACAACGTTGTTTGAAATTAAGCTCTCAAAAGACATTCGAAAGTGCGCTCTTTAAAATGATTTGCCTGAACTCATTAGAACATTTAATCTGAACGAATACTGAATTTCATACACTAATTTATTATGTCAATATCGGAAATAGCAATAAGACTATTTTAATGTCAAAATTGGGGTTCAATTTTCAGAAAGAAATAAGTAAATGGTGGCAGACATTGATGTCGAACATCATACATTTAATGTTCTGTATTGTTTATCAAGGTTCTAGGCTAGATATATTTCTCACAATTTAATTTTAAATTTTAAAAATAACTTACATCTTGGTTTCCTTCCGCAGGCATGTCTCTTGAATCACTCATCATAGAACCTGTAATTAGGTTATAAATGTTATTTTTCATTCTAAACGGTTATATTACTGTCGTACAATAACGAAAAGACTTAATATTTTAAAATTGGCTTGGAAAATATGAATGGTGACACCGAAACAGAAAAGTTGAAATGCACATGGCAAATACGATTCACATTTCATAAGAGAATATTATTTTCACTAAAATCAGTTGGAAACCATTCTCGCTTTACACGAGCTAAATGAATTGATAAAGCAAGAATAAAAGCGGGAATTTTGGTAACAAAATAAACGTGAAAGGCAAAATGCGTAGAGGAATATCAATCTAATAAAATTAAAACAATAATGGAAGAATAATTAAAACGATAACAGCAAAACTCTTCACTGGTTGTTTAAACAATGCGATTAAACACAATACTAAATATGAACAAAATTAGCGAAAATTTGCAAACAAAATGTACCTCTAAAAATATTCTACGAATGACAGCTTAATAAAAATGGCGTATATAAACATCACATTCAACATTCGGGAAAAGTTTGTCAGATAACAAAATGTTTAATAATTTTATAAGAAATTGTACCTTATTTAAAATGAAAATTACAATATACGATGTAGGAATTGGACACAATTAATTCAATTGTAACAAAACTAAATCAAAACAGCAGCAGACACAGACGATTTCCAAAATCCAAATTTCAATTTTTTTCTTGCAACTTGTGATGGTCAGAATAGGGCCGTCCGAACTTCCGAACTAATAACAGATAGGTAAGGGCCTAACAAAATAAGATTATTTTACCTTGTAATAATATTTTTTATTTGAAAGTATGGTAAATATTTCCGTGACCGTCGCACACATAAATAAACCAATCCCGTCGCACATTTAATAGACCCAGTTCCCAGTTTATGGAAATTACATTTCGTTTCAACAAGAATCAACTAATTACGTTTGGATAGAAGGTAGAAGATTAATTAAAATTCTATTTCACTTCTTCAAACACAGCAAACTTGTTTTATAGCACCATCTTAATTTATAACGAATAAACACTTTTTCAAGTATGTAATAATTTTATTTCAAAGTTAAAAATTTCCCGATAAAAAGATCCCTTTCCCGCCATTTTGGATTTTTTTTGTGTATATTGACATTTGCATAATAAGCGTAAGTTTCGTTTCAATCTAAATAAGCATGAATTACTTAGTTATCCCAGACTAATATAAAATAGGATTTGTTTGAAAACACTTTACAAAATTAATTCACGCTTTTGTTATTTTCTATTTTTTTTTTATTAAAGCTTTTTGTACTTTGTTGAAGTTAAAAATATATTAGTTGTATATTTCTCATAATCTACTTTTCAAATTTAAAATCAGCAAATGATTTTTATTTTAGATTAATCTAATAACAAGAAAATTACAATGTTTGTGGATGAGTGAATTTTGCAGTCAATGGTTGAAAGAGCAGCATTTAAAAATTCTCATATGATATAACCAAAAAAAGAGCCGGGCATTTCATCGAATTGAAAATCTTCCGATATAATAGTTAGGCTAGCATAAACTCACAGTAAAATTTCGATATTAATTGTCACATTCGATATATTCCTGAAAATGGGTATGAAAAATAGGTCACACGGAAAAATAGGTCACACAACACACAACACAGGCATGTGCCTAGCATGGTGGTCGAAAAATCCCCAACTTTTGTAAAAAAAGATTTTTTTAAAATGAATAAAAAAAAAAAAAAAAAATACATCGTGTGTGTGGTTTGGTTTATTTATGATTAACTGATTATATATTACATTCCAACTACTTCTTCGAGCGCTGGTGATGACAGCAGGTATTTGAAAAAAAGTTAAGTATCGAAATATTTTACTCCGAACAATAAGAACATTTTTTTTTCGAATTTAGTAATCGACTTTCCACCCTAAAGAAAAAGGGGAATGTAGTTCACAGTTGTGTAAAAAAAAACGAAGTCTAATTTTTATTCCAGTAAGGCATCATGTTCATATCTCATTGTTTCTATATTATGAATTTATGTAGCCGAAGATTTCGAAATGCCGATATCGATCTTGACCACCGGTGGTCAGAATTATATTTTATGCATAGATAAAAGATAATTTATTTTCTGTTGTCGCTGTCATAAAAGTGTCAAAATTGTGAATGTTGTCAAATTCAGTAAATGAATAAATTCTATAATAATGAATGCTCTTGTTGCATACGATAGTGAAATAAGTGACAGTGATGATGAGCAGGAAACGTGCAGTAACCTGTCTAATCAACCAGTAAATACTGAAAAGGTTCCAGTGAAACCTGTTGTAGTTGATTGTAAGTTTTTTATTTTCCCACATTTGACAATATTATAGCTTTTCTCAATTTAATTGTAAAATGTTGCTGCACGTAGCAGAAATAAAAGTAAAGTAAATAATAACAAATAAAGAAAAAGGAAAGACCCTTTTTAAAACAAGCTACAAAAGATAATCGCTGGACTGTCTTCTGTAGGTCCCGTGAAAAATGTCGACCTATGTTGCTTTTGATTTATCATATCTCCCTTTAACTATGTTACCCAACCTTTTGCAGGTTTTTGATATTTCTAAAATATGCCATTTCTTCCAGCCCAAGATTTGTTCAAAGCACTTCCACAGCCAAAGAAGTCTACATCTCATAATTCAAAGTACAGCGAAGAAACCGAAGATGAATTTCTTCTGAAAAAAGAAACCCCAGTAGAATTGCCGAAAAAAACTACAGAAAGGAAAACAGCAAAAATCTTTTTACCATCTCTATCTAGTGTGAGAAATTTTTTATTTTAAACAAAATATATTTTATTTCATTTTTAGTTTTGTTAATTTACCTGATTGTTTATTTATTTTTGGTAAAGTTTCACTTAGGTACGACGCATAATTATTAAAAACAAATTTTCTTTTTAAGAAGCTCGAACTAAGAACCTAAAAACCTATAAGAAGAAAAAAAAAATATACTAAAAACCTATTTTATTATAAATTATAGGTTATGGTTCTACCAACATGACAGATTGCTGCCATACTAATGGCATAAAGTTTGATAATGCCAGTTTATCCTCAAGAGATTAAATTTGGAATAAATTCGGTGTTTGGGCTAAATTCCTAAAAAATAAAACTAGTTATTTTTATACTAATTTGGGGTCGGGGAATCCGAATCTGAAAGAATTAGGCGGCGGCAAGCAATATTAACTGAATTACACGACTTTAAAAAAATTTATACACATACAGGAAAATAGCCATTTTGGAAGCATTTTGATTCCTAGAAAATCAAACTAGTTATTTTTATACTAACTATGGGCCGGGGAATCCGAATCTGAAAGAATTAGGCGGCGGCAAGCAATATTAACTGAATTACACGACTTTAAAAAATTTTATACACATACAGGAAAATAGCCATTTTGGAAGCATTTTGATTCCTAGAAAATCAAACTAGTTATTTTTATACTAACTATGGGCCGGGGAATCCGAATCTGAAAGAATTAGGCGGCGGCAAGCAATATTAACTGACTTACACGACTTTAAAATTTTCTATACAGACACACATGAAAATAATCATTTCGGAAGTATTTTGACACACGTAGTACAAAGATCATAGAAAAACAAGAAATATACAAAAACATGTGCCGGCAGTGTTACCAGCTCTCAAAAATATTTATCCCTATATCAATATGAAAATAGATAACAGCAGAAAAAACAGCAGAAAAACATACCTTATAAATCGACCAAGTCTTCTTCGTCCGTCGTATCCTTGTCAAACTCGCTTGTCTCGAAGGGTTCCTGTCGGATACGCGGATCATATAAGAGTCCAGCTAAGCGGTAAAAGTAACATGGTTTGTGCCCCTTTATACTGCCTGCTCGCGTCCCTAACCTAACGCTAAGTTTGTGTAACATGGTTTGTGCCCCTTTATACCGCCTGCTCGCGTCACGGCAAAAAAACATCCCTGTTTTCAAGTAGTTTAGCGGCTACGCTAGGTTTGTGTAACATGGTTTGTGCCCCTTTATACCGCCTGCTCGCGTCACGGCAAAAAAACATCCCTGTTTTCGAGTAGTTTAGCGGCTACGCTAGGTTTGTGTAACATGGTTTGTGCCCCTTTATACCGCCTGCTCGCGTCACGGCAAAAAAACATCCCTGTTTTCAAGTAGTTTAGCAGCTACGCCGGGTTTATGTAACATGGTTTGTGATACAAAAGTGAGTAAAATTTATAAAAAATAAGTACTTAAAATATAAACATGTTATTTTACGTTATTAATATTACTGCTAATTGGCAACACTTAATTTTGTGTGGTAAAAACATCTATGTTATCTTGTTTTTCTATGATCTTTGTACTACGTGTGTCAAAATACTTCCGAAATGATTATTTTCATGTGTGTGTGTATAGAAAATTTTAAAGTCGTTTAATTCAGTTAATATTGCTTGCCGCCGCCTAATTCTTTCAGATTCGGATTCCCCGGCCCATAGTTAGTATAAAAATAACTATTATTTTTTTTTAAATTTATAAACTAACGTTTAGACAAGATTTTTATGCATAGCACAAAGGGTAACAATTATTACAAGCAATAATTGTCAGCCTGAAACACTCATTTACATTGAAAAATCTTCCGAGAAAAGATACTTGCCGCCAACGGGACTTGAACCCGTGTCCTTCCGATTGCCGGTCGAATGCTCTGACCACTGAGCTATGGCGGCATATCAAATACCCGCCAAATAATTCAATATATACTAGTGTTTCATTCAACAATTACTGCTTGTTATATTTTTTCCACCTGAAAACAACCAACTTTATTTTTGCGAGGAAGACATTGTTAGTGTTAAATCCCTCGCTAGGTGGCGTCGAGACAACTTATGTCTGCATTTATTGGGGAAATACTTAAACTTGTTAAATATTAATTATTATTTTTTTTTTTTTAAATTTATAAACTAACGTTTAGACAAGATTTTTATGCATAGCACAAAGGGTAACAATTATTACAAGCAAATACCCGCCAAATAATTCAATATATACTAGTGTTTCATTCAACAATTACTGCTTGTTATATTTTTTCCACCTGAAAACAACCAACTTTATTTTCTCGGAAGATTTTTCAATGTAAATGAGTGTTTCAGGCTGACAATTATTGCTTGTAATAATTGTTAAAAATAACTAGTTTGATTTTCTAGGAATCAAAATGCTTCCAAAATGGCTATTTTCCTGTATGTGTATAAAATTTTTTAAAGTCGTGTAATTCAGTTAATATTGCTTGCCGCCGCCTAATTCTTTCAGATTCGGATTCCCCGACCCCAAATTAGTATAAAAATAACTAGTTTTATTTTTTAGGAATTTAGCCCAAACACCGAACTTTAGCCATTAAATTTCGCTAAATATTTATACATATTTATTTTTCACAACTGAAATAGTTGTTTCTTATTGTCAAGTTGAATTAACGATTTGCTTAAAAAAATGCATATTCACACGATAGGTGGGAATGGTAGTTCTACCTTTTACGCCGGCCCTACTTGAATGCCTTGAAAGGCATTGCTGTCAAATATTTTTATATGAATATTGTTCACCAATCTCTTTGCAAGGGTCCCAACTAGATTTAAATGTAAAAAATATAATAATGTATGTACATGTGATACAAGAAGGGAAAATCTTCTTATTTCCTTGTCTTTTGTGTGGAATAATATTTTAATAGGAAACTTGCACTTTGTCACTGGAGATGCACAAATTGTTCTTTTTTTTTGCAATGATTTAAAGTGAAAACCAATTTTTTTTTGTAAAGTAATAAAATATGTACAATTTTACACATAAAATGTCGCTAAATGACTGACTATAACTTCTGTTTATGGAGTCCTATTACAAAGTAGGCTATAATTTTGGACAAAAGTTGTATAGTTGGGGTGTGGCGAGTACTATAAAAAAAAAATTCATTCCAATATACGTATTATTTTTGATGATATATCGATTTGAAACAAATTCCATTTTCTTCAACGGAGTGTGTTAAGAACGGTAGTCGTAGGTAAAACCCAGTTACTGCTGTCTAACTTGTTCTTGCTGACCATTTTACCGTCAGTATTGTTAATTATTGTTGTTTTAGGACATTTCATTTTTTGGTTAGTCCTCTGGGTATACTAGCAATTGTTGCATATGTTTCTGTTCATTTCCTTCTGCCACATTTTTTGGTTAGTCCTCTGGGGATACTAGCAACTGTTGCATATGTTTCTATTCATTTCCTTCTGCCACATTTTTTGGTTAGTCCTCTGGGTATACTAGCAACTGTTGCATATGTTTCTGTTCATTTCCTTCTGCCACATTTTTTGGTTAGTCCTCTGGGTATACTAGCAACTGTTGCATATGTTTCTGTTCATTTCCTTCTGCCACATTTTTTGTTTGAATGAGTTTACGAAATGGAGTTTTCTCGCAAGCTTAAACACCTTAACTTTTTATACCAAAAAAATTAAAATTTTATAAATTATTGATAGTGCTGCATGTTTGTTTGTTTTTACAAATTTATCTGTGTTAATTTTGAGCAAAATTTTGTATGCGTGCACTATAATGCACCACTTTAACTAAATGGACACTTGTCCAGTTTTTGCGGTGGCAGATTAGTGAGAGTGTATTATATAAAAAATCAACCTGTAATAAAAACAATTTTTTTTTTAAACTATGATACATCTGAGGGAGCGGACTCTGGATCGGCAGAGACGGGGGACGAAATGAAAGGCGTCAGGTCGAAGTTGCGAGTCAGTCTTTATTGTAGCGAAGGTCGATGCGGTGCGGAGTGACTGCATGATGATGTGAGTGTTGCTGCATGATGATGGTCAGGAAGCTGCGGCAGTGAAGATCACAGGTCTTCAGGGAGCCGACGCGTAGCTCTACACAGGGGCCGGCGTGTAGCTGATTGCTTGCAAATCACATGATGCTGATTGCGCGGGCAGCCCCGCGAGGGCTTTGTACCACGTTGCGGCACTGCACTATTGTAATCACTTCACTGTGTTTGTGAGTCGACCAATGAATTGAGACTAGACTGCGCTAGCATTGAGTTGTAGCGCTTATATAGCCGACCGGTAGAGTCGCCAGAGCGGTAGAGTCGCATCCAGAGCGCCTGGTAATGGTGCGAATTCACGTAAAGTGAAGAAAGTTCTCGAACGTTCTGCTGCCGTAGTGATGAATGGCCGTTGACTCGAGGCCTTTCGATGTGTCTCCCGAAATGTAACATGGTTACGCTGAAATTAATGGCGAAAAATAATGGTGTCACCACACAATTATTTTTATCTACTTTTTATTATGTAGTGAAATAGTTTCGGCTTTCCTACACATTGGGAGGTGGGTATGGGTACCGCCGCCCCAGGAACCATTTATTGGATAACCAACACCTCTGCCACAGGTCACCCAAGTGGTTTGCTACGTTTGGTGACTTAGGAGGGGTGCCCGGGTCCATGAGGTGAGGTTTGTCCAGGTCTTGGTGGCCGATGCGAGGGAGATCTTTTGTCCTCCGGCCAGTGTCTCTCGACCCGTCGCTTTGTACCGCAGTTGGAGGGATGGCTTCATGTGTCCGTCACTCCTGAAACTAAGCCCCAGATTCCTACCCACCCCTTATACCTATTTCCTTCCCAAAACTTCCTCTCCTCCCTTTCCTTAAAAAAACCCTCCACACAGCATTCCCTAAGATGACATAGGTCCTGAGGGAAAATATTTTCCTCAGGGCCTCCTGTGAGGAGCTAATGTAAAAAAACATTGCATGGCACCACCTAGTTGCGCCATATCTTGGGTAGGCTAGTATCCAGTTTCAGAGAAATGCGTGTGTGTGCGTGAGTACCACCAAAAGTTCATAGAATGCATTGTCTATTGCATCGATAAAGAGTCTATCTGCCGAGTTTCAGCTCGATTGGATGTCGGAAGTGGGTTAATTTCCACTTCCAAGATTTTGCAAGAAATCTAAATTCAAATAGATGTCTTTAAAAAATAGAAGCAATAGGAACCCATAAAGAAGCTACATGTTTGTGGGTAAGACCTGTGCCACACACAGCTATAATAGATCAAAGATCATATGGCTTGGCCTGTTTCAGTATCTCGCTCACCCAAAGATATTCAAATACAGAACAGATATGCTATTGTGTCCGCGCAACTGTCGCCGGACTACGCGCTAATTAGCGTAGTTTTCATACAAAAAGAATTTGTTCATTCCGTTGATTTTTTGAAAATGTGCATTAATATTGGTTAACAATATATTTTGAATAAGGAAAGAATTCGTTCATTTAGTTTAACGTTCGTTTGGTTTATTCGTTAATTATTTGTTCTTTTAGTTTATTTGTTAATTGGTAAACAATATCGGCGACACCCGGAAGCGCAGACCCACATAGTAAAAACAGCAGATAGCACATCTACTTATATTTCAACATCTTTGCGCTCACCATATATTCCCATTGGGAATGTACTGCAAGTAATATGCCGAAATACGCCAAGCCACATGATCTTTTATAGCTGTGGCACAGGTCTTATACAGAGTAAGAATAAATAACATTTATAAACAAACATTGATTGTGATTTATTATGTATTTTTGTTTTCAGTTTGAAGATGAGAAGCCGACTGGACCTTCAACAAAATTTCAACCATCTGTGGTAAATTTCATGATTACTTGTACATTTATTGCATTATTTTTTTCAATTAAAATAAATTTAACTTTTTTTACATTAACTCCACCCTGAGGGAAATAAATTCCCTCAGGTCCTACGCCATCTTTCAGTATGCTGTGTAAGGCTGCTGGAGCTTAAAGGGATCAAAATGAAAATCCAGTCTCCTTCAACGGAAGCAATCTTCCGAACAGACCCTCCATTGATATGCTTAGTGTAACTAAGTGACCAGCTCAGATATGGGGGCTCCATCGAAGCCAGAGTTAAGTTAGCCTCCTAAAAATTGGGTGTACTGTACAGGGCCCACAGATACTTTAATAGTACACAACTGCTAACCCTGTACAAATCGCAAGTGCGCCCCACCGTTGAATTTGAATTGCGGATTGCAATCTTTAGAGCACAGGCGTCGGGTGGGAATGCAACACTGTTCTACCGGTATTACAATGGAAGATGCTCCAAGGAACTAGCGTCATTGATCCCTTCGGCACCGGTGCATAGTCGGGAAACACGCCAAACGCGTGCCCAACATTTGTACACGGTTGACATTTGTCACATGAGAATGGGTCGCTTCTTCGACTTGTTCTTGTGTTCAACAGCTCGGCTGTGGAATGATTTGCCGGCCTCTGTGTTTCCTCCTTCCTACAACATTGGTCTCTTCAAGACCAATGTTCATTCCTTCCTCTCCTCAAAAAGACCCTCCACACAACATCTCAGATGACATAGGCCCTGAAGGAAATTATTTTCCTCGGGGCCTCCTGTGTGGAATTAATGTAAAAAAAGCTCTGTTTAATCCTTTTTTCCATACAACAAAGATTTGAAAGGTCAGCGCGCTATAAAATTGTCAAAATAAATACTCTGTTTATAATCTTCCATATTTATTTCAGAAAGGAACCGGTCTACTTAGTTTGCTGCCCCAACCAAAATCAGCACAAGTTGCAGAACAAATCAAGAAAAAAAGTAAAGGATTATTAATACCAGATTCAGTAAAAAAGAAGGTGTTGACTCCTGCCAATCCTAAATCATCAGTCAACAAGACTCCCCAGCAATTCTCATCTCTTATTAAGTATGATTCTTCGGACGAGAGTGATAATGAGGAAGCTTCTATGGATTTCTTTTCCCTGAGTAAAAAAGCCGCTCCTCTGGAAGACTTCAATGCTGATTTAGATATTGGAATCCCAAGTAATAATAACACCCATAAGTATGAGGATAATACCGTCCAAGCTAGTGCTAACGTTGAATCAAACCAAGAAGCAAATTCAGAGCATCTGAGAGAGTATGAAGAGAATCAATCATACTATAATGCAATGCCAGCACAAAGTTCTAATCAGAATGCCAATATGGACATTGACGATGATACTGTAAGTAATAAATATTTAACATATTGTACTGAAAACTTTTCTACTATGTGCTAGCAAAAAGCATTGGTAAGTATTTTTTGCCAAAGTTTTGTCTTGTTCCACGATTTTGATTGACTTTTTCATAGTTACGTATTGTAGAATAATGGAAAATTATATCATTTTAACAGGAAGATTTATTAATTTGCATTATTTGTTTTATACAAATTTCGAATCTGTATATATTTTTAATTAATTATTTAGATCAAAAGGTAGTGTGTTTTTACCAGGGTTGTTGTGGATGCAAACATTTTGACATCCGCGGATGCGGATCATTAGACGTTCACATCTGCGGATGTCTGATGCGGGTGCGAATATCCATAACATCCCAGTTATGCATGATTTTGACATCTGCGGATGCTGATTATTAGAGGTTCACATCTGCGAATGTCTGAATTAATGCGATGTTCCGCATTTGCGGATGCGAGTATCCGTAACACCCCTGGTTTTGACCACGCTAGTAAAAAGCGTGGGTAGGCATTTTTGCCAAAGTTTTTACATTGCGTTTTTTTATGTCCCACGATTTTGATTGACTTTTTCATAGTACGTATTGTGAAATATTGGAAAATTATATTTTTTTAACATGCTGATTTATTTTTTTAACTTTATTTAGTTCTTTAATTACAAATGTCAAACCTGTATATATTTTTAATTAATTATAGATCAAAAAGTATGTGCTTTTACTATACCACATATCTTTTACAACTCCACACAGGAGGCCCTGAGGAAAATAATTTCCCCCAGGGCCTGTGTTATCCTTGGGGATGTTACACATTCAATGAAACAAAGTTTGATTTCGTAATTAATTTTAGGTGTGTGAGATTGAGAGAGGAAAAAATCCCTACCTCTAGTAAATTATGAATTATTATTATTCATTGATGAAAACTTAAAAATAAAATGTATAAGGAACGGAAGCATAAAAACATGTACAAACTTTGGCTTAAATGACCAAGTAGATAGATAATTTTACAATAAAATGTGATTACTTTTAAAGAGTGTGGAAATAGCTCTACAGTAATCAATACCTGATAAATATCGTTGCACTTTTCAGATACCCCGTGAAAGTTATTTTTGTGTAGATCTACAGTTTGTTTATTTTTTTAGCTGCGAAAACTATGTGGAAGTCGGGCTAGACACAAGGGAGAAAATATGCAGATAATTGATATCAACCAGAAGGAAATGTTACCCGATCCAAGGGAGTGGCTGACTAAGGCTTTGACCGAAGACAATTCCAAGAGAACCTCTTCAAGCAAGAGACGCGGAGATGAGCCAACCACCCAGCAGAGACGTAAACATCAAATCACGTATTTGGCTCACCAGGTAATTGTTTTTTAATTTATATTTCCTCTAGGGGATGAAACTTCACATATAGTCCTGCCAATGATAGCTCTATTGTAACTTAGCAGGGGTGGGAAAACTGGAAACGAGGAATGAGTGCTCATGAGAACTATATTATGTATACCGTCTCAGCTTTAATAAAAATAAAATACTTAAATGATGACTTTACATAATATGACCTCTTTCTGGGACCGAGATTAAGATACTATTTTCACCAATCTGAGAACTCCAACCTGGAGAAACTCAGTCACTGGCAAAGTGGAAGGCAGGAGAAACAGAGGAAACTCACCAATGCGCTAGAGTGACCAATTATCACTGGCGTCCAGTTTGTCGGTATTCGCAGCTCTCCACGCAGTACAGAACTGCGAGGAGTGAAGGAGCCTTTGGAGTAGGGAACATGATCCTCAGCAATGAGGAACCGACTTAAGAAGGGACCTTAACACATAACTGTAAAAAATATGCTATTGATGGAATAACTACCCACCAACTTTTTGTTTTTATCTTTTATTGTTTTACGCACTGTTTTACTGTATCTTCTCAATGATTTGTTTCTCTGTTTCAGGCTAAAGCGAATGAACAAGAGCTGCAAAATCAATGGGCAAATAATCGTCTTTCTAAAAAGCAGACACAATCAAAATACGGATTTTAACTTCTAAAAAACAAAGTACAAAACATATTTTAACCTCTTCCTCCGCACGACGGCATCATCCGTTGCCAGGAACTTAATTTTAACTCATTTTTCAACAGAGATCATAAAAGTGATAAACTTTCGACAAATTTTTCATTTTGCTACGTATACATTTGCGAACTGAAGTACGAGCCAAACCACGATTTGTGAGAAAGAAACGAAGCAACCGCAAGCGGTGTTTCCTAAATGTGTATGCAGCATTATATGTCGAATACTGCCCCTTAAACACAATTCAACATGGATGAACACAGTGCATCCAATATTGAAAGATTTTGAATCATGCTGTTTTGCTAAACAAATAAATTAAATTTTTCTATGAAAAACACTGTTATCATGGGTAAGATTTTTTACCAATGAGACTTTATTTTAGAAGTTGTTTCTTTAAAATACATTTATAAGTTATAATACATAAGGTTCGAAACATGTGGCACGACGCCATCATGCATCTGAGGAAGGTTTATGACAACAACTGGGTTTTGATCAATAATTATTGCTAATTAGTGGTTCAATTGAATTTTAACACCTTTCCATTTATGTATATAAAAAATAATAATATATACCAGTTAATCTTATTATCTATCTTGAAATTTTGGTAATTTTTCGGGATTAGTGTCCATGGCTATTACGAATAATTTTTAGAAAAAAACTTTAGATTCGCCTTAATCACTATAGAAGGAAACTTTTTGCATCATTGTGAATTTAATTCAAAATCTCATTTTGCTGGAATAAAAAAATATTTTCTCAGATTCATGATGGCGTAAAGTGATGCCACGTGTTTCGAACCTAATATAGTATTACAGCTGTTATAAACGTATTTCAATAAAAAACATCTTAAATAAAATAAGATTTCTTTAAGGTTTGAAAAAAATCTTACCCATGATAACGGTGTTTTTCATTGAAAATTTTAATTGATATTGAGATTTGCATCCAGTTATTTTGCTCTGTATGTTGTTTCATATTTCAGAGAATTTATGTGTTGGAACACAATGTCATGTGTTTTATTCAAATATACTTTTATCTAACAGAAAACTGATATATTTATAATATCATTGTTCAAAAAGAAAAAAAATTTCATCTTTTAAACGAAAAATATTTGTAATATTGGATTACATATAGTAGAAATAAGTTTTGCTACTAACTAACTAAAAGCCTTGCTAATAACTCAGGTATGTCTCATATGTCATACATATGTCTAGTAATGTTACATAGTTGTGTAAGCAAGCTTATGGGTCCGAGTGGTTAAATAAAACCATCATGTGTCGATGCAAAGATCAGATAATCGGACACAAAATTCAAACACAAAGAGATGTAGGTTACCAGTGGCGGCCGGTGGTCGAAATATGTGGGGGTTCACCAGAGTCATTAAGTTAGACACTAAATTTAGGAAAGGTACATACCTAGGTACTTATAAAGAAGTTCTATTCTCCGTTCTGTTAAAACGGAAACATATACAACACAGTTTAAAATACTATTTAAACAATATATTTCAAAAAATACTTTAGGAACACTGAAATAACAACCAATGGAAGTTTCTCACCTGTACTTTTGTTCCAATTACGGGTCCTGTTTTCACAACTGTCATACGAATGCGAATTCCCAAAATTAATATTTGTACGTATTGCTTCGGAAATGTAAATGTCAAATGAAAATAAACCAGAGAAATGCAACAAAAAATGAAATGGTGGATGTAGTAGCCGGGGACCATAAACAAACCAAAGTGGACTTATGAATTATGATATCATATCGATATCACACAAAGATTCGGTTGACATTTTGGATCGGAGTTATGCCCGCCTGCTGACAACTAATCAGCTAATCAATCATTATTATTATAGACATGCTTTGACTTGAAGAGAAGAACGTGGGGAACATTCGTTAAAAATAGTAGCTCTGCTGTTAAATTGAAGACAAAATGTGGTCAAAATTATTACATATAAGCGTTCTTGTTTAACACGCCACTGTACGAACCGCTCCTTTCGATGTGGGGGTAAAGTTCAGAACAACGTTCGCCCTTTGGTAAATTTTACGAAGAACCATATGTTTCCACGGTTTTGACTGTTCACGGGATTTGCTCACAAAGTAGTAAGATTCTTGAACGCTGTCGAAAACGAACTGCTATGAAGATAGGCGCAAGGGCCGGCTCTCGTCGCTCTGAAAGATAGCGCGTATAATAGGTAGCTACCTACCTACTGTACGAGATCTTGAGTAAATATTATTATAATTTATAACCGAACCGCGTTTCGTATTATGATCTTCAATTTTTGTGGGTTGTGCGGCGCTCGGGAGCTCTCATGAATTAGCCGCCACTGGTAGGTACCCCTCGTTACCGCCCGGTCTGTGTTGCTATTCAGTAATGTTTTATCTGTTTTGTTTATATTAACATTGTCCTAAAACAATTATTTTGAGTTATATGTGAATAATAGCATTATTTGAGCGAGGTTTACACAAAGAATGATCCTTTGAAATATGTTTAATTACAGTTTTAAAAAGTATTTTATTTGTCAGTGAGGCGAGATGAAAAAATGCACCGGGTGGAGGTGACATAACCCATACATTTGAATATAGGCTAAATTACCAATAATATAAAATCTGAACATTTTAGAAGACTGAATGAACATTGTAAAATAATTTTGTACAGTAATTATGTATTTGACATTCAATAAAAATACATTGTATAAACTCTAAACAACATTTATTTCTAAAATATATTAACAATTAGAGGGTGGTCTACAGTCTCCTGGCTTTCCTCGGCCGTGGTGGGTTCCATGATACTCTGGTAGCATCCGTTATACTAATTATGCTCAATCCGCCCATCTGAAGTCCTTTGATGGCAGCCTGAAAAAAATATTGTAATAACAAATAACATTTAAGCTCTTATACGCGCGCTACACTTCCATTGCTTGTCTTATTTCACCTTATCGCTGGCCATACATTCCCAATGGGAATGCCCAGCGCTTGTGTCTGCCTTTTTTTTAGTTATGTGAATACCTCCCGTCTGGAGCAGCTTTTGTGAGGTATACATCATGGAAATCTGCACACGGGGATATCAGCTGACGGATCAGTAAAGTTTTCCTGACAGCAGAGAATACAATCATTTATTTGGATAGAACAACTTGGGAGGCGGATACGGGGACCGCCGCCCCGGGAACCATTTATTGGATAACCAACGCCTCAGCTATAGGTCACCTCAAGTGGATCGCTACGTTTGGTGATTTAGCAGGGGTGCCCGGGTTCATGAGGTGAGGATTGTCCGGGTCTTGGCGGCGGATGCGTCTGCCCACCAGCTGCATGACAGGCTGGATCGTGAGAGAGCGGTCGGTTGAGGGAGTCCCTTTGACTTACTCTCCAGCCGTGCTCTTTCGGAACATCGCCTTGCACCGCAGTGGGAGGGATGGATTCATACGTCCGTCACTCCTGGATACACTGACCCCAGATTCCTACCCACCCCTCATACCCTTTTCCTTCCCAAAACTTCCTCTCCTTCCTTTCTTTAAAAGACCCCCCCATACAGCATCCCCAAAGACGACATAGGCTCTGAGGGGAATTATTTTTCTCAAGGCCTCCTGCGTGGAGCTAATGTAAAAAAAAGAAAAAAAAAAGTAATTATAGCTTACCATTCTTCCTGGTCCCAATCCCTGCACTCTTACTCTCATGTTCTTGAATCCCATGTTGATGGCTTTCTATAAATAATAATAATTAAATTTAATATGAGTATATAGAAAGATTTTTTTATGTACTGGTAGTGAAATGAACTCATTAAGAGAAATGACTGCGCAGTCTTTTCAATTAAAACAAATAAAACTTAATTTTGATTTGAGGCCAAAGTACTCTATCAAATTGAATAATTTTCTTTAAAATCAAAAGGTGTGGCAAATATCTAGTATGGATATTATGAGCCATTTTATTTATTTGTGTGTTTTAGTTATAACATAGAGTGGAACTGAATATATGTATTACTGAATGAATATAATTCGCTCCAGAATCTTACTCATAATGTGAAACATTCGTTAAGCGAAACAATTTTTCCCATATAAATTAATGTAAATTACTATAATGCGTTCCATACTGAAAAAAATTCTCTACATTTTTGAAGTAAAACTTCTTTACGCATGCTTGACTTGGGGAGTAAGCCGGTGAATGCGTGACGAGAGCGTTACGAAAAGTGTGATTGGGCGAGGCGAACGGTCGGGCCCGCTTGACTTGGGGAGTAAGCTGGTGAATGCGTGACGAGAGCGTTATGAAATGTGTCATTAGGCGAGGTGAACGGTCGGGCGAGGCATACGGAAGTTGAGAGGGAGATTAGTGAAGTTTTACTTCAGTCGTGTGGTCTAAAGCACACTGGTATTTTTTTTATATGCAACTCTTAACCAAAAGAGACCCATCTTGTCACAATTAAAAACCTGTTGCGGCAGGTAACCCACAGAATCTACAAGCTTCTTGAAGTCTCTGATGAAGTTCTCTGCTGCCTTTTGTCGGAACTCGCTGCTTCACCGCTGTGGTTGCCGGCTCTTCTCTTAAACTTCTCCAACCATCCTTGACTTTCCTTAAACTTTTTTTTCGGCCGTTGATGATTCTGGTGTCTTCTTAACGAGGTCTTCGAAAATTATTTTCACCTCACAAATAATGTTTTCATTAATAGTGTCACCTTGCAATTGCTTTTCGTTTATCCAAATGAGAAGCAACCTTTCATCATCGTCGAGAATGTGTAACCGTTGTGTAGATATTATTGTCATTCTCTTTGATGCATCTATCTTCTTAATCTTGTCCTTGAGGATAGGGCAAATCGTTGATGTAGTGTAGACCAATTGTACGATTGTACTTACACCTCGCTCTTGCTTTTCAATGAGGGTACGTTTGATTTCTACAGTTCTTTATTCTCTTATGGCTGTCTTCTTGCAGCTTTTTCAATGGGGACCTTTTTGCAAGGGTTATTAAACTTTGCCCAAAAAATCACAAAGGATGTCTGAACACAAGTTTGGAAAAATGTATGATCACAAATAGGCCACTTGCATCATATATTTTTTTTAATTTTCCTGTGTAGGCAAATATTCTAAGACATTTCGTTTTTTTTTTTAAATCATATTTTTGAAACCCTGGCGATTTTTTGAAAATTTCAATCCGAAAAATCAGTTTTTAAAAATAATTTTTTATAAACCGGAAAGACGGGACATAATTTTATGGGTGCGAAAAAACTATAAATACATAGTCGAAAATCATTTAAAAAAGGAACGTTTTCCACACAAATGGCACAGGAGAATAACGAAGCATACCAAAATTATTACATCTCATAAATATTTTTTTCCTTAATCCATCTTATTGATCATTAATCATTATAATGTTCAACGTCTATATATGAGTAAATCCAATGTAATATACTTTCTTTTTTTTTCAATTATTTCTGGCTTTCACCCTTCAAGGGTGTTCTAGGCCATCATTTAAAATTACAGAGAAAGGAAATGTGAAATTATATACAGTAGAGCCTCGCTGATCCGGACCCCCGTTACTTCGGTGCATGCTGTAATCCGGACAGGTGCGTGCGGGTCAAAACGTGTCAATATTCAATCATTTGCCGTCACTCGTAAATTAACTTTTAGTTTTTTTTTTATGTTAAGTGCCCAAATTTCTTACATGTTTGAATTTTTTATAAGTACATTTGTATGTACATACATATTCTTCTCTAAATTGACTTTTACTTTAATAAATGAAACCCAAGTTAAAATTGTGTTTTATTCCTATTAAAAAATTGCATACTATAATCCGGACGCCTCGATAATTCAGAAGGGGTCTTGTTTTTATCCGGATTAGCGAGGCACTACTGTATTAATTTTATTTAAATGAGCAAATTTTAGAATTAAATGGAAGATTGGAGTCGAGTTCAGACTTAGAAGAGATGAAATGTTGAATGAAGGGGAGGCAATTTCAGATAACGCTTGATGGAAGAGAGGATATTTATTTAGAGAGGGACAACCAAAAAATATGTGATCTGAAGTTCCCACATCTAGACCACAGAATGTACAATCTGGGGAGTCAAGGATGTGAATTTTAAAAAGTTGAGAAGGAACGGAACAATGTCCGATTCTCATTCGAATAAGTGAGGAAATTTCTTTTTTGGAAAAATGGGGGAATTTTTGAAACCACGGTTTTGATGGGATAGTCCTTTGTATTAGTCCTGGGTCGATCGTGAAAGACCTGATCGTCGAAACCCGCTCACGAGCCACCAAAGAGCGAGCGGGTTATTTATTCGTCAGCACCCGGGTCTCACGATCCGCAACTCACGAACAACAAGACAAGAACAACGCGCGCACTCCCGCGACCCGTGAACCGCGACACACTCCGGCGACCCGCAATCTACGACACATTCCTGCACCCCGTGACTCACGGACCGATCGCCGGGTGCCGGGTGCGGGTGGGGTGAGACGTGTCAGCTCCGGAACCCGTAAACTGCGACACATTCGATATGCATTCGATCGCCGATTGCCGATCAACGCACACACGTGCGTGACAGTATCCTGTTTCCTGCCCGTGTGTCACGTCATCGCGGGATTGTTAGGTAGATTCCGTTTTTGAATATTCGACTAGACACAGCGTCGTTTTAAATTAGAGCGGATCTTGGTATTGTTAATCGACGGATGAAGTGCATTTCTTTTCACATTTTGTATGTGTTGTTTTCATAAAAACTTTTCATTTTTCGTGTGAGTGTGAATGTAATTGTGCATTGTAATAGAAACTATAAACTGGTAAAAGTGTAAAATGTCTGACTTTAATAAAAACAAATTATAATAAAGCATTAGCTTACAGCTAATTTACTTATTTAAATTCTCAATAAAAGCTTCAGAACAACACGTTTTTTACAAGGTTTTTATATCCTCCAAAACATGATAAAACATTGTTTTTTTACCCCTGAAGCATGTCTTTTTTAAAATTAATTTCTGGGACATGACATTACTAGTTACAGGTGTGAGCAGTGAGAGAACGTTCACACAATTATAACCTGGGTTTTGTGTCGCGTATGACTTGACCGGTCTGGGCGGCGACCGTCTACCGCGCGGCGCACCCGTAGAAAGTAACTGGGTGATGAGTAATCGAGTTTCGTATTTTATGTCGCGAAAAGAGCGGGTCTTCGCGACCCGCTCGTGACGCCAGTGGGTCGTGAGCGACCCGGGTCGTGTAAAACGATCGATCGACCCAGGACTACTTTGTACTGAGGCGTAGCGGGCACCCTTGGATTGACTAGAAATGTTCCAATACTCTATCCAAACATTGCGGGATCTATCTTTGATGATGGAAAAAATATCAGATAGGGGAATATGGTTTACAACATCTGTCAAAACGTCAAACCAAATGATAAGTTCGCAGAGAACAAACAATAATTCTAGTGAATGTGAAATGTCAAATTCAAAAATTCGCCTGAAATCAAAGTGTTACCATATAAAAAAAAAAACTATGTGGAATTTCACAAAATTAGTAGAACATTATCGGAGACGGGACATTTTCATGTAGTGACTCACAAGCCCATATAATGGATTTATTTATTTAATAAAAAATAAACTACATTTCTAAAATTTTTTACTAACATTTTCATAATCTTAGTAAAAAAAACTATCCACACGATTTTTTCCAAGTCGTTATGAAATCCATACAAGTGGCCTATTGCTAGCGGAACGAGTACTAAAAACATACTTATGTAGCACTGGTGCAGATAGTCCCTGGGGGGGTTTCCCTTTTCCACGTCAATCTTTAATTGGAATGTCACTATTTAGAATTTATTTTGCCCGTAAAGAGAATTACTCGTTATGAGAGGTGCTCGTTAAGTGAGGTTTCACCGTGTAGGCTATTGAAGATGTCGGTTTTTCAGGATTTTAATGGCAACTTTGGCAATTATTATTTAAATAAAAAATGTTGCCTATTTAACATGTAAATATGATGAAATATAAAATAAAGCAGGTTAAAAAGCATTTTGACGGGCTCAAATTTAAATTACAAACCACCGATTTAAGCTAGAAACAAATTTGTTGCATATAAACTAAAATTACGATTCAAAAGAGTCCATTTTAAATTTTATTTTATATTTCATTATTAAGCAAGATTATTTTATTAATGATATTATTAACTCAAAAAAAATTGCCAAAATTGCATCTAAAATCAGGAAAAATAATATATTTTTAAAAGGTCTATATTTTATAATTTAAAACACAAATCAATAAAAATAACTCTTGTGTATATTTGCAGTGACTGGGCAACTCAGAATCAATTTGACTCAACACCTTCTTTAAAAGGCCTTAAAAGTGGAAAAAAATTAGTTAAGTAGGTTGTGTTAGATTAGATTATGGGCTTCTGCGCAGCCGAGTGGGCGGTTAACCGCGCAGCTGGCCGCATTTTTATTTTAATATCCAACTGGTCATATTTGCACACACTAAATCACTGAAAAATATAAACCGCGGCGGTTGAACGCAGGGCAGCGGCCCGCTTCGCGGCTGACCACCATCTTGACTAAACACACTAGGCATTGCGTTGCGGTTTGGTTCGCTGCTAGTCGCTGCAGGGTTTTTCAAAATTTATCGTTGGCATTCAATGAGAAGCTATTTGGAATTGTGAAGGGGCAGCAATGGGAAGAACTATCCGTTTTTGGAAACCCAAACAATGGGAAGAACTATCCATTTTTGGAAACGAAGATATGTCAACAATGGAAAAAAATCTTGGGGTGTATTTATTTATTCAAACGAAATTACTAATTATTAAAAAATAAAACAATACAACTTTGTATAAACCACTTATATAATACGTAAATCCTACCGGTTTCGGAACAAACGTTCCTTTTTCAGGGAAAGCTTATACTAATTTGACAGTTTCGAACAATGTTTTATTATGGTAGGGGCAGGGCCGTATTTACACTTTTCATCCGTATAGGCCACTTCACCTACCATGACCACTGATCACTCACTTGTAGGCTTTTATTAGGTGACGCACAATTTTAAAAATATATATTCAAATATACATTAAGTAGGTATTCAAAAATGAAGTAAAGAATGAATTATTCGTAAAATAAAAGTGTAACATGAGACAAGAATTCCAATTTTTACGGGATTTTTTATTTGACAAAATCATTTCTAATAGTTTCATGGTTGCTTCTATGCATAGAAGATCCGAAGAGTAAAGTTTTTCTTGCGATAATGAAGACCTTTGGTATTTCTTTACTCGCTTTAAACAGGAAAAACTCCTTTCTCCAAAACAATTTGTGGCCGGAGTGCAAAGTGCGACGCGGAGAGGTATATCCAAGTTTGGATAAACGTTGCACAGAGATTGTTTTCTCAAAAACTTTCCTTAGAAAGATTCAGTAATGATGTAGATTCAGGTTTCTCTGCCGTCTTATTAGAGAAAACGTGAACTTGAAAGTGTACCCATTCCTGAACTAAATCATCTCCTAAATCATTGCACAAGAGACTGAGTTTTTTCTGAGACTCTGTGAAAGAAGTTCACCCATTTTTTTTTCTTTGGAGTATTATGTCTTCATATTATGCGTTATGCCTTCGCATATGCATTCTCTCTAATTCAGATGTCAGCCAGGAAGTGGTTTTAATACCGTGGTTTGATGTTTCGTCTGTAAAGTTTTTTCCCTTAGGGTCATCTTACTCTGAATGTCGCCCTGATATTGCTAAAGTGCGCTCATTTCAGTTGCACTTTCTTCAAAATAATCAAAGTTTTCTTGCTCCGGTATAATAAACTCGAGAAGAGATCCATAAAAATCAGATATCGTCAGTACATCAACATATACTCTGAATCTAAGCACTCACTTTATTTTGTCTTTCCAAAATACGATTAGTAACCAAATAAAGGTAGCCCACTGCCCAAGCATTTTTTGTGAAATATTCGCACCATAATAGCACGGCGCAATCCGCAGTGCCGTACGTGATCACTGGGCATCTAAAGGTTCCTTTAAGGGGGAAATAGGCATAGAGGCTTCAAAAAAAATTTTTTTCATAAATCGATGGTAGAACTATTCAAAAATATTTTCTGAAAATTTCAAACCAAAATTCCACGCCATTTAAAAGTTACATGCGTTTGAGTGAGTGTCCCTGGGTCGGACTACCATTATTTTACTGCCAGTCTTATTTTCAAACGGATTTTTTCGAAACTACTTTTTTCGAATTTGTGTAACCTCTAGCTCCTACAGTTTTTTTTATCAATCTTTATCAAACTCAGCACATAGTTTCTTCATATAAATGCTCTCTCTTTGAATCTCAATCCTAAACAATATCTTTATTTTAACATTTTTTTTAAATAGCAAAAAAACGTTCAAAGAATTTTCAAAAATCATAAGTAAATTTTCACATTTAACTATATTAGAAATAATAATTTTCGATATTTTTGTAAGAAGTGAGGTTCAAACAGAAGAAAAAATTATAAAAAACTTTTTTTTTTTTTTGAAAAATTCATTTCGGATGAAAATTGTGACCTCCAGGAGTTACACAAATTGTCCTACCGGATGGCGACTTACAATGCGCAGCAGTTAATATCTCGCGAGGAAATTATTTGAAAATTTTAGAATATATTCTTGAATAAGAGTAAAATGACTGCAAGGTATAAGTAAAATATATATGTATTCCTTATGTATTTAAAAAAATCATGAAAATCACTAAAAATATGAGGTCCTACACCTATTTCTCCCCTTAAACGCTCGTGCAATAAAAGTAGCCCACTGCCAAAGACTTTTTTGTAAAATATTCGCACCACAATCACCGGTCCCATATTGGAACGTTGGGCATTGAACTACACAAATCTGCGGTCCGTACGGGACCACTGGGCGTCTAAAGGTTAATAGATAGAAAACTCTATCTAACAACAGTGACATTCATGTTGTTGTTCATAATCGTACACAAAATTAACGGCTTACCAAAGCGAGCGAGCGCCGCCCCCTGATCTCTGCCGCCCCTAGGCCACGGCCTATAAGGCCTATTGACAAATCCAGGACTGGGTAGGGGTGGAGCCGTTGCTAGTTATTAATGTAGATTGGGTGGGTAGGTATTAATGTAGAGTGGGTGGGTAGGGGAACAAATCCATGATTGGGCTATAAGATAATATTTTTTGTTTATTGATAATAGATTCATTATTTTTAAGGGATTTTTTAATTTCCAAGGCTTCTAAGTTATCCAAACGTTTTCCTTTATGATTAATATGAAGAATATTTATCGCTGTATTTTTTTCAAAACTATGGTTATTTTCAATGATATGGTTAGCGAACTCAGAAAAATTATTATTATTATTAAGACACCCTAAATGTTCTTTGATTCTGATTTCAAAATTACGAGTGGTTTTTCCAATATAAAATGAGGGACAATCATTGCATTTGAGTTTATATATTCTGGAATTAGTCAATTTATGGTCTTTATCTTTAGTATTTCTCAAAAAATTACCGATATTATTTCTTGTATAAAAAGCTGGTTTAATATTAGAAGGGAGATTTTTGCAACATTGAACTGAAAAATTATTAATATACAAAATTTTACGCCATTCTTTATCATTAATATTATTAGAATTGTATAGATAATTATTTTTTGAAATTTTGTTAAGTTTTTATTTAGGATGTTATCAATTAATTTTGGTTCATATCTGTTATTTATAGCAATTTGTTTTATTATAGAATATAATAAAATAAATTGGATATATCATTTTTGGATATTTATAGTTATTTATCCGTTATTTATAGCAATTTGTTTTATTATAGAATAAAATAAAACAAATTGGATATATCATTTTTGGTCTGTTATCTGTTATTTATAGCAATTTGTTTTATTATAGAATATAATAAAATAAATTGGATATATCATTTTTGGATATTTATAGTTATTTATCCGTTATTTATAGCAATTTGTTTTATTATAGAATATAATAAAACAAATTGGATATATCATTTTTGGATATGAACCAAAATTAATTGATAACATCCTAAATAAAAAACTTAACAAAATTTCAAAAAATAATTATCTATACAATTCTAATAATATTAATGATAAAGAATGGCGTAAAATTTTGTATATTAATAATTTTTCAGTTCAATGTTGCAAAAATCTCCCTTCTAATATTAAACCAGCTTTTTATACAAGAAATAATATCGGTAATTTTTTGAAAAATACTAAATATAAAGACCATAAATTGACTAATTCCGGAATATATAAACTCAAATGCAATGATTGTCCCTCATTTTATATTGGAAAAACAACTCGTAATTTTGAAATCAGAATCAAAGAACATTTAAGGTGTCTTAATAATAATAATTTTTCTGAGTTCGCTAACCATATCATTGAAAATAACCATAGTTTTGAAAAAAATACAGGGATAAATATTCTTCATATTAATCATAAAGGAAAACGTTTGCATAACTTAGAAGCCTTGGAAATTAAAAAAATCCCTTAAAAATAATGAATCTATTATCAATAAATAAAAAATATTATCTTATAGCCCAATCATGGATTTGTTCCCCTACCCACCCACTCTACATTAATACCTACCCACCCAATCTACATTGATAACTAGCAACGGCTCCACCCCTACCATAATAAAACATTGTTCGAAACTGTCAAATTAGTATAAGCTTTCCCTGAAGAAGGAACGTTTGTTCCGAAACCGGTAGGATTTACGCATTATATAAGTGGTTTATACAAAGTTGTATTGTTTCATTTTTCTATAATGGATAACCCACAAAGTGATAGCTACATTCAAAAATATTACTAATTATTATTCAAATAAACAAATTTATTAATATTTTAATTAAATCATATTTCTTTGCCATTCCAATTTCCTATCAGTCATAAAATACTTGGCAAACATTTCTCGATATCTCAAAGCACTTACATCGTTCCTTCTTACTCCGTGTCAATGGAAAAGAGAGTGATTCGTCGAAAGAATTACCATCACGGTCACTTACAAAGTTATGCAGGATACAAGTAGCTTTAATGATGTTTTGTGCCAGATCGATATGAACATTTAAAGGTTTTCTGTTTTCTGCCACCATGGCGGCCAGCCGTTAGTTTCAACCGTATCAGGCGGCAAGCCGCTTAGCCGAACCGCCCATGCGGCGCACTGCTAGTGCGCATGAGCCACATGGGTTGTATTTCAATTCTTTTTTTCAAAGCTTTTAATGACTTTTCAAAGAGGAGTTGAGTTGATTCTGAGTTGTCATAGAACCATATATTTGCAACACCTGATTTTGATTATGAAAAATAATTATTCAGTTTGGTTAAGTATTTAGGTGTCAAATCCAAATTTAAGTTTTGTATGTTAAAGGTTGGGCAACCATTCCTCTCAACCCATCAAGTCGTTTCAGAACAACTCATATAGGTCTCGTAGAAATCTTTGTATCTCCCTTAGAGGGCATACATTAATTAAGTGAGCAGTTTTTCTTCCAATCTAGACCCCCCCCTTGGTGAGATAAATTTGGGTCACTTTGTATATTCTTTTCAAGTAATGTGAGATTTTGCTGAACCCCCCCTCCTTTTGAGCTCACGTAATTAATGCATGCCCCCTTACTTCCATGGTTAGAAATATAATATACGAGTATGGACTGAAAAGTTTCCGACCTGAACATGAAGATGGCAGCACTCGTCAATAAAAGCTAGTGAATGTAGTTGTGCATCTTTTGACAGTTGTTATTCACCAAAGTTTTGGCCATTTTGGACGCACAGTTTTTAGTTGACAGTCGTTTGAGTGAGTCAATGTGTGTTTTTGTGAAAATGGAAAAAATTGAGTATTGAGCTGTTATTAAATTTTTGTTTTTGAAAGGCAATTCGCCGACGCAAATCAAAGATGAGTTGGACTCTGTGTATTGGGACTATCATTTACCACAGTGAAATTTTGGGCAGCTGAATTTAAACGTGGCCGTAAGAGCTTGGGAGACGATGAACGTTCGGGACGTCCAAAAACTGAAAATAGTGACGAAAACATTGCTAAACTTCACCAAATAGTGTTAGACGACCGCCGAATTAAAGTGAGAGAGATAGCAGAGGTTAAGAAAATCGTCCAAAGAACGTGTCTGTCACATATTAAATCAAGATTTAGACATGAGAAAGCTGTCCGCGCGTTCTTTGTTTAATAGCAATAAACTCTGCCAAGGATTCCGTGTTCTCTTGTGTTTTATGGTAGATCTGGTTTTGAAGTCGGAGTTCCACTTCTGGTCCCTCGTATTCCCGAAGGAAAAATCTTTTAAAAATCGACCATTCTGGGTGTTTATAAGTATTCGCCCAGTCCTTCGCTTTGTCCCGGAGCTGGGCCGTTGCCACCCTCGTTTTGTTTTCCTCGTAGGTGTTAGCTATTTGGAAATACTCTTCGCAGCGTTCCAGGAAAAGTCGTGGAAATTCTTCCAGTCTCCCAGAAAATATTGCCTCCGGGCGAGGCTCCCTTTGACACACGGCTATGTTAGCGAGTTTTGTTGCTAACATTTCAAGGATTCGTGTCGTCTGGGTGTCTGTCGTGAAGGTTTCTCCATTTGGTACATCCGCTGAGGATTGAGTTAGAGGACTGTTATCCTCATTCTCCACTGTGGAGTTCATGTTTCGTGAACAATGATAGTTTGCAAATGGTGTTGATTGTATTTGTTGTTTCTGCTGATTTGTATGTTTTTTTACCGCAAACAAGTAAATAAAGAATCATTAGATTATTATAAACAGTAAATTTTACTTAGCGACGGCATTGACTTTGTAATTTGGCTGTTGCGCATCCAGACCTGTACTTTAGTAGGCCTTGAGTTCTCTAAAGACGCATAAAATCTTTGGGCGGAAAGCAATTTATTATTTATAATAAGCGATAAAAATAAGTAATTTGCATGTATTTACAAATGAAATGTTATACCTTCGCTTTTACTACTGTTTGCCGTGTAATGGAAACATTTTCTCATCACACAGGAGGGCATTTTGGCGCTTTTTAATGCGATTTACTTACTGGTAGGATACGACCTTACTCGACGAGTGGCAGTTTAGTACTAAAGTACTAGAAATCGAGTACAGTGCAATTGCCTTGCTTTTGGCTTTGGGGCCTGAGGGATTAAAAAAATAATTTAAGTGCATAGTGTAAAGAAATGCTGTTACTTGGCTAATGCTAATGGCAGTTGCTTGTGCAGCAATGTTTGTCCCCTTCCTTGTGTGCTTAAATCCTTCCATTCCACAGCTTCGGATTAATACAGGAACACCTCCATCATTTGTGATGTTGATGATAGTGTTGTTTGGGGAAACTTTTATGTTACAGATGGGAATTTTCTCAAATGGAATCCCTTCAAATGTTCTCAGGTGTGAGTTGGCGTCGGGGAAAATGGAAACTTTCCTGAAAGAAATTCACCAACTTAAATTTAATGTTATCTCTTTAAAATCCACCTAAAGAAGGCCTGTGGAAATGGGTTTATTTTGTTTCTTGTTATAAGTTGAAACTAAGTGTAATTTTCATAATTGTGGCCTTTTCAAAGTGCGGCGGTTAGGAAAACATTTACACAAAATTTATTTTAAAAAAAGGTAAATATCGGTTCGGACTGGCCACGCTTATTACGAATATTTTTTAGAAAAAAACTTTAGATTCGCCTTAATTACTGTAAAAGGAAACTTTTTGGTTTTGGGGTGGCGGAAAATAATGCATTTTAATTTTCAATTGCATAAAACCAAAATTCACTTCGCGAACCGACACAGCCAAAATCTGCGGCCGTAGCTGTGTCACTGTTATGTTGGTATCCTTGATAAATTAACAAGAGCTAATACGACTGTAGCCGACTTCGTGGGATAAGGCGCGTAATTATGAAATTTGTCTAGCGGGCTTGTTTGTGTAACATGGTTTGTGATACGAAAGAAAGTGCCCCTTTATAACACCTACTCGCGTCAAGGCAAGAAAAACATCCCAGTTTTCAAGTAGTTTAGCGGCTACGCTAGGTTTGTGTAACATGGTTTGTGATTCGCGGTATTTCATGTAGGTATCCCACGAAGTCAGCTACAGTCGTATTAGCTCTTGTAAATTTATCAAGGATACCAACATAACAGTGACAGGTACGGCCGCGGATTTTCGCTGTGTCGGTTCGCGAAGTGAATTTTGGTTTTATGCAATTGAAAATTAAAATGCATTATTTTCCGCCGCCCCAAAGCCAAAAAGTTTCCTTTTATAGTAATTAAGGCGAATCTACAGTTTTTTTCTAAAAATTATTCGTAATAAGCGTGGCCAGTCCGAACCGATAATTACCTTAAAAAATATATAGGTAGGTACCATACCATTGTTTCTTCATGCAGCAAAAAAAACGAACGGTGGATCAGAATTATTTTTTTGGGATGAAGGAATACTTACTTGTCAATCATATAGTCAAGATCCACTACTCGCTCTCCAAGGGTTCCTTCGTCAAGGGTGGGCAGTGATTTATAGGTCCATTTCCTATCATCTTTCAAAAGAGTAGAACTAATTTGCAAATTTCGAGCAAAGTACAGGTTAGGTTCAAAAGTATTTTTGACACATGAAAACATGGATCGAATCATGATTGTAAGATAATTTAACACAGCCTGTAAATATTAAGTTATTTATTTACAGACCGCATTGAAATGAAACTGTATTTTGAAAATCAAATACAATAATAGAAATATGGAAAACTAGATGATAACACTCAGATTCAAAGATTCCATGGATTCCAATTTAATATTTAATCCCATAGACAGCTATAAAAATGTAGAAATGTGAAATGAAAAGATAATATCCATATTTTTTAGTCGCGTTCATAAACCAAATAAAAAATCTTAATTATTATTGATCACTTTTCCAAATCGCAATGCTCCATTATTGCGTATCATTATTTGACCGTCGAAATGTATAAAGTTCATTACTGCTTTGAAATAATTTAGATACATATTTTTCAAAATAAAGTAAAACAATTAATTTTAATAAAATGAATTCGTTATCGAAATAATTCGAGAGTATGTTTCAAAATATGAAAATGAATTAGAGTTTTTATATTTATCTTATTTTTATATTGGCTGAACTAACTAAATGACGAACGTACCCACGACAACTTGATATATCTTTAGGTATTTTAATGTCAAAAATTCACGGAACTGACAAATGTGCACCATCTACAATAAGGTCGCCAGCATGGGAGTAGGCGGTAAACACAAAGAGCTTAGTCAGTCAAGGTACCGGAAATAGTCATATAGTTTTAGAAAGCAACGAAGGATGAGCTAAAATCATTTTTACGAACGCAGGATAATATAATAATAACATTTGTACCTAGCGGCGAACACAGAGCGGCGAAAGCAAAGCTGGACCGCAATAAAAATTGGAAAGCCAGGATATTTTCGGCAAGGATAAAATAAAACCCAATATCGCCGCGTCGGGCGAAGGCAATAAACCTTTTCCTTTGGCTCACGAAGCCGCTGCGGCCGATGGGAATGTTTCAAGGCTGACTTAGGTTTAATCCTTGAGGCGACGGGAGAATCCTCAACACGAGGCAGTCACCATTTGCCCGGCCTAGGGGTTGGTACTCCACTTCGCCAACGGAGTGTCCCGACCAGGGATAAAAAATTAATAGTGTTTTCTGCAACCCGGCCAGGGCTCTGCAAACGCTCTTCAAACTACACGCGACCGCGCGCAATTTCCCGACCAGGGAAATTAACAGACACGCTCGCGGGTTTCCACCGATACGTTCGTGAACTTCCGCCAGAAAGTCCAACCAAGTGACCGTGAAATATTCCGACCAGGAATTTGCGCAAGTTCCACTGTGCACAAATTTTCACAACAAAGAACTCTCGCGACCCTACCTGTGCAATAACAAGTGAAAAAAATAGAACTTAAGTTTAAAGTGCCTAGTGACTGTGAGCTTACGCGGAGACTCCATCATCAGCAATCAAAGGGAAGTGACTGAACATTTTATTTATTTTAACCACCGAAGTGATTAGATTCTGAACAATTACATAAAGACTTTACCGTAGAATTAAGCAAACAGACTTTCTAAATTTAAGACGAATTAATTAAGTAGTTTTAAGACTAACACTAGATTAATAATTAACACCCGCCTTTTGTATCCTAATGTAATAAATGTGTCGTTTCTTAAACCAGTAGCTTTTTTAATTGTTCCTCCTTAATTTTAAGTTTATAGTTTTAGTTTGAACCCGCCGTAAGGCGCGGGTGTATCAAACTAACAGTGATATAAACATAGCCACGACAACTAATTAAATGATATAAACCATAAAAACCATTCCCTATGTACCTATAAATAATATAATGTGCCCTGACGTCTAAAAAATCTGTCCCAGTCAATTTGCATTTCATGTATTCCATACATACTCCATACTACTAGGTCAATGATTCCATACACACTTTTTCATGTCTGATTTCACAGTGGATTCGGAGCGATTCAAGTTTCAAGTGTAACATTTTTCGATTATTTTAATAAGTTCAGAATCGAAATTTTCGATTTACATGTAAAAAAATATATTGTAGAAAAAGGTGAAATCTCTATAGTTTCTAGAGTCTAGGAAGAAAAAAAAATGCTGTCAGATTTTGACAGTTGATGATGATAAACAAATAATCTTAAAAAAAAACGTTACACCTTGACAGAGATTTAATCAGGTTTTAATCTTAAATGGCTATGTATGTCACTGACACCAATTTTACGTACTGCTGTAATAACAATATTTCGTAGGATAGGATATAATATTATTATGATTAGTAATTTTATTTCTGGAAGAGCAATAATTATGGGTTTTTGTGTGTTAGGTTTACTTTTACTATACTCTGATCTCGGATTTATAAATGGTGAGTAAATACTGTTTTCTGAATAAAGTTAGGTCGTTAATTTGTAAGGAAATTGTATCTGAGATACCAATCAAATGGCCTGTTTGTCAGATCAGAATCAGATATTCCCAAAATTTAACAGAAAATTTTTTGTTACAGGTTTTTTACCAGAAGTGGTGGTGACCATGATTGAAAAATCAATTCCAACTGATGTTTCATACTCCTCGAGAAAGTCTTCGGATTACGCTACTCCTGAGGTATTCCATAACATGACTGATTACGAACTGCAAACTATCAGCGAAAATCTGTTCAAAAATGATGTTAATAATGCAGGAAAGTATGTTTTGATCAATTACCAAGGAAAGGCACAATCAAAGTCAAAAGTGGATTTTGCACAAGAACCGTATGTATTAAAAATTGTAGAATTGGTATTTAGCCATTTAGCTATTTTCCTTTATTAATATATGTACATTTATAAAAAAGTAGCAGCCCCGAGGAAAGCTTGTGGACTGGCCTTCCAAACCATTTAATCTGTTAACCTATACGCTGCTGAGCGCGCATATATATATTTTTTAAATTTTTTATTTTTTTATTTAATATAGATATATATACTTAGTACAATGGTTTTATATAAATTATATATCGGTACACAAATTATTTAAAATTGCAATCTCACCAAAGAAGAAGCTAGTTCTTGTGCTTGATGAGTGAGTTACACTAATTATAACAGAAATAGAATAACATTATGCAATAGTTAAGTATATAATAGGAATAATTGAAACATCTGGATTATCTATACGTGTAGGTGTACATACATGGGATACGGTTACATACTAAAATATTGTGCACTTAAGAGAAATTCGAAAAATCTAAATAAAATATAGATGAATATAGATTGATAATATATAGAAAGAAAGAGAAAAACAGGTAATTATTAAGTTAATTATTCCTGATGAAGTCTAGCTTCAGTTTGAGTTTCAGTTTATTGATGTCTTTGGTTTTTTTTTATTTCAATCGGAAGGTTGTTGAAAAACTTTATTCCTAAATAGATATAATTGTTTTGCATTAGTTTGGTATTAAATTTTGGTATTTTGAAGTTGTCTTGATATTTTTTTGATTGATGGGTTTCAAATTTTTTGATGATATTATCTTTGTAAATTTGAATAATTGCATTTTTCTTGAAGATATTCTCTACTCGAGGCACCGTGAAATCGACGAAAAGCGTTTCTGTTGGATAAGTGGAGGGTTTCTTTAGGATTACTTTAATGATTAGCTTCTGGATCACTTTGATCGGAGTTAAAATATTGTTGTATGACCCCCCCCCCATCCAATAATTCCATATTGAATTGATGACTGGATTAGTGCATAGTATACTCTTTTTAGATTGTTGAGTTTTAAAATATTTCTTAATCTTATGAATATATATATATATATATATATATATTTTCTGATACGCTTAACCAATTCACAGATATGGCTCTTCCACTTCATATGTTGTTCTATTATCACTCCGAGATATTTAATTTCTGATACTGATTTCAATGTTGAACAGCCTTGGATACATGTTATTTTATTACATTTGTTATTGTGGATAATTATTTTAGTGTTGGGGAGTGTTTTTAGTTTGTTGATTGAGAAGTGTATGTAGTATGTTTTGTTGGTATTCAATGAGAGAAGATTTGTGTCAAACCAATGTTTTAAGGTGTTCATGCTATTATTTGCTTGTTCGTTTACTCCATTCCAGTCGATCCCATTCACTGTGATAGCTGTGTCGTCGGCATATGATATTATGTCTGCGTTAAGTGGTAGTTTAAAAATATCGTTGACATAAATTATAAATAGTAGGGGGCCAAGGACTGTGCCTTGAGGTATCCCGAAATTACTTGTTAGTGGTAGACTTAGGGAGTTGTTTATCTTGACTACTTGTTGTCGTTCAAATAAATAGCTTTTTATCCATTTTAGAGCATTATCGTTTATCCCAACATAGTTTAATTTTTTAATAAGTTTATCATGAGAAATACTATCGAAAGCTTTTTTAAGATCTATGAAGATTCCGAGGCATTTCAAAGATTTGTCTAATGTGTTCTGAATAATGTTCGATAATTTGGCAATCGCATCTTGGGTACTTCTATTTATCATAAATCCATATTGGTTGTCGTGAATTATGTTATTTTTGTTAATAAATGCAGTCAATCTTTTTTTGATAATTTTTTCAAAGATTTTGGCAATGTTTGAAATCAGCGAAATTGGACGATAATTTGTCAATTCTTCTGGGTTGCCAGATTTATGGATTGGAGTGATGATGGTTTGTTTGTATATCGTTAGGAATATTCCGCTTTGAAGACTAATGTTGATTAAATGTGTTAATGGTTTTGAAATATGTTTTTTGATAGTTGTCAGTGTTTCGACAGTAACTCCATCGAAACCTGGTGCTGATCATGCTTGTAATGCTTGTAATGATTTGTTCGATTTCCTGGCTGAAGTAAAGGGAAACATGTCAATTTTGTTCAAGATATTGACGTTAATGCTCTGTTCGTCATTAGACGGTATTTTTTGTATTTGATTTGCAAGGTTTTTGCCCACATTTGCAAAAAAGTTGTTAAATATGTGAGCGGCAGCTGATGGATTTTCTTTGCATCGTATTTTGATATTGTTATGTGTAATACTATCTATTTAATTTTTTTTAATGTTTTTTCTTATCTATGATTTCATTTATAACATGCCAGACTTTTTTTGCATCGTTCTCCGTTGCTTCTAGTTTTCGCCGAAAATAGTTTTCTTTTGTGTTTTTTATTAAATATGTAAGTTTGTTTTTGTATGCTTTTAGGTATTTTTTAAAGGTTTCGTTTGTAGGTTGTCGGATTAATTTTTTGTATATTGCTTCCTTGTGTCTGATTGATACAATTAATCCAAAAGTTATCCATGGTTTAACTGGTTTGAATTTTGATGATTGTTTTCTGTAATCAATAGAATGTGCAGTACTTACGTGCATTGATAATTTTTTTTCAAATAGTTCGAAGCATTCGTTCGTATCATTACAATTAAAAATATCGTGCCATTTCTCTTTATCTAGATTACTAGGGCATTTATGTTGAGCGTTTTGCGTCGGCCGTTTTCATTCTCCGGAGTTTGTGTTGGTAAAGGAGAACATTTATTTTCGTAATTGTACGTAAAAATGCACCCGAAATGATCTGTGATTGTCGTTTGTATAACTGCAGATACTATGTTTTTTATGTCTTGAATATTTGTGAAAACATGATCTATGCACGAAGGTCGTTGACCTGGAATAATTCTTGTAAATGAATTAATACACAATATATAATTTAATTCTGCCATCATATTAAGATAATTATCTTTATCATAAGACGAATAATCATTTGCAATATTGAGGTTAACGTCTCCGACAACAATGGTTTTCTTATTTCTTTTCTTATGCGCAAATAAAATGTTTCCCCAACACTACATGCATATATTGATGCATTCGACTTCAGCGGCTGTATGCTATGTAAATATGTGAATATTTAGCAGATAAGTGAGCCAAAAAATGGTTTTAATCTTTATCTTCTAAAATCTGGACACAGTTCAAATATTCTTATTTAATTATCTACATAAAAAAAAATTGAAGACTATGATGGTGTAACAATATTGAAGAGTGAGCGAGCGGCGCTGTGGTGATGTATAATTTCAATTCAAATCAATTAGTTTATTATTTTTAAAACATTACAAAATTGTTCATTTTAGTGCGTTTTTTTAATACATTTGTAAAAGATTAATATGAACAGTGGGTGTATCTTCTATACTAGTAGACGCAGAACTTGCCTTTTAAAGGCAGCTTCATATAATATTCTAAATATATCAATATCCAATTCTTTTTTATATGAATACCTCACAAGAGTCTCAGCTGCTCCCGTCTGAGCCAGTGAGACTATGGCATCCCCAATAGGCCACTTGCATCACATTTAAAAAAAAAAACCCGGTTTAGACAAATATTCTAAGACATTCCGTATTTTTTATTTTTTTTATCGTATTTTTGAAACCCTGGGGATTTTTTGAAAATTTCAATCCGAAAAATCAGACCATTTTTTATAAACCGGAAAGACGGGACATAATTTTATAGGTGCGAAAAAACGATAATTACATAGCCGAAAATCATTTTAAAAAAAAAGAACGTTTTCCACACGAATGGCACAGGAGAATAACGAGGCATACCAAAAATATTACATCTCATAAATATTTTTTTCCTTGATCCATCTTATTGATCATAAATCATTATAATGTACAACGTATATATTACTAAATCCAATGTAATATACTTGTACTTGTAAATTATAATAATAATAAGAATATTATAAAATTTTATTTTGTTAAAATCAGCACCATAACCATTATACCTCTAAAACACGTACCGACTTCTAAATTGTAGGGGGTTCTCTTCAGAACATCTGTCAAAAAGTCAAACCAAATGATAAGTTCGCAGAGAACAAACAATAAATCTAGTGAACGAATTCAAAAATTCGCCTGAAATCAAAGTGATGCCATATTAAAAAAATAAATCAGTGTGGAATTTTACAAAATTAATAGGAACATTTTCGGAGACTGGACATTTTCATGTAGTGACGTCACGAGCCCAAATAATGGATTTATTTATTTAAAAATAAAAAAAACTACATTTCTATAAAATTTTACTAACATTTTCGCAATCTTAATAAAAAGATCTATCCACACGATTTTTTCCAAGTCATTATGAATTCAATGCAAGTGGCCTATTGGGGTATGTTGTGAGGCTGAGTTAATTGGGAGGGGAAGGAGATGAGGAAGTGGAAGGTGGGGAAGTACCCGGCCATTCAGATCTGGTCACCAAACAAGGTTAAAGCCATTTCAAGCAAGGTTTCAATTCTGAATGGTGGTCTTACACCAGGGCGATACTGAGAGGATCTTCCACTCTGGAACGTGCTGCAAATATACTATATATTATTTTAATTGAATTAATTGTGAAATAACACAAATTAATCAAATAAAATTTATTTGCCCACGCCGGGATTCGATCCCACGACCTTCGGATTGCGAGTCAAGAGCCTTACTCCTAGACCACGCCGGTCGTCAATGATTCAGATCAATTTGATTTTTTGTTATGCCTCAGTGTTTATAATAATCCAGTCATATCCTCCTTATTGTTTCTTTATGTTTATATATCATCATCATATATTTATCATCATATTTCAGGAAAATTAATGAAACTTTTAAGACGAGACTTTTAAATGTGCCAAGAAATGAGTTATGATTTATTTTTAAAAAAAAAGTGCCGCTTACTACTGATATTTAATGTACATTAAGAACACGGTGAAAAGATTAAATGATTTTATTTTACCTCTTGTTTGCCTAGCGTCCCTAGCCCCTAGCGAATAATGCCCTGATAAAACACAACCCTCCTAGTCTCAAAGAAGGAATGAAGAGGGATAGCGCAGCAGCTGGGATTTTAAATCTGAAACTAAAATAGTTCATCCATCCAGAAAACGACCAAAAACAATGCATGTTGTAAATTAGATTTATTTATTTTATTTATTTATTTATTACATAAGATACATTTATACAGTAAAATAACATAATAATAATATTTCAAAATAACTGTAATATTAAAATGGATACAAGTGTTATTATGTCTTGTTTGTCTATATTAGTTCCTAGCTAGGCAGATTGCCCGTTCTAAGGAACCAAATGCTGGTGAAAAATGCAAAAAATGTATTCTGAACAAAAAAAAAAAAAAAAACAATGTGTTTTTTTTCTTTTTTGTAGATTAAATATATATTAAGTTCTTACTGATTGTGGCATTTAATAGTTAAGCATTTAAAATTTTAAGTTTTAAGTGACATTATTTAACAATTTTTCAGACTCAACCCTACCTAAGCCAATCAACCATTTATTTATTATTGAACCGATGCATGTCATTTTGCATGTTTTTATATTTAATTCTGGGGGGATTTTATTATATATGATCATGCACGGGGCATGGGGGTGAGCGTAACCTTGCGGCTACTCTTGCTAAGTCGCTTATGGATTTCGATAAGTTATGCCCAACCACCAAACAAGAAAGGTATATCACAATTAAGTGGTACTCACGTCTGTTGTCTTCTGGCTTGGTGACAGTCATAGATGTCCATAAGCGTTCGAGATTGTTCTATTTGATTGTTAGAACTCCGGTAAAGTTTGAGTCACGAGTTCACACAAAGTATACGAAATTATACGGTAGGATTTACACTTTATGTGACGATATGATGAATAACACTTCGGCGTGGTGCGAAATGTCACGATACGATCGGTGGTTAGCAACGGACTCACGATAAAGCGCTTGACACTTGTTTTCCGTGTAGGTAGGCACCCTTATTGTGCGGAAGTCCAAAATCAGGGTTCCTCCGATCCCGTATGATAATCGGAGCACAAAACGAATGAAATCCATCAGCGTTATGAAACATTCCGCCCACCAAAATACAGCTAATTGTATTTTAAAGAAAAGTTGAACGTTAAGCGAAACGCAGAATGCCATGAAACGTGACGTAGATGAAAAGAAGACGAAGCAAAAGAAGTCATTTTAAACGATAACGAGATATAGACAAGCTAGACGATAAGAAACTAAATGATACGATTAACATAGACGTAAAAAAGAATAAAACGAACCGCGAAACGATGATGATTAGTCACATTGCCTAGGCAATGGATACGATTTGGTGAATGGTCTTGTAAGAGAAGATCCATTCAAAGTACGAAACGTAGCGATAAGCACAAGATTTTTAATTATGATTCTAATCACCTCATCCGTAGAGAGTGATGTCCAATGTTTGGTTAAAGATAGAATACGAATTTCGAAATGATTAAGTAGAAAATCCGAACGACGAGAGGCTTTGTTATGAAAGTTGTGTACGAATAGATAACAAGAACCCATAAGGCGTTGGAGTTTCCGAAAACGATATATTTTTTTTAATAAAAGTCCAGCAGAATATCATCATGTTGGACTAATGACGATTGAACTCGTTCCTCAGAGTGGAGTTCAGTTTTGTTAACATGGCCATCTAAAATGGGCCAAGAGTCGTTTGGCTGGACAAACCCGGAGGGCTCCGCCCACCATAACACGTTACGGTTTAGATCGGCCGGAGAATGATCACGTGAAGCGGTATCCGATGAATTATCAACCGATGATGCTTGACGCCGATGGTTAGATGCGATAACTGTCAAAAGCGATAATTGGTCGGTGTAACGATTCCCGTGACGAGTATCATCGGGTGAAGCATCCGGTGGCCTCCACTTCCATCCCAATACTCTGAGAGTAAAAGAATGATCAACATTTTTTAAGATTACATCAGTGAGATAGTAGTCCGACGGTAGAAAGGCGCGAAGTTTCGGTTTGCTACAATCCCACTTCTGCAGTTCAAGTTGACCTCGTTTGGTATGTTCGATGACTTCGGATTGCGTTAGTTGAACTTGTTCCAGACTGGAACAGCCGATGACGATAGAATCGATATTTGAGTCCGAAGTGATCGCATGGCGTCTGAGTGATAATCCGTAACCTTTCTTTTCTGTCAACGATCTGACAATACGATAGGACAGAATAAAGGTAGAGATATCAGAAGTCACAGGGTGTAATGGGTAATCCGGGGTAGATTCCGATAATTGATTACCCCAAAATATTCTTTGAAACGCGCGATTTGGCTCTTGAGGGAATATTTGGCGATACATTTGCCGTACCTCAGCAATGAACACCACAGATGGTGAACGAAAGTATTGCAGAAGTTCAGCAATGTTCGTTTGAAGCTTGGGAACGATAAAGAAGGCATCATTTGACGATGATTCATTCACCTCCGTCACCGAGGCATCGAAGACAATTCGCAAATAAATGGTAACGGTGCCCGGACGAAGAATGCAATGACGAAGTATGTGATGCATTTCCTTGAGTAAATCTTTTCCAGGAACACGTTTCATGTGACCACTGTGCAAGTAGTCAGTCATGAAAGCGAAGTACGGTTCACGTAAACTGAGCTTTAATGTCTGTTTACGTTCGAGTGAAAGGATAATGCGCGAAGAGGCTTCGCGCGAACCTGGGAAAGCGATATCCTTATCCTTTTCGCCAAAAGGTAAGGCTACGATGAATAGTCCCGAAGGGTCACGTGAGTGATTAGTGTGATGGACCTGCTCATCACGTTGTTCTTCAGGAGTGAGATGTGAAGACTGAGGGAATGTGTCAAACTCCCTCAGTTTCTTGAACTTTTCAGGAAGACGGTACTGGTTGGTTTCGATAAATTGACTAGAAAAGTCACGTGAGCGATAAATGCGATACACTTGATCACTACGTTGTTTAGTGGGCTGTGAAGACTGAGGAAATATGTCCAACTCCCTCAGTCTCTTGACTTCTTCTGGAAGACGAGACTGGTTGGTTTCGATGAAGGAGTTTGTTTGACGATCGGTAGCGAAACCAACCGAATCCAGAGGAAGCCAACCGAATGGTAAATTGATAGCTGAAGGCTGGTCAAGATCACTCGTTAATTGGGGTCTCGGTAAAGATGGCAAGATCTCAACATCTCGAAGTAGGTCAGTCGCTCTTGTGTCAGTTGTCAGTTTGTGACAGTCAGAGTTGGCATGAAGTATGTCTTGGAACAGATGATAAGATAACTGGTCGAATTGAATTGTTGGCAATGGAAGTAACTTCGTGTTGAAGATAGTTTGTCCCTTAACATCGACATCGAAATTAGTGACGCCTGACGCGGTTGTAGAAGATTGGCCTAAGCCACGGATTTTCTGAGAGCTGACTGGACGCTCGGCAGTGCGATTGGGTATGAAGTGTGCTTGACTGTCTGAATCGGTCAACCCACGACATGTTTGAAAACTGCCGGAGGGATCACGATTGCTAATATGAGCAGTAGGCAAACGTACGATCGAGCTGTCACCGAAGTTAGCGAGGAAAAGAACTGGAGGATCAGAAATAGAAGCTCCTTGAATGGCAAACGTGGTGGGTCGTTGGTACTCCTCTTCAGTAGAAATATTATCTTCCCTATGAAGAAGAGTGTGGTGCTTACGATGACATTTCTGACAATCAAACACAGATTTGCAATTCGTAAGAGAATGAGAAGGCGTGAGACAATTCAGACACCAACGCTGTGCCTTTGCGAATTGAGCACGTTCCTGAACCGATTTGAGTGCAAATGATTTGCACTTAGCGATATGGTGAGTACCCTTGCAAAACGCGCACTTTGAAGTGAACGTAGTCAAGGACCCTTTGATTTCAGGTTTTGCCTTATTCATGTCACAAGTAAGCGATGACGTTTGTTTTATGACAGCTTGATTATGAAATTTTGAAAAGTTTTGTACGATAATGTTTGCGGGCTCCGATTCGAAAGATTGATTCGTTAATTCCTTGTGAATTACGACGATTTTGAAATAAACATTATCAAAAGCTTCGCGAACTTGATTTTCAATGTCCTTGTTTGCCTCATCTAAAGCTAAGATGTCAGCGTGAACGGTTTCAAAATCATTAACAATGTTTTGCAACCTCGTATAATACGCTAAAAATAATGGGTAATTGGTTGCATCTTGCAAAACGCTTTGACCGACCTCATACACCTTGTTTATTCTGCTAATGGCTACGTTCCGTCTTCTACGCAAGCCTTGTAAAGTACTAGCCATTTTTTTCAAATAAACAAATGTAGGTACTAACGAAATAATCTAGAAAACTCTATGAATTAAAAAGTAGAATTCGATATAATTTAAATACCCGTTAGGTCGTTAATAATTAAGAACTGTGCAAACTAATTCTACGATTCACTGTTTGAATTCGTTCTACGAAATGACATTTCAATTCACGTAATATTTCATAGCATTCTTTCGTTTTGCCAAAGAAAGAATTCATTATACGAATTTATCTAAAGGTTCGCTGGTTTCCGGCACCAAAAATGATCATGCACGGGGCATGGGGGTGAGCGTAACCTTGCGGCTACTCTTGCTAAGTCGCTTATGGATTTCGATAAGTTATGCCCAACCACCAAACAAGAAAGGTATATCACAATTAAGTGGTACTCACGTCTGTTGTCTTCTGGCTTGGTGACAGTCATAGATGTCCATAAGCGTTCGAGATTGTTCTATTTGATTGTTAGAACTCCGGTAAAGTTTGAGTCACGAGTTCACACAAAGTATACGAAATTATACGGTAGGATTTACACTTTATGTGACGATATGATGAATAACACTTCGGCGTGGTGCGAAATGTCACGATACGATCGGTGGTTAGCAACGGACTCACGATAAAGCGCTTGACACTTGTTTTCCGTGTAGGTAGGCACCCTTATTGTGCGGAAGTCCAAAATCAGGGTTCCTCCGATCCCGTATGATAATCGGAGCACAAAACGAATGAAATCCATCAGCGTTATGAAACAATATAATTTCGAAAATTGTTTTTTTAAAAACGCCTAATCACTCCCAACATTTGTGTTTTTTCTCACAGAATTTTTTGAAAATATATTATAAATTATTATCAAAGACTGCTGCTTTTCATGGCAACTCTTAATTAATGTGTCAGTATTATTTTTAATTTTAGTCTCCTGATTGTGAAAAATGATGTATGGAATATACCCACCATATCAGCTATGAGAGCTTTATATGACAATTATGAAAGAAACTCTAAAATTGAAGAAACTGTTACTAGTCAGGTATATATTATGACATAATCACAAATTCTTAATGCATACAATGCAGAATGAAGGTCTGCCCAAGATTAAATAAAAATTATGGGATTTATAAAAAAATTACATGGAAAAATTGTAATTACAGTTCAAGATTTAACGCTGTGATGCACCCTGTTAATCATAAAAAAAATTAATATTATTAATCAGAGAATTTCTACAAGCACCACCGTACGGTGTACATCCATACTCCTTTATTGCGTGCATATATTTTATGAATGAGCATGGTATGGCCATACTTTCCTGGAGGTTAAGTAAATTTAAATACAATCTTTATTTTCTCACGGCACCCCTACAGAGATGGCTCGTTCTATGCATATTTTGAAACGTATGGCATATCTGACACTGATTCTACTGCTGTACAACTTATTGTGTCAACTGATAATGGTCCTGGACGTAGATAGTAATCCAACTAAAATGTGACTGTCCATTTTGTTAATTCGTTAAATTAATGTACCTATGTATTGAAGTTAAATATCAATTTCCTTCAAAATACAAACTAAAGTGAAAACCCCTGCACCCCATACTTAACAGTTTCTATTTCAATGCATTTATTATGGACCTAAATAACTAATGTGTGTTTTCTGCTATTTTATTTTAGGAGTTAAATGAAGAGATTATTTTCTTGAATGCTGTTATGGCTACCCCACTCATGGGCTACCTGATGTCTGTTTTAACAGATAAAGGTTAGTATTAATTTAACCCTAATGCCCGATAATATATTCTCTGCTCGATGGAGCTTTCAAGCTTCATCAACACTTTTTCATTGATAAGTAAATTTGTCTTAATGAAAATATATAATTTATGAATTATTTAGGTTTAGTGCCAAATGATTACAAAGACCAAAGGGAATACTTAAGGAATATGTGGTTTGAACTATACCCTAGAAGCAAAGGCAAACTCACAAGCAGTGGTTTTGAACATGTATTTTTATCTGAAATAAAGAGAGGCAAAATATCAGGTAACATTCAAATTTATTTGCAAAAATTGTCACAAATACAACCTTTACATAGTATAAAATGAAGTCGCTCCCGCTGTCTGTGCGCTTAGATCTTTTAAACTATGCAACGGATTTTCATGCGGTTTTCACCAATAGATAAGAATGATTCATGAGGAACGTTTTTAGGTATATAATTTGTCAAAGTTTTGTGTAAATTGGTTGAAATATATAAATAAAGAGAGCGGGCTGGTAAGCGGGCAGCGGGCAGCTGGATTTGATTTAAAAGTTGGCGTTGGTTACAAAGGTTGGGTAATGGCGTGGCGTTGTGTTTCGTTAGCCACAGCAACGTGTGTTTTACGTGTGTAAAATATAAATCAAAGTTAGTAGATAATCTAATAACTTTCAACTGAGTTACTATACTAGTATTATCTTTTACTAATCTGAGACCGAAGACAAATATCATCTTTCTGTTATTTTTTGTTTGTTTTTTTTTTTATGTCTTCTTTGGGTTTAAAGTAAATAAAATTGTATTATTTTATTGTTTTTCAGGTCTTCACAATTGGTTGTATTTTTTTACTCAAGAAGAATCAAAGCATGCAAACTATTTGGGTTATTTCAATAAAATAGATTTGAAGGAAGTATGTATTTCAATTAACAATATTTGTGGACAACAAACACAGTAAATTAGCGGCGATTACATATACATTTCGGAGTGATGGTAGCGAAAGTAAGGTAACGGTTTACAGCATAGTTCGTTGTGGGGCTTTTCCGCCCAAGGACTGGAGCGGCGCGCTGTACCGTCGCTACGAAGTGTACGTGTAATCACCTCTACAAAGAGCAATCTGTAAATAATTTGCCGTCTCTTTAATAAATTGTTTAACCTCTTATAAGCCGCCGCATACAATCGGCACATCAAAAAATCAATTCTCTGGGGAAACTACTCATGGGAGATTATGTACTACTTTTATAAAAAAATATATAAACGCATTATCTGGAAAAACAGTACGATTTACAAAAAAATAAACATATTACTATTTTTATTAAAAAAATTGACCGGTTAAATGGCTGGCTAAGTCCTCCATCCTCGACACAAGCAACAATATCCGCTTAGTGTGGTGGTAGTAGGAGATTTTCAAACATTGTTGGGTTATTCGTAACCCGGGAATATTTGTATTTAAAAAAAATTAAATTTAATTTAATAATTTTGCAAAAAACAAATAAGTTATTGAGAAAATAAAATCAGCTGGCGGACGTTGAAAATTTAGCACCGGTACACTAAGGGTTAAACACATAACTAATCTACTAACTCCTTGGAACTTGCAATATTTACCCCGTGATGTGTGATGTGGGTGCGGATATCGAACGACCTTGAATGTTTTTTATGTGTTTTGAAATGTATGAAAGACCACTGCACAATGTTAGGAAACACAGTATATCAAACAAGCGTAATACGTGAGATTTGTAAAGGGTCATTGCGTCATGCTTCGAGTCATTCTACAACATTCAATTAGTTCACAGGCGTACCGAAAACGGTTGGCGCTACAGTGCAAACAGCCAGCAGGGTCCGCATGCACTAGCCAGAAACCGCCCGCCCTCGCTTGGGCATAGTACTCCGTGTCCGCGAGTAACGCTGATTTGGAGCCGCCCGAATTCGCGGGGTTTATTGTTTACGCGAGGGCTGTTAGGTGCCTCACGAGTAATTAACTTTTCGCTCGGAGTGTTTACATTTTTTGGCATGATGTCGATTGTGATATTGAAGTTGCCGTGTGTTAAACCACGTCGGAAGTCGTTTGCCACCTTCGAGGGATAGCTGACCGGGTTGGAAGGCCATTCACGCCTTCCCCAGCAGCTCTTGTGAGTCTATATGTAATTACCCCTTTTTGAGTATCCGATTTCTTGTTAAAACACACGGCAGACCCGTGTGCGAAAGCGGACGCCGCGAGGGAGAGAGAGTTGGAAATTGATTAGATTTGAGGCTAGGAAATGATTAACTAACCAGTTTTTTTACCATGTGCCTAATTGTATTGTGCTTCGTAGAATAAACATGGACTAATTACCAAAAATATGTAGTTTGAATGGAATGACTGAACCCTCCAATTTTACAGAGTATTGCTAGCTATTTGACCTCACAACCCGAGAGAGGTATTGCGTTTATTTCCGCTGAGCTGGTCTTTGGAACACCTGGGAATGTACTCTGAAAGGTAAGGTTCCGACATCCCCTCTCGCATAAGTGAGATCTTTTTAAAATACCTGTTTGTGCTGGCTTACCCTAATCCCATTCTGTTTACACGGGCGCCTTTACAACAAGTTAAAATGAAAGCACACAAGGAAAGGAAGGAAGGGACTTACTGCGGAACCTTGTGGCACTTCTCTTATTCTTCTATCTCGGCTGGGTTTGATGATGCACAGTCGTAAGACTATTAATCGTACTATTTTTAGTATGCGGTATGATTATTATTTGCTAATGCGGCATGCAGAATATTAGATGTTTTCGCGGCGAGTTACGATTGACGACTGACTGTTATGGTAACAAAATAACAGGTACATAGGGATGGGTAGGAAAAGGAATATGTGACCATCAAGCTACAATCACAGAGTCTATGATATATGTAGATGTATGTAGGTAGGTGTAGCTATGACCAACCACCCCATGTTTATTGTCTGCTCACTATTTTCTATAATTGAATTGCTAATGCACAATGTGTTTATATTTTTGCAGAATAATTCAATAGTAAAGATGACATTTATTTTGGATGGTATACAAAAAGCTGTGGGATCCATGTTTGTAGCTTTCTCACCAGAACTTGAAATGGCATTGTATTCCTTATGTTTTATAACACGGCCAAACAGGCGTTGTCCACTATCCATCGCAGGACAAACATTTCCTATAAAGACATACATATTAAAGCATGAGGGGAAAAATCTTATTGGGAGTGCCTTTCCTGATATATAGACCAAAGTCACTGATTATGAGACCATAGGCGGATGAAATTTATGTTCTTGTAATACGTTTTAATTGGTAAGAACGATGAATTCCTATTCTTCAAATTCCCATATTATCGAAATGCGCTCTCTTCCTTACTGCAGGGGCTCTCTTCCTTATGAACTACTTATGTGGATATTTATAGTATTTTCAATTTATTTAATTTTCAATACATACATACTTGCTTAAAAAAAGTAATAGATGTTCTTGCACATCTTTTTTTTGTACTATGTATTCTTCTAAAAGTTTTTGCTTGTGTTTAGAAGAGGAAACTTTTAGTAAAAAAAATGTACATTATTGCTATGTAATTATAATATAGTATTATTTATTTTATTGTTTTACAGATATAATATCTTCTCTGTTGCAGTCATTACACAAAAGTCACAAGAAAATTGAATTTTAAAAAGTACAACTTCAGTAAATTAACATGTCATTGTGATCAGGAAAGATGAAAAAAACAGTTCCAAGAACATTCAATCATAAAAGCCTCTACATATTTGACCAATCAGTGGTTGAGTGGGCATCGCGTTTGGGTCCCACCCAGGCGTTCCGTATTCGATTCCTCGGCTGGCTGGTCCTCCATCACGACTCAAGCAACACTTTCGGCTTACTGTGGAGTAGGAGATTTTCAAATATTGTCAGGTTATTCGTAACCCGGGAATGTTTGTCTTTCTTTTTAAAGAAAAAAAAAGAAGAAAAATATGACACAAAAATGTAATTTTTTTTTAAATGATGTAATTTGTAAAAGTATTGTGTTTATGCTATACAACCATCAATATATGAACTACACAACCTCTTCTTGACTCCAATCATATTATTTTGTTATTACGTTACATGTGTAGTTTAAATATTTTCTGTATAGATGGGGAGAGAGCTGTTGGCCAGTATAAATGAAACAAAAGGTTCGCAGTTGAGGTAATGTCAACCGGAAGACATCATACATGTGGGCCAGTGGCAGTTTGCGGGGTTAAAAGTGGGGAGGCACAAACATTTTTTAAAGTCAGTATTATAGGGAACGTACCCATACTACGTGACCAACTTTTTGCAATTTTTAACCCCCCGGTGACCAAAAACCTAAGCCCGCCGCCGCTCATTTGTACCAAGCGTGACATTTTGAAGACCCCCCCCCTAAACGTGTCACGTAGTATGGGTACGTTCCCATACCTGCAACTACCTAGGTATGACTAGAAAAAAATAATGGAACTATTACCTACGTCAAAGTTTTATTTTAGTTTATTAGGGAAACAAACACTTATACATATTTTATTAAGATAATTACATGTTAGGAAAAGTACCCATATTTCAAAATACCACATTGGTCATAATGAGGGGCAGAGGGCTTAGGTTTTTATCACATATTCAATCTAGAAATCTCGTGTTTTTTTCAATGCGGCAATGTACAAGGTGGCGCAAAATTAATCACCTTATCGGAAGATGTCATAATTTTTGCAAATTGCGTCGTACGTCAATCATATTTGACATTTGCGAACTAGACAGCTGCAGAATACAAATAAACAAGCAATGGAGCGCTATACTCCGCAAGAGTGTGGAATAATTGTGTCGATTTTAGCTTTAATGCTTTTAGCAATTTTGTGTCGAAAGTCATCATGAGCGACAAGGCGCATTTCCACTTAAGCGGTTACGTCAATAAGCAAAATCTCCATTTTTGGGGCACTGAAAATCTACGTGTGATGCACGAAGAGCCATTACATCCATTCAAAGCCACTGTGTGGTGCGGCGTTCAAGCGGGAGGAGTGATTTTTTGAGGACTGCATTGGCTTTACGGTCACTGTTACTGGCGAACGCTACAGGGCCATGGTAAACAGCTTCTTACTGGCAGAATTAGATGAACGGGCCTTGGTGAACATGTTGTTTCAACAAGACGGTGCAACTGTACAAATAGCACGAGCCACAATGGATATTGTGAAGGAAGCGTTTCCTGGTCGCGTAAACTTCCGTTTTGGCGATTTGGCATGGCCAGCAAGATCGCCCGATTTAACCATCCCAGACTTCTTTCTTTGGGGCTACTTGAAGTCGGGGGTTTATGGCAACAAGCCTCAGATAATCGCAGCCCATTCAACAGGAATGCGAACAGTTATCACCGGAAATCTTTCGGAAAGTTATAGAAAATATGATAAAACGGGCACAAATGTGTACCAAAACTGGCGGCAGCCACTTGACGGATATCATTTTTTCCACTTAACAGAAAAAATTGTAAAAGTCCAAATAACGATTTCCATTACTAAAAATTTTTTTTTTTTATTTAGTAAAAAAGTTATTAAAAAACAAAATTGGATGATTAATTTTGCACCACCTGTATAACACCACGCCCGAATCATTCACAGGTTAGAGAAATACCTTACGATAACATACTGCCCATCTATTAAAAATGACATCACCGCAAGGATGTTTTTTTTTTTTTTCACATGAGCTCCACACAGGAGGCCCTGAGGACTTTTCAATTTGTGGACTTTATTTTGCCTCAAAAATTTCTATAACAACCATTGAAAAACGTGCATGGTGGTGCGGTGGATGATGTGTCTCGCATGCGACCTCTGCGGGTTTTCTCCAGGAGACCACAGGAGGCCTTATGTGTCATGAAGGAAAGCGTGGAGTGGATAGATGTCGAGGCTGTCAATGAAGAGATAATAATCATGTCTGAGGAAACTCCCGATGTTACCGCCCCCGTGATCTACGATGTATCCGAGTGGATTGATACTGGGAATGTGTTTATTGAAGATGATTGAGATGGAAAATAAATGTTTATAAAAATAACAGAACTTTTGTTTGAAAATTGCAAAAAGTGGGTTACGTAGTATGGGCCCTTACATAGTTGCATGAACCAGCAAAGTTTCCGCAAAACATTCACATTATGTACAGAAAACATAGATGTCACCAGATTTGAATAGCCAGGTATTTCCCCACCTTCCTCTTCCCCATCTCCTTCTCCTCCCCGCTACCTTAAAAAAATATATGTAAATATTTGGGCTTCATGCCTGTCTTATGTACTAAAATAAAAAAAAGATGATTAAAGAAATCGTAAAGTGGAGTTGGTAGAAAAAGATTTAAAAAAAAAATACAGATTAAAGCATATAAGATAGATAATGTGAAATTAAAATTTGTACTTACACAAAAATAATGAATTTTTACGTCATAGTAAATTAAACATTTTAAAAATCAAAAATAATGCATTTTTGCATCGTAGGATAATGTTCAAAGATAAACGTGATTAAAAAAAACAACAACAATGAGAATGATAAAATAACTCACAGCAGGGGTAGAGGGTAAGTTTTATTTTTTTCTAATTATATTTATTACTTGAGGACAAACGAAAAATATCAGCATCTAAAAAGATATTGTATTTCATGCACATCCTTCTGAGAAATTAAAGTTGCGTATGGTTAATTTTTAAGTGTGGAATGTGGAAGAGTTGGTTAGATTATAATAGTAATGTGCAAATACAAGATAGACTGTCATCTGCAAAATCGCCCTACTAAATTAATCAAAATACCCGTACTCCGTAGGTACCTAGTGCCAGACAAAACTTAGTCACTAGAGCCCTAGAGCTAATCGTAAATGATCAATTCTACTCCGGAAACGTTTTTTTTTAGGCACTCCTCAAACTGAACAACGCGCCATGGCTACCGTTCATTTCAATTCCATTCCCCACTCCCCCCGCCTACATGAAATCAACTGCTCTTGGAGGCGGATTATCAGACTATCCCTTAGCCTTACTAGAACTATTATTCTACTGAGAGGTGTGAAGAGTTACATAATTTAAAGACAACCAGTCCTAGTGAAATATGAAAATATTCATGGGTAATATTCAATGTGAAGTAATTTTAAGAGTAAGTATTTAATATAATTTTAAATTGGTAACATTTAAATTAAAGTTTTACTATATTTTGTATGGATACTTGTATCTTTTTCCCCTTTTCTTTTGTAGTTCCTCCCCTGCCTCATAGCACATGACGGCTGTGTGATTCATTAAAGATATTGATTGTTTAGAGGGTTTAAAAGCATTTTTTTAAATATGGTTGATAAAAAAAAGGTAGTGAGTGGTTGGAGTGTCAAAGAATTATTAAAAAATGAATTGAGAAATATAAATGCAAAATTGATTGGGAAAAAGGAATAAGTACTTTGTTTATTCTTAACCGCAATCTTTTTCAGATTGTTTTCCTACAAACGTACGTGATATGTACCTACGTATACTTTTAACAGAATGAGATGAGAAATAAGTTTAGCTGTTTTTTAAGATTGTTGGTTTGCTGTCGCAATAAAATATTAAAATATGTCGCTTATTTATATTCGCTTTTAAAATACCTTTTTGTTTAAATATATATAAACATTTTTTACATTAGCTCCACACAAGAGGCCCTAAGGAAAATAATTCCCCTCAGGGCCTATGTCATCCTTAGGGATGCTGTGTGGAGGGTCTTTCGAGGATAGAAAGGAGATGAGGTACAAAAAATTTATTGCAAAATATAATATTTTTATTAATTATTATAATGATTTTCCATTTCCTTAGAACGTGAATTCCATTTAGGAATACAAAGCTTCTGTAGGGCATCAATATGAATTATCAGTATCTAATAGCCATTTCCGTAGAGAATGGTTAAGGGAGTCCCTTTGACTTCTTCAGCCATACTCATTGCCTAGCACCGCAGTGGAAGGGATAGATTCATACTTCCGTCACTCCTAGACACACTGAATCCCAGATTCCTACGGTCTGCGTGGAGCTAATTTGTTTTCCAGCAAGTTCGCGGTAACGGAATTACTAGCTTTGCGAAGATCATTTTTAAAACACAAATTTCAGGCAGTTAGAAATATTTTAGGTATGGGCTATCGCGGACTTTATTATTAACAATTTAATCAGTTATATGAATATCTAAAAACATATGTACATAACATATGAATTCGAGGCAGCGTATCGAGAAAAGTAACATTTGATAAAAAATGTTTAATTTCTTCCTAGTAAAACAACTACGTCACGTAAGAGATGCAACGGAATTCGATGGGTAGTTGTATTATGAAATTTCTCGTAGGTGGTGTCACTTTAGGATTGGAATTGGGTATGGGAGGGCTAATCCATAAATAAACCAATCCGCTAATCTATAGTTAATATATCGATGGACATAGGCAAGGGCGGATTTAGGGGGGGGGGGGGGGGGGGGCACAGGGGCACGTGCCCCCCCCAGACGGTATTTTTGTGTACTGTGGAGATTCCATCACAGTACATACTTAGAAGCTAGCTAAAACATTTAATTTTTCGATTGTTTTGACACTTTCATAAACCTTCCTATACATACTTGAACTTGTAGAAATAAACTTGAAGTATGATACTTTAAGTTTATTTCTAACAGTAATTGTTGATTTTTTTGCCCGTCCGCCCCTTGTGCCCCCCCCCCCCCCCAGAAAAAAATCCTAACACTAATTATTGATTTTTTTGCCCGCCCGCCCCTTGTGCCCCCCCCAATAAAAAATCCTGGATCCGCCCTTGGACATAGGCCATGAGGGGAATTATTTTTCTCGGGGCCCTTCATATGCCTTCATATTATTGGGACGCAGTAGTCAGTAGTCTCACTGATTTCTAACGGTTTGTTGAAAACAAACAAACAAAAAGTTTGTTGTTTGTTGAAAATGTTCCAAATTTAATGATTCCAAAATTGAAAAAAAAACTCGATTTTCGATGGTCCTTTTTAGATGCTGACTTATATCTTATAACCTGACAAAATACAGCGTAATCTTGATTTTCTATGGCTAAATTTGATATTTATCTAAGGTTATATATATATACTCAATTTTTGACATCTAGATTTTTGCCGAATTATTATAATCGTGGTATTTATTGTGAAAGAACTAGTAATTGAAGTATATCAGATTATTTGGTAAATGGACAATTTTATTTTATTCGTGAAAATATTCCCGCTTTTCATTGTATATTATAATTATAATGTCTCCTTTCACGATGTTGAGGTTATGTTTAACCCATTTTCCGTGATTTCTGTAAACTTTCGCTCTAGTATATCGTTCAAACTTTAAAAATGATTGTGTTCAGACTATACCACGTACTATTAACTCGTTTATGTAAAAATACCTTTTAGATTTTAGCTTGTTATAAGTATACCATTTTTCCAATGAATGATAACACTACACTAAAAGTTGAAAACGTTATTATTTTAAGATCTGAACTTCAATATGTGGTCTAAAAGCCGGACCACGACCCTGAGATTTCAAAGGTACTTATCTCTACATGCTAAAAAAGAAGCAGCATATCAAGGTTTCAGAACATCAGAAAGTAGTGCGGTTGGTATTCATATACATAAATAATGCAGATAATCTTTCGATGGAACTGGACACACTTAATATAAATATATTTTAGAAAAAAAACCTTTAATTTAATTAATATAAAAGACAACTTTGAGCAAGCACGTCCAGTTCGATTGAAAGTTTACGATAATGCCTATTTATCTATTTATAAAATTCAAGTTTGGTTAATATTTACCTAATGCCGCACTTTTAACAGGCACAAAATACGGAAATTACACTTTATTTAAACTTAATTACTACAAGAAACAACTATTTACTTCGGGAGGGATAGTAAAAGATGCATTTAAATTCAATTTTTATCTTAAGTTCGAAATTTCCGCTATAAAAGATTATTTTGCTGCCGTTCTGGATTTTTTTTTGTGGAATTAACATTTGCAATAGTTTCGTTTCAACCTTGATTTGCATAAATTATTTAATTAACTCAAACAGAACCTAATAACCTATTTTGTTGTGCAAGCAAATAGTTGTTTCTTAAAGTAATTGTTGAAATGAAGTATAATTGCCATGATCTGTTCCTAAAAGTGCGGTGGTTATGTAAATAATTAATACAAGTTTTAATATGGTCTTATATTATTGTTGCAGCTCAATCATACACAGAATAACCTCGCTCAGTTCTACAAATTAGATGAAGCAGTGCGTAAGAATGTATTTACACATGGCGGCCTGCCAACTTCCTTTGTCAAACAAACTCAAACCTTCACAGAAACCTGTGTAATGGTGCGGGAGCCGGCACTGGAAATAATTGACCTGATCAAGAAGAGTGACTTGAGCAAACCTGTTAACCGATTCGTCTTATGTATCCTTTTCACTTTCACAAAATAACATTATATAATAATCAATTTGGGAGGCGGGTATTATATATATTATAACCATTTATTGGATAACCAGCACCTCCGCCATAGGTCACCTCAAGGGGTTGGCTATGTTTGGTGACTTAGCAGGGGGCCCGGGTTCATGGGATGAGGTTTGTTCGGGTCTTGGCCATAGATGCATCTGCCCACCACCAGCATGGTGGGCCAGATTGGGAGAGACTGGTTGAGGAAGAGTTTTTGACTTTTCTGGCAGGACTCTCTCGGAACACCGGAATGGATTCATATGTCCCTCATTCCTGGAGACACTAACTACCTACACACCCATACCTTCCTTTTCTCAAAAGACCCTCCACACAGCATCCCCCAAGATGACATAAGCCTTGAGGGGAATTATTTTCCTACGGGCCTCCTGTGTGGAGCTAAGGGGAATTTTTATAGTACTAAGTTTAGGAAAAATCACCTCAAATGCGCAGTAATCACCCGAAGGACAGGATGGATCTGGAGCTTACAGGTTTTGCGTTGTTTAGAAAAAAATTATATATTATTTTTTAAAATTTTTTTTTAATTATTTCATACAATTCTTGAAAGTACACTACTATGTTTTTTTGACTACCATACTAGGCTAATGTCCGTGTTAAGGTAATCATACATGATATAAGTTATACAGTGTGTGAACTAGAACAAAATATAGGTTTGAAATAGAAATTATAAGATATTAAGAAAGAAGAGAATGAAAAAAGATAAAAATATTTAAGGTAAAATATAACAAGATATGTATATGTATACGTAAGCACATACACATACATATGCATATACATACACAAATACATATATATATATATACATCCCGCTATCATTTCTGCGTCCTTTCATCAGATCGACATTACTGCGTCTATCAGAAGGACTTGATTTTACATAGTTCTAATTAAAGTATATACTATCTTTTCAGTGTTTAATTGTAACTAGGTATTTAAATTTTCGAAAAACATTAATTTAAAAATATACAAAACGAAAAAAACGGCCTTTAACGTTCCACCAATCTGAACTTCTTTCATTTTCAATGCAGTGAGGCATCCTGCGTATATTTACTTTAATTTGGTCCACAATGAAGCGTCCTATTATATATAAGTTTTCATGTTGACGACAAACCGACGTCTTGCGACGTTGCCGCTTATTCGTTCAAGTTTTTGGTTGGACGACTGTATTGGTATTTATAGAATATGATGGCGCCAATAATCAATCAACCCGGCGGCAATGCGCACATTAAATTTATTAAATTAGTATAGATTTTTTTTGAGACTTATCATTCAGAATTAAAACGAAGTGTGATTAGATAAGTTTTAAGATTTTCACGGCCAAAAGCATTTTCGTTATTTGTTTTTGGGGTGTTATGCCATGTTGCGCTACCTCCTTCTTTAGCCAACATTTCGGACATCGTTGCAGTGTCCATCATCAGGGCAGATCCGGTAGATGTGTCTGACATCTACCGGATCTGCCGGATCTGCCCTGATGATGGACACTGCAACGATGTCCGAAACGTTGGCTAAAGAAGGAGGTAGCGCAACACGGCATAACACCCCAAAAACAAATAACGAGAAGTGTGATTAGTTATTTTTAGTGACTAGATCTATATTTGCTGGGACCTTCCTGTGCTTCCTCTTTTCCCCAGTTTAATCCCGCATCACGATAGTTATTACCTTATTAGGATTATGGCAGTGGACTCCGGTGTGGTCTTCTCATAAAAACAGTTTTCTCATGTTAATTTTAAAGAATGAACTCTAGATATAAGTGACTAATTATTACTGCAACACAGTATCAGTAGAAGTTTTAAAGAATGAACTCTAGATATAAGTGACTAATTATTACTGCAACACAGTATCAGTAGAAGTTTTAAAGAATGAACTCTAGATATAAGTGACTAATTATTACTGCAACACAGTATCAGTAGAAGTTTTAAAGAATGAACTCTAGATATAAGTGACTAATTATTACTGCAACGCAGTATCAGTAGAAGTTTTATGTGACTATTAATTATAAAGAAATCGTCGACTTCGGAAAGATTCAATTTGGGAGGCGGTTTAGGTACCGCTGCCCCGGGAACCATTTATTGGATAACCAACACCTCTGCCATAGGTCACCCCAAGTGGTTCACTACGTTTGGTGACTATGCTCATATGGTGAGGTTTGTCTGGGTTTAGGCGGCGGATGTGTCTGCCCACCAGCAGCGTAGCCGGACGGTTCAGGCCCTTTGATTCTCTAGCCGTACCCTCTCGGAACATCGCCTTGCACCGCAGTGGGAGGGATGAATTCATACGTCCGTCACTCCTGGACACACTGATCCCCAGATTCCTACCCACCGCTAGTATCCTTTTCCTCCCCAGAACTTCCTCTCCTTTTTCACCTATAAAGTCCCTCCAACAGCATCCCCAAAGATGACATAGGCCCTGAGGGGAATTATTTTTATAATTAATTAAAAATTTGAATTACATGTATTAGTTAATTATATAAATATATTATTTTGAATTATATCATAAACCGGTCAGTGGTTGAGTGAGCATCGCGTTTGGGTCCCACCCAGGCGTTCCGTGTTCGATTCCTCGGCTGGCTAAGTCCTCCATCGCGACTCAAGCAACATTTTCGAGTTACTGTGGTTGTAGTAGGAGATTTTCAAATATTGTCGGGTTATTCGTAACCCGGGAATGTTCGTCTTTCTTTTAAAAAAAATAAAAATAAATGGTTATCATGTCTATCAGGATTGACACTAGGTATCTTGTCGAATTAATTATGCATGTTCATTCACAGGAGAAAAAATTTTAAGGGTCTTTTGCGAATTTTACAACAAAATTATATGTTAAATCCTTAGATTCCTACCCACCCCCAATACCATTTTCCTTCCCAGAATTTCCTCTCCTTCTTTTCCTAAAAGACCCTCCACACAGCATACCCAAATATGACATAGGTCCTGAGGGGAATTATTTTCCTTCCAGGGCCTCCTGTGTTGAGCTAATGTAAAAATATATGTTAAATCTCTTAAAAGGAAAATCGAAAGCTAAAACTGTGTAAACAAATAAAATAACATGCCTTTAATAATAAATAAATATTATCTCACAATAACTAACCATTCCGCTGTTTCCTCGCAGGGGTTCGCAGAGAGGACCGCCAAACAACTCGGTCTGTGCATACACTCCTTGCCTCATTCACATCCTTACATCGCTCTTTTATTCTGTCTTTCGACGTGACTCAAGAATTCGGTTTACTCAATCATGCCATGTCTTTTTGGGCATCCCCGACTTTTTCTACCATTCAAGTTCACGTCATATATTCTACTTACAACCTTTCTCTAGATCATTGGCTCTATATGCCCAATCCATCTAAGAGTCCTATTCTTATTTCATTACACTCATCAGTCTTGAATTCTCTGTGAATCTCCAAATATTTCACATATATTTTTTTACTGTCAAATCAGTCATAAATTGAAGAGAAATTTGTTTTATTTATTCAAGTTATTTGTAGTAAATAAGTTTTCAAATTACTTGTATATTAAGCACATTGATTTTATCTTGTTTAATAATAATAGAGTGGCGTGGCATACGGTTACGCATTGTAGGAATTTATAATCGTGGATAAGAAAATATCTAATATTTGTTTAAAAAAAATCATATAAAAAAATAAAGTTGCTGAATATTTGCTGTACAATAATAACATAATGACAAGCCGAATTTGAATGAAATCTTGTTTTTTTCTTATCTTATTTGCTATGTGCAATGTTTTTACTATGATTGATCTGTATCAGAAGCAACGCTATTAAAAAGCGATGTTGCCAAATGTAGGAGTTGCGATACGCGAGTCAATGAAACGTATATTTTGCTAAAAATATACGCTCGTCTACTGCAGCGCCACGGCTCGCCGCTCGGTGACAAAGTACTTAACTAAAATAGTATATTTCAGTTGATTTAGGTACCAGAACGGCGTCTGGCTTATTTTCGTTTTTGGGCCGTATGAGGGTACAGGAGTGGGGAAACTTGAAATTACATGTGTTCAATCCTGCGTCCATATACCGGACGCAGAATGACAGTCAGACGCAGGATTGAATGAAAGTGGACCATTAGAAGACGCAGAAATAATAGCGGGATGTATATATATATACACATAGATACATATACATACATACAAACACACATACATACACATAGATATATAAAATTGAAAATAAACAGGATTATAAAAAAGAAAATGTTTTAAAGAAGTTAAAAATAAAATACTTTAAAATATAGAATACAAGAGCTTGTGCACACTGGCGGCTAGCCACGTAGGTGGTCAACCGCGCGGCCTGCCGCATTTTTATTTTAATATGCAACCGCTAATATTCGTACGCACTACACCGCCTAAAATATTTGAACAGCGGCGGTTGAACGGAGGGCAGCGGCCCGCTTCGCGGCAGACCGCCATATTAGCTGTACGCACTAGGCGGTTGGGGTTTAGTTCGCTGATAGCCGCTGCTGTGTTGTCCCCCCAGCCATGAATTTCGACACAGAAAAATTTATCGTTGAAATTTAAAAACGAGAAGCTATTTGGAATTGTTAAGTATAGAACAGTGAATATAAGAACAGTGAATTGAAACTCAAACAATGGGAAGAACTAGAGGATATTTTTGGAAACGAAGATATGTCGATAATGCAAAAAAAAATCTTGGTATGTATTCATTTCAATTTGGGATATGGGTAGGGATACCGCCGCCCTGGGAACCATTTATTTGATAAACAACACCTCTGCCATAGATTGCCCCAATTGATTCGTTACATTTGATGACTTAGCAGGTGTGCCCGGGTTCATGACTCCGGGTCTTGGCGGCGGGTGTGTCTGCCCACCAGCTGCGTGGCAGGCCGGATCGGAGAGACTGGTTGATGGAGACCTTGTAACCTCTCAAGCAGAACTCTTTTGGAAAATCGCTTTGCACCGCACTGAGAGAGATGGATCCATACGTTCGTCACTCCTGGACCCAATAACCCCCAGATTCCTTACCCAGCCCAAGGGCGGATCCAGCTCTGGCGCCAGGGGGGAGTCACATAGCACCAGGGGGGGGAGGGGGGGGGGGGTCACATAGTCATGGTCAAGTCACAAGAAGTTATAATTGTTAAGTTGATAATAATAGATACAAGAAAAAAGGAGGTCCACCTAGGTCCTGGACCCAGCCCAGGGGGGGGTCATGACCCCCATGACCCCCCCCCCCCCTGGATCCGCCCTTGACCCACCCCTACTACCTTATACTTCACAGAAATTCCTCTCCTTCCTTTTCCTGAAGAGACCCTCCATGCAGCATCCCCAAAGATGACATAGTCACGGATGACCCCTGTGTGGAGCTATTGTAAAAGAAAAATATTAAAAAATCATTTACTCAAACGAAATTAACTTTAACAGCGTCCATTTTTAAACGACTTCAAAAAGGAGGAGGTTGGTTCTCAATTCGACTGTATTTTTATTTTTATTTTTTTATTTTTTATGTTTGTTACCTCAGAACTTTTGACTGGGTAAACCGATAATGATGATTCTTTCTTTATTTGAATGCTGGTGCTTCCCGTGTGGTCCCATTTCAATTTGGTCCAGTTCTGACAATGGCATTCATAAGAAAATGAGAAAACCATATAAGTCTTAAATTTGCGTTAAGTATGTGCGTGACAAATGGACGAATAACTCAATATCACGCCAACCGATTTCGATGATTCTGTTTTTATTGGAAAGGATGTACTTCAAGGGTAGTTTGATGAGAGTTTGGTTAGGTTCTGATTATGGGATCCATGACAAATTAACGGAACTCTTCAATTATTAGGAGCAAATAAACGATACTCGGCCTAATCTTTTATAGGCTGATACGTTTTTAGATTTGTATTTTCGTTGTTTGTTTTTGGGATGTTATGCCGTGGTGCGCTTCCTCCTTCTTTAGCCAATGTTTCGGACAGCGTTGCAGTGTCCATCATCAGGGCAGATCCGGTAGATATAGGCTATCCGGATCTTTGAGTCACCTACCGTGACGTTGTTATGGTCAAGTAATGTCTGTCTCATATGAGTAGCACGTTTAGTAGGTCTACCCATATTCAGACAAATTAGTTAGTGTACTTCAGATTCACTGAAAATCGAAAAATAAACAAAAATTTTAACAAAACAAAAAACGACTTAAAAAAATGCACTAAAAAGTAAAAAAATAATTTCGTATTCTTCTACAACTTAATCAACTTACTTTTTCTACTCATCAATATGTAGGTACGATTGTTATTTTTGGAGTCGGTGTCAGCCAAGGTACCCGGCCCGGCGTTTTCACTTGACAGCTCCCCTCCCGCCGCGCACCCCGCTCTCGCCTCGTCAAGTCGCGCGTGCGACACAAGCACATCTTACCTACAACTATGTATGTAGTTACAAATTGGCTGACACCGACTCCAAAAATAACAATCTACCTACATATTGGTGAGTAGAAAAAGTAAGTTGATTATTAAGTTGTAGAAGAATACGAAATTATTTTTTTACTTTTTAGTGCATTTTTTGAAGTCGATTTTTTGTTTTGTTAAAATTTTTGTTTATTTTTTATTAATGATGAGACAACGCAGTTTTTTGTTACCGCGGTTGAATCGCCGCAGGCGGTTCGATAGCGGCCCGCCGCCATGGCGGCCAGCCGCCTTTTTCAACCGCGTCAGGCGGCTAGCCGCTTAGCTGGCCGCTAGTGCGCACAAGCCCTTAGAAGTAAGATTTAAATACCTATGTTAATCTATAAATTATTTTATGAAAGCTAAATTTTTTACTGGAGGTTAATCAAGGTAGGTAAATAATCGTCTAGAGGAGTATATATTTAGGTTAGATTAGATTTCAGTGCAGACAGGTTGGAAAAAGATGTATAATATTTTATTTAGTTAATTTAATTTTTTCCCTTTCTTTTATTATAGTATAGTGATTTATTATCCCCTTTTTGCCAAAATAATATTTCAATTAACCCCTCAGGCTAATTTGCTCGTTTTTCAGAACAACTCACATAGGTCTCAAAGAAATCTTTGTTTCTCCCTTACTATCAAAGTGAGAAATATGATCTAAACGGTATTGGAAAGAAAAAAAACATCACGCCATGTATTCAAATCTAAAATCGTTTTAAAACCTTTTATAGTTTGCATTTAAAAAATTACATGATTATTTCTAATAATAAAATTTGATAGTGTCTTCAGATACATTTGCAAATATTCCATTTATTTGGATTTTATTGCAAAGCGGAAATATTCCGACCTACTGACAGAATATGATAGAGGCCTGAGGGTTAAGTTGTTAAAACATTGTTGATATCATCTCTTTTTTTAAATGTATATTCTATTCATTCCAATTTTATCGGCGCTTCATTCACATTTTAATAAAAAACATATATAACCTTAACATATTGTACAGATGGTGATTTGGGTACAGGGAAATCTCTAACTTTGGCTCACTTAATCCAATATGCTTATGAGTCAGGATTTTTGTTGGTTCATGTCCCTTGGGGTTGGTATATTTTTCTTTTATTGTTTTTATTCAATAGGTCAGTATGTAATATAACAGATTAAACTTTAATCAATTTAAAGATAGCAGCCAATAAATATGTGCATTAAGAAAATGAAGATAATGTTTGTAGTTTTTAGTCGAAGTATGATACAGTTAAAAGTGACCGAATTGGATATAGGTTCCGTAGCTCAGTTGGTAGAGCACTTGCCATGTAAACAAAGGGTCCTTTCGCCGTTCGAGTCCCAGTGGAGCCAATATTTTTTTCTGATTTTTCTGTCTCTAGATTTTCGATTGAGTTTCGCTAATATTGTCTTCATTTAATTAAATATTATAATTTGAGATTTTACTGATAAAGTTAAAAATTTAAAATATTTTTTTTATAATGAAGTAAAGATTGAAAAATAAGACATTCAGCCCATTCAAATACAACTTTCATAATCAAGCGTTACTTTTCTAGGTTCTTTGTTCAACGTAATAAATCTGATTCAATCGATTTTGAAGTTAAAAAAAAAGAATCCATCTATTAGAATGTATATCTAAGGGCTGGCATTTCAGGATGCTCTGGAATCTTATCAGTTGGATTAGAGACCTGAAGAGCGATTCTATATCTTTTGTGGGATCGTTATGAGATAACGGACGTGATCTCCGGTCAGATTTGTGTGATTTTTACATATTTACTGTCACATATTTTACTTTAGATCGTTTTAAACACGAATTCCTGCAAGTATGCATGATTATTTATTCATTTAATGTACGTTGTGTATAGAAAAAGCAAATAACAGCCACAAAAACCACACAAATCTAACAGGAGATCACGTTGGTTATCTCATAACGATCCCATCGCTCTTCAGAGAGCAACTTGATGAATGTAAATACCTCTCAAGCCAAGCTTAAAAACCGACTGAAATACTGGCCTTAAGATTCAGTGACGATTCTAAAAACTCTTTGAATATCGTCTTACATAAGCCAATTGAAATTATTTTACTATGTATTTCACTTTTGAGAGTTGTGAATTTGACTCCTCTGAATGACTATTATACTAATGTGTTTAAAATAATAAAACATATCTTGTTTAGTGCCCGATTGGTTAAGACGAACAGCTCTAACCAAAGAAGTGTCAAACTCCGCCACGAGAGAAGGTTTTGTAGAAATTCCACTTGATGCGGCAGAGTGGCTCGTTCATTTCAAATTGCAAAACCAGGTGCACCTAAAGAAGCCAGAAGTAAGAACACGATGTTCCCACCAACTCAATACTTTACAAAAACTTTTTAATAATAATTAAAAATTAACACTATAATATAAAATAAATATCAGACTGCAGTAAATCTATCTTTAAGGTTTTTCAAGTGAAGAAGAGGAAAGAAAAGTTTTGAAAATGTGTGAATGTTTTAATATGAGGGTTTTTTTTTTTACCATACACGTAATATGTTTAAAGTTTAACTTTTATGAGTTACATAATATACTTGTATATATAAAACTTTTGTTTTTTCAGTTGAAGGTATCAAAAGAATACATTTGGAGTAAACGTGAAGTGACCCCCGCTGGAGCAAGCCTTCTTGAACTAATTGATCACGGGATTAACAGAATAAAATACTCTAATGAAGTTATAGTTGCCTTGATTGATGAAATCAAAGTACTGTCGAATCAAGGATTGTAAGATAATTGAAATGTTTTAATAACAATGGATTAGTTAGTAAATTACTCTTACTTAGTTGTTTAACAGATGCGGAACATTGCTTGTTAAATGCATTCATCGAGAGCTCACTCAAATACTTGGTGATATATAATGTGTTCTTTTTTTTGTAGATGTAAAACTTTTGTGGCCGTTGATGGTTTCAACTGCTTCTATTATCCCGAGACAAGGCTGAAAATTGAAACCAGAAAGAAGATTCCCCCAGAATACGTCACCTTGACATTAGCTATTAAGGAATTGACCAAGAATGATTGGGTTAGTTGACATTCTGTATTGAGCATCGACATCTTCTATAGAGAGTTCAGTCACTATCTTTTGACATACGTCACAACATAGTGAAACTGCCCCCACAGACTTTTTTTCTTATTTTAAATTTTGTAATCTTCTCCGTAATAATTTGGTGTGTAACTGTTTTATGGAGAACCTGAATAAAATAAATAAATAAATTTAATTTCTTTAATCACATAAATATTATTATAATATAATTTGATAACGTATTATGTAAGATATTATTTTAGCATTTAATGAAATCATTGAAAATACATCATTACTTTACAATAAAGATTGTAGGTATTGAAAATTAAAATAATTTTAGCAATCTATTTGGTCAATCCAGAGATAAAAAATGAAATTTTGTATCTTGTAGTGCAATGCCGTGACTGTCCTCACCGTTGATAAAGTTGCCGTTCCGATTGACCACCAAGAATCTTATTACCCGAGATATTTACTCAACAAAGAGGTAAGCCACCACGTTTTTTAATATTTTAATGTAATTCAACATAATTTAAATATCATCTATTTTATTTATCCCGAAAATTATAAAATAAGTCAAATAAAATAACCCCTTTATTTAACTCATGAATTGTTAGCGTAGGGAGTGTGGTGAACCCATCGCTCAGGGAGTGGAAACACAAACCTGCAATAGCCATCCCAAACCAAGGTGGGAGCTACCGTGCTGAATGTCCTGGGGAACAGTGTCATGAACGGTGCCTCCGAGAAACAAGGTTGCATCTCGGAGTATTTAGACCTTACTCCAGCACTCAGGAATCTGTTGGAGTGGACCTTCTATTTCCCTGGTCCTTGTGGGACAAAAAAATTGGATCATTCGAAAACTAGGGGCCTTTTAGGAACCTAGGAGTGCTGAGGCCACCTCTGTGGACTTCCTTCCTGGGGCCTATAGGAGGAACCAAGAGGAGAAGTCGTGGAGAGGAGAGCTGAAGCCACCTCCATGAACTCTTCCCTTATGGGGCCTTCGGGGAGCCAAGGGGAAGGGCATTCTTCCAGCGCGGGGCCTTTGGAAAACAAGGAGGAGTGAAGTGATGGATGTCCTCTTCCCATGTGGGGCCTTCCTTCTATATAGGTGTGAAGAGGAGAAATGAAGCCATCTCTGTGAACTCTTCCCTTGTGGGGCCTTTAGGGAACCAAGGAGGAGTGAGGAGGAGAGATGAAGTCCTCTTCCCTCCTGGGGTCCTCGGGGAACTAAGGTGGAGTGGGGCCTTTAGGGAACCAAGGGGAGGTGGACTCTCCGTCGTGGAGCCTTCGGGGAACTATGGAGTGGAGAGGAGAGATGAAGCCCTCTTCCATCGTGGTTCATTCAGGGAACCAAGGAGGAGTGAAGAGGAGAAATGAGACCTGGGAAGACACATTGTCAACCAGAAGATATAGTTTCATTTCCAATGACAATCCTGGTGAACTTTATAAAAGGGACTGGGTTACTGTCAAAGGAATGAGGTAAAATAGGAGACAGCATAATGGGCCTATGGCCTAAGTGCTCACGGGAACTATACACGGTGTTTCGGAAACTAGTAGTACAAGTGGGAAACTGGTAAATCTACATCACATTCAGAGTCGAATTGTGATATAACTTTTTTGATTTGAGCTTTCGTTTTCGAGTAAATCGGGTCCGAGTTTGGAATTTTTTTGGTTAAATTTGAAAATTATTTACACTAGGGGGTTGATTTCAGCTGTGTATGTCTTATAAAATGCATCAAAGGGTAAACCGGGGTCAAAATTTTTTTTAACCCCTTAGTTGCCGAAAAAATGTAAAATAGAAAAAAATATATATTAAAATCGAAATGCTCAGATTGAAAAAAATAAGTTTTTTGGGTTCTCAATGATGTAAATTCACCAGTTTCCCGCTTGTACTACGAGTTTCTGGACACTTTGTATATAAAAAAAATAATATATATCTGTAATTGTAAAACTATTTTCATTGAATATAAGTTAATTGATTGTAACATTACTATTTGTCACCCTGATGATTTCAACCTTTTGTCTTATTCTTTCAGGGTTTTGAGCACTTGGATCCATTTATACCCGTCGAGGTCAAGAATTACAATGACAAAGAGTTTGCAAGTTGCACAGATTATTACAGAGACAGACTTTGGCTGCGAGAGGGACCAGACACGGTGAAGGAATTATCTGCCAACAGCGCTAAGAATCCATACAACCTGATGAAATTATGTGCTCCTCTTTAAGTCTGTAAAAAAGTGTTTTTAGTATGTAATAATAGTGTCTTAGTGAAGTATAACAGAATTTACAAATAATAAAACAGAAATAGTGACCAAATTTGTTTATTCACTCGTAATCTTAAAACAAAAATAAGTAAAAATTCAATCAGGGTTTATTGCATATTGGAATAAATTAATTAATATAGAAGAGACATTTACAATTTACACAACATGACTGATGACACTGATTATCGCTTCAATATTTTGATTGCCTGAGAAAAGCCCTTCAGTGTATGGGGGATCCCCATAGCTGCCAGTTTAAGAGAGCCAGCTTCGGCAAGATAGTTCTTATTCAACAAATCATTTACCGCTGTGTTCAAGGTGTACGAGCATTGATTGTGAATGTCTTCATCGTCTTGCTTGATATTATTTATGGCTTCCTTTCTCAGCAAGAATTGAACACACTTTGGGTATAATATTGTTTTTACGATGGTAGTGAAGAGACCCTTTTTAAGGATCAAAGATATCAAATTATCATCGATGTGTTGGTCAAAATCAGGGAAAACCTACAACGAGTAATGATTATCGAAAATACATATTGATTATTGATAGTACGGACATACTGAAATTATTTTTTTAGAATGGTCATCCTTCAAAACATACCTTTTCAGCGCTCAATATAGAAGGTAGTGCAGAGTGAATGGATTCATATTTGGAAAGTAAACACAACCATATCTTTCCTACAATATGACATGTATTCTCAGAAGAAATTATCCATTTTATGTCCTGTATAAAAATGTGAACATTAAAAACAATAAAAATAAAACTGTAAGAACAGGTAACTAAGGAGCACAGCGGCAAATAAAAATATTTTTTCTTACATTTTCCAGTATTGTATTTTTCTCCAATAAAATATTCAGAAGCGGAATATTATCTTCTATCTTCTGTTCATTATCCAATAATTTTACAATCAAACACAAACAGGGGTTATCTTTTTGGCTGAAATTTTTTAAAATTTATAGTCACGGTAGAATTAAACAGTTTTAAAAAACACTCAATAAAATTATGTGTAGACTTAGCTTAATTAATACTTACTTAACGGAAGTTGAAGATGGCCACATATTAATTAAATCTACTAAAACTTTCAACTGGTTCCACGTATTTGCTTTATGAAGAAGCTTCAAAAAGGTGCTTGATCTAATGCTGTCATCTGCCAGATCCATATCTATAAAACACAAAGATTAAAGTCACCTTTACAAACATCTAATGTTGCCATCGCACAAGCGCTATACTGTCATGGCTTGGCCTATTTCGGCATTGTAGCTCATACATACCCATGAGACGCTTTTATATTTACCGTGACGATTCACGGTTACAGGCAATAAAAATACGTTTCTAATTGTTATAATGGTGACACAAAAGATGAGATTTCATTTTCTTTGTATGTGTGAGGGAGATGTACGATAATGATTGTATGTTTCCTTTGCGGGGGGGTGCAGACATACATTCACCGTTTGTCTCATTTTCAACTGTTGTTATTTGGTGTGTAAGAAAAAGTTGCCGCATTATATGTGAACGAAAGCAAAACCATCAGCGCTTTGACATTTGGCATTTTTGAATTTTTGGAATTCACTCACACTCATACTTTCAAAATTATCGTAACGGCGAGTAGTATTGTAGGGGTTTACGAAGACGTCACGGTGCCGTGTGTGAGAGAGATGCAAGAAAATTATGACTTTTCCTTTGGAGGAAACAGACCTACGTACATTGTGTATCTCATCTTTTTGAAAAAACTGCAGTATTATTATGATAAGGAACTTATGATTATTGCCTTTTTTATGCCGTCACGGTACCGTAACCGTGAATCATTGCGGTAATTATAAAAGCGCTCATTGGGAGTGTATAGCGAGCGTCGGCGAACGATATGCTGAAATAGGCCAAGCCATGAGAGTATAGAGAGTGTGTGTTAGCAACATTAATCTAAATGATTACATATTAAGACATCGCTGTGCATATATACCTTTAACATCTTCGAAGTCTCCTTCATTCCAAGTGCTGGAAATAATCTCCATAGTAATTTGAATCAACATTTTCATATCTTCATAGTCTGACTCGGTCTGAAATAATAATTGTGTACATTAGAGAAGTTTTTCTGAAAAATAATTACATACGAGATGTATTATTGATCTATTACTATACTATTGATCTAGAATATTGTGTTATAATTATTAACATAAATCCATCCTACCGACAGTATGTATGACATACTATAATACAAACCTTGTACAATGACATTAAGCCAAGCCTCTGTTTTGATGACAATAGGGCACTTGTAGAATAAGGCTTCAGTTTATCCAGAATACTTTCATTTATAACAATGTTCTCCGCTTTAAGATCGATAACCCTTTTTGTAATACTTATCAGCATGCTGCATAAAAAAAGGTTACATAAACTCATTAGAAATAATAATTGCAGGATAATTTTTATGAAAACAACATTATCCTGAATATTCATATTATATTATTGTAGAAAGCAATCACTTTGTGGTTTGACATATTTAATAAAATAAAATACTTTTTTGTTTAAAAACACGAGATTTATTAATTTATGAACCGACCGGTTTCGCTTTATTAAAGCTTCATCAGGGTACAAATAAATACTAAACAGGAAGTACATAATGTGTGCTTATATATAACCAAATTTAGAGGGAGACAACATGATACAAATATTACTAACACATAGATGGCCATAAAATACATTAGCATAAGTACTCAAGTACTGGGAAAAACCGAAAGATAATTATGTAGACTAATGGGTTATAATAATAAATTTGGAGAAACAAAGCATCAACTGACATGGTGGTAAGGAGCACTGGGAATTTTTATTTTTAAGGGTTTATTGGAAACAGACCTAATATAGGACTACTTGATATGTCTAATTGATTATTAAGTATATGACTTTTGACTTTTGGTTTTTACAGCTTTTTTGATTTCCAGCGCCTCTAGATTGTTTAGTCTGTTACCATGCCCGTTTTTATGTAAGATGTTAGCACCGGTGCTATGACAGAACGTATGATCTTTATCGATCAAATGATTGGCGAATTCTGAAAAACCATTATTTTTGAGGCAACGGAGATGTTCCTTTATCCTAACATTGACATTACGTGTTGTCTTACTGATATAGAAAGCCAAACAATTATTACTATTTAATTTATAAATTCCCGAATGACTTAATATGTCATCCTTATCTTTAGAATTAATTAGAAATTTACCTAGATTGTTATTGGTATAAAAGGCCGGTCTGACTTCAGAAGGAAGGTTTTTTACACTTAAGGTAGAAAAATTATTAATGAATAAAATTCACCGTCATTGATGATTAATATTATTATCATTGATTTGAGGACAAGGACTAGCGAATAAGAAGCGATTAACGGCTATTTGTTTTAGTTTTTATTTAAGATTAAATCTATAAAATGTGATTCATAGCCATTATTTACCGCTATTTTTTTAATTATTTTTAGTTCATTAGCAAAATTATTATCGGACATTGGAATTGTGACTAAACGATGGACCATTGAATGGAATGCGGAGTGCTTATGTGAAATAGGGTGATTGGAGGTGCTGTGTATGACAATGTCAGTATAAGAGGGTTTACGAAAGATCTTAAAATTAATTTTGTTATTAACGATCGATAAGGTAAGGTCTAAAAAATTTAAGGCTGAATTGTTGCCTATCTCTAATGTGAATTTAATCTGATAATGAAAAGTGTTTATAAGGTTGAGGAAGGAATACAGTTGACGCTCAGTCCCTGTCCCTATACAAAAAACATCATCAACGTATCTTTTCCAGTACACGACGTTTTTAAAAACGTCTGTACTTGAAAAGTTTCACCAGACGCACCGGTGCTAACAATCTTACATAAAAACGGGCATGGTAACAGACTAAACAATCTAGAGGCGCTAGAAATCAAAAAAGCTCTAAAAACCAAAAGTCATATACTTAATAATCAATTAGACATATCAAGTAGTCCTATATTAGGTCTGTTTCCAATAAACCCTTACAAATAAAAATTCCCAGTGGTCCTTACCACCATGTCAGTTGATGCTTTGTTTCTCCAAATTTATTATAACCCATTAGTCTACATAATTATCTTTTGGTTTTTCCCAGTACTTGAGTACTTATGCTAATGTATTTTATGGCCGTCTATGTGTTAGTAATATTTGTATCATGTTGTCTCCCTCTATATTTTGTTATATATAAGCACACATTATGTACTTCTTGTTTAGTATTTATTTGTACCCTGATGAAGCTTTAATAAAGCGAAACCGGTCGGTTCATAAATTAATAAATCTCGTGGTTTTAAACAAAAAAGTATTTTATTTTATTAAATTATTCATATAATATTATAAATGTATGTTTGTTACTCTTTCACGCAAAAAATACTGAATGGACTTTAAAAATTCTTTAACTAATAGAAAGCTATATTATTTGCGAGTAATATAGGCTGTATATATTGGTAAGCTCTGGCGTTATGAATAAGCTTTGGCGTTATGAAATTAATTATTATATGTTTATTGTCCAGACGAAAAGCAAAGCGTTGCTTGGTAACTATAAGTAATGATTTGACGTGCGCTGTCATTTTGTTATTTGTTTAGGTTATTATGGAGATCCCTTTGATAGTTAAAATTATACTAATCTATACTAATATTATATATGCTATAATAAATGAAACTGCGTGTTTTTGATTGTTACGCTTTAATTGGTGGCACGCGAGCTGTTTGAAAAATGTTTCGGTATGAAGGGGGAGGGAGGGGGGGAGTGGAGTGGGGATAGGGAAGGTGGAGGTGATGGAGTGGGAACACCCCTAATCCTATGCGAGCGAAGCCGGGGGCAAAAGCTAGTTGATATAATATTTTAAACTTACCTCTTTTCTAAGGATCTTACAGCCAACGCTTGCAATAAAACCTCATCTAGAAGTAAATCATTGCTTAATGTTTCAATTAATATTTTTAAATTCCTGGTGGATAGAGATTTATCACAAAGTAACATTAGAAGTGGTTTCAACATTTCTGATTTGACTCCACGAGAGGATTCAATATCTCTGTAAAAAAAGTTATAATAATTGTAAGTAATGTAGTGTAAGTGCATAATAAACCATATTTTTATATATTATGGCTAGTAGTTTGGAGAACAGTAGATTGCATCCATAAAATATGTTTCTAAACGGAACATACAAACAAATTTACAGACAGATAAAACGTCAAACAGTCGAGGTATTATAACAGTATATATGAATACAATTAACAACAAAAAAATCCAAATAGAAATATTAAAACATACCTCCATAGCTGATCATTATTTTCTGAACTTTGAATGATATATTTAATATAATCGGAATGATAAAGTTCTAGAAATTTAGCCCAGTTTGCTATTTCTTCTCCAGCATCTTCCCAATTATTACTCTGCTCCTCCTGACTGCTCCCCCTGGAATTATTAAATATATATTATTTTTTTAAATGCGATGCCAACTTTGCCACTTGATCAGACATAAATAACAGAAACGGAATATAAATCAAAATGAATTGTTCAAACAATATTTATAGAAAATGATTATTCTTAGTTTAAGAACTTCTTCAGAAGACATTGTTAATATTCTCAAATTTATGACGTTGGAAAAATAATTGAAGTATTACTATCCAGTACTATCTGTACTAATAAGTCAGTACTATCCAATTAGGATTTGGCTTAGGTGTTAGCAGTGTTGACTCCAGTCCCTGGGCAAGAGGATTCAATACTTAGTCAAACCAAAAATTTTGATATATTTTTTTTTAAGCTTTAAAAGACATTTTAAAAGTTCACAGCACAGTTTAAGAGCCAGTCCGTGGGGAGGAAGGTTTAATCATAAATAATAAAAATACTTGAAATTAGCTACTAGCCGGCCCTAAGAGGCTGCAACCAGGTTGAAAATAGATGTATTATAGTAAAAGAGAAATTTTGATTTTTTAAATACATCTACATATTTGAATTTCGATTTTGTTTTACTGAATGAATGAATGCAAATCTTGGAGTTGGAAATTAACCCACTTCCCGACATCCGATCGAGCTGAAACTAGGCAGATAGACTGGTTGTCACAATGTCAATGCATTCTATCAACTTTTGGTGCCACTCTCGCACATACAAGTGCACACACACGCATTTCTCTCTGAAATTGGATGAATTATGGCACAGGTCGTGCCATTCGATGCACAGAACCGTGGTGGAAACTCAAAACTGTTTCACTACATTATAAAAATAAATGTATTATAGTAAAAAACTTTGTTTTTACAGTTTTTTTCTTTGTTTTTTGTCTTTTTATGCACCTACATAATTCTTACTTATTTATATTAATAACTACAGGGTCTTTCATTAAGCGCTTGCTATCTTTGAATTTAAATAAAATAAAGTGCGGAGGAGATATCATCGAATTTTTTTATATGTTTGAAAGGCCTATCGATGCCATTATGTATGGAATATAACATCGTTCAAATGTCCGCTGCAGCTTCTCTGGGTGGCGCGCATCCGAAATGTCAAATTTTCCATGACTCTGGTGCATGAATCAGGCTGAATTTGACCGATGGCATGGGTTATGTTGGTTTTGAGGGCCGCTGTGGTTTGTGGCTTATTTATGTAGACCTGTGACTTAAGAAAACTCCACAAGAAAAAGTCTAATGGGGTCAAATCGCACGATCTCAGTGGCCAGTTCACGTTATCTCCACGTTAAATGACCTTGCCCTCAAATCGCTTGTGCAGGATGTCCATTGTGGCATGAGCTGTGTGGTACGTAGCGCCGTCCTGTTGACACCACAAATCGTTGGTGTTGATATCATCCAATTCAGGCCAAAAGAAGTTGGTAATCATCAACCTATAGTGCTCGCCGTTGACAGTGATGGCCTGGCCAACATCGTTCTCAGAGAAATATGGACCGATGACACCGCCAGCCCAAAATCCACACCAAACTTGGATCTCTTAAGTTGCAGGACTATTCGAATAAGCCACAAACCACTGCGGCCCTCAAAGCCAACATAACCCATGCCATCGGTCAAATTCAGCTTGATTTATGCGCCAAAGTCATGGAAAATTGGACATTTCGGATGCGCGCCACCCAGAGAAGCCACGGCGGACATTTGAACGATGTTATACTCCATACATAATGGCATCGATAGGTCTTTCAAACTAATAAAACATTTCGATAATATCTCGCACACACTTGGTTTTAATTAAATTTAAAGATAGGAAGCGCTTAATTAAAGACCCTATACATTAAAATACATATTTAAACATTTCATGGACTAAATTGATGTTTACATTAAAACAACACTATGTACAATGAGGCCCTAGAACTCCTTACCCCGGTAAGGCAACATATTTCTTTTCTTTCCTTTGTAATATGTAAACAAATAAACAATATATGAAATAGAGGACACAAAAAATCTAAATAATATAAAGTTAAAATAATAACTGCAAATGTTTACCTCATTTGGGATTTACTTTCGTCGTTACTTTGTTCATGCTGGCAATACTCTTCAGTTTGGTTGGCAATTTGAATTCTTGTGTTAGCCGGTAGCCTACAAAAAAAAAACAATTTTCATTACAGGCGTTAAGAGGGAATGCGGGCGGCGTTTTTTCCATACAAACGTATTCCCCGTTTATCTCTCTGGATTTTGACCCTAGAGCAAATTTTTTTTAATGTAAAATAGATATCGACCACTAGTGTGTCGGTTCCTTTTTTTGTTGTTGTTGATAATTTACTTCTTATAGAAGTTAGGACCTTCCAAAAATGAATAAAATTGCCTGGTTTAAACGCCGTCAAAAGACGTTCAGTATACAAACTAAACAATGTATTTTTAAAAAAAGCAAAACGTACCGACATAGAATATTTTCTTTTAATACAGTTAGTGAAAAAAAAAATTAAAATCGGTCCAGTTTTGGAGAAGAAAAATGGGGAAAGAAAACATCGATTTTGAAGATTTTATTTAGGTATTTTCGGCCCGATGTGCAGGTGTCCCTTTCGCCCAGTTCCCCTGAGGGGGGCCGGGGAACGAGGGTTTTGACAAATACATACAAAGCGAAGTAGTGATGTAACGAATTTTATCAGTAGACTAGTGTTGTCCTTCCCCGAGTAATCGATATTTTTTATTCGTTTTTTTCTGTTTAGTGACTTATCGCGGTATACCAATACTGACCGAGCTTTCATACTAAAATTGTGCAAAATTAAAATTGTTTATGTCAAGTACTATAATAAATTTTCAATTTGGGAGGTGTTATAGGTACCATCGCCACGGGAACCATTTATTGGATAACCAACACCCCCGCCACTTGGTCACCCCAAGTGGTCCGCTATGTTTGGTGACTGAGCATGGGTTCCCGGGTTCACGGGTGAGGTCTGCATGGGTTTTGGTGGCGGATGATTTTGTCCACTTACTGCGTGGCCGGCCGGATTGGGAGAAACTGGAAGAGGGAGATCTTTTGATCTCTACAGCCGGACTCTCTCCATATTTCATACTTTTACCTACCTTTTCCCTACCCAGAACTTCCTCTCCTTCCTTTCATTAAAAATACCCTCCACACAGCTTCTCCAATGACTTTGCTATACTATAAGGGTATTTAACTTAAAAATAATTTTTATATTTCATTTTATATAATTGCATTTTGTGATATTTTTAAGTAATTAATCACCTCTCCCTTAACATTTTGTCTATAATTCTTATGTGCCTATACTTGTTTGTCTTTTAATATTAATCTTATCCTGACGAAGAACACTCTGTTTTCAAAATATGTTGATAATATTTATTACATAGTGCTGTTTTTAGAAAGTTATTTAGTCTCATTTAATTAAAAATGACGCCACAAAGATTGGACCCATTTGCAGCATTTCAAGCTGGAGTCGCCATAACCAATTCGTTTGTGCAATTTCAATTCATGCATTTCTGTGCTTCTCGAGAACCCTACTATGGGCTTACACATCATTAGTACTTTTACGCCAGTTTTTTAAGCATTTGTGCTCAGAAACATCCAAGTGCAGTTTTGTAGCTCTAGCACGTATGCAGCGGTTTGACTTTTGCACTCCCAGAAATAAAAACTTTTTAGTATAATTATCATTATACATATATCCAATTGTATATCCGCATATACATTATTTGGCTTAATATAGTAACTATGTTATTTTCCACATCAAGTATACAATAAAATAGATGCAAAAATGTTTTTTTTGGGATAAATTAACAACGTAAAAAAAAAATATATATATTTATTCTCAAAACTCTTGAGAACATATCGTCGTTGCTTTCACAAAATATCCCATGTGAGGTTTTCGACCAAATTTTTTTTTGTTTACACCATTTGATTCACCACGGTTTCCTAAATAATCTGACATAAATATATCCCATTTTTAAAACTCATTATTTTAGAGGCAACTCTGACAATTACTTGTAATTAACGGTAATTATTTAAAACAAATATACTACAGAAATATAAAAAAATATAATATTAAATCCCCATATACTACAGAAATATAAAAAAAAAAAATTATAAAATTAAAATGAGAAAAAAAGTCTTTTTGTGTGCAAGAATTCGTATTATTTTTAACTCAAATTTGTCGCACATAAATAAAAATTACCCAAAGAAATGTTTTTTTAATAATGTATATTTTTCAATATTAACTCAGTAGGTAAAGCAAAAATATTTTTTTAATAATTATATTTAACTCACAAAAAATTACCAAAAAATTAAGTTGCATCCAAAATCATACGAAACTAATTTTTTTAAGACCAATATTTCGTAATTTGAAACAAAAATAAATAAAATAAAACATATTTATCTGTACAAGATATTTTCTCTACCTTTTGATTAAAAAATATTTTTTCAGTTTATTTGGGTGTTTTGGTCTCAAATCTAAATTTAACCCACCCCCGGCTATTTGTTAGCTTTGGGAACAACTCATATCGAACTTGTGTCTCCCTTACTATTATGTTGAGAAATAAGTTTTAAACGGTGTTAGAAAGAGAAAATATCAAACTTTATATTCAAATTCAAAAGTTAACCACAAAATAATGTAATTGTACACCTTTATAAAACCAAATTTTATGAAACTTATGGAATTTTGTATCTATTAATTATTTTTACATGAAACGATGAAAAAGTGAGGTGACGGAAATGTTAACAATACATTTGTGTAAACACCTTTATAAAACCAAATTTTATGAAACTTATGGAATTTTGTATCTATTAATTATTTTTACATGAAACGATGAAAAAGTGAGGTGACGGAAATGTTAACAATACATTTGTGTAATAAATATGTACGTGTTTTTATTTTTTTCGTTATCAGTAATTTTAATTAGAAAAAATGTAAGATGAGCCATTTAAAATTTTTATATTTGAAAAGCAAAGGTTTATTTCGGATTTCAAAATTTAAAAGCGTATTTCATCGCTTTTCAAAAACAGTTTTTAGTTTTCGGATACTATCAGAAATATTCCATTTGTTTGGATTTTATTGCAAAGCGGAAATATTACGACCTTCTGAAAAAATATGCCCGAGGCCTGAGGGATATGGGTCATATGAGAAAGGCCAAGTTGCCTTTCCTACGTTTGCTACCCAAAATATCATATGTGCATAAAAAGTGCGCACAAAAATCCTGTATGCAAAATTTAAGTCGGTTTTAATATTTTTTTTTATATTAAGCCCACTTGTTTTCACCCAAACATGGTATAAAAAATAACTCTACAATTAATAAAAATATGGGTCCCTAATTTTTTTTATAGTTTTTTTATTATACATATATCCTAATGTTCTAAAGTACCTACAGGATATTTTGTGCGCGCAACAACGATATGTATAATAGCATATTCATAGGACGCTTACAATGGGACGCTCCGGTGAGCGGTGAGAGAAATTGAATTGTCTTGTCTCCACACATTTGTAGATTGGAACATGCGGTGACTGGTCGGCAGAAATAATAATTCGGCTCACGGGTGAAGCGCGTGGCCCACGCACACAAGGCCTGCATTCACTCACACATCTACAGCGCGATGCTGACTATTGTCAGAGAGTGAAATAAAAGAGATTCTTTAACCCCTCCGCAATGTAAGCAGATATAAGCGTTAAAAATAGGACAGCAGTCAAGTACAATAAGCGTGTTTATACGTCAGCGCGTGTGTTTCCATAGAAATCGTTCTAACTCCGTTATTGTTTTAGTTACATCCCTAAATCAAAAAGTAAAAGGTCGATAGTAGATCAAGCTGCACATCTCTATGAAGTTGTCTATGGAAATACATAACAGGAATCAGCTGTCAGTCGTGTAGTTGACAAAAATATTTACCCGCGCAAATTTGCTACCGGTAGCTCCACCGCGCTCCACATTTTAAATTTTTATTCAATATTTTTATATAAAATGATAAAAAAGTGAGGTGACAAAAGTGTTTATTACACATATATACAATAGAATAAGTATTGTTGTTTACATAATCTGTAATTTTAGTACCGTTTTCACATAACATCACGTGAGTCATTTTTACCTACTTTTAGTGTTTGCGTTCTAAATTTTAATATTTACAAATGCTAATATTTATTTGTAATATAATAATTTGAAAGCCTATTTTGTAACCTTTCTAAAACAGTTTTTACTATTCGGCTACGTTCAGAAATGTTTCATCTATAGAGCTTTAATTGTGAAGCGGTAATAACAAAAAGTTTTCGTAAAATGTCATTTTGTTAAAGACACCAAAAGCTAATATTCTCGAAAATTCGGAGGTGTTAAAATACCTATTCATAAATGTTCGCAACGACCGGGAGCGCTCTTAACTGAGTGCCATAACGTCATGGAAATTGTACATATTTTTCTGTCTAAGATTTCAATCTTTCTAATACTATAAAGAGGAAAGATTTGATTGTTTGTTTGCATTGAATAGGCTCCGATACTACTGAACCGATTTGAAAAATTCTTTCACCAGTAGAAAGCTACATTATCAGTGAGTAACGCTGTATATAATGGTAAGCTCTGGCGTTATGAAATTTGTATAAATGAAAATGTGTGTATTTCATATATTTTAGCGGCAGGGAGTAAAGGCAGGGGGAAGGTGAGGTTTTCGGAGAGGGAAGACACGAGAGAGGGGGAAGGTGGAAGGGAATGGGGATGCACGGGAAAGGACATGCAGTGAGAATCAATTTATTTCTTTGAATGGCATAGCAACGCATGCCGGGTACCAGCTAGTATTAAATATATTCAACTGTAATGTCTTGCCATCGTGAGTTATTGAGTGATAAAATGTCCCTAACTATAAAAAATAAGACAAAATGTCACATTGTTCATTCAGTAATTTTTGAACTGCCTATTCAACAAAAAGAGTGGTGAAACTAGGTGGTAAATTGGTTCATATTACTTATATAAAATAATAAAAACATTTACTTTTGTAAGCCATCTTGATTAAAGAGTATTTCTTTGATCAGCAGTAACAAATCCTCTTTTTTTAGTTTACTGAAATAACTGGAACATTCCCTGTATTGTTGCATCCATTTCTTTGAAGATTGCATATTTTCTGGAACCTAAAAAATTTTAAATTAAAATTATTTCAGGAAACAAAGCGTTAATGGATTATTGGCAACACTGAATTATTTTTACTCACTTCGAAGAAATGCTTCAAAAGCCACTGTTGGTACAAAGAGCTGGTGCTGAAATCAATATTCAAACATGGTGGTAGATTTCGAAGTAACTTTGCTATTAGTCCAATATTGTCTTTGGTCAAGAATGGCAACAAATTATCCACCAGTTCATTGTCTTGAGGAGATTTTATCAGGAACTTATAGTCAAGATCTAAAACAAAAAATATTCAACGCATTTTAGTAATAATCATTTTTTAAACCTCACAAAAATACGAGTGTATGTAATTCTGAAAGGGTGGATTACTAACTAGAACAAGCTGATTTGACTTTCTTTATCAGCTTGACATGATCTTTCCCGTTGAGTCCATGAATAACATGGCTGCTGCTGATGCTGCTAATAGCATTGAAGTACAAAATCAAACCCTGATAATCGTTTCCGTGTACTGAAATCCAAACATCATTACGCAATCTGGAAAATAAAATCAAAAAATAAATCTTGAGACCTTTACACAAATGGTATGTATTATGATATCTGTTGAATGTTAATGGTAGGGTATATAGTTCTTTCTTTTCTCTCTTTCTCAAAAGGATTAAAAAATCAAGGGTTCTCAACTGGTCGATCGCTGAGCAAATTTTGGTCAATCCTAATAATTACAATTATGAACACACATATATTATAACCTGATCTTAGAACAAACTGGTTTAACTAAATTCATGCTCATCTATTAATGGTCAAAGTTTTGAAGAAATAAAAGAAAGTAAGATTAAAACTTCTTGTACGATTCTTGTCAGAAGTTGATCTCCATGAAAACTAGGGTAAAGAGTAGCTCCAAAAAGGTTGAAACCCTTGCATTACCTTTGGGAGATCTCTAATCCAACCTGTCTCTAACCCCACTGCTTTTCCCTCCAAATAATATATCTGCCGACATTAAAATTTTGAGAAAAATATTTGTTAACAATACTATGGAAACAAGAAATTACCTTTCAATAGCATAATCTGGATTTTTCTTCAGAATGCTCACTAAAGTTGGTTGAGAAATGACAGTGTTACTTTCTGCAAAACCTAAATTGGAATAATTGAGTAAAATAAACGAAATATGGGCAAGAACTATTTCCTGTTCATCAATATGGTACTTCAAGGCAAGATCCATTGCCTTTTTAAAGGTATCAGTGTTTGATGTCCTGTAAAAAGAAAATAAATGTTTACAATAATTTTATGAGCAGTAAATTTGTATAAATTAGATAGACTTACAGCCTGAATATTTTCAAGTTCAATTCAATTCTTAACTATGTATAATCCGACAGAAACCTGCCATTTATTAAATAATGTTCACAAATTTCAACAGCCTTACTAAAAAACTCAGTGAAAATTTTATTCAATTGACAAACGGCCGCGGATGTGAAAACATTACTAATTAAAAATTTGTTCATTGAAAGAAATACACATGGTTTACATGGCCTGAGAGGGTAGTTTATCTCTGTTTTAACGATCGATGTTCGAACGAAATTTGGAATTTTTCCAAAGTATTTTGAATGTTCTATATATTTCTTATTTTTGAAGGTGTCGTAAAAACAAATACCATTTATGAAAACTAGATAAAATTACCTTTTAGATTTGTGTATTTGAAATACAGTTTAGTTTTCAAAAACTGTCATATTTTAAGATTCAAACTCGGAAATAAATGGAAAAAAATTTCTTACCAAATTTTTTTTGACTAAAATGTAGAGAAATTAAAAAAAAAACAAAATTTCAAAAACACAGTCCTTTTATGCAATAAATTTGGAAGGAAACTATCACCTCACTTTTTCCTTGTGCATACAATAAAAAAATAATAGAAAATTTCAAAGTTTTTTTTATTGCTAAAAAACTAACCTAAAAATTATACCGGCTTTTATAACAGATTTCTTGCATCTCTAAAGACGTTAATTTCTTTGATACATTTAGGAACACATGTATTAGATATTATTATTTAAAAAAACACCACTTTCATAAAATTCTCGTAAAATAAAATCCTTTATGTAAATTTGAATTTTCATGTATCGTATAAAATAGTTTTTGACACTTCAATTTTCAAAGTACGATTATTGTTTTATAACTTGACTAAAACTTATGAAAAACCACAAAAACACGGTAAATATATTAATTATATAAATAAAGGAGTAAATTAGTCATATTTAGAAATTAACGTAATATTGCACACACTTCCGCGAAGCGAAATTGTTTCGCGCTTCCAACGCGAAAGTTCTTTTATGATATGAGCGCGAACAACGAATGCGCAGGCGCCGCCACCTAGCGGTTATGAAGGAAAACAAACAATTTAGTACTTACGACTATAAAAATAACATTGTTGCCAGATTTAAAATACGTTTTAAGAACAAACCTTATTAGTAATGTTATCGTGTATTTTTGTTTTATTCATGTTGCTGCAGCAACACGGGTTATCGGGCGTGCTGTGGTTTTTTTTTAGTAAGGCTGTAAGTGTTTAATTTTCAATTTTATTTCATTTTTTTACTTTTTTTACCGTAACCCTATGCAACCAGCAAAAAATTCCGAATTGTGATGGGCCACACTAGTAAAGCTCTTAGTTATGAGCCCACAGGGCTGACTGGTTGAAATACGTGCCTAAGTTGATAGGTACCGTATATAAGTAGCTCCCGCACATTCAATCGACATTTCGTTCCCAAAACAGATTTATTTTCTGTCAGGATTTTTCAAAGAAAAACTCATACCTATTGAAGGTCGCAAAGGATTATACACTCTCAGGGGCCCGGTCAGAAAAAATTAAAGAGTGGGAAAACGTTTAAAATTGGTTTCATTGAACTTAACTAAAAGAAATGCTGAAAAAGTGGTTAACCCTGAGCGGAACTTTTGATATTTTTTTTTACTTCAAAATTTTGAACTGAATTACACAAAAATGTCAGTAAAGATGATGTTATTCAAAAATTCTATGAAGTTTTTGACAACGGCAAATATTTGGCTGTATTAGTTACTTCAATGTATACACGGTGTCCGGAAACTCGTAGTACAAGCGGGAAACTGGTAAATCTACATCACATTCGGAGTCAATTTATGATATAACCTTTTTGATTTGAGCTTTCGTTTTCGAGTAAATCGGGTCCGAAGTTGGAATTTTTTTGGTTAAATTTGAAAAAAAATTTCACTGGGGGGTTGATTTCAGCTGTGTAATGTCTTATAAAATGCATCGAAGGGTAAACCGGGCTTAAAATTTTTTTTAACCCTATAGTTGCCGAAAAAACGGAAACATAGAAAACAAAAAAATTAAGATCGAAATGCTCAGATCGAAAAAAATAAGTTTTTTGGGTTCTCTACGTGATGTAGATTCACCAGTTTCCCGCTTGTACTATGAGTTTCCGGACAAATTGTATATGTGTTATTTTAAAAAGGTCACTGCTACACTACTAGGTTATATTTATTTTGTATGTGTTATCACTGGGATACCACTAAGGGTACCGCCAAGGATACCGCTAAGGGAATAGATCTAGAACTTTTATGGTCATATTGAATCTATGTATCTATGTACCTACAACTTAGAATCCATTGATTCTATGACTGTAATTGCTGAAATCATTATAACATTTAGGTTTATGCAATTGTTGTATAGTTTACACAATTTTTTTAATAATTTGAGTAGGTGTCGTTCATTTATACGATATTGTATAAAATCATTCAACCTGCCCATGTTTTATTTTAGTGTTTTAATTGATTTATTTGAGAATGCCTATGAGTATGTATGTTTTATCTATATTATAATTATTTTTCCACCTCTACTTTTTATATTGTAATTTTTCATTATATTTATACTTTTGTGATGCCTTTGTATTGTTAAATTAACTTGCTGACAAATTGCTCTGGCAGTTTAGCAGGTTTTATAATGAAGCAAAAAAAACTTAAAAAGCTGTGGAATTCACCAAGAAAAAAAGGTGTTTATTTAGTTGTGCAGATTATACCTGGCTAAATTTATAATAGCGGTCTTTCTGTAAACTTCGTCATTTATAAACAATCGTATGTCAAGATCACATCCCATTTGATTGAGTTTTTCTCCTTCTAAAAGTTCTACATATTGGTCACGGCAAACAAGGAAATCTTTTTTGGAATTGTTGAGTTCTCCCGGGGACTTTTCAACAGTTGTGATCATATCAGAAACAAGCTGAAATGATAGAATTCATAAACATAACATTAGATAGAAAATACTACTTAATTGATTATTTTTTAGTAAAAGTAATAGTGTGTTTAATGAATAGTGAGTTAAGAAGGAAGCTGAGCTAAGCAAAAAAAAAATCACAATAAAACATACCTGTGCAGGAAGGAGGAAAAATGAACCATCTGGTAAATTATATATTTCCATGTAATTTAAAAGGGCGTAGAAATAGAGAACACCATTTATTGAAGAAGAATCCAAGGGAATATTTTGAAGGCATTCCTTGTACGCAGAATCATCAGATGCACACAACAACTGGGAAATAAATAATGCTGTATCTTCTCCCAACATATGTTCTGCACATTGGATGAGAACTAGAAAACGGAAAAACAATAAAATTATGTACCTACAAGTTGAAGTGTTTCAGATATAATTGAGTAATTTGTTAGTATTCCTACCTTCGTTTACTTTAGCTTCCGAGGAGCCATAGTTAAAAGTATCCTGAAGTAAATTATTTCTTAATAGAGCCTGAAGTAAAACCAGCTGCTTGTCTGGTACATCGGGAATTGTAAATTTGTCATAATGAGTGGAAAAACTGGAAATGTGGCAATCGTTGTGTAAGGAAGAGTAAAATGTGTGACAAGCTATTTTACTATCCTCTAAACTTTGTAGTTTCTCTTCAGAAGAATCAGGCTCATTCTTCTCGTGAATCCAACTGTACAGAAAAAGTATTCATGATTTAATCACCTATTACGAGTAGAATAAGTTTAGAAAGGAGGATAAAATCTGAGATACTAACTTCATATTCAGTGCTTCCCTCCATGAATTCTTGTCACTGAATGCCAACAAAGGTTTCTGAATGTATTTTTGCATCATGTGTGTGGCAGATATTATACCTTTATTTTCATTTAGTGGCTGAAATTTAAAATTAAAATAAACTGAACATTAACAGATCTTAATAAAACAGGTGTTGGGTTTTGAAATGAGAATATCATGGTTGGTTCCTACTGGGATATAATCTATCCAGTTCCTACCTTTCATAATCATCACTAATAGTTTGAAAAATGGAACACAGTGTAAAAAGATTGTGCACGTTCGAGTGATTTGTTTTGTTTTGGAAGAAAAATATTAATTTTGAAGGAAAGTATAATTTTCCCACTTATTTGTTGTTTGATGGCAATGACCTTGCTTGCAATGATAATTGTTGTGCTTTTGTTAAAACTATATAACCAAATAAAGAAAGTGATTGTGATTTATGTGCTCGAATTCCTTAGAGATGCCAGCTATTTGGTTATCCTTTTTCCTTCCAATATCTTTTTTTTTTCTATAGCTTCACACAGAAGGACCTGAAGAAAATAATTCCCCTCGGGCCTATGCTCTTTGGGGATGCTGTGTGGATGGTCTTTTTAGGAAAGGAAGGAGAGTATGTTCTGAGAAGGAAAAAGGTATGAGGGGTGGGTAGGAATCTGGGGGTCAGTGTGTCTATGAGTGATGGAAGAATGATTCTATCCCTTTGTTCTGAGATTCCTACTAGAGAAGTCAAACGGTCTTCCTCAACCAGTCTCTCCTGATATGGCCTGCTACGCAGTTGGTGAGCAGATGCTTCCACCGCCAAGACCCAGTCAAACCTCACCCCATGAACCCGAGAACCCCTGCTAAGTCACCAAACATAGTGAACCACTGCTTTGTGCTATATGTATCTTGTTTTGTGCTCTACATCTACTTTCACCCAATTCTGTCAAACAACATTTCATTATTTAGTTGTTTTTTTTACAATTCATCTGAAGCTGCATTAATTAATACGTAGTTTCGAATGCAACAACAGGCATACATAACAAAAACAAAAATAATTAAGTTAATAAATTAGGAATTAATTGGTTTTAGATAACCGTAGTCGATTCTTTCTTCTTTCCAATTGTCTATTACCGCAACCCCTAAAACCGGATCCATGACAAGTCAACAAAGTGGCATTCCAACACCCCTTTGAAAAGTCATTAAAAGCGAAGAAAAAAAATTATGTTTGCCTGAGCAAGAAAAAAAACAGCAAAAAATAAATAAATATCCATAACCTGACCTAACGTAACCTCTTTAACCTAGTTTTTTTTTGTTTTCATAATTTTTATTGACTTTTCAAAGGAGTGATAATGATGTTGCACATTATTGAGTTGTCCGGTCACTCAGGTAACAAAGATAAATCTCAATGTTCCAATGTTTGTTGTACATCGCTGTTCGTTTAATGCTGCAACATTTGGATTAACCCGCTGTTACGATTTATCATGTGTATTGTTAACCCCGCTGCAGTTCATATGTGTTTTATTATCTGAACTTAATATTGTTTTGGGAAGACCATTGTTCTTATGTACATGCCGTGAGGCCAGCTGCGACACCAGAAAATGCCTCGAGAAACAACCAATGGACCAGGGTAACCAGGGTACCAGGATGTAGCCTCCCCACCTTTCCTGTCCTTACCCTGCATTTTCAGGCAAATAATTTATTGTTTTACCGCACCGCAGTGAATAAATTAGCACAACCATATTTTAAAAGTATAAATACTCACTGATGTTAGAGCATCATCATAATCATCGTCAGTTGATTCAATGCTGTCTTGCAAATTCACCTGCTTTACGTGAAATTTATTGGTCAAGTTTACCAAATTATTCATTTCATATTGCAGCATTTCAGCTTCCACATAAGACCTGTTAAATAGAACAAACAATGCATTAAAATGATATTATCATAAATGATTTTATTATTTATTCCAAATAATGAAATTATTTATATTTCACTTGGGACGGTGGTGCAAACCCACGAGTTCCGTATAAAATACATCGAGACATACAGTGGGTATTTTACCATCCTCTTGATAGGAGCTAATTATTCATAGGATAACATATTTTTGGTTTACGATTTATGTATTTCTAAAGTTTAAGTTTACTATTCGGTACTCTAACCTATGCATAGTGGTTGTATATCTGATAAGTTTTCTACCTATTGTTAGTATTTATTAATTATAACGGATAGTTATTTTAACAATTTATCGAGAGGATGGTGAAATACCCCCACAGGTTAACAATATTTTATAATGATAATATTATTGTAACAAATTTATTCTTTATATAGTAATAAAATAAAATAATAAAAATATAAGTACATACTTTGTTTCTAGTCAAATATTATAAAAGATAGTGGTTCATTAATTATGTCACATTGTTATGGCACTTGTGAGAAAGTCGTAAGTCATAAAAAAGGTCCACAGTTGTTCACAATGAACTCTTAACGAATAGTTTGGAATATTATACAGAGAAATCTTTTATAGCATTTTTACCTAGTCTGCACAAGGGTCTCAATATGCTGAGCGGGGCTATGCAGCAGCGCTAGGTTGAGAAGGTCCCGGCGCAGCGTGGGCTCAGCGAGACCCGGCTCCGCTCCCAGCCGGCGCGCCGCCCGCTCGCCCTCCGCCCCCGCGGCCCCACCCCCCGCCGTCACCAGCAGCTGACGACACAGCCAGTGGACACTGTCAAAGTCCTCATTGTCGGCAGCCTTCTCGGCACATAGAGACAGGATCATCACTTTTCTGGAATGAGAAAAAATAAATCATTTCACGCGAAGATTTCACTGCATTTATATATTTTATCATTTTATTGGTGTAGCACGAAAATTAATTCAATAGAATTTCTGCAGTCACATTATTTTATGGCAAGTAGTTCAAGAGAGCAAAACTTGGACTATAGTAACTATGTTCTTTTCTTTAGGTGTTATAAGTAATTAACAAAACCATTTTACCTTTTTATTTCATCGTCAATTGAGACTCTGAGGAACCTAGCAAGCTGAAGCAGTTTTTCTACCATTTTATGGGCCTTGTTATTAGAGTTAAGGCAGTCTTCAATGAGGCCTATCTTTGGAGTATATAATCGAACTGCAAGAAAAATAAAAAATCAATAGGTACCATGTAGACATTTTACTTTTCGATGCAATAAAATATTTAAAATCATATTTATACCTTGAATAGGTAATATATTCAGTTCAAACTCGTCAATTATTTTGAGAGCAGAAATTAAATCCTTCTCATCTTGTACTTCAGCGTTTTCTTCTTTTATTAGTTGCAAGCATTCCCTAGAAATCAATAAAATCATAGAAAATTTAAAAGGCACTTAATGAAGAAATACATTATGAACAAGAATAAATTTACTTACCATGAATAACCCAATGAAACATCGGAAATGCTGGATGCAGAATCAAAGTACTCTTTAGCAGCCTCGAGTATAAGAGCTACACTTCTTTGGAAGGGAACCTTTTGGGAAATATTGATCTTGTGAATTGGCCGTAGTTTGTTGGAAAGAAGTGGATGAGTCTCTGATGAAGAATCTGTTATGGAGTGGCAAGTCAGGACTTGTCTGGCAGCTTGAATGTTTATCTTGTTAGCAGAGGATAGGAGAGAGGATGCATATATCTGTAATGATATGAAATCAGAATTAGCAAGTAATCGTTAGATTAACACTCCCGCTCCGAAGGGGGGTAACAAATTTCCCCAAATGAGAGTTTTGTGCAATATTTAAGTTAAGGCGGCCAACCGTCCCGCATTCTGTGGGACCGTCCCGCATTGGCGGTTGTAGTCCCGCATTGAAATATTTGATAAAATAGTCTCGCAAATCGTCTAAAGCGTCCCGCATTCCTATATTTTTATAATATTGTCTATAGTAGACAAATAAAATTCCTCTATATTTATTCTATTTTAACCATTTCTGTTTATCTGTGGTTAAGTTGATAACAATATTTGTCCCTAGAAAAGGCCCGAAGCAAGAGTCAAAGAGCGTCAGTGTAGTATTGAATAAGTGCAAGCCGTGACACGTGATTGATAATCCGTATTTATCATTCAAATCAAATCAAGTAATTTGTTGACCATGCCGCCGACCGCGAAAAAGCGAAGTTGTAAGTTCAAAAAGAATTTCCTTTCTTGCAAAAATGTTTATCTTCATGTTCCGAGTATAGATAAATGCGCCCATTACAGATATTCTTAATTATAAATAACCAGTTTTGTGTTCAGAATGTAAAATTCCAGCTGGATTCATCTGATGACATATTTCGACGGAAAACATTCTCTTATTCGAAGTGCATTGACTGGTCAGTGGTTGAGTGGGCATAGCGCTTGGATCCCATCCGGGCGTCGCGTGTTCAATTCCTCGGCTGGCTAAGTCCTCCATCACAACACAAGCAACATTTTCGGCTTTCTGTGGTGGTAGTAGGAGATTTTCAAACATTGTTGGGTTATTCGTAACCCGGGAATGTTTGTCTTTCTTTTAAAAAAAAAAAAGTGCAGTTATAAAATTCTAGTTGTAGACTATGTTTGTGCTGCCAGAGTCAAAGAGAGAACATTTTTATGTTCCGAGTATAGTTTTAATGCGCCGCATACAGATTTAATTTAAACCAGTTTTCTGCTGACATTCTGCATTTCGAAGGGAAAATTCATGTTGTGATTATAGTCTAAATGAGTGTTCATGTTGGTTCACGACGAGTTCATCGAAAACGAATTCATCGAAAATCAATTCATCGAAAATCAATTCATCGAAAGCAAGTTCTTCGAAAACGAGTTCATCGAAAACCAATTCATCGAAAATCAATTCATCGAAAACCAATTCATCGAATGATCAATTCATCGAATCGCCAATTCATCGAAAAAATATATTCTGTTGATATTTGAGAGAAATGCCGAGTGGACCGAGAAGTTAAAAAAGCATTGGTCAACCTAACTAACCTAACCTAACCTAACCTAACTAACCTAACCTAACCTAACCTAACTTAACCTATTTTAACAATTTTTAAATATTTTTTTATCATCACTCTTAATGACCTTTCTGAGTTGTTTATGAGTTGGTTTCATTATGAGTTGTTTGGTCACCGTTCCTTAGATATCCCTTTTTTGCAGTATCAGACAATCGGAAATCGAAGAGATAACCTATAAATTTTACATTGTCACTACGAAACTGACAGTTGCTAAACACATTTAACTCAGTTAAACAGACCTTTTTGGGTATTTAATTTTGACAGCTCTAATATCTACAAAAAAATATATTTCGATGAATTGGCGATTCGATGAATTGATCATTCGATGAATTGATTTTCGATGAATTGATTTTCGATGAACTCGTTTTCGATGAATTTTCTTTCGATGAATTGATTTTTGATGAACTCGTTTTCGATGAATTTGCTTTCGATGAATTGATTTTCGATGAACTCGTCGGTTACCGTTCATGTTGTGATTAATGATTCATAAATGAGCCGAATTCTCGATTTCCGAGAGAGCAGTTGTAAATTTGTAACGTACCCCCCCGCACCACTGTGTCCCGCATTGATATTTTATAAAGTTAGCCGCCTTAATTTAAGTTGTTTTTTTACATCACATACTCCATAATTTAGGTAATCCCAGAAGTGCAGGTTTAAAAGGTGCATTTTGCATCACTTATTGATTGACTGCGCTGGGTGAACATGGGCGGTGTGATGGCAAGGGCAAAAGTAATATTAAGAGACACAGTCGCTTCGCGATTTTATGGAGGACCCCAGTAGCCCCCTTCGGATCGTTCATAATTATTACCTTCAGGGACGTAAAGGTTAAATCCCAATTTGATTTCAACCTTAATCACATAAGTTAATCAGTAAGAAATAATCATCCTACCTCATAACACAATTCAATGTCGATACAGCAAAATACTTTTGAGTGTAAATCTAAAATATCTGCCAATAACTCATTCCACTCTGCTGAGGTGAGGTTTGGAACTCTGTAAGGAAAAAGTAACAATAATTTTATTATTATATAAACACACAAAATCCTTACTTGACTGGGATAATGAGACAAGTGAGAAGCTTTTGTAAGGTTCATGCAACTTAGCAATCAACACCACAAGACCCAGACTAAAATACATGTCAATAAGTTTATATGCATAATATTGGTAGATCAAATGCTTATTTCATTACACAATGGAGGCTTTCTCCGTTGTGGAGGTAAATCTATCACACTGAACAATAGAAAAGCATACTTGTTGGAAGCATTGCGAGACATCTTTGTTAAGAGAGAGAGAACTTCCTTTGGATTGGTTGAGAGGGTTTTTAACTCGGCAAAGGAAACACTGACATCGTGTGAGTCCAGAAGAGCGCAGGCGTTTAGGAAACGCTCCATTTCATCCAAAGCTTTCACAAAGCGTGAGGGAACAAGACTTGCATCACTGTAAAATAAAATCATAACATTTCAAGCCATTTATAATAATATAATGTAACCACCTACTGTAATGTAAGTTTAGTAAAATTTCCTCAGAAATCATAAAGGCCCTGATCGACGAGCGAGTAAAACCGCGGTCTTATGGCTCGTCGGTAAAGCTCGCCGGTGTATCATTGCAATACATCAAGATCGAATTGTCCAATAAATATCAAGCCAGAACTGTTCTACAGAAAAAAGGAATACCGTATGGAAGTGTAACTATCAAGACCAAGAACGACTTAACAATGCTTCAACGGCAAGAAGTACAAAACTTGTGGAAGGAGCTGGAGGATCGTAAAAGCAAGGGAGAAAATAATTTAATGATTAAATATATCAACAATAGGCCTAAAATTATAACCAATATACCAAAAAACTTATAACCGTGCCACGTTACATCTTCTACCAGAACGTCAGGGGACTACGGACTAAACTCAGTGACTTTAGAATTAACCTTTAACTACTGTCGTGCGGTCTTACAGGCCCCGGCAGGTACTTGACTTGCTAGTTTACCCCTTTCCCCGCGTAACACCGATCCCCACTTTTAAGTAGCTGCAAGTTCAGTACGCACATTGACGTGGGAGCAGAAAGTAGTGTCTTCATGCGCGCATTTGGTGAGTAATTACGATTTGAAATTCCGAAGCGGCCTCTCAGGCCTCACGTCAGTAGTTACGTAAGTTTTTTGTTTTATTTTATTGTTAGAGTAAATTGTTATTTTTACAGATATTGTTAACTATAGATGTACCAGGGACTTCAGGAAGTAAAATAAATAGTTCTGCGACAGATTTACCGCATCCAAAGAGATCTCGGATGTGTGTAAATGAATCCAATCCAAATTTTGTGCAAGTGATTGAGAACTGGATCGCGGATGAAGATTCCAGCGGATTCGAGGTTGACGACGTTGGCGAAGATTTTTGTCCGGAGCACATTGAGCATGATACGGATACTATCACTGATATTTCTGATACCGAAGAAACTAAACCTGAACACCTGGACGCGCTGTCATCGTCAAGCGAAACAAGTGTGCCCTGACTGTGCTTAGAATTTAAGGTGTAGTTCGACTGTGGACATTTTTTTTTTCAGAAGGTGTATGTACCTACTCTATTTTTTTTCTAAAATTTATATTAGTCTTATGTAAGAAATACAATTTTTTGTTATTCTATGAGGAGTTTTTTTTTGTGTTTTGATCATTTATATCTAGTAGTCGGATTTTTCCCCAAAATTCAAGCAAATTTTTATTGTAGTCTTATATTTAAAAAATTTATAAATTTTATTTTCTTTCTATACATAGTTTTTGTTAAAACACTTCATTTAACATCCTAATGCAAAGACAGATATTTAAATCATCATTTTCTTTATAAAACACTGCATAATATACGCGGCCTGTCAGGCCTCACGTCAGTACTAACGTTACAAAAAATGCACGACGCTAGTTAAAGGCTAATGCACCCACCATTACACAGGACATCATCATACTCTCTGAGACCTGGCTGGATCCATCGATATACTCAGCGGAGCTCGGTCTACCTAACCACAGTATCTACCGAGTTGACCGCAATCGGAACACCAGCTCCAAATCAAGAGGAGGAGGCGTCTTGATAGCAGTAAATAAAAAAATTTCATCGAAATTATTAAAAAACAAAAACAATGATGTTGAGCAAATTTTTGTAATTTTAAACGATAAATCCAAAAAAACTATCATCGGATGTGTATATATTCCACCAAATTCTAATATAATAATGTATAAAAATCACTGTGAAGATGTCGAGCTACTCAAATCTAACCACCCTAATCACAATATTATAATTTGCGGTGACTATAACCTACCCAATTGTAAATTTAATGATCTGGATTACTTACCATTAACAGCGTGCGAGAGAGAAATCTTAGACATGTCGAACTATTTAGGACTATTTCAATGTAACAATGTGCCGAATTGCAGTAATCGGATACTTGATTTAATTTTTTCTACTGATCAGGATATAAAAGTCTATGAGTCAGCCGAATCCTTTGACCCAATTGATAATCACCACCCTCCACTTACAATACTAGTACCTAATACAATAGAGTGTGACCCCCTAATTAAAAATTGTAGTCGTAATTTCATTAATGCTAATTACCAGGACATTAATCATGTACTTAACAAAGTAAATTGGTCTGTTCTCAAGGAAGGTGATCTTAACTATAGCGTAGAACTATTTTACTCTCAACTGAATAGTATCATTTCCGACACTATTCCTCTAATTCATCATAAAGTACGAAAGTATCCGATATGGTTCAGCAAAGAATTAATTCAGTTAATTGTTATTAAAAAAGAAACACATAAAAAATATAAAGAACACAGAACAATTCCCAACTATATGGCATTCAACAAAATTAGAAGAGATTGCAAAAAAATGATAAAAAGATGTTATAATAATTACTTTAATTCGGTTGAGAACACGATACTTCATGATGTAAAATACTTTTGGAAATATACAAAATCAATGAAAAACAATGATGCTGGTATTTCCGGTAATATACGTTACAGACAAAACAGCTCCAGTAAAATTTATAAAATTGTTAACATGTTTGCTGATTACTTTAAGGACGTGTATGAACCTGATATTCCAGATGACTTAATTCCGTACTTCAACTCGGATATAAATTTACACTTATCGCAAATACACATCGACATTGATGACATTATAGTCTGTATTAAATCACTTGAACCCAAAACAAGCTCGGGACCTGATAAGATTCCTTCCATCTTACTTAAGAATTGTGTCCAAAGTTTATCTGTTCCGCTTAATATACTGTTTAACAAGTCACTCTCTACAGGACACTTTCCACAAATATGGAAACTTAGCTACCTAACTCCTATATTTAAAAGTGGTGATAAATCCTTTGTTGAAAATTATCGGCCTATCAGTATTCAATCGTCTATACCTAAACTTTTTGAGAAATTGATTCTTAAGAAAATCAGCTTCTTTGTAAACTCATGTATCGCAACTTGTCAACACGGCTTTATCTCCGGCAGATCAACTTTGACTAACCTTACATTATATGAAAATTTCATTTCTAATGCACTTGCCAACAAACAACAAGTTGATTCTATTTACACCGACTTCAGTAAGGCGTTTGATAAGGTCTGTCTTAAAATTCTCATTATTAAACTTTTGAAACTCGGCATTAATGGAAACCTTTTATCTTGGTTTAAGAGTTACTTACTTAGGCGTCAGCTTATTGTCTGTATTAATGATCACTTATCCTACATGTTCGAAGCCACCAGTGGCGTACCCCAGGGTTCGCATCTTGGTCCTTTACTTTTTAATTTATTCATTAACGACGTAACAAACATATTCACTCGTGTTCTCATTCTAATGTTCGCTGATGATATGAAGATTTTTAGAATTATTGATAATATCGAGGACTGTCTGACACTTCAATCTAATATTAATAGCTTTTATGATTGGTGTCTTATCAACAAATTAACTCTTAATGTAAAAAAATGTCAACTTATGAGATTCCACAGAAAAAAAAACCCATTCTTGTTCACCTACTTTCTCAATAATCACATATTATTATCTGTTGATGAAATAAGAGACCTTGGTATAACCTTTGACACTAAATTAACATTCATTAAACATATTAATAATATAACCAGTAAAGCATTGCAAATGTTAGGATTTGTCTTACGGATTTCAAAGGATTTTAAAAATTTAAAAACTGTCAAATTACTTTACACTTCACTTGTTAGAAGCCAACTAGAATTTAACTCCACCATTTGGAATCCTAACTACAGTGTACATGAGAATTCTCTTGAGCGAGTCCAACATAAATTTTTACGTTATATTAATTTTAAATTGGGAATATTCATCGAAAACATTAATTATCCCTCTCTGTTACAATTATTGGGACTCGATACATTAAAAGAAAGAAGAATTTGTTCAGACCTATTTTATTTATTTAAAATCGTTACCAACCTGTTGAACTCCCCTGAACTTCTTTCGCTAATAAGTTTCCATGTACCTAGTCGATCAGTTCGTTTCAAATTACCTTATCATTGCAACAATACAGGATCTAACGCTGAACTCAATTCCATAATGAATCGCCTGCATGTACTTGGAAATAAATATGTTTTGGATGAATCTATAAACATTGCTAGTCTAACCTCATACAAATACTACTTAATTAAAACTGTCTGTCAGCGCTTCTCAGTTTGACTATAATCAAATATAGCCTTACTAAAAAAAAAACCACAGCGCGACCGATTAACTGTGTTATTAAAACTGTCTGTCAGCGCTTCTCTGTTTGACTATAATCAAATATAGCCTTACTAAAAAAAACCACAGCGCGACCGATTAACTGTGTTATTGCAATAACATAAATAGAGCTCGTATACACTAAAAGACGTTTTATTACCAATAACGTTTCTTTCGTGGTCACGCTGTTAAAACGCATTGAAGATGTGACAACGTTGTATATGGTTTTAATTTACTAGGAAACAATGTTGTTTTAATTCTTCTCCGCTAGGGGCATTATTGGTGCACCTGTGCATATCGGCCCGCGATGACAAAACAGTTCGGTGTGTTTATGGCGGGATATGGAAAATTTTGTTAGTGCCTAAATGTTGTGATTTTACTAAATAATTTCTATTGTAGTGACGAATTTACTCTTCTGTTCACATAATTGATATATTTACCATATTATTTGTGTGGTTTACATCAGTTTAATCGAGTTATTGTACAAACGCCGTACTTTCAAAGTTGAACTGTCAGAATATTGTTTTTTATAGGTTACTTAAGATAAAATTTTCATTTAGATCTTTATTTTAACAGAATTTGTTAAAAGTGATAATTTTTTATAATATTAAAATCTAATACATGTGTTCGTAAACGTTTCAAAAAAATTAACGTCTTTAGAGATGCAAGAAATCTGTTTTAAATTTCGGTATTATTTCAAAGTTATTTTTTTGGCAATAAAAAAAACTTTGAAATTTTTTATTATTTTTTTATTGTATACACGATAAAAAAGTGAGGTGATAGTTTCCTTCCAAATTTATTACATAAAAGGACTGTGTTTTTTAAATTTTGATTTTATTTAAATTTCTCTACATTTTGGTCAAAAATGTTGTGGGAGGAAATTTTTTTCCATGTTTTTCCGAGTTTGAATCATAAAATATGGCAGTTTTTGAAAGCTAAAGTGTATTTCAAATACTCAAATCTAAAAGGCAATTTTATCTAGTTTTCATAAATGGTATTTGTTTTTACGACACCTTCAAAAATAAGAAATATATAGAACATTCAAAATACTATGGAAAAATTACAAATATCGTTCGGACATCAATGGTTAAAACAGAGATAAACTACCCTCTCAGGCCGTGGAAACCATGTGTATTTCTTTCAAAGAACAAATTTTTAATTAGAAATGTTTTCACATCCGCGGCCGTTTGTCAATTGAATAAAATTTTCACTGGGTTTTTTAGTAAGGCTGTAAAAGTATTAATTTCCTAATACATAATATCCGGGATATATAATATGTTGTTTTGTATTTATAATAACCTACTCTTTGTACTTTTTTATGTGATACTACAATTTTTATTGTTCTCCTTTATGAATTTTATATTTATATTTTTCTTTTTCTTTATCTATGTATATTCTGTATTCATATGTAAAATATTTGTAATTCTTTTGTAAAAGCCGCTATAATCGGCGTTAATAAATAAATAAATAAATAAATAAATAAAAAATAAAATAAATAAATACCGCGGTTTTGTGAGTTGACGAGCCTGGCTCGCGGCTCGTCATGTTTGCTAAATTTTTTACTCGGCTCGTCTTTCAAAACTGCATGTCAATCACGGCCGGCGAGCTACTGGGTATCTCATTGTTGCAGTCAAACGTTCATGAGGAGAAATAACTTCTCGCATTGTAGTGTTTTGCTTTTGTATCATAGGTGTTACTAAAGACAATAATTCGTTGTACAATTCTTCAGACATTCTCAGATAATTTCTGTAATCGAGTGGTTCTGCTAACAATTCTCGAATTAAATGTGTACGCGACAACGCTTGCCTTTTCTCAATCTAACTTTTAACCCAAACTCTCAGGCGTTTTCACTTTTTTTTCTTAATTTCGTGGTATGCTATAATACCAAGATAACACAAAGCTTCAGATTCCGAACAAGACATGTTAACCTCAATTCGACTATGATACGACTGTTTCACTCGCTAGTCGATCAGCACCAAGGAGCCGCGAGTAAAACCGACGTTATTTAAAAACCGCGGTATAGGCTCGTACGTCGATCACCCACTTAAGACTTGTAAGTAGGTACATATATACCCACCCACTTAATTTTAAACCAATATATTTAACATAACATTTTTTATTTCAAATAAGGTATTAAATAATTTGTCCACAGAAATGTCATTTGTACTTCTATGACAATTCTTTTCTCAAATTTTCTTCAAGCAGGTAGGTCCCATATTATAGAAAAAATGCGAATAAGAAAGTCCAAACAAACAAGATAATTTCACATTTGAAAAATAATCTTTACTGAACCAATAAAAGGGCCACCATCTTGAAACGGAAAACAAATAAATTTACAAAAGCAAATGCAAAACGGTCGGTTAAACTTATTAACTTTGTTACGCTCAGTCAATAACATATTCTTGAAAAAATAAAAACGTACGTATTGAGTATGTAATGTTACCTTTCTTTAGTGAGAGCATCTAAAATCTTAAAACACAATGGAAGTTGCTTCAGTGAATCTTGTGCCATTAGACAACCATTTGCCAATGCCATACATTGTTTGGTGTCCAGTTTAAGTTCAGCAGCATTCTTTAATATCTAAAAATAATTAAAGAGTATTTCTTATTTCACAAAACTAAAAAAATGATATAAAACCAGATTATGAATAAAAAGCAAGAGACTCACCATAATGGGAAGAGTTAGGTCTTCTTTGCCGACATTTACAACATACTCTTTGAAAAGTGACTCTTTTAATGTAGCATTGTCAGATAATTTCTCACACCTCTCCAAGTACGGAAATAAAACATTCCGTACATCTTCAATAACACTCTCTTCAGTTGACTGAAAAAGTAAAAAAAAAAACAATTTCAAACAAAACCACAGTGGGATTATAGATAGAGTCTGTCAAATAAGAGTAGAAAATATAAAAAATTGAACTACAAAATTTTGTAGGCTGACAACACCAATTTAACTGTCAAATATTCTTTTAAAGTGCAATGTCACTGAATGTATAGAACACAGTAAACCACATTTTAAAAAACATTTTTTGTTCATGACATAAATTTGATTAAAATGTGTTTTATAAAGCGATTTGCTTTCATATAATTTAATATAAATTTGAATTTAACGTAGATAGAAAGGAAGAATCACTAACGGTGAGTTTAGTTACACTACTTTTAGATCTGAATGAGTTAAATATATATTCAGATCTAAAATTAGAGACACGATCTAAAGCCCAGGCAACGCTAGGTACTTAACCGCTTCTGTGCCAAGAGCGAGATTTCTCGCATTCTTGGCCGTGCCCAGCAGGCCAGCCATAGAAAAATAGCGAGTTATCTCGCTATTCTTTGAGCAAGATTTAATTATTTTTTTTTAATGTTTTTATATATTTTTTTTTTCAAGATTTTCGCTAAGTCATTTAAATATCCTTTCAAGTTGTAATATGTTTTTAATTTATAAAAATAAGATTTAAAAATGATTTATTTTGATTAAAAATTCATGGCCTGCTGTTCACAGCTACACTCCTACATACTGGCATTTAAAAGGTTAAGCTAGTATTAAATAAATGTGAGCAATCTCTAAACTGTGCATTATATTTTATTACATTATCGTTTTTCTTCATTATGTTAACACAAAATTGCGAAGGTATAATAATAATATACCTATACGTGATTCTAATTTTGAGATCAGTGGGTAGCTATATGTATTGTAATGAAATTTTTTTTTTCACTTTTATGTCTTTTTAATTTTTTATAAAAATGTAGGTTACACAGCTTTACATCAACATTATGAGTTATATGTTTAGTATTGCCATTTGAACTACAGTGGCGCCCTCATATATTTTCTACCCTTATTTGTCAGACTGTACTTAGTTTCTAGATTTTAAAAAATTTGTTGGTACCTTAGACATCAGATAATTGGAAACTTGGAATCGGGAACAGCCTTCTAATCGAATGAGTCCCATATCCTCGACTTTAACATCGTACAGTAAAGTAATGAGTGTGATCAGCAGGCACTTAAGAGTCTCCAATCCAGACACTCCGCCTTCCTGGGCCAGGGTGACCAGAGACAGGGCACATCTCGGTAAACCGGAGAGAGATTCAATTTCACGTGCTCGGTTGGTATACCAATCGGTTAGATTTGCTGACGGCAATAGCGATTCTATTCCATCGCCGTTTTCATAGATACCTGTATCGTCACTCCAGTTATTCGCCCAAATTGAACTAGAAATTTTGAAAAATAAAGCTTGAAATAAGTATAATACACGATTATGTACAGTGGCATGCATTGATAGATGACAAAAGAGAGGCTGTGTGTAGTTTTCGAGTTAGGGTGTGAATAATAAAAACACGTATTGCCACTTAAAAAATTTTTTGTCTGCGGCGCTTTTTCCATGTGTGCTACCTGCTATCATACTATATATGTATGCGATATGAATACAAATAGTCTCAGAATGTTGGGAATCCACCCACTTCCATTATTATAAGTGGAAAATGTGAATTCTGCAATGATGGAGAACTAACTAGCAGAGAATCGAACCAGCAATGCCCGTGTGGGAACCAATAAATACCACGATACCAACTGGCCACCTGTACAGTCTTGATATTTCAAAACATGTAATTCACTTAATATTTTTTCGCCTGTGGGACTTTTTTTTACACAGAGGGAGTGGGAGCGTGTTGAAAAATATTCTTCAGATAAAGTTGTGAATCTTTGTGATGGGCGATCAATTGTGGATCACTTGCGTGACCCCCAAACAAAATTAACATATTCATACGGCCCGTCACCAAATCTAATTGCCGATCGTTGACGTAGACAATACAGTACTTTAAAAAATTATATTGAAATTTGAACTGAAGTAGAAGTAATATCCTTAGGCAAGTATAAGGTAGACACTGCAATTGCAGTGCTTTATACCACTGAGCACTGCAAAAGCAGGTGTCCGGGTAATAGGGGTTAATGGACCTCCACTGGTTATATATAACCTAACTGAATTCATTAAATTTATAAATCACAATGTTACAGTGTATTCTAGTAGCCTTACTTATCATAGTTTTGATATACGATAATGTTTTTGTACATAATATTCAGTAAGACAGCCCCCTGCACCGTCAATCGACCCATAATTATGTAAAAATCGTAATTTACCTGAATATCTCTTTCTCACACCAATCAGTTTCCCTTTTCGTGACAGTTATTTTGCTGAGATGAGTAGATTTAGAGTCGCATGTTGGAAGAAGCGATTTGTATTCCAATGGTTGTAGAGTTTCAGGGAGATTTTGGAGAACCAAAAGACGCACGGGAATGTGAGAGATATGAGGCCACAGACAGGTCAGGGCACGCACCCGACCTTCTCGGGCCAACTCTATGGCACTCTTACTGATGCTATTAATGCGCAATCTGTCATACTCATCACTGGAGTAAGTGGAATATTCACTGCCAATCACTGTCTGCAAAATCATTAAATTTTGATTATTAAAATAGCATTACATTTTATGTTGGTTGATTTTTTGGTTGCAAAGTTGAATTGTGTTTTCTCATTCGTCTTGAGTCAACACTTCCCAACAGCCTTGCAGTTTCCATCATCAGGGTAGACATGTTCATGTGATTATTCTTATTTTAAAGAATCAATAATCAACCAAAATTGACCTACTACACGGGAACCTTAAGTCTTTTATTTAATTAAAAGCTTTGAAAATTTTATCTAAAATCATCTAAGAATTATTATTTCCGTAGTGCAAAGGCCACATCAAGAATGTTAAAACAATACAAGAGCTGTACGGCCATCGAATGTCTATGAAATAGATAATTAGCTTTGCTCAAGACTAATCACTTTATACAAAAAAACTGTCCATTGAATACGTGAAGAAAAATAGTATTTACCCTGTAAATCTCCAGGCGGTCCGAATAAAATAACATTGTATGTCTGTATCGTAAAACTTCAGTTTTCTGAGTTGAAAGGTCATCTAGAGTAATGTTGTCTAATAAGTTCTTCGTTTTGGATTCTTTTCCTTCTTTGGATTCATAATCTAATAAGTGAAAATAAAATGGTTACAAATTCCAAAAATAATATTGTTATTACATACTATATTTTTCAGGCAAGTACCAACCTTTCAATATTTCTTCATTAGTGATCTCTAGACCAAATTGTAACAGTTCTTTAGCAGCCTGCAATGTCTCGGGAACTCTATCACAGCACTGTTGAATAACCCACATCTTTTTCGATATTTTGCCCTAGGAAATACCAAGAATAAATAAGATTTTATAAAAGACAATAAATTAAAGTACGTATATAGTTATCCCCTCCCTTACGGTGTTAGAAAATCCCTCGAGCTCTGGTGCTGTGTACTCAGTACATAGAGTACATATTTACAATTATTTTGTCATTTTTAAATTGGATAAGAATGAAATATTTACGTTCATTACTTGATTAAGATTATTTAATCTCAATAAACGCCCGGGTTGCAGGCAATAATTTTATTTATTTTATTATTCGTAAATGTATTGCTGAGGAACCCCTAAAATATGAACTCTGTGTTTAGTACATTCACAGAGGTATTAAAATAATTATAGACGTCTCAAATCAGTTGACAGCACTGGCAAGGAATGGTTATGAATGGCTTCTTAAAAGAAATTATATATTTATTACCAAATAATCCTTAATGCTTTGGTGGGACACTTTTGATGTTCGCCATTGCTGTTGATAGACAAGATCTTTGTCTAAATTATATGCACCAGCCAATGTGAGGGCCTCTGAGAAATCTGCATTTTCAATCTACAAGAAACAAAACATATAAACAGATGCATGCGTTCCGTATAGGCCTGCCTATCCTTCCTTATTCACAAAAATAAAATGTAAATAATATTAAAAGTTATAAAATCATTGCAACAAATAAATCTATTTACCCTTTCAAGATACATGTAAAGTTACAGGTACAAATCGCAATAAAGTGTCAAAAACAAAAACTAAGGACGGGTTGTTTAAAAAAATTTGACAGAATCATCACATATTTTAAGTTAATTTTCATGTTCTGTGTAAGTTCTATTCAAGTTCTATAAAGATGTAAAAATAGAACTTACACAGAAAATTGAAAAAAAAAAAGTGAAAATTAACTTAAAATATTTGATAAATCCATCAAATTTTTTTTAACAACCCGTCCTAAGTATGCGAAATGATGCTCATGTCATATTTGAATGTGGACCTTATTCTACACAACAAATGTACAAGTGTGCCCAATGGGAAAATGCATTTGTGTTAGTGTCGAAAAAGGACGCGCCTTTCAGTACAAATCACAAATGTAGCAATAAATGCCATCTGTTTGTACCTCTACAAATTAAAACAACTTTACCAATGAAAAAATTATCATATTATGTTGGCTTTCATTGAAATATAGAAATTTCATATTATATTATCCAGTAATTGGCTTATAATATGCATAAATGAAGTGATAATTTGGATACATATTGTGTATGTAATTCCAATCAAACATCAGCTAAAGCCAGCAGCTTAGCTATTCTTGGTGTAAACTTATGAGTACCAAGTCTGTCGTAAGTTTTTTTAATATCAATTAATCGGCTACTTTTCCTACTGCCTACCCTGATCAAAAACTATGCACATCACTGCTTATAAACTTATCAAACAAAAGTGCACTACTTAAAAAGAACAGAAAGTAAAACACAAATTTCAAGAAAGTTACCCTTAACCTAAAGTAAGTTTTTTTTATGTACTCATATTACCTTTCGAGAATATAAATCTTCAGGAGTTGTACTCCTTAGACAAAGAAGTCTATATACACGGGACAGTAAATTCAGTTTCTTGGGTTTGGGTTGGAATCTTTCCATGTCAGTAACGATGTAGAGAGCTGTTTTGATAACTTCTGTGCTGCGCCGTGATAACTTCTCATCATCGGAGGAATCCCCCGCTGCTTCATTGTCCAATATTTCTTTCATCTTGCTATTGGATTCATCCTATAAATCAATGCAAAATATCATACAGTTTTGGATATTACATACAGCACAATACTTTTCTTACTATAGATAATAATTTGACCTACAGTGGCATCTGAATCTCTCCTCAATTTCTTTGCAGAAATTAGCATTGCTTCGCATTCCAAAGACAAAAATCCATTGTCAAAAGTACTCGAAATCTGTAAGAAAATTCAACAAAGAACTAAGTATTACAGAGAGCGAAAAAAGTAACATTGAACTAAAAACTAATCAATGCAAAAAATAAATTATTTTACCTGAGGATGTCCTTGCAGAAATTCTGGAGAATCTCCGAGCATATTGTGCAAATCAGAGGTAGAACAAATACTAATTGAACCATTTAGTCTCGAGAGAATTATTGCCTGCAAAGTTAGTCAAAAAAATTATATACAATTGTATGCCAGGAATTTTACAAATAAGAATGACCAAAGTATTTAAAGTAAGATTACCTCGCAATTCCACCAGTTTATGTCGATCGGGGAGTATTCAGAAAAATCATTATTTAGGGCTGGCCACACTTTGTGCTTTACATTAGTGAGTAATGGACTCTGAATGTCAAACTTTGGTTGAGATTGTAATGGCCAGATTTTAAAACATCTTAGATTAGGCAAGTGCCACACGGACACACTACCATTCAGATGGAGGCATGCCAGGAGGGAGCCATTTGGAGAAGAAACTGCTTTCGTGATTACAGTCTGAAAGAAGAAAATTTAAATTCAACAATACAATAATTGTAATACAGGTTATTTTCAAGTACAAATAAAATATCAACTAACCAAAGATATTGAAATATAAGTAGATGTGCTATCTGCTGTTTTTACTATGTGGGTCTGCGCTTCCGGGTGTCGCCGATATTGTTTACCAATTAACAAATAAACTAAAAGAACAAATAATTAACGAATAAACCAAACGAACGTTAAACTAAATGAACGAATTCTTTCCTTATTCAAAATATATTGTTAACCAATATTAATGCACATTTTCAAAAAATCAACAAAATTAACAAATTCTTTTTGTATGAAAACTACGCTAATTAGACCATAGTCCGGCGACAGTTGCGCGGACACCATAGCATATCTATTCTGTATTTGAATATCTTTGGAACTAACTAACTAACTAACCATCCCGCCGTTTCGCCGCAGGGGTAGGCAGAGAGGACGGACCGCCAAACAACTCGGTCTTGGCACACACTCTTTGCCTCACTCACATTCATACATCGTCTCATACATACTCTTCATTTATTCTGACTTTTGACATGGCCCGACCCAAGTATCTGATTCACTTGATAGTGCCATGCCTTCCTCGGGCGTCCCCGACTTCTGCTACCATTCACATTTGCGTCATAGAGACTCTTGCTTGTGTAGTGATATATTCATAGAATAAAGAATAACTTTAAGTTTAAATTTACAATTCAAAACTGTGTTGAAAAAACTGAAATTCCGTTTATGAAATTCGAATGGGTATCATATTTTTACGAGAGATGGGAAGGCTGATAGAGATATTGAATGAAGGGTAAATGCAGGTAACTCCAAAGGGAGGACTGAATGCCATTGGCGCTAATAAAAAACTGTCAATAGAAGCGAAGCTAGCATTCCACAATGGAGACCTGGTACCTAACTCTGATGTATGGTTGTGAGGCATGGAACTAACAGAGGAAGGATGAAAGTAGACTGAATGCTGTTGAAATGAGATCCCTGAGGCGTACGTGTGGTAAAACCACGCATGATTGTGTGAGAAATATGGAGATCTGCAAAGAAGGCAAGGTTAACATAAGCATAATGATTGAGATTAAGAAAGGGACCCTAAGATGGTTTGGGCACGTAGAGCGAATGAACGAAGAAAGGAGTGTAGGAAGAATATATGACGTAAATGTGAATAATAGAAGAAGTCGGGGACGCCTGAGGAAGACATGGCACGACCAAGTGAATTAGATACTTGAGTAGGGCCGTGTCAAGAGTCAGAATAATAGAAGAGTATGAATGAGATGATGTATGAATATGATTGAGGCAAAGAGTGTGTGCCAAGACCGCGTTAGCGGTCCGTCCTCGTGATGGTATTTAGTCATATTTTTTACCTGCTTAAAACTTTACCTCTTATTTAAGACAAAATGTTTAGGCCCGATGTGTCCCAATTAAGAGGAATGGATGTTAAAAAAACTTTTTTGATATCTTCGATACTATCGGTGCGCACAAATACATTCATGTTCTCTTTAAAATGATTTGCTAGTACCTAAGTACAGGGTGTCCCAAAATCAAGGTTGACCAAATATTATATTGGGCTTTAGTAGCGCAGGCATTATTATTGATTTTATATAAAAATGGCATTATAGAAGTAAAATAAAAATCATGGCACATTATTAGTGTGACCCATAAATATTATTGTTTCAACAAGGGAATCATTAAATTAAGGGTAAATCTTGGACTACCTGCTGGGATTTTTTCCACGATGGAACATTATATGCCGATATCCAAGACGCCAATGAAAGAGGAGCCTCTCTATCCAGGCTAATGGACAGTTTATAAAACGGACTGTCATTCAGTATGCGCCACCCTCGAAGGCCATAATCTCCAGCCTTTGTCGATTCCTACAAAAAAATGTTTGTGAATAAGATAATAGGGGACTTATTGTATGTCAATTATAGATAAACAAAATTTGAAAAGCCTACCTTTACTTGAGTTGTAGGTAAACCAGTAACAAAGATGATATTATGTGAAGTATGATAAGTGACAGTGCTCACGCCTCCTTCAATAATAAACTTATGGTTAGGGATGTATCCATCAGTAGGAGAAACAAAGAAACTCCGCAGAACACCCTTGTGGTCCACCAATAATACCTCGCATGACCTTAAAAATAAAACAAAAATCAACAATGATGTACCGAGATAAAGTAAAAGTTTTTTTTTTATATATAGGCAATTCACCCTAAAAAGAATGCTTTGTGAAAGTAAAAGTTATGGACAAATAATCCAAAATTACCATTTCCGATCAATTACTCTGGAGGTGAGAAAAACAATTCCAGCTACAGCATGGGTTGTGTCAATACATTTCATCTCTGGAGGTTGGGAACAATCCTGAATAGTAAATAAAATCATTTTATCATTCGGTGTTTCGTGTCAGGTATTGCTTAACATCTATGATTCAGATAAGAAAAGAAATTTGAGTAGAATCGTAAAAAATATTTATTTTTTTTATAATAAAAATTACATAAATACGTAGGTAAGTAATAATAAAAATATTAGATTAATGAGGATAATTTTGTGTATTTCTTGGGCATTAACTATGTAACAATTTCTAGACATTTTGTTTTTTTGAAGAGTTTTATTAAATGTACATTTGTTACTTAAATTTTACAGGCGATTTATCCTTAAAAATATCCCGTTTATTACCAGATCATATTTCTCCAGCTTTCTATACTAATTCTAAAATAAAAAATTTGATAAATAATAAGGATGTTTCTAATAAATTTGAAAAAAACGGGATATACACTTTAGAATGTAACGATTGTGACGCACAGTATGTAGGTATGACAACTAGAAATTTCAAAACTAGAATCAGGGAACATGAACTTTGTTTAAGAAATAATAATTATTCCGAATTTGCGAATCATTTAATAGAGTCAGGCCATAGCTTTAATAAAGAAAAAACAAAATTTAAACATTGCAATATAAATTCATACTTTAATCTTTGCGCTTTAGAAACGCTCGAAATAAACAAAAAAATTAAATCTAAAATTAATTTAGTGAATAAAATAATAGCGCCTTGCAAATCTCCTTTACTAACCATGTTTCCGTATAATATTGACTCCTCCCACCGCTTTCCCCCTCCCCACAAAATCATCCCTCCCACTATTCCCACCTAATTAATCTTTGGTACTTGCATTTATTTTTTAAGTTAGTTTTAATTCTGCTCGTGAATGATACGGTTGTATCGAAACCGGTCGCGGAAAAATTTAATTTAAGTAACAAATTTTTTTTTTTTTTTTTTTTTTTTTTTTTTTTTTTTTTTTTTTTTTTTTTTTTTTTTTTTTTTTTTTTTTTTTTTTTTTTTTTTTTTTTTTTTATTTTTTTTTTTGTACATTTAATAAAACTCTTCAAAAAAACAAAATAATGAGGATAAGTTTGGTCTACATTTTAAAGTAATAGAAATGGCTGACAACCTTACCGATGCTATATCAAATAGATTTGTGGCCATTAAGTCATAGAAACTAACTATTCCACTGCTGTGAGCAATGGCGAGCATTGAACAGTCCGGACTCCAAACCATCTTTCGCCATTGCGGAGAGGGATCTCTGGCAACTAAACAATGCAAAATAAATTAATTAATCATTTAATTTGTGTGCATACAACTTATTATTCAACTGCAAACAGACCCTGATTTGGATTATTAAATACATTCTTACAATAAGACTTAATGGGCTTTTACACACAAATTTATAAGTTGTTTGTATCACTGTTATTATAAATACTTAAAACATAAAACAATAAATAAAATATAATATAATGAAAACATATAATAACAAAAGCATAAAATAAAATACGTTGGTAAAAATTAGAACAGAGACTTAATGGTTAATGCTCACGTAAATAAATATTCAATATAGCAAAAATAGTAGGAATATAAACGTCTATTAAAGTCTAGGAATCGGGGAATTTTAATAAGCCAGTGTCCTGGTGATGTTAAATTGTTAAAGTAAAAGTGTAATAAAAGTGTAATGGATGTTGATTAACTGAAGCAATTCAGCCGAACGATTCTATATTTTTTGTGGGATTGAGATCTCCTGACGGACAAGATCTCCTGTCAGATTTGTGTGATTTTCTATGGCTGTTATTTGCTTTTTCCTTGTGTATCAGGCCAGCTTCGCCGATTTAAAACGATCTAAAATAAAATATGTGATAGCTCACATCGCCCCATAGAAAAAGCAAATAACAGCCTTAGAAAATCACACAAATCTGACAGGAGATCTCGGTCCCACAAAAGAAATAGAATCGCTCAGCTGGACGGTTAATTTTGTAATGCAGGATTTTATGTAATAGTATTAAATCTTTGCTTATTCTTCTTTCTGAAAGTTTCAATGCGGACATTTTATCCAGGGGGTAATTAAATCAATGTTTTGAGCAGGAATATGTAATTTATACTAAAAAATAGTTATTTATAGCCTCAGAAACTTATAATAATAATAATAATAATTGGACATATTGTAGAGCGCCGTTTTTGTGAAAAATCACCTCAAGGGCGCTTAATGTTGAATCTTTTCAATGTTGTCAGAATGAATATTGAAAAGGGAGACCATCACAAAGAGTCCATCACACATCACCCTAGTTGGCATCTGACGAGAGTTTTATGTAACATGACGAATGTGCCTAAATTGTTGAAGTCTTTTGTAGCTCTCAAAACAAAGCCAAGAGTCTTAAGGGCCTTGTTGATAATATTATCAATATAGCATACAAAGGTAAGTTTGCTACCGAATATAATACTTAGATTAATATTTCATTAAAGCGATTTAAAGTTTTAATTTTTAACTGTATGAGTAAAATCTCACACCTGGGACTCGAACCCACGACCCTTTGCTAAGGGTCCTGGGTTTAAGTCCCAGAGGTGCCAATATCTTTTTCTGATTTTTCTGTGTCCAGATTTTCGATTGAGTTTCGCTTATATTATCTTCATTTAATTAAATAAGTATTAAATTCCTATCATATAATGTATACTTATTGAATTTTATTTTAATAAATTTTATAGACATATTTAGTTGTATTACCTCCCGCTCTAGCTACGATAGTTGAGTAATTTCCTCGTTTAGTGCGTATTTCCAAAACAGAGTCCTGCAAGACAGCCACCACTTTGCCGTTGTCTCCTAAACAAATTTGCCATGGTTGCAGTTGGTTGATGTAGCTAGAAGCAATAATTTCGTTTTTAAATTCAACATAATGCTAAATTATTATCAAATAATAACTGAACATGTTCTCAGTAATCGTATTAATGCTTTTATTATGGAATTATAATAGATTTTGAACTTGAAAGCATAATAGATTTGTTGAATTATTTTTACCTTGAAATACTTTCCACCAAAGTTTGTTCGGGCTTTAAAAAGTTGACCAAATAACCTAAAGTTGACTGTCCGGATGCCCTCTTCGGTGTTATTTCTCCCCTCTAAAACGAAAACCAACAAATAATAAAAAAATAATTTGAAAAACTATGAAGAAAACTCGCTTAAACCCTTTGGGGGGTGGTGTACGGATAATATTTAGGCATCACACAAGAAAGCAATTAACCCCTTAGGCCTCGAGCATATTCTGTCAGAATGTCAGAGTATTTCCGCTTTGCAATAAAATCCAAATGGATAATTTCTAAATGAATAAAATATAATTTTTTAGAATAAAATATGATTTTTTTCAAATTCAAAACATAGGTATATATTTGAGGGAGCGAACTGAGGATCGGCAGAGACGGGTTGAGGAATAAAAGGCGTGCAGTCGTAGTAGTGAGTCAGTCTTTAGTGATGAGCTACATAGCAAAGGTCGAAGCGGAGCGGAGTGACAGTGATGCAGTGAGTGTTGCTCGGTGTTGTTGCGTGATGATGGTCAGGAAGCTGCGGCGGTGAAGATCACAGGTTTTCAGGGAGCCGGCGTGTTGCTCTACACCGTGGCGGTGTAGAAGTGACCTTGGTCCAGGCGGTCGATCGACGTCGTGATGACGGATATGGCGGCTATGTGTCTTTTGAGTCGGAGCACACACATGACGCAGGAAGGAACCTTGAGAGGCGATGAGGATGACATCTGGCAGCGGAACGCGATGGGTTTCGAATGCCAGAGAACGGGTTGTACCTAAATAGCAAGCGCGTGCTTCGTGTTGGTAGATCGGGTGACATCTTATGTCGAGGCGCGATGGGCCGGACAGCGAGATGGTGGTTGGAGATGGAGGCCTCGAAGGGGTTATGGAGATGTTCCTGGACATGCGTAAATCACAAGTTGCTGACTGAGCGGGCGGCAGCCCGCCGAGGGCTGGTACTACGTTGCGGCATTGTATTATTGTTATCACTGCTCGGTGTGTATGTGTCGGCCGGTGAATTGAGACTAGACTGAGCGTAGCGTTGAGTCGCTTCATTTATATAGGCGACTGGTAGAGTAGCTTCCCAGACCGCCAGGTAATGTTGCGAATTCACGCAAAGCGAAAAAAGCGCTTAAACGTTCTGCTGCCATACTGATGAGCGGCCGTTGATTCGAGGCCTTTCGCGTAAGTGGTAGGATAATTAACCGGCTATAGTAATTATCGGCTGTAGGTAGATATGTGCCGGCAGTACCTTGCGCGGTCTGCATTGTTCTCGTGTATTCTTACGGCGCTAGTGGCGGCGCAATGAATTCGGCGTAAGTGGGTGCTACATATTTATACATAGGTGCACAAAATGAACAAAACTATTAAGAACAAAGAACAAAACCATTAAAACATGATTTTCACACAAAACAAAAACATAATAATGAATATTTACTGCAAATCAGTTTGACTTCTGCTGTTGCTCTTGACTTCTTTTTTTTTTTTTTTTACGTTAGCTCCACACAGGAGGCACCGAGGAAAATAATTTTCCTAGGGGGCTATGTCATCTTTGAGGATGCTGTGTGGCGGATTTTTTAAGGGAAAGGAAGGAGAAGAAGATATGGGAAGGAAAAAGGTATGAGGGGTGGGTAGGAATCTGGAGGTCAGTGTGGCCAGGAGTGACGGACGTATGGATCTATTCGTCACACTGCGGTGCAAGGCGAAGGGTCGGGAGAATCCGGCTGGAGAGGTCAAAAGGCCTCCCTCAATCAGTCTCCTCCGATTCAGCCCGCCGCGGTTGGGCAAACATATCCGCCACCAAGACCTAGACAAACCTCATCCCATGAACCCGGGCACCCCTGCTAAGTCAACAAACGTAGCGAACCACTTGGGGTGACCTGTGGCGGGGGTGTTGGTTGTCCAATAAATGGTTCCTGGGGCGGTGGTACTCATACTGGCCTCTGCCGAACTCGCAAGACCAAAGGCGTAGTGAGGTACAGGCAGGGGGGGGCCAGCTGCCCCCCCCTAGAAGATGCAGGAATGATCACAACAAACCGTAAAGTAATATTAGGTCTTTACATATGAAATTGGCGTTTTGCCGTACTGGCAACTTTGATCTCAAATATCTTCTCTTTGGTTAGGAGTTCCAAATTCAAATTTATACAGCTATTTACTCATGTATTTGTGTTTCGAAAATTATAATTCATTTGTTTTTTCCTTAATTGTTTTTTTTCTTTGCGTCACTTAGTTTACAAATGGAAAACTTAAAACATCGCTTTATTTACGAGTACGAGTTCCACCGTGGTACCAGTGCTGCAGAAACGGCTCGAAGGATTAATGATGTGTATGGCGACGGTGCCGCAAAAGAAAACACAGTGCGTTTTTGGTTCCAACGTTTTCGTTCTGGAAATTTCGAGCTGCAGAACAAGCCCCGTGGACGGCTGGAGACCAAAGTTGATAATGAAGAATTGAAGGCTATTGTGGAAGCGGATCCATCGCAAACCACGTCAAAATTTGCCTGCTTTCGGATTAATGTCGCCACATCCCAGTACAATGTTGAATATGCCGTTAATTGATTTCAAAGAAAAAGCACAAAGTTTTTGCCTATACAACGATTTACTTAATTTTAATCAAGAAGCCGAACTGTGGTATAAAAAATAGCAGAACAAGGATGACCAGAGAAGATCTCGAAAAACTAGATTTTTTTTTTACATGAGCTCCACACAGGAGGCCCTGAGGAACATAATTTCCCTCAGGGCCTATGTCATCTTTGGGGATGCTGTGTGGAGGGGGTTTTTTAAGGAAAGGATGGAGAGGAGAGTTATGGGAAGGAAAAGGGTTTAAGGGGTGGGTAGGAATCAGTGTATCCCGGTTATCCGCCTCCAGAACACAGACAAACCTCACCCCATGAACCCGGGCACCCCTGCTAAATCACCAAACGTAGCGAACCACATGGGGTGACCTATGGCAGAGGTGTTGGTTATCCAATAAAGATTCCCGGGGCGGCGGTACCCATTTCCACCTCCCAAATTGAGGTGAAGTGTTAAAGAAGGCAAACATTTTCTTTCCCGCAACAAAAAAAGCAGCACTTATTTCCTTGGCACAACCTTGCACTACAAGTAACATAGAGAGGTCCTTTTCTATACTGCGTCGTGTTAAAACATGGCTGAGGTCAACGATGACTGAAAACCGTTTGAACGCCCTATGTATGCTCAGTGTACATCGAACCATGGTACAAAAACTAAGGATACAATTGAATCAGAGGTGTTAAAATGGTTTTGTGAAGAACCTCGTCGACTACTTTTTTTGTAAAATAAATTAACTGATGGATATTTTGTTTTTCATTTTTAATGTAACCTGTCCCGTTGCTCATGCAGCATTTACCTTATATATATTTTTGGTTTGTCTACACCTGCCCCCCCCTTAACAAAATCCTAGCTACGCCCTTGCGCAAGACTGACTCACCGAACCCCAGGGGTTCGATCAAACCCAGGTTAAGAACCACTGATCTAACTAATACAAAGTATTTTGTTCTATTAAAAGTGCATATTTACCATCAATTTATAAGTCAATTTATAACGTGGCGATCTTGAACAATGACATTTTGCATATTTAATTTTAACAAAAATAACTATTAAAATGTATTATTTTCCATTTTCGGTAACTTAATTATTTACTTCAACTACTACAAAGTGTCTTTTTTAAGTTTATATTAAAAGTGTCCTTATTTTGTAAATATTTACCTTATTTTGATCTAGTGCTAGATCCATAATAGAATTTAAAAAATAATTGGCCCTAGTTTAGTGTAAGTATTATAATAAAATCATTTAAGGGGGCATATATTAATTACGTGAGCAGTTTTTCTTCCAATCTAGACCCTCCCCCCCCCCCACCCCCGCCCTTGGTGAGTTAAATTTGGGACACTTCATATATTCTTTTCAAGTAACGTGAGATTTTTCTGGACCCCCCCCCCCCCCTTTTGAGCTCACGTAATTAATGTATGCCCCCTAATGGTAAAGTTCCACTATTCAGACTCGTTCTTAATACGCATAGATTATTTAATTAACACTTAATTTCAACTAGATTATTGTAAGTTGGCAGAAAAGGAAATACTATTTGTTCGTGTGAAGCAGATACTTTGTGACATTATAATTTAAAATAAATTTATAACTAGGTAAACATCACTTTTTTTTTTACTTAATGCCGACCAGGTTTCGCTACAACCGAAGTTTCTTCAGGGCAGCATAATACTATACTAAAATCTACCAGTTTAGTAACATGTTATAAATAATATATTCTTTTTTTTTTTTATGTTCTGTATTCAGTAAAGTTTATACATTAAAGTAAATGGATAATTTTTTTGGCCATCACACTAGGCACATGCCCGTGTTGTAGTGGCCCGTGTTGTTCTGCTTTCACAGTAGGTTGAAATAAATGGGCTGAGCTTCAATGACGAAAGTAAGAGTGAGGCTAGATGGAGGATCGGGAAGTGAGTGTTATTTATCAATGGGGAACAACATATCAAAAGTATCAGACTTTTATTAAGGTTTATTTGGTTGTTAATTACTTTGCTATTAATGTTTTTGGCTTTCCTTAGCTCTAGTGCTTCCAGTGGCGTAGCTAGCATGGGTGGCACCCGGGGCGGAAAACGTGGTGTCACCCCCCCCCCCCCCCCCCATTAAAATTTACTTTGAGAAATTCTAAATGGAAATTTCGACCTCCTTAAATATAAAAACATTACTAGCTAGTCAAATGTCTAAACAAAAATTTCACAATCCTCAAAATTAAAACACTTTTAAAAACACTAACCGAATAACAAATTTTTCAACAATCAATAGTTAATAATTCCCTTCACGAGTTCCCGTCAATCACAATGTACGGAAGAAATGTGCACCAATTCACTGTTACGCGGATGACAGTACAGTTCATGATAGCTTTTTGGTTGACCAGCCCCCAAAGGGCTCACAAACTCCAACAGCTCGTAGGGCTTTGAAGCAAAGAATGGACGGTTACCTCGAGAGTGTTTTCTCTTGGGGTAAAAATAATCTCGTTGAATTTAATGTTTCAAAGACCCAATCTTGTCTGATTACGTCTAAAAGGGATTGAAATGAAAATCTAGTCTGTTTCAACGGAAGCAATCTTCCGAACAGGCCCTCCATTGAAATGCTTGGTGTAACCCTAAGTGACCAGCTCAGGTATGGGGGTCCATCGAAGCCAGAGTAAAGTTAGCCTCACAGAAACTGGGCGTACTGTACAGGGCCCGCAGATACTTTAATAGTACACAACTGCTAACCCTGTACAAATCACAAGTGCGCCCCACGGTTGAATTTGGCAGCCACCTCTGGTCTGGAGCTCCAAAATACCTGAAAAATACCCTCGACTCTGTGCAGAAACGGGCGGTCCGTTTGATAGATTCTCCCATCTTAACAGACGGATTGCAATCTTTAGAGCACAGGCGTCGGGTGGGAATGCTATCCTTGTTCTACCGGTATTACAATGGAAGATGCTCCGAGGAACTAGCATCATTGATCCCTTCGGCACCGGTGCATAGTCGGGAAACACGCCAAACGCGTGCCCAACATTTGTACACGGTTGACATTTGTCACATGAGAACGGGTCGTTTCTTCAACTCGTTCTTGTGTTCAACAGCTCGGCTGTGGAATGATTTGCCGGCCTCTGTGTTTCCTCCTTCCTACAACATGAGTCTCTTCAAGACCAATGTTCATTCCTTCCTCTCCTCAAAAAGACCCTCCACACAGCATCCCAGATGACATAGGCCCTGAGGGAAATTATTTTCCTCAGGGCTTCCTGCGTGGAGTTAACGTAAAAATAAAAAAATCAAAATGATACAGGGGATAAGAGCTAGGAACGAAAATAAAACAACAAATTTTTTTTTGACCGAGCAATAGAGCTACAAATAACAGAGTTCCGAGAGGAGTCTTCAATTCTAATATGCTGCAAAATTCTAAAGAAAATCATTTGCTGGCATGAAAACATCATTTTAACAACCCATATTTAAGTTAAAACCAGTTTTGTGTTCTGAGTGTAACAATAAAATTTCAATTGTGAAATAGTAATGGTGTAAGTCCTCAGCTTTAATTATTTATGCACACAGTACACGAAAATGGTTTTCCTCCGATCTTTGCAGCACATAGTCTGCAACTTTCAAATCTTGCATGTGGAACTCGAAAATGGTTTCCTTTGAAATTTCATTTGAAAATCTGTTCATCTGCGGACCCATTTCGTAGGAAACCATTCCCGAGTTCCACTATTGCAAGATATTCCTCGAGTTGCAAGATATGAAAGTTTCAGACTACGTGCTGCAAATACCGGAGAAAAACCATTTTCATGTTATGGGTGTAGTTTTAACTAAAACGAGTTACCGAATACAGATTCACTCTTAAAATTAAACCAGTTTTGAAATAATTAATAAGGTTCAATTTTAATTTAAGCCGGTGGACTCTTACCAGATTAATTCTTAAGTTAAAACAAGTCTTGTATTCAGAATTTCAAAAAAATATCCAGCTGCGGATGCATGTACATGACGAATTTCGAAGGAAACCATTCTCATTTTCCAAGTGCAGTAAAAAAATTCAAGTTGCATGCTATGTGGTGCAAAAATCTGAGGAAAACCATTTTTGAGTTCTGGATGCAGTTTTGAACTTGGGGAAACGCACACAGAAAGTTAAAACCAGTTTGGTCTCCAAATATAGGATAAATTTCGAAACCGTTCTAAAGTTCCAATTGGAGTCTTCAATTCTAATATGCTGCAAAATTCGGAGGAAAATCATTTGCTGGCGTGAAAATATAATTTTAGCAACCCATTCTTAAGTTAAAACCAGTTTTGTGTTCAGAGTGTAACGATAAAATTTCAATTGTGAGATAGTAAAGGTGTGAGTCCCCAGCTTTAATTATTAATGCACGCAGTACACGAAAATGGTTTTACTCCGATCTTTGTAGCACATATTCTTTCAAATCTTGCACGTGGAACTCGAAAATGGTTTCCTTTGAAATTTCATTTGTAACTCTGTTCATCTGCCGACCTATTTCGAAGGAAACCATTCTCGAGTTCTACTATTGCAAGATATTCCCCGAGTTGCAAGATATGAAAGTTTCAGACTATGTGCTGCAAATATCGGAGGAAAACTATTTTCATGTTATAGATGTAGTTTTAATTAAAACGAGTTACGAATACTGATTCAATCTTAAATTGAAACCAGTTTTGAGATGTGCTTAAAATTTGAGTTGCACACCGTACACTACAAAATTCGAAAGAAAACCATTTGCTTGTTCCGTGTGTAACTTTTATTCAAGCCTTTGGATTCTCACTCTTAACTTAAATCTGGAAAAATGTGAGATTAGTATAGGCCGGGTCAACGAATAAATACACCGTCAAGATCCTCACGTAACGTCGCCAATCAAAAAAACTTTTTATTTTTAAACGACTTCGAAAAGGAGGAGGTTCTCAATTCGACTGTATTTTTTTTATTTTTATGTTTGTTACCTCAGAACTTTCGACTGGGTGAACCGATATTAATGATTTTTTTATTTCTTCAAATTTAGCAACTTTATGGACTTTATGGACTTTCTACAAGGCGATAACTTTGAAATAGTAAAAATAAACCCCATTAATAAATGTCAAGAATTGATAATGGACACTTTAAAATCTTGCAAAAGTGATAAAATCGTTAATTTATTTAGAAATAAAAGAATAACTGTAAAAAATCCACAAGTTCCCAAATTATACAGTTTACTAAAGATTCATAAGAAGACTCAACCTATCAGACCTGTAATTTCCAATTGCAATGCTCCTAGCTATAAACTGGCGTCAACATTGAATAATATTATTATTGAATCAAATATTTTTCAACCTAAGTATACAATTAAGAATTCCCTGCAATTAGTTGATCACTTGAAATGTTTGGAAATCCCGGATAATGCATTATTAGTGTCTTTTGATGTCGTTAACCTGTTTCCAAGTGTCCCAGTTGAAGAAAGCAAAACAATTATAAATAACTTACTGAATTCCTCCAAATTACCTAATGACTTATCCCAGGATTTACTTAAATGTCTTAATGTAGTCTTAAACCAAAATTTCTTTCAATTTGATAATAAAATCTTCAAACAAAAAGATGGCTTGGCCATGGGGTCAAGTACCAGTTCGTTAGTAGCAGATATATTTTTAAACCATTTAGAAAATAAAATCTTTAATAGTTCTGCCTTATTACTAAAATATATGTATTTTTACAAACGTTACGTAGATGATATTTTAGTTATATGGACCGGTACCAAAAGACAACTTCAAATGTTCCTTAATTTTTTGAACAAAATTCACAAAAACATTAAATTTACATTAGAAATAGGAATTAATTGTAGCATAAATTTCTTAGATTTAAACCTAACTATAATTAATAATAAGATTGAATTTAATATTTTTCGAAAAGAAACATACGCTGATATAATTATACACAACTCATCTAACCATCCATTTTCACAAAAACTCTTAGCTTTCCATTATTTGATCAATAGATTAATTAATATCCCATTATCCCCAAATAATTTCAAAGCTGAACTTAACACCATTAAAATAATTGCTTCTAATAATGGTTATAACTCCAAATTAATAGACGATTTATTAAACAAAAAATATAAGAAAAAATTTCATTTGTCCTACATTTACCCATTGCTTACTGATAATATTAAAAAACAATGGAGAAAAATATTGTTTGTAAATCATCAAACCTCCAATTTAATCATGAAAAAAATTCCTAATACAATACAGCCTGCTTTTTATACGAATAATAAATTAAAAAATTATATTTTAAATAACAAGGACAAAGACCAAAAAATGAAAAAATCTGGAGTTTACCAATTGAATTGTAATGACTGCAATCATTTTTACGTAGGTAAAACTTGCAGAAATTTTGAAACGAGGATTAAGGAACATTTGAGATGTCTAAATAGTAATAATTATTCGGAATTTGCTAACCATTTAATTGAATTTAACCATTCATTTGATATAAATACTGGTTTTAAAATTTTACACACTAACGTTAGTGGTTTTCACTTAGATCTTTTAGAAATATTAGAAATTAGGAAAAATGTCAATAGAAATTTAAATATTATTAACAATCAAATTAATTTTGTGAGTAACCCTATCTTAAACATATTTCCATTGTAATTTTTTGTCTTTGTTCTTCTAAGCACCCCCTTTCCACCCCCCCCCCCCCTCCCTCTTGTTGATCTTCTAAGCACCTCCCCTTTCCACCTTTCTCCTCCCCCACTACTTCCTTTTCTACCAACGCCGTTCTATGTTTGATCATTTAGTATTTAGTACATTTTATGTCCTGATGAAGGGAACATCGTTCCTGAAACATGTTGACTTTTAAATAAAGTTTATTGTGGTAAAAACAAAGTGTTTTTAATTATTTCATTGATTTTTTTATTATTTGAAAGCTGGTGCTTCCCGTGTGGTCCCATTTTAATTTGGCTCATTTCTGACAATGGCATCCATGAGAAAATCATATAAGTCTTAAATTTGCATCAAGTATGTGCGCGACAAATGGACAAATAACTCAATATCAAGCTAACCGATTTCGATGATTCTTTTTTTATTGGAAAGGATGTACTTCAAGGGTAGTTCGATGAGAGTTTGGTTAGGTTCTGATTATGGGATCCATGACAAAGTAATGGAACTCTCCAATTATTAAGAGCAAATTAACGATACTCGGCCGAATCTTATTCGAATTAGTTAGTGTACTTCAGATTAACTAAAAATCAAAAAATTTTAACAAAACAAAAAAACGACTTAAAAAAATGCACTAAAAAGTAAAAAAATAATTTCGTATTCTTCTACAACTTAATAATCAACTTACTTTTTCTACTCATCAATATGTAGGTACGATTGTTATTTTTGGAGTCGGTGTCAGCCAAGGTACCCGGCCCGGCGTGTTCACTTGACAGCTCCCCTCCCGCCGCGGTCCGCTCTCGCCTCTCACCTCGTCAAGTCGCGTGTGCGACACAAGCACATCTCACCTATAACTATGTACAGTTTGTCAAATAAGAGTAGAAAATATATGAGGGCGCCACTGTTGATCAAATGACAATACTAAACACATAACTCATGATGTTAAAGTAAAGCTGTGTAACCTAAATTTTTATAAAAAATTAAAAAGGTGGAAAAAATATTTTTTCATTGCAGTATAGATACTCGCCGATCTCAAAATTAGAATTGCATATAGATATATTATTATTATACCTTTGAAATTTTGTGTTAACATAATGAAGAATAACTATAATGTAATAAAATATAAACCACAGTTTAGAAATTGCTAATATTTATATAATACCATATAAAGTACCTAGCGTTGCCTGGACTTTCGATCATGTCTCTAATTTTAGATCTGAATATATTTAACTCATTCAGATCTAAAAGTAGTGTAACTAAACTCACCATTAGTGATTCTTCCTTTCTATCTATTGTTAAATTCAAATTTATGTTAAATTAAATTAAAGCAAATGGCTATATAAATCACCTGTTAACCAAATTTATGTCACAAAGAAAAAATGTATTTTTAAAATGTGGTTTACTGTATTCTAGACATTCAGCGTCATTGCACTTCAAAAAAATTTTTGACAGTTAAATTTGTGTTGCCAGTCTACAAATTTAGTAGTTCCAATTTTTATATTTTCTACTCTTTTTTGACAGACTATATGAAGTTACAAACCTACCTTGGCTGATACCGACTCCAAAAATAACAATCGTACCTACATATTGATGAGTAGAAAAAATAAGTTGATTATTAAGTTGTAGAAGAATACGAAATTATTTTTTTACTTTTTAGTGCATTTTTTGAAGTCATTTTTTTGTTTTGTTAAAATTTTTGTTTATTTTTTTAAATTAGGACTAAGGCAAAAATCTGATTTAAGCATTACTAGTTTATCGATTATACTTGTCCATATAATTATTGTTAAAAATATACAGTGTCTTTATTTTTAGTATCTCAAACTAGATTTTGGATAATACTCAACCTAATATTGGATAAAATAATGTAGGTATTATGATTTACAGCGCTAGTAATGCGAAGGTGACCTCTTATCCAAAGAATCGACAACTGATCGAATTCTGAGGGTGCTCTTACATTTGGTAGACGAATTACCTTAGCTTGCGAAACTACTCCAGGTAAGCAGCTAATCGTTTGGTGTAAATACTGTCGGCAGTTGACTTGGTAATTGATGTGAATAGCGCTTCGTCAACAAATTCAAAATGCATTTGAATTCACAAAAAACGTTTTCTGAAAACTCCAAATTACCTATTTATTCCTTAAGTATTTATTCAAGTACACAAAACAATATAATACAGATAAAAAACATAAAGATGAATGATCACTTTTCTTCAATCAGTTATCGATCGATTCTGGTATAATTGTATTCAAGTTTTGCGTCTATTAGAAAAATGAACTATCAAATCCACTTACCTTGTTTTTTTTAAATGATTTTTCAGCACTAATAAAAACGCTAACAGAATAACAACTTTTTCACTTATTCACGTCAGTCAATAGATAACAATTCTCTTCACGAGTTTATGTTTACGATAACAATAACATTACGAAATTAGAATGACACAAGGAATATTTCAGGGAAATCCCCAACCGAGCAATACTAATAAGGATCGAAAAAAAAAAAATTAAAACATTTTTTCGGGAATCCACGACCAAACGAGCCATAGAGCTAAATAACAGCCAGTGTTCAAGCGTTAAATATTTTTTGCGGCAATTTTGCACTTTCATAAGTTTTTTCTCCTTGTTCGAGTGTCACCGCCCTTCGGGTGGCACCCGGGGCGGTCCGCCCCCTCCGCCCCCCCTCGCTATGCCACTGAGTGCTTCTATGTTATCCAATCTCATACCTATTCCGTTTTTATGCAATAAGGTGACGTCTGTGTTTTTATTAAATTTATGGTCTGTTTCAACAAAATTATTTGTAAATTCGGAGAAGCCATTACTATTTAAACATCTTTGAAACGGGTGTTAACACTATGTGCCGTTTTGTCTATATAAAACGTGGTACAATCGCTGCATTGAAGTGAATAAATACCTAAGTGACCCAAACTAGTCTCTTTGTCCTTTCCGTTCAATAAAAGCTTACCTATATTATTGTTCGTGTAAAATGATGGTTTGATATCTAATGGGAGATTTTTTATGCTTTTTTGAGAAAAAATATTGATGTACGAGATTCTACACTATTATTATTATGAGGGGAGCTATTGAATAAAAATTTACTAATCGATAATTTTGAATTTCTTTTAATTTAGGATGTTATTGACTATATTCTAAAGGTAACCGTTATTTTATTATTGCGATTTGTTTGATCGTAGATAATTCTAGTGTGAAGTTTTTATTTGATAAAGGGACCGTAACCAGACTATGGATCATGGAACATGGAATGGGAAGCAGAATGTTTGTGGGAGATGGGGTGGTTATATGAACTGTTAATGGTTATATCAGTTTACGGTAGATTTTAAATTCAATTTTATAATTTATGATTGATAAGATCTAAAAAGTTTAAGGTAGAATTGGTTCCTATTTCTATGGTGAATTTAATTTCTTTATGGAAGGACTTTTATTAGTAGCGGGAAGAAATTAAGTTGGCCTTTGGTACCTAACTACATACAGAAAACATCGACCTTTTTAATATTTGTCTAATCTAAAACTATTTACAATAGAATGAAATATTTTACCTCTTTTAGCTCTTAAATCCCAATAACAACCTGACAGTCGAACCAATCACATTCCGGATGAGCTAAATAGTGATGAAATGACGAGAGCGCCATCAATGGCAGAAATAAGGGCTGTCCTAAAGCAACTGAAAAACAATAAAACACCGGGAGGAGACAATATCCCGGCAGAGCTTTATAAATAAGGAAACGAACAACTGCAACCTGCTACACAATTTCATTGTAAAAATATGGACCGCCGAAAGAGTACCAGAAGAATGGCAAACTAGCATAATATGCCCCATACATAAAAAGGAAGACAAATTGAAATGTGAAAAACACAGAGGAATATCGTTACTTTGTACAGCGTATAAAATTTTCACAACAATTTTGAAAGAAAGACTACAACATTACTCAGAGAACTTGCTGGGAGAATATCAGGCAAGTTTCAGGAGGGACTGATCAACTCTTCACTACTCGACAAATCCTGACAAAATGCTGGGAATTCCATATAGACATATGTCAACTATTTGTTGACTTCAAACAGGCGTATGACAGTATAGATAGGGAGAAAATATATGAAATACTCCTAAATTTTGGAATACCGCCCAGAATAGTCAAGCTTGTAAAAGCAACAATGGTCGGCTCACGGTGTCGAATAAGGATAGGAGGTGAAACAACAGAGGATTTTTAAATATTGTACTGGAGCACGTTGTGAGGAAGATAATGATCAGTACCGACTCAATTGCTACAGAAGCAATCAAATAGTTGGCTACGCAGAGGACCTTAACATTGTCGGAAGGTCCCTACAGGCTGTAAGAGAGGTGTTTGACCGTTTGGAGACTGCAGCAAGAGAGGTGGGTTTGCAAATCAATGAGAATAAAACCAAAATCATGACGCAAACCAGAACCCCACACCGCAGAATAAAAGATAAAGTGAAATTTAAAGACACTTATAATTTCGAAGTGGTCGAAGAGTTTACCTACCTGGGCTCCATCATAACACAGGACAATGAAGACCCAGTAGAAGTAAGAAAGCGCAGCACAGCCGCTAACAACACTTACTTCGCGTTGCTGCCAATGTTCAAACCCCGAAACGTCCATAGGAAAATCAAAATAACCATATATAAAACAATTATTAGAACGGTCTTGGCCTGCGAAAATTGGTCAGGATCCGACACACCAACAGGTTATAGGAAAAAACAGTCTTCATACGGAAAGCAATAACAATGGATCAAGAGTGATTGACTTTGCAGAATCAAGGAATATGATAATAGCATCAACACAGTTCCCGCGGAAGAATATATATAAATGGACATGGACATCACCTGGCGGCAGATACCATAACCAAATAGACCATATCCTAATTGAAAGAAGAGGGGCGACCAGTATCACAAATGTAAGAAGCTACAGAGGAGCTAACTGTGATTCGGATCACTATTTGGTAGTAGCATCCTATAGATGCAGAATAGCAAGAGATAAAAGGTCTAATCAGCCAAGTATCCCAAAGCTAAACATCGATGCTCTTAAAACACCAGAAGTTTTGGAAAGATATTATGATTCATTATCAACAAACCTACCAAACGAACTGAGTGATCAGCTCTCCAAAATGATTTAGAAGAGGATTGGACCAATCTGAGAGATGCACTGCTGACAGCGGCGGAATCAGGCATTAAGAGCATTAAGGCATCAGGCAGACAGAAGCAATCAAATAGTTGGCTACGCAGAGGACCTTAACATTGACGGAAGATCCCTACAGGCTGTAAGAGAAGTGTTTGACCCTTTGGAGACTGCGGCAAGAGAGGTGGGTTTGCAAATCAATGAGAATAAAACAAAAATCATGATGCAAACCAGAACCCCTCACCGCAGAATAAAAGATAAAGTTGAATTTAAAGACAATTATAATTTCAAAGTGGTCGAAGAGTTTACCTACCTGGGCTCCGTCATAACGCAGGACAATGAAGACCCAGTAGAAGTAAGAAAGCGCATTACAGCCGCTAACAACACTTACTTCGCGTTGCTGCCAGTGTTCAAATCCCGAAACGTCCATGGGAAAACCAAAATAACCTTATATAAAACAATTATTAGAACGGTCTTGGCCTATGGATGTGAAGCGGGAACACTGACAGCAAAGTCAGCGGAACAGCTGGACACCTTCGAAAAAAAGGTACTTCGAAGAATCTTAGGAACGGTGCGAGAGGGAGAGGCATGGAGAATCCGCTACAATAATGAGCCTATGATATTTACCAAGCTTCCAGACTCTACACCCATTTAAGGATCCAAAGATTAAGATGGGCCGGACATGTCCACCGAATGCCAAGCACGCGAGTACCGAAGAAGGTAAACGAAAGGCGGGCAGACCTAGACTGAGATGGGAGAATGATGTCAGGAAGGATGCAAGAGGAATACTCCATGTCGCAGATTGGAAGACGACGGCCGAGGACAGAGGGCGGTGGAGGCTTATTTTGAAGAAGGCCAAGGCTCGAAATGCCATTGAAGAAGAAGAAGAACTATTGGTAAATATGCAGTTAGTCCACCTCAGGGATAATACGGAACGTTCGTGTTGTCGAAGCTTGATGCACATATCGACGCTGGAAAGGAAGACTGACTAAAACGCCACATCGGGTGAATATGAGTTATATATGCAGTCCAACTTAGTTTTTTTTTCTGCGTCGATTGGTCCTAGTTTCATTGCGATCCGAGCACTTTTATGGCGCTTTAGTCACCACAAAATAGCTACTTATTTAAAATTTCATCGACTTAAACGACAGCAAATATGGTCTTTTAATATGAGTGCGACTTAAGTCATCATAGATTACGTGTGGTGGAAGGTTATATCACTCTTCCTTTCCAGAATTTTATCCAAATTGTTTGTAAGCTTTTTTTACCTTCCATGTTTTAGGATAACTTGTAGAATTAGCTTTTTTTCCTTACCATGAAATGGCTATGGAAGTTACTTAAGCACACGTTCCCTACCGTAATAAAGTACATAATTCACATTAGTATTTCTTCCCTACCCGTTTTAATAATACATTTGTTGTTAAGTCAAATAGGTCATACAGAAAATCACTAACAATGTCGCTTTAGCTGTTTTTCCTTTCCAAAAAAAAAAAGATTTGTCGCTCTAGTTAATTATGCTTGCCACGTTTTACAGTTGATTTGGCGAATAAATCATTTTAAATATATTGATCGTCATTTTGCTAATGTCGCTTAGATCTACCATTTTACCATCGATTTAGTCGGAAGCACCCACCTATAAATATAGTTCCGGATTCCACGGGCGCGTTAGTCGTCCAAGAACAGTGCGGGTTACAAGCAGGTTACGAGTTTGTGCATCGGATATATTTATTCTGTTGTGTAAGCTTTGTCACGAGTGTGGTAAGTAGCAAAATTAAGCTTAATAATGTATAATTAAGTTCTTCCTACGTCACATGTGCTGATGTACAATTTATAATATTATGAGTTAGTGTTATTTATAAAATCATACTAAAATATTTAGTAATAATAAACATACATAAAATATTATACTGCATTGTTTTTTGTTATAATAAGTAAAGTTATATACCTACACTAATTATCACATAACTTTAATTCTAATTAGGTTCACTTATTTATATGATTACAGAATATCCAGCCTGAAATACTATACACCGTAATGGGATTCCAAGTAGAGCTGAACGAAACTGTGACATATTTGGAACTACCAAATCTTTCTGAATCAATGCTTTTCCGTGCTGAAATACAGAACAGTTTTGTTCCAGAAATTCAACAAAATGTGGAAGTTACTAGATTATTGGAAATCTCTAATATTAACGATCCCCCACGAAAAAACACAGACGAATTTGAACCGATTGCAGAATCTACTGCCGTTGAAACATCAATTATTAATGAACGACACAATGAAGGTTTTGAAGATATCCACTTTTATGGAGAAGAATCATGTCTCTTAAAAACCCAAAGGAATGCTCTTAAGCAAACACGAGCTCTTCTAAAAAAACTGAACAAAAAATGGCACTCAAAAGCCTCAGAAATAAAATGCAAAAAAATCATTTAGACTTTTTGTCAGATGATGAAGATGCCTTAAATTTTCAGTGGGATTCCACGTCATGGAGTGGTTCATCAAGCTCCGACTCCGTAGTTGGGAATATTGAAGAAGGATCGACTAAAAAGAGACTTTCAGAAAAAAAGAAAACCGATGTAGATGGAAAGGTTGGCAAAAATGCAAAAAAAAGAAAACGCATCAATAAAAAAAGGAAAAGTCCATTTTAATTCAAAGTGGTAAAAAAATATGAGGGAAAAGATGGTTCTGAAGTACCAGAAAAAAAAAGAAAAATAATACCTGCAAAGACAAACCCTGTGGTAAAAGTTGTAGTGAAATTACAGGCGAGAAAAGACAAAGCATATTCAATTTTTTTTGGTGCTTGGACTCAACCAAGAGGCGTGATTGGCTCATTGCGAAGGCGCAAAAACAAGAAGTCAAAAGAAATAGAGTCAAAGAGCTAAGCCGACGTAACCATACGTACTTTTATTTTATAAATGAAGGGGAAGGGCGACGACAAGTTTGCCTGAAATTCTTACTGAATACTTTAGATATTAGCCAACAATTCTTACACTATACGCTATCCTATGCTGACTTTGGAGTTTCTAAGTTGGATATGAGAGGCAAGACAATTGCAGCTAACAAAACAAAAGCCGACCTATTACAGTCCGCAAGAGATTACATAAAAACTTACCGGCAGTGCCATCTCATTATTGTAGAAGAGATTCTACAAAAGTATACTTAGAGTAAGAATTAAAAAATGTAAGTAATCTCTACAGATTGTACAAAGAAGACAAGACATCCAAAGGAAAAGATATTGTTGGGGAAAAAATATTCAAAACATTATTTTCTAAAGAATTTAATATTGGTTTTCACATCCCTAAAAAGGACAAGTGCTTAAAATGCATCATATTTGAGAATAACACCAACACAGATGAGGAATTAAAAAGACACCACTTGAAGGATAAAAGAAGACTGTCTCAACAGATTTAAATATCACCAAAAAATCTACGAAAAGAATAAAAATATACTTTGTACATCTTTTGATTTACAGTTTTGAATACTCCTCACGACGAGTCTATGCTTCTGTATTATTCGCAGAAATATACCGTATTTAACCTTACTTTTTATGAGAGTGGAACACGAGATGGCTTTTGTTTTACATGGGGAGAAGATGAGGGCAAACGCGGGGCAAACGAAGTAGCAACAATATTTACAAAATACATTGTACACGTGGATAAACGCAACAATACAAATAAACTTGTTTTGTACAGCGGTTCTTGCCCGGGACAAAACAAAAATAAAACATTTTGTTATTAGTTTTTGGGGTATTATGCCGTGTTGCGCTACCTCTTTCTTTAGCCAACGTTTTGGACAGCGTTGCAGTTGGTGACAGTTTTTGAACTCGCACGAAGGAACCCGAAGCCCTATTCGGTGGAAGCGGTATCCTACTCAGATTTTATTAGCTGGGACAAGATAGGTGATAGGTATTTCAAAAGTATTGCTGGAAAAATTAACAAAATAAGAATTACCACATTTAAAAAGCATGAAAACAAAATTTTCGTAAAATATTCCATGGCCGGCAACGCTCCAGTGGAAGAATTTGAAATTTTACTAAAAAACAAAACATTTAAACTGGAGCTAATTTACGCAGATATGTTACCAATATCCTCAAACAAATATTCAGATTTAATTTTTTAATTAAATCTGAATATTTGTAGCTAATTTACGCAGATATGTTACCGATATCCTCAAACAAATATTCAGATTTAATTAAATGGTGCACAAATGACACCATTCCATCTCGTTATCACAATGAATATTATAAACAATTCAAAATTAATAACTTTAAATATATGCTTTTGGAATCAGACATGGAAGGCCCAGATCATGATAATTAACAGTCGATCAAAGTGTCTTTATTTATTTTGGTGTTCTTTGAAATTAATAGCTGAACCTTTCTAGCTTGTTTTAATTTATATTAAAATTGTAGGCCTGCAGAGTGTAGGCCATTCATTTTTATTTTTTCATATTTAATGGCTTTCACCCTTCAAGGGTTGAATATTATACTATATTGTTATTTGCTCATTGTAGCGTATTGTTTTTTTTTTTTTAAATAAGGCTTCTTAATTTCAAATTTATATTAATTGAAAAGTATAATTTGTAGGCCATTAATCCCTTTTTTCCATTTTTTCTGGCTTTACCCTTCAAGGGTTAAATATTATTTAATATAGGTATCGTTATTTGCTCATCGTAGCGTATTATAACATGATACTATATTCTTTATTTCAAATTAATATTATTGAAAAGTTAAAATTGTAGAAAGCAACTTTAGTACAAATGTTTTGGCGATCGAAATATAATAAAATCCGTGTTTTTTACTATTCTTTTCTTTTTTTTAACCAATAAAATACCCCAATGACCATAGTTTAAATATGTATTCGTCATGTCCGTAAGTCTTTATGTCGGTCAAGATATCACTTACGGTGGATCATTAGCCATTATTGCTTGGAATATCTATTACTTTTCTAATGATAAGCTTTTATTCCTCACTATATTATTGGTACATTTGTCCGTAAGGTATTTTTCCTCTCGTATTAATGTGTAGTACAAAGAGTTTAGTTATTCATCCTCGTATGAAAATAACATAAACATGCACATTAGTCATTTTTCCTGCCTAAATTTTTAGGCACTTTTGACTAAAGCGCCATTATCTTCGGAATTATTAATATTATTAAAAATATATGTATTACAATTGATTAGGTTTTATAAATGCATTTATAATTTTCAAGCGGCAACAAAATCAGATAATCATTTTCAGAGTTATGATTTTTTTAAACTTTCAAACAGCGCTCCTGAACATTTTGCATAATGGCGCTTTAGCCATTTATCCTTTCCAGCGTCGATATAATAAGGAATGTTCCTTTTTTAACTAAAAGACAATCAAATATGACATTCGTCGGAAGTACCAATCTTATAAAATAAATTCACATATCATCATAATTTTAAAAAACATCCCAGGTTTTTAATGGTTTGTTTGGCAAAGCAGGGTTTGACTAGCGGGTTTGTGTAATTATTTTAATACATTTCTTTCCATGTTCTACTGTTATAAATACAGGTACAAATTTGTTAATAATGCATTCACTTTGTTTTACGCAAAAATATTTTTTCTATGATTGGCAGCATTGGTGAAATGTCCGTGAAATGTTAAAATAAAAACAATGAATACACAATGGCGTTACCGCGTGAGCGAATTAATTTTAACAAAATTAAAATGTTAAATGCATATTTTTTGCATGTTTTTTGGTCTCCCCCGATATAAATACTCACTTTCGTAATAATAAAACTAAATCTAACTGTTTGAATAAAAAATATTCCGTATCAATGAGTAAGCAGTAATGCATAAATAACTAACTATTTTACCGACAAAATGAGGGCTTGGCTCTGGGAGCCCCTACATCTCCCCTTATCGCAGACATATTCATCGACAATATAGAGAATAATATTTTTGGTAAATCACCATTATTAAAAAAAATTATATTTATTTTTGGGGATCGCTGGCAACGGTTAATATGCACTTTTAAATAAAAAAAACCTTGTGATTCACCTTAATTACATTAAAAGGCAACTATTTGCATTGGGGGAAGTGGAAAATATTTCATTCTAAATTTCATTACGTAAAATTAAAATTAGCTTTCGTCTTGTGAGATTGTACGCCAGAATCACAAACCATGTTACACAAACCTAGCGTAGCAGCTAAACTACTTGAAAACTGGGATGTTTTTCTTGCCTTGACGCGAGTAGGCGTTATAAAGGGGCACTTTCTTTTGTATCACAAACCATGTTACACAAAAATATTTTCCACTTCCCCCAATGCAAATAGTTGTCTTTTAATGTAATTAAGGTGAATCAAAAGATTTTTTCAAAAAAAAGTGCGTATTAACCATTGCCAGCGATCCCCAAAATTTACCAAAATTATTATTATGGAAACGATATGTCGATGATGTTAACTGTATATGAGAGTATTATACTGCTCTGAAAAAACTACGGTTGTATTAAGTATAAACCCGGTCGACATGTATATTAAAAAAAAAATGGTGTTTACTAAGTTATTGTTTTTAGGAAATACTAAGCTAAGGGTTGGACTAAGACTGGACTGCTATATATATATACATTCATAGGATTATAGATACATTTACAGGCCGGTCCATAGAAAGCCATTTGCTTAGCAGCTAACTTTAATTACTAGCGAATGGTATTCTTCTGTTAACAATAATTTAAACAAATAAAAATAAAATTAACTACATACTATGAAATCCGGATCCGGGCGCCATTCTGCAAACACAAATAATTCATAAAGAATACTGTCTTTCTGAATTGCTGACATTATATGTTTTTTTAAATTTATCTAGAATTTGCACTATAATTTTGCGCTTTTGGGCAGACCGACATAGAATACAGGTGACAGAAACGTCAAATGTCAAAATACAGTACGTTGTCTGGTTGTCACCTTGTCTATGAAATATTATTAGGCTAGTCCATCTAGTCTTGACAAAAATTCCCTAGCCAACTAAATAACCATCTTGTGACTTTCGCTCCAGTCCGACAAAATTTTATGCCGTTGTGTTGGCGTGCGTCGGTGGAAAATCTATGGCTGCATGGCTGCCATCTTTACACCGGATTTCTGACGTGTCGTATATTTTTCAGCCGGCACTTTTCGTGAATATTTGGCTAATTTTTTTTTCAGACAATGAAGCATTGTAAGTTTAATTATCGCACTGAATTTTTAAATGGAAATGCAGTTATTGAAAGCAACTTTCGGCCTGCACCGGTTGCAGCAATACTTTCAATATTAGTTGTTCATTTTTTCCAAATCTAACCTTATCGTCAAACTGACGAATTTATGTTTCTTTATTTGATTTTGCTAACTTTACTAATATCCCTCGGGTGTAGTCATCAGAATTTAATATTTGTGTAATTTTCTTATTAGACTCGAGTTTTCCACCTGGAATCAAAATATCCCCCGACCGACTCCTTTTCACTATCACCCTGTAATTACAATGAGACTATCCTGTGAAATGCATGTCCATCAAATAATGTTTGTGCAAAATTTCTTGTTTTAATCTCAATAGTTTGGTTTTAGTTGTAAGTGCTTGCTTGTTGAGCCTGGCATTCGTCATAAGCGCAAATGCCGGAATAAGTGTAAATGGATACTTTGACAAACTGAAGGATGGAGCAAGATTCAAAACACTATTTCTGGAAAATCTCGCATCCAAAGATTTATCTTCGGTTTATTATGCTACTAAGGGATTGAAATACTTGGGTGAAACTATTCCTAACACAGCTAATGTTTGCCAGGTATGTTATGATTTAATTTAAGAATGTCTTCCGAACACTTAGTTCCCCATCTGATAATATTATGTTGTCTACCTACCGGTGGCGGCTAGAGCACTTTGATGGTGAGGATCGATATTTTTTACATGTACCTACTGTACCGTAATCTCACCACCCGAAGAATATAGTATAAAATGTCTCAATCAAAAATTTTGATTTTCAAATCATGCTAATCGGATATCTAAACACAAAATAATATAAAATATCTGTAAATGTATACCAATTAATAACAATAATATGGTGTAGTAGTATGGTGCTTTATCTTGCAAGATTATTATTGAACTTAATTTGGGCGTGAGCGATTCCCGCCCAAAACTCCGCTAACAGTATTTTGTCGTGAGGGGATTCGTTGGATTATCCCCACGGTATTTGAAATTCACAAACGAGTGCGCATGCGTGGTTCTCGGAGGGTCTCCGATCGAGAAAGATATACAAAGAATGAACTAAATGCCTAAAGGGACAACTCGGATTGTCCCCAAGACAATACAATAAAACATTCACCCATGTAAAAAGTGGCCAGCACTGTGTTACCTGCAGTAATAACATGACACATAATTAAACTTTATTCCTTTTGATGCATGTCCATTACGTTTTCTTAGTTAATATATGTATGTATTATTAAGATCTGGCCATGTCAGGAATCTGCCAAATCCTGATAATAACTATCTATGAATTTGAACTTTTTTTTTTAATATTCATAATTTTATTTATTCAGAATTTGAAGACCCTCAGCCAGGGAAGTCTGAATGTGGAGCAATGCCACTATGCCTCGGGAGCAGTGGAGGCACTCCAGTGCAAGCCCGACACACTGAAGCCCGAAGTCCTCAAGACAGCTGTTCAGACCCTGGATAATCAGAAGGCTTCACTGACGGATTTGCTGTATGCCGTACTCACGCTTAAAGCCTTGGGCAACAAGGGACATGATACCGAGACAGCCGTCAAGTCCCTGAAGGAGTTCTTGAAGAAAGATGACTCCATTGCAAAGTATGTATATAATTACAATGCAAATTCAGTTATAATTTTTTGTTGAACCTCATTTGTAAAGGAAAATATCCTTTCAAAATTCCAGCTGAGTCGTGATTAGCACAATGCAGTACGCAAACATCAAACTCACTTTTAAAATTGCTTTGGGTTCGAATCGCCTTATGATAGACAATTGATATTGAAAATTCTGACATCATAAAGGTTCTTATTGAGGTTCCTAAGCAAAATCTACAGCAAAACTTATCAACGACTTAGACGGTCCGCACACAGGCAACTTCTCAAAGAGCGACACAACCAGTCACTCGCAACTCTAGTCGCACTCTAACCACAGGAAAGCAACTTGAGAATTTCATTGGCGGTCCGCACACAGGCTAATTCTCAAAGACCAGTTTTCAAGGGCGACGCAAGCAGTCACTAACCTTAATTTATAAATTATTATTATATATTAAGGTTGATAATTATGTTTTTATTAAACAAGCTGATATAATTACTGAAGTCGTAAAGTTGAGCTGAGCTGTAAGAGAATCTTTTTTAAGTTGCCAAACAGTTTTAGTTTGGTTTCGGTTTCTCCGTGAGAGAAGGGCCTTAAGAGATATTAAAATGTTTTGTTTGTTTCAGCTTGGGCTTAGTGTTCCAAATCTGTGCCGAAGTAGGATGTCAGGAGTGGGCCCGGGGGCGTATTGAAGATGCCCTGGCGCAGGCGGATCAAGTAGGTGCTGAGGGGGGCACCACGGGGGCTCTGCTCAACTGGGAAGGAGGACTGTCCAACACGGCTATCGTACTCACTGGAATCCTCAAGTAATTAATGTTCGAAAACACAAGCAAAAAAAGTGTTTTTTTATTTGTTTTACATAAATTCCTGTTGCACGTTGGGAATTTCCTGCAGCTAATCTATAAAATGATTTAGAGTACGTTTATAAAAATTGGAATAAAGCGGGATTCAAAGTATATCATATATATTTATTGTATCAACAATGTTTTTAAATTTAGTAGTGTATACTAGAGATGGGTAAGTTCTGCATTTTGCCGGAAGCCTCTGAGACATGCTTCCTTTTACTTGAAAAAGTACTTGAGTCCTTGGAGCAGGTCCCGGGAGCCACTCCCGACTCGCGAATCGCTCGGACCGAGATGCACGAGTTCAAACGGAGCCGTACCTCGGTGGAGGCATTCGGGTTCCTACTACTCACTAGTACCAGGAGAACTAGAGGCTCGCGAGTGGAGCAGAGCGCGAACACGGGGATGCCGGCTGGTGGAGGCATTCGGGTTCCTACTATTCACTACTCACTAGTACCAGGAGAACTCACGAGTTGAGCAGAGCGCGAACACGGGGACGCCGGCCGGTGAAGGCATTCGGGTTACCGGTCCGACTCCGAGTTTCGGATTTGGGACCGAGCCCGAGTTCCGCAATCGGGTTCTCTTAGAGTAGTTGATTTTAAAAAGGAGTAGGAGTAGGAACCGCTTCCCACAAAGGATCCGAGTTCAAGAGCCCACTCCAGCTGAACCGACACATCGCTAGTGTAAACAGGAATATTTTTTATTGTGTTTTTCCATGTTTAACTTTGCTAGGATTCCTCGGGCACCATCAAGTCAAGTTGTTGTATGTTTGAAACTCTTTTTAAAAACACATTTTACTTGTTATGGTGGAAATCTCCGGTCATTAATTACGACTGTTGGCCATTATAAAAAATAATACAAGTGTTTAGTTCACACGCGTTAGAAGTGAAACCTTCAAAAAAACTAATGTTGACATGAGTGGGGAGGCTACGAAGCACCGCACAAAGAGGAGACCGATTATTCTATCTCATCTCTCGCAGACTAAATATTTGTGGGCAATATTATTAACTGGTCATGCAGCAATAACAGCCATAGAGAGTTACTTTCATCCTTGTTTAAACTGTATTTTTCCATTTAGAAAATAAATTTCATTTTTTGATATAAATGTCGTAATATTTACATGTTTCACCATTTCGCATTCCTGATTAAAAATTAATTTATTCTCTAATTAATTTATTTTATTAATAAAACTTGAGTCGTAAAATTATGAATAATAATAAATGAAATTAATAATAATTCGAAACTGTCAAAGTATAAGCTTTCCCTGACGAAGGAACGTTTGTTCCGAAACTGGTCGGATTTGCACATTATATAAGTGGTTTATACAAAGTTCTATTGTTTCATTTTTCAATAATAAATGATTTTATTTTAGGTTACAATCCACCACTCCCACATCTTCCATCAGCGCAGATCAGAGTGTGAAGCTGGCCAATTATCTGCTCTCAAGGAGGTCTGTGCAGTCCGTCAAGGGAGCGGCTGTGCTAGTTGACGCTATTAACCAATTGGCTAGTGACAAGGTGAGTTGGTTGTTAGAGATAGAGACTCAGATAAAGCCAATACGTGCCTAAAATCCAAGTTCCTTTACAATATGTTTGGTTTCAGAAAGTGTCCCCAGTGTGCATCACTCTGTCAGGAAGTGGCCAAGTGTCCAGTGAATCCGAGCCCATCTACGTGTCTGTCAGCGATCTATTGGGGCGCCCCCATCCTTCTATTTCCCCCGAGTCGGTGGTGGCCCAGTCTGCTACCCGCCTCCAGGACGACGTGGTGGTCCTGTCCAAGCAGAAGCTGTCCACCCATCCCAAAGAGAAGACCCTGTATGTCCTGGATCTCATGAAGGTCAAGCCTGAGAGGGGTCTCTACAAACTGGCCTTGAGCGCTGGAACCAGCTCCTCCACTTTGCCCATCCGAGTGCTCGGAGCTATTGAGATTGAGTCTGTTGAAGTTGGCATTGGAGATGTGGACGGTTCTTCTGGAGCTAAATTGAATGCGATTGCATATCCCAAGAAGTTGACCCCTACTTTGGAAGCCGATTCAATGCAGAAGTAAGTTTGTCAAAAATGATCTACATGGTTTTTTTTTATACACATCTCAAAAAATAACTGATTTACAAATAATGTTGCTTTGTTTACAGGGTTATTCTGAAGTTCTTGCTTCGTGAGAAGGGACAGGCTGGAATTGCCAAGGTCCATCAGGCATTTGTTAGACTGTACAGCACCAACCCAGATCACGAGGTCCTGTTTGTAGCTGAGACTGAAGCATCCAAGGCCTACCGTATGGATTTGGTATGTTCATTTAAGAATTTTCATCTGGGTAAAAATACATTAAAAGTAAAAGATTGATGTTGTCTACGAGATGAAAAATAAAAATGGTTTTGATTTTTAGGATGTTGGATCCGTAGCTGAGACTTCAAGCATGTTTCTGGCTTATACAATATTGAGCTGATCATTGGAGACTCCGCCATCTCCAACCCCTTCCGCTGGACTCTTGCCAGCGTCAACTTGAAGTTTGCGTCTGTTCAGGCCCCTAAGGGTATGTAAATTTTTATTTTTATATGTATTTTATCTATCTTCTTCTATCTTCTTCTTATATCTTCTATATAAATAAAAATGAATCGCCTAAATGTATGTACGCGCATAACTTACGAACGATTTTACCTATTTTATTCAAACTTTGGGGATTTGATGTGTGCATGCCCGCGAAGGTTTCTATATACATCGTGTCCAGAAACTCGTAGTACAAGCGGGAAACTAGTGAATCTACATCACGTGGAGAACCCAAAAAACTTATTTTTTTCGATCTGGTCATTTCGATTTTTATATTATTTTTTAACTGTTTTTCCATTTTTTCGGCAACTAAAGGGTTATAAAAAAATTGAGTCCGGTTTACCCTTCAATGCATTTTAAAAGACATTACACAGCTGAAATTAATCCCCGGAGGAGGAAATTAATTAATAATAAGCTTATTAATAAATTAATTAATAAGCTGAAAATTGAAAATTAATAATAAATTAATTAAAAAGCTGAAATTAATCCCCGGGGAGGCGGAATGGGAAAGGACACGCAGGGAGAAACAATTTCAAACAAAGCATACCGGGAACTCGCTATAATAATAAGACATGGAGCGACAGATCGATTTGATTTGTATGCAAATTAACAGATGGCAGTGTGAGTTAATAGGTTGGGTAACCATCCAGTAGATGGCGTTGTGTTTCGTTAGCCACAGCAACGCGTGGCCGGGTCAGCTAGTTTATTATACTATGGGGTTATGAATACTTACTTTTCTTAAGTCCCATAAAGGTGGCGGGATTGATTATGAATGATAACACTCAGGTCTGATTATTTTATTTCAAGTTGTATTATAAATACCCACGACAAATATTATCAGAAGTTACAAAAGATATATTTTAGTAAAAATATTGCTATCGCAGAAAATAATTTTAATTGATTATTTGCAGTACCTTTTTACAATACAAACAAAAATATTTGTATATGTATACATTATTTATCACATCGTGTCACTGCAGAAGGGGCAGTGATTAGAACATTAGGAACTTATAGGCTTGATGATAAGTTGGAAAATATATTAACTTATTATTTGGAAAAGGTTTTAGAGTTGTTTTTTACATGTTGATTTCGTAAAGGCTTGTAAAAACATTAACTCCTTTCTTACTCATCGTTTATTATAATAACAAGAAAATATAAAATCGATTTCACGGAACCAAGCGACGTAGAGTCTAGGAACGTCCGTTCGCCACCGTAATGGGGCATTAACTGATACAAGCCGGACCGACTAAAGGTTATTGCCAGCGCCCCTGAGGTGATTTTTCACAAAAACAGCTCTAGAAAATCATCCAATTATTATTAGGTTTAATTCTCAATTCAAATTTGGTTAAATGTGACCCATTTTGATTCATGCCGAAAAAAACAGTGCGAAATTGCATTTTTTTGTTTTAATTTTGTTAAATTCAGTCACAAATATTAAACTATTTTCAGATCATTTTCTTAAGAACTTAATTTGCCCCGTTATACAATAAAACTTTTTCCGAAAATGATTCATTAGTAGGAGATTGTGCACTTGAAAGTACTGCATTATTTCCAAGACCAGGTTGTGTTCTACTCGCAGTATTTAATTGAAGCATCTATTATATTTCTAAGCGATCAAATTTTCAAACCAAAAACACATAATTTTGTATTAATTCGCTTCATTTTAATTATGATTTTTTTAATGTTTTTATTCCTCTGATCCCTAATTCATCCCTTCATCATAAGCCTTTCACGGCCCAACATTTTAGCACGAGGCCGCCACTGCCCCCGTTGGGAACCTCTGGTCTGGGGTATAACTGTGGTCTACGATCCAAATAAACACTTTTTTTTTTTTTTTTTTTTTACTTTATTTATTCCCATTTCTTTGAACATATAATGTATAATAGCAAATATTATATGTATAATAACATAATATATAAAAACAATTATGAAGAAGAAATGAAAACCCACTAAGGCACTGCCTGAGTGTGGGTAATATTAAAACAAAATACTATATTTCTAAGTACCCAAAGTATAAATTAGACTTAAAAAAACATATTAAATATAAAGATAGTATAAAAAATAAGTATTAAATAGGTAGAATAAGTGAAAAGGGTTTTTTTCAGCTATTATAAAAATAAAATAAAAATATGGAGAAAAACTACAATTTTTTTTTTTTTTTAGTAATTATAAAATAAAAATAATAAAATAAACAGAAAACTTATTGTACTACAGTTAAGAAGTTACAGCAAAAGAGTTGTAGAAGGATGGATAAATTTATAGAAAAAGCGTTTCAATATCTACATTTTCATGTGGCGTACGCCTTATGGCTACTCCACAATGATTATTGTTTGTACATTTTTAAATAAACAAAGCACAATATCAGACAAAAATTAAATTACTTCAAACAGCATTATTATGATAACACATATCGACTACCCAGCGCCCTTGAGGTGATTTTATCACAAAACAGTACTATAAAAAGTTGACCATTTGTATTGTACCTTCAAATTTGCACAGTACTTAAAAAAACAAGCATTTAGCTTCAATAGGTACAATTTAAATCTATTTAATTTATGGCTGAGGTTTATGTTCTGTTATGAATAATGAAATACGATCATTCTTTTTTACAAGTGTTGAAGTTAATTCATTTTTATTCTTTCAACATGTCTTTGTGTTGGCCAAACAGTTGTTGTAAGAATGCGTCGAGGGTTACCCATAAAAAATTTCCCAGGATACTATTCAAAGGTGAATTACTATTATTTAATACTGGCTGGTTCCCGGCATGCGTTGCAATGCCATATTCAAAGAAATATATTGTTTCTCCCTGAATCACCTTTCCCGTGCGTCCCCGTTCCCCTCCCGAATACCCTTCCTAGCTAGCTTTATAAATTATAGCCTATATGTTATTCTGATATACGAGCTATATTACTTTAAAGTTTCATTAAAATCCATTCAGTAGTTTATAATATTAGTAAGATTCAGTCTGCTTGATTTTTGGTGTGTTTGTTTTCACATAATATTCAAATTTATCCCTCACAAATTCACTGAAAACCAAAATGAGAATTCAAATACATATCTAGAAATTAATTTATTAGTTTTTTCTCTAGTATTCTGCATTCATTTTAAAAAAAAAGAAATATATCTACATATGTGCAAGAAGTTTTTATATAAGAATAATTTGCTTTACCCGATATTTTACCACAAACTTATTTTTGTAAGTTTTTTAATCCAATTTGTTTCGATATGACAATGTGTGTGGAAAATTACAATTATTTTACAAATGAGTATAAAATTCAACAGCCTTAGATAAGTTTTATTTTACTTTATTTCTTAATCAGCGCACTTCACCAAAAATCTGCAATAATTAAACAATATAATTTCCATACAAGTGACATTTTTAAATTGGGACTATGGTCTGTCAAATAAGAGTAGAAAATATAAAAAATGGAACTAAAAAATTATAAGGCTGGCAACACCAATTAACTGTCAAATATTCTTTTAAAGTGCAATGACACTGAATTTATAGAACACAGTAAGCCACGTTCAAGTTACAAATCTGAATTTTGTCATGCGCACGCATAACAATCTACATAATTAGCCACATTTCACAAAATAAATTTATCTATCCTATAAAAGAAGTTACGTTCGATTGAAAGTTTGTACTGTAAAAAACTATCCAATCCCTTTGTTTGAATTATTCAAAAATGGTCCGTGCCTAAAGCGTTAGTATATTTATAATGAACCAAGGGACAACGACAATTATGGTGTTAAGTGATTTGTGACCTCAGACTAAACAAAATTGGAGCGGTGCGACCCGAGACGCCACTTGAAGCTCAAGATAAGATATATTTATTATTCAATAACCCCATTTTTTGTCAAACAAATTTATTGCTTTCAGGTTCATTCGATTTTGTTTATTTACAAGTTCATTCCTTTTGAATCATTTCAATATTATTTTGTGAATGTACCTACGTCACAGTTAAATGAGTTAAGGGGTGTTCAGACACGGCTATGAAATTTAAAGGATCAATCCCTTGAGACCGTTCACACCTAGGCGGTATGAGCGCAGATCGGCCATGGGCGGTACACATCTTAGGCCGTAGCCGCTCCTGAGACGATACGCGAAAAGTTGAGCGCCCCCTTCTCCGACGAAAACGGGGTCATTTTAATATTTTAATTACGGAGCTGCCTGGACCGGTGGATGATAGATGTCATGTTGACAGATTCAGTACAGAAGGTGTACATTCCGTGGCCGCTCGCTGACTCCTCTGATCCCCACTCCTACCACAGAAAGAGATATCTGATAGCGTGAACTGTGCTAGACATGGGCGCTCGCGGTTCAACAGATGTCTGCTCGCGGTTAGTAGCCGTGTCTGAACATCCCTTAAAGAATACGCTTGAAGCAGTTGTTGATTTTGACTAACAAATTTTTAAATTTTTTAACCCCTCAAGGGTCAGCGTTTTTTGGAAAAATCGCGTGGAAATTACCTTAAGAACAAGGATGGAGGAAGCTATTCTGACCTTTTCCTTGGTACAGTTTCTTTATACAAAAAATTTAAAATCGCATCCAAATTATTTGAATCAATATTCTTTTTTGAAATTTGATCCGCCCGCAATTCCGCGTCTCTGGCAAATGACAGGTTAATTGAATGAGGACAACTTTGGGGTCAGAAGGGGATATTGGCACCTCTGGGACTCTCCTTTATTTAATTTATTAATTTGTTTATGTGCGGTTGGAATAAGCCGCTTCTACATTCTTGTTTTTCAAATAACTATTGTTTTGTTCAAGCTACTTTTCTGAAAATTATCATAGACACGCGTAATAATCAATAATATCAGCTAAATTTCGTGAAATAATCTTACGTCTATCGGGAACGAAGTTACGCTCAATTTTACTTACATATTTCAAAACTTAATCCATGTTCTTTGTGTGATGTTGTAAACAGACAGTTTTCGACATCTCAAGTGGTGTTAACCAACCATTAAGGAAACAAGGAATGCATCACAACAATAAGATAAGATACTCGTATATTCTCTTATTTATTGGTTGAAGAGTTTTGTTGATGGGGTGAAGATTTTTTATTTTCATAATATTTTGACCTCGCAATAGCGATCTCAAAACATCATTTATAACAGAGAGCACTATTTTAAAGATATTTTTATGAATTGTTTATGTTTTTTTCCAGTCGGTCTTTACTTATTAATATTTCAGAGAAGTGTCATTTTGTTCGCACATGTAATTTGTGTATAGATAAAGAATTTTAATTTCTTTGTAAGGTTTTTTTTTTTATTTAATTTATTTTTGTATATTTCACGGAAACTGAAAGATTCAGGAAGAAGAAATTGGATTATTTCAAAAGCCATTACCACTGGGTAAAAGTAATGAGAATGTGAATGGGTGGGAGTGGGGTGGGGTTGCGTGGCGGAACAAACTGGCTAGTTCCAATCCAAAGCTAGATCCAAGAAGAGTACAGAAGAGCAAAGAATGGGCGGTAAGAAGTAATAAGACTCAAAAAGAGTCAATAAGAACCAAGAGGAGAAAGAGAAGAGCCAATGGAGACGAGGCATGCGGAAGGGGTCCCAGGGGGGGGGAGATGTAAGCAGAGTCACCGAGAAGATCCCGGAAGAGACAAGAAGAAACAAGAAGAAGCAAGAAGAGACGAGAAGATTCAAGAAGAGGCAAGAAGAGACAAAATACCAAAAGAGCCAAGAAGAGGCGAGAAAATCGAAGAAAAACCAAGAAGTGATGAGAAGATCTCCGAAGAGACAAGATGACACAAGAAGAAGCAAGAAGAGATAAGAAAAGCCAAGTAGAGCCGAGAAGATTCAAGAAGAGGCAAGAAGGCACAAATACCAGAAGAGTCAAGAAGAAGCGAGAAGATCCAAAAAGCAAGAAGCGCCAAGAAGAGACTAGAAGATCCGTCGCAAGAAGAAACAAGAAGAGACAACAAAAGCCAAAGCGGCAAGAAGAGCCAAGAAAATCTAAGAAGAGGCAAGAAGATACAAGAAGAGACAAGAAGAAGCAAGAAAAAAAGAGAGAAGATCCATGAAGATGCAAGTGACAAGAAGAGTCAAGAAGATCCAAAAGAGCCGAGAAGAGGCAAGAAGAAGGAAGATACATGGAAAGGGGGGGAAAAAACAACGCTCAATCCTTTCCTTTATTCCTGCCCATCCTTAATTCCAATATTGGCTTATTAGGTTGCCATGTATACCGGTCGATTAAACTCCAACCTCCTTCCCATCCTCAGAGCATGTGTTCCAGTCCTAACAAATCAGTGCCCCCTGGTGTACCGGTCTCACCGGGACAGGAGTGCTCCTGGCTGGGGTGGTACAATCGTATCGTATGACATAAATTTCATTAAAAGGTGTTTTATGAAGCGATTTGCTTTCATTTAATTTAACATAAATTTGAATTTAACTAACAGTAGATAGAAATCACTAATGGTGAGTTTAGTTACACTACTTTTAGATCTGAATAAGTTCAATATATTCAGATCTAAAATTAGAGACACAATCAAAAGCCCGGGCAACGCTAGGTACTTAAGCTAGTATTAAATTAAGTGTGAGCAATTTCTAAATTGTGCTTTATATTTTATTACATTATCGTTATTCTTTATTATGTTAACACAAAATTGCAAAGGTATAATAATAATATACATATATACAATTCTAATTTTGTGATCAGTGGGTATCTATATTGCAATGAAAAAATATTTTTTTCACTTTTATGAATTTTTTATAAAAATGTAGGTTTACACAGCTTTACATTAACACCATGCGTTATGACATAATAATATTGCCATTTGAACAACAGTTGCGTCATCCTATGTTTTCTACTCTTATTTGACAAACTGTATGTGTTAAGAATTAGAATCTTTCCAATTTCAGACAAACAATACATACTACCACCGATATTTTTTTTATTCTATTTTGAAGTCTGCTTCAATGTGGCTTAGAAAGTAATTTAAAAATAATAGTAACATAATAATGAAACCCAAAAGTTATTGTGTTTCATATATATTATAATAATGTTCCATCACAATGTTACTAAATTCTGAAGAGCAATTTTGTTTTATTATATGTATTTTGATTCTGCAACAAATTAACATACGCCAATTTTTTGTCAATTCTAATAAAATGTTAACAACATATTTTTTTGTTGAACTTTCCAGTGGCGTCCATTGAGCGAGTGGCCAAGCCCGAGATCGTGCACATGTTCCGCGAGCCCGAGGTGCGCCCCCCCCGCCTGGTCTCTGACATCTTCACAGCCCTGTGCGCCGCCCCCCTGCTGCTGCTCTTCATCCTGTGGGGCAAGATCGGCATCAACGTGCGCAACTTCCCCTTCTCGCTCAGCGCACTGGGATTCCACGGTGGACTTGGAGGTGTGTAGTGTCTACATTTTTATTTATTAACCTTGATTTCAAAATACAGGGAATCTCGCTTATAAGCTTTTTTGGGACAGAAAACGAATATTATTTGAGAGAACCTTATTTCTACTGATGTGGGTTTAAAATTATTATTAATTCCTTTTTTATTCAAGTTACCGGAATAACTTAAATAAAAAAAAACGGTCGGTGGCCGAGTTGACTTGCTTCACAGGGCGTCTTGGTTTCAATTGCTTGGCTGGCGAAGTCCTCCATCAAGCAACATCTTCCTCTTTTAATGATGGAGTAGATTTAAAAAAAAAACTTTATTTATTGTTTTGTAATTTTTATTTTTCATGAGCTCCACACAGGAGGCCCTGAGGAATACAATTTCCCGTAGGGCCTATGTCATATTTGGGGATGCATTTATTTATGAATGAAATGTTATTCCTTGGTTTTTACTAGTGTTTGCGGCATAATGGAAACACTTTCTCATCACACTCGAGGGCACTTTGGCACTAATTTCCGCAATTTTGTTAGAAATCGCATCCAAGGCGTAACAGTTTAGTATTAAAACTACTAAATTATCGTATTTTTTGCTTGCCACTTGAGATCTCTACAATGTGTATACTTGTTTTATAATGTCATTGTTTTAAATGCACTTGAATGTTTTTGCATATATGTATTGTTAATAAAATATTATGTAGTCCTATGACGTTAATTGCCCAATTAATGTGAACAAAAAGTAGAGGTTTTATAATGCTATGCCACGCCTACTTTCGAGACAATGGGTAATTAAACTACTGTTGTTTGTTTTGCTTTCAGCTATCCTGGGATTGTTTGTTGTTTTCTGGTTGCGCCTAACCATGTTTGAGACAGTTCGCTACTTGCTGGTGATTGGGCTGGTTACCTTTATCTGCGGGCACCGACTCCTTGCGGACGTTGGAGCCAAGCGTAAACGCTCTGTGTAAGGGACTATGAGTTTGTTTGAGTGTACAGTTTAAGCAATTTATAAGACTTAAAAAAGTGTTGTCGCAAAAGTGATTGTGTGAATCAATTTCTACTAAACAATGTCCTTAGATGTAAACAAATTTAATAAAAATTAAACACAAAATTATATTGATTGTTTTATTATGTATTTATTTTATCCTGAAATGTGAAAATATACAATCATTATGGATTGAAAGGCTGAGAAGATTTCTCATTTGGATTGTTTCTTTGCATTTCTCATGGATTTAAATTTACTGACAGGTCTCTTCTGATCTGTACTGGCGTCACTAATGGATTCATTATCATCTTTGGAATGTTCCACAATATTTCCAACAATTATTTGTTGAGTCCTCCTGTCTATTCTCCGTGGCTGTTCAACTTCAACATCTTCATCATTGGCCAAGTCATTGTGCGCTTCTTCTTTGACTTTATGAATATTTTTTAAGATGGACTTAGTTTCTTTTTTGAAATTTTCAGGGAATGCTCTGTAAATATCAGAAGGGCTGGTTATGGCATCTGTGGTGTCAGTATTTTTAATTTCCTCATCACTGTGGCTGAAATTTATTGTTGCTGTTTTGGCATCAGAAGCAACTTGGCCAGCGAAAGAAACTTTTCTTGATTTGACTACACTTTTATCGGCATCTTCAGATTTTGGTTCGTTTTCATCCTCAGGGGAATCAGAATAATAATCATCTTCATATTCTTCAGAAGACTTTTCCGAGTCCTCCTCCTTGTCTTCTTCTTCTTGGCCACCATAGATATTGTCATACAATCTGTAATGAAAGCATAATGAAATCAGCTACCATATATCCGATGCCTAAATTTGTTTTTTTTTTAAATTTAATGTTGATATAGCACAGTTCCAGAAAATTATCTAATTTTCTTTTTACATGGATTGTTTTCAGCTGGAAATGTGGTTAGTCTTTGATATTCTGTCTAACAACCGGAATTAACGATAAAAAAATTAGGACCATTATAATAATATTTATACATCTAAGTATATAATATTGTATACACATTCTTCTTTGTCGTATTATGGTTTCAAAAAGTACCTAAATAAATAATATTGGTATTAGAACATTTAAAAATATGTATGTATAGACAAAATTTAACCAATGATTCCTGCGCTTATTTGGAGTAAATTTTTGTTTTAATTTTTAAGTTTGAATTTGAAAATAGAAATCAAAATTTCATGTACATTTTTTACTCCAAATAAGTGAAATTAAAAAATATATATGTACAGGCAAAATTTAACCAATGATTCCTGCGCTTATTTGGAGTAAAAAATGAATGAAATTTTGATTTCTGTTTTAAAATTCAAACAAAAAAATCTTTTATATATTCACTGGCCACCTGACGTGACCCTAACTGCCCAATACCTTCTGACGATAAATTAAGAAAAAAAAACTCACCGGGGACCAAAATTGCCTTAACATTTTTTACTCCAAATGAGCTCAGGAATCACTGGTTAAAGTTTTTTATGCTGATACATCCTGTGTACAAATGTTTTGTATCGTATCTTTCAACGTTTTTGTTTATATTGGTGTGACAAAGCTAACTCACCTACCCAGCTCATCTTCTAACTCTTCTTCTTCTTCAAGTTCATTTAGTCTTCGAAATATATCTTCCTCCGTACTGCATTTGTTCTTTTTCCTCTGTCGTAAATCTGCCAATTTCTTCCTCAACACAAACTCTTTGGATTCTTCATTTTCATCCTCTTTTGTTGTTTTACTTTTGCTAACACTTGGTTTCTTAGAGTCGGCCTTTGTTTTGCTACTTACAGCTTTAGTAGCTGGCACTATAATTGACTTTTTTTCTTCATTAATATGTAACTCCTCTATTTCTTCTTGAAGTTCTAATAATTCTAGTTTGGACATGATTTCTTCATGATCAACATCAATTCCTTCCTTATTTTCCTTCTTTCTGTATTCTTTCATTCTTTGGGCATGTTCATCTCTCCAAGTATTTTCAGTTGCTTCATGATAGGGCTCTACTATTTCTTGAAGGTCGGTAGCAAACACATTATCTTGTGAAAACTTCATGCGACTCTCTACAAAATTACGTTCCTTACCCAACTCTTGGAGAATGGTATCAGCTCCTACAAACAAAAGCTTGTTTAAATGCAGCAAAATAATAAAGAAGACAAATAAAAAAAGGTAAATATCGGTTCGGACTGGCCACGCTTATTACGAATAATTTTTAGAAAAAAACTTTAGATTCGCCTTAATTACTATTAAAGGAAACTTTTTGGCTTTGGGGCGGCGGAAAATAATGCATTTTAATTTTCAATTGCATAAAACCAAAATTCACTTCGCGAGCCGACCCAGCGAAATTCCGCGGCCTTAAATGTCACTGTTATGTTGGCATCCTTGATAAATTAGCAAGAGCTCATACGACTGTAGCCGACTTCGTGGGATAAGGCGCGTAATTATGAAATTTGTCAAGCGGGCTTGTTTGTGATACAAAAGAATGTGCCCCTTTATAACGCCTACTCGCGTCAAGGCAAGAAAAACATCCCAGTTTTCAATTAGTTCAGCGGCTACGCTAGGTTTGTGTAACATGGTTTGTGATTCGCGGTATTTCATGTAGGTATCCCACGAAGTCAGCTACAGTCCATAAGTGACAGCTACGGCCGCGGATTTTCGCTGCGTCGGTTCGCGAAGTGAATTTTGGTTTTATGCAATTGAAAATTAAAATGCATTATTTTCCGCCGCCCCAAAGCCAAAAAGTTTCCTTTTATAGTAATTAAAGCGAATTTAAAGTTTTTTTCTAAAAATTATTCGTAATAAGCGTGGCCAGTCCGAACCGATAATTACCAAAAAAAATAATGGAGTTTATGGTCAAATTGATGTTACGTATCTTGATAATAAACACAGAATCTTACTTTTGATTCGCCGGAGACAAATTTGCTGTGCTTCACTCGATGTGCATTTGGTAAAGTAGCCACATCCCAAAGACACCATAATTTCATTTGTGTGAATCAATTTTCCCCTCATGAGTATTCGGCTGCATACTGGGACAAGAATTGACGGCTCTAAACTATCGCTATAAGTTTTTAAATCCGTAATCAAATTGTCATGAGCGCTTTTATACTTTTCGCAGAACGATTCATAGTCCTCATTCTCCCGTATTACCTGAAGCAAATTAGATAATACAGTAATCACCCTCTGATTGTTTCTGCTTTAATGACGATGTTATTCAATCAAAGTGTAATTAATTTACATTGTGATAAAAAAAAATACGATAATACGCGCTGTTATAACCTCGAACCGAAAGGAGTTCGAATGATCGGACACTAGTTTACTTACATTGTTAAACGTATCATTGAGGACATTCATTTTCGATTGTATATGTTATTATCATTAATAGAAATTCAACAACCAAACATATTTCATAAAAAAACTATAGATAAAATCATTCTTGGTAAATATGTCAAAAAACCACTCTGCCGCTCACTAGATTGACAACATTTTCAAACTGTCAAAAATAAATCATGAATACACGATGAAAATTAAAATATCTATGACCGAATAGATATGTTTATGGTATAATTTAAAATCCAATTTTTTTCGAGCAAGCATCAATAATAATGCCAAAAAGTTGAATATTATAATTTCAAGGAGAAATTGTTTATAACCTCGATTCATAAATATGATATATTCTATAAATACGATATATTCCATAAAAATTGTATAACTCACTTGATGTACTAGCTGCATTCTCATTCTCATTAATTGCGGGTATGGGTACCGTCGCCCCGGGAACCACTTATTGGATAACAAACAACTAACTCTGCCATAGGTCACCCCGAGTGGTTCGCTACGTTTGGTTTCTTAGCAGGGGTGCACAGGTTCAACAGGTAAGGTGTGTTCAGGTCTTGGCGGCGGATGTGCCTGCCCACCAGCTGCGTGGTGGGCCGGATCGGGAGAGGCTGGTTTGGGGAGGCCCTTTGACTTATCCAGCTGGTCTCTCTCGACCCATCTTCTTGAACTACAGAGGGAGGGATGGATTCATTCTCTTGGAGGCGCTGACCCCTAAAGTCCTTATATCAGTGTAGATCCGTGACTTTTCATTGAGCTAGTGCGCTAAATAATATAATTTAATAATAATTGAAAAATGTAACATTATTGATGTTGTTGTAGTTGAAAATGTGTTTTTTTCTAAATGAAATTTTTTTGTTTTCGTTATTTGTTTTTGGGGTGTTATGCCGTGTTGCGCTACCTCCTTCTTTAGCCAACGTTTCGGACATCGTTGCAGTGTCCATCATCAGGGCAGATCCGGCAGATCCGGTAGGTTGGCTAAAGAAGGAGGTAGCGCAACACGGCATAACACCCCAAAAACAAATAACGAAAATGCTTTTGGCCGTGAAAATCTTAAAACTTATCTGAAATTTTTTTGTATGAAATTTTTATTTTTATTTTAGGAAGGCCATGGATTTGCCCCTATCATTGACTCCGGTACCTCCCCGTTAGCCTCAGTCAATGAAAGTCCAGTTAGAGTCAATGAAAAGCATTATTTGTAGAGGAGACCAAATTATCATCTGGGATTATGCATGAAACCAAATTGCTTGGTTTTATATATATTTTGGTTCTGGTAATCTCTTCTAACCTTTTGTAAAAAAAAGTTAATTTTGATATTGTGCCTCATGATGGCGTAATAAAAATATAATATTATAATACAATATGCTTTTTAGAATTTATTCGCTAAAGTTCTTACCTGAAAAGTTTTTTTTGTCTCCTTAGTAGATACTTTTTATTGATCGTAAAATCCTACTTATGGCAATAAATTCGAAACTCCATTAAATTTTGTGGGCATGGGCTGTCATCTTTCAGAAAATTTGTGAATTCTATACATTTTCTGGCATGTGAAAAGTGAAAATATTAATTCCCATTTAATACATTTGTCACAATGAAAATGTCTGTCTCAGACGTATCTGAAGAAACAGCCAGCAATAACAACATCAAATGTCCAAATGGAGAAAAGGTTTTGAAATTAAAGAAACGTGGAATTATATATTTATCCACAATTCCGCCTTTAATGACAGTTGCAAAAATTAGAGAAATATTCGGTCAATATGGAGAAATCGGAAGAGTATATTTACAATTACCAAAGAGTGAGTATTGCTTAAGTAATAAAAATATGTAACTACCTACATCATTGATTGTGGAAAAAAGAAAAGATTTAAATTCATATTTTGAAGAAACATCAAACCTTTGCATAGGTTTTGTCCTTTGTTAATATCTATTTACTTGATTTCCAGAAGATCCCGACGTGCAAAAAAAACGTAAGTCCAGAATAAATTTCACCGAAGGGTGGGTGGAGTTTGAGAGCAAAAGGATTGCTAAAAAAGTCTCTGCTCTTTTAAATAACCAAAGGATAGGAACTAGGAAAAAATCTAGATACTATGATATGGTGTGGAATATCAAATATTTACCAAGATTTAAGTGGGTGCATCTCAGCGAGCGACTAGCTTATGAACGAGCTGTTTATAAACAGAGGTTGCGTGCTGAAATTGCTCAAGCCAAGAAAGAAGCCACATATTTCCAGAATAATGTTGAAAAGAGTCAGAAGAAGAAGAAGAAAGAAGCGGGAAAATCTTAACTCCCCCGTGGAGAATATTTGTAGTGCAAGCTGAATACTATTCATTATTAATCATTGAACATGATATATAAGATAATATTATTATTGTCAATCTGATATTCTTTACTGTAAAATATTCAAATATGTGGTATATTCTATGTGATTAATTTAATAAATTTGACAACTCGGTACGTTGATTTCATTCATCATCATCATCTGTGGCTCTACAACCCAGGACGGGTCTTGGCCTCCAGCAGAGCCTGCCTCCATGACTGTCGGTGTTGTGCTGCGTTGCGCCAGTTTCGGATGCCGATGGTGCTTGCATCCTTCACCACTCCATCCAGCCATCGAAGCTTTGGTCTTCCAACTCTTCTCCGACCCCCAGGTGCACCATCCATAATTCGCTTTGGAATATCTCCTTCGCTCATTCTCTGGATATGTCCAGCCCACCTGAGTCTTCCGGTTTTGATTTCCTTGGAGATATTAGGGTCCTCGTAAAGATCGTATAGCTCCTGGTTGTATCTGATACGCCATTCTCCATTATCACAGACTGGGCCGTAAATCCTTCCGTTGATTTCATTATTTCATATTATTAAATTAATTTTAAAACACGATTTGACACAACATACTACGTATCGTGGCCAATATGGATAAAATCGAATTGCATACCCCGTGCGTGCATGCAGCTGGGAATGTAACTACATATTATTATTTTTATGTAAATTTTAGTCTGTTTTATGTAAAAGCTCTAAAGATGAATAATTCATAGAAGTGAAATTTGGGAGGGTATAGGTACCGCCACTCTGGGTATCATTTATTGGCTAACCAACATCTCTGCCATACATCACCCCAAGTGGTTCGCTGCGTTTGGTGACTTAGCAGGGGTGCCCGGGTTCATGGGGTTAGATTTGTCCGGATCTTACTGGTGGATGCGTCTGTCCACCAACTGCATGGTGGGCCGGATTGGGAGAGACTGGTTGAGGGAGATCATTTGGTCTCTCCAGCAGGAATTTCTTGGAACAATGCATTGCAGCGCAATGGGAGGGATAGATTGATATGTCCGTCACTCCCGGACACACTGACCCCCAGATTCCTGCCCACCTAACATACCCTTTTCCTTCCCAGAACATCCTCTCCCTAAAAAGAACCTCCAAACAGCATCCCCAAAGATGACATAGGCCTTGCGGGGAAATATTTTTCTCAGGGCCTCCTGTGTGGAGTTAATGTAAAAAAAAGAAACCTGCTTTTACTCCACTTTAATTGGATAACCCCAATTAGCTTTTACTCAATGTGACTACAGAAACTGGGTTATTACAGGCTAAAGTTATCTTTGAGCAACGTTAGTTTGAAATAAAGAAAAATACTTGCTATGTTACGTAGTGACTTTATTTTTGTGTTTCATTTTAGATACATTTTAATCATATTTTTAAAAGGATTTGAACACTACTCCAGGATAGCATCCAATCGCATTTTTTCATTCAATGTAAATGGGCTTTTGGTTAGTCGGTCCATGTTATTACTTGTGGGCATGAAGTGGGATAGTACTCCTTGAGAGAATTCTCTGTGTACCCTCACCCCGTCCAAAGCTTTGTTTTGTAACTGCTCAAAATACATCAGTTCTTTCATAAACTGCTTTCGTTGTTGTTGTACAGCATTCTGATACCGCCGACGGCAAACCACATCGCTTGAATAATCAAAAGATTATGTTAATACTTCAACGCTAGGTAGAGCAACCACCGAATTGTAATGTTCTTTTTATTTTTTTTTTATATGAATACCTCACAAGAGTCTCAGCTGCCCCTGTCTGGAGCCAGTGAGACTATGGCATCCCCAATTGGGGTATGTTGTGAGGCTAAGGTTAGTGGGGAGGGGAGACAGATGGGGAAGAGGAAGGTTGGAAAGTACATGGCTATTCAGATCTGGTTACCAAACACGGCTAACGCCATTTCAAGCAACGCTTCAATTCTGAATGGTGGTCTTATACCAGACTGAGAGTGTCTTCCACTCTAGAACGTGCTGCAAATATACTATACATTATTTTAAATAAATTGTAAAATAACACAAATTATTAAAATAAAATTCATTTGTCCATGCCGAGATTCGATTATGCGACTTTCGGATTGCGAGTCGAGAACCTTACTCCTAGACAGGGTTGCCAGGTGTTCGGTATTCTACTGAACCGTTCGGTATTTTAGCATTGTGTTCGGTATGACAAAAATACCGAAGTATGGGCGGTTCGGTATTTTTTTTCTGATTAATTTTTCTCCCTAATAAACGATTCAACTGTCAGATTTGACGCAATTGGCAATCAATGTTGCGTAGCATCCCTACTTGGTTTTTTTTTTTTTTTACATTAGCTCCACACAGGAGGCACCGAGGAAAACAATTTCCCTAGGGGCCTATGTCATCTTTGAGGATGCTGTGTGGAGGGTTTTTTAAGGGAAAGGAAGGAGAAGAAGATATCGGAAGGAAAAAGGTATGAGGGGTGGGTAGAAATCTGGGGGTCAGTGTGGCCAGGAATGATGGACGTATGAATCTATTCCTCACACTGCAGTGCAAGGCGAAGGGTCGGGAGAATCCGGCTGGAAAGGTCAAAAGGCCTCCCTCAATCAGTCTCCTCCGATCCAGCCCGCCACGCAGTGGTTGTGCAAACGTATCCGCCACCAAGACCTACCTGCGTCGTCGTCCCCCCCCCCCCCCCGACGCGGGTTTTGATTTGCCAACAAGGTACCACCGAAATCTAGGGGAATTTCACCTTGAAATTCACTGTTCGGTATGTATTTGGAAAAGACCTGGCAACCCTGCTCCTAGACCACACTGGCCATTCACTTAGGTTATCGAAATTTATTGGCTGTACAAGTTTCAAGCCTTATAGTATGACAATAATACATTAAGTTATTATACGACACTTCATCTAAGGGATGTTGTGATTTGAAACTCGATGAAACGAAAAATAGCGACACTAAAAAGAGACAAACACATACATTTATAGGATTCAGCCTGCGAGAGAATGAGATAGACTAATCGGTCTCCTCTTTGTGCGGTGCTTCATAGCCTATCGGTCTCCTCTAAGCGATGCCTCGTAGCCTCCCCACTCTTGTCTACTTTAGTTTTCTGAAGGTTTCACTTCTACCACGTGTGAACTGCACACTCTGATTTTTTTTTCATACATACTTAATTCTATACATATTATTTGGTCTTTATTCTCAATTCTCCAAGCAAAATTGTTCTGAAGACCCCTCAGAGAAGTATTAATCCTTTTCTCATACAAATCTATTATTTTACCTACGACCGATGTGCATTAATTCAGTGGGATAATAATCAATAGTGCATTTAAGTATTGTAATAAAATTTCAATATATTGTTCGTATATATATCTCACTTTAACAGAATACAGATTCAATACTCACTATGCCAAAGATAAATGTGTATAACTGGGATAAATGCTGACATCAGAGCGCGATAGTTCACGGTGAAATACTATTTTTGGTAGGCTTTTCTTTACAGGCGCCGGCTTGTTTTGTTGAGACATTCTTGTAAATATTGTATTTTCTATTGCAAAGATCCTAAAGTAATAATGACATTGTCCACCATTGTCCCAATGCTTTATCCTTGTAAATAAACTTGGAAACCATGGCGATAGAAGTGAATGTAAAATATTTTATTACAATTTTCCAAAAATTTCGTGAGTTTTATATTTGTGGATCCTTTTTCGAATTTCCAATGTTTTTTTTTCCCATACAAAAATATTTTTCCATAGAAGAATATTATTATTTCCATAAAAATTGTACTTTTTTACCTGAAAACTACCTTAAAACGTTGGAATTTCGAAAAAAGTTATTAATCTTTTTTACTTGCACATACTATCATGTAGAATCACCTCGCGAAATTTGTGCACTTTACTCCCGGACAGTGGCGGCTAGTTCATGAGAGCTCCCGAGCGCCGCACAACCCACAAAAATTGAAGATCATAATACGAAACGCGGTTCGGTTATAAATTATTATATTATTTTCTCAAGATCTCGTACAGTAGGTAGGTAGGTACATATTATACGTGCTATCTTTCAGAGCGACGAGAGCCGGCCCTTGCTCCCATCTTCATAGCAGTTCGTTTTCGATAGCGTTCAAGAATCTTACTACTTTGTGCGCAAATCCCGTGAACAGTCAAAACCGTGGGTACATACGGTTCTTTGCAAATTTTACCAAAGCGTGAACGCCGTTCCGAATTTTACCCCCACATCGAAAGGAGCGGTTTGCACAGTGGCGTGTAAAACAAGAACGCTTATATGTAATGTTTTTTACCACATTTTGTCTTCAATTTAACAGCAGAGCTACTACTTTTAATGAATCAATGTTTCGCGCGTTCTTCTCTTCAAGTCAAAGCATGTCACTATACAATGATAATGAATAATGACTAATGAGTGATTAGTTGTCAGCAGGCGGGCAAAATGACAACCGAATATTTGTGTGATATCATAAATCATAAGTCCACTTTGGTTTTTTTATGGTCCCCGGCTATCAATAGGAATTTTAATTTTTTTGTTGCATTGCTCTGTTTCGTTTGACATTTACATTTCCGGAGCAATAACTACGAATATGAATTTTGGGAATTCGCGTTCAAATGAAAATCGGGAAAACAAACCCGTAATTGGAACAAAAGTACAGGTGAGAAACTTCCTTTGGTTGTTATTTCAGTGTTCAAGTATTTTTTTTATGTTTTCTTTAAATTGTATTTTAAAATGTATTGTATATGTTTCCGTTTAAACCGAAATCTCCACATAAAGTCATGTTTGGTAATTTTTATGGCCCTCTTTTTAATGAACTACAATAAAATTAAAAAGTAACTACTAAGTACAACAACCAGTGGCTGACTAAGGGGGGAGGGGCGGACCGCCCCGGGCCCCCGGTCCTGAAGGGCCCCCAAATGCCTCTTTGTTCCCTTGATCAAATTCTAAACAAGGCTTTAAGTTTATGGCACCACTGTAATAAAAAAATGTTTTTTTTTAATTCTTTTTTTGATAGATGCTCTCACCCTTTTTTTTTAAAAAAGAAATTTGATAAATTGACGGAGATACAACATTTTGTGTGAAACCGTTTGAAACAGTTTGTATGTTGAATTAACCTTCAGAAAAACTTTGAATGTGTTTTATTTTTGTACGAATTATATTTTCGATTTTTTATGGTAAATTTTAATTGTTCATAAAAATAAATAATAAAATAGGAGAATCCCTACTGCAATGGCCTGCACTGCCTTTTGGACAATATGGCCCTGCCAGAGACGGCTTAAACATTTCGAGGCCCTCAGACAATGTACGTCTGGCAGCCCCTTTACCCTAGGGGCCCCTACCCGACGCGGGATACCCGACCCGAACCTAGGCAGTTGCTTACACGTCTAATGGATAATACGGCCCAGGCCATAGTGACTGGATTTTTCAACTCGTTTTTCAACCAGCCTAGCGATTCCGTATTTTTTGTGAGATCGTTATTGGATAACGGATGTAATCTCCTGTCAGATTTGTGTGATTTTTATGACTGTTATTTGCGTTTTCTATGTACAACGTACATTAAATGAGTGAATAATCATGTGTACTTGAAGGAATTCATGTTTAAATCGATCTGAACTAAAATATGTGACATAAAAATCACACAAATCTGACAGAAGATAACGTCCGTTATCCAATAACGATCTAACAAAAAATACGGAATCGCTAGGCTGGTTGACAACATATTAAAAAACTATACATCCCCCTGTATGTATTTTTATTGCATTTGCATTTACATTTGCTTATAGCAAGTCTTAAACTCTTCGAAAATCCAGTGTCTATGGCACCACATAGGGAATTTTTCATATTTAAAAAAAGAAAAAATGGCGGACCAGCAAATTTTATGTTCGATTTTTTTTTTTTTAAATTTTCGGTGTTCTTAAAAAAAATAGAAAGAGGCCCTTTATAAAAAAAATCCCTATGTGGTGCCATAGTGACTGGATTTTCTAACAGTTTAAGACTTGGTACATGCAAATCGGATGTATTTCTATTATATTGTCAACCAGGTTGAAGAACGTAGTTTCGAGAAAAATGCGTTCAAAGTTTTGCTGAAGGATAATTCAACATACAAACTGCTTAAAACTTTCTTTAAATTTTCTTAGAATTTCCTTAAAACGTTAGGTGATATCATTATTAACAAATGCATATTTTAGAAGGATTTGATCAAGGGAACACGGAGGCGCTTAGAGGCCCCCATGACTTGAGGCCCGTGTGAACTGAATAAAAACCTTGTAAAATTACGTCAACTTTTTTAACTATGGGGGGGGGGCCTCATTCAGCTTTGCCGCCCCGGGCCTCTGACAAGCTTAGTCCGCCACTGACAACAACTGAATATTTTTAACCCAAATGAAAATATATAGAGTTTTTTCTCAAACAAAAACAAACTGAGAAGAGCTTCATTGAGCTAAAACAATTAATAATTTTAATGGACAAATAAATTATTATCAGTATTTATAATTAAAAAATCTAATAAACAGGTTCTGACACGACTATGAGCGTGGGCGCACCAAAAACATGTCCAATTGCAGTGTGAATTTTTCATTTTCGAATTCGAATCAATTTCTGTTTCGGCCGTAGTTTCGGCTGGATGGCAGCCGAAACCGAAACCCGTTTTTTTGCCGAAACCGAAAGTTTGGTCGGACACTACCAATTAGTCCTCCCAACGCTGAATGACCGGAAACTAGAAAGTCCGGTCTACCCGCAGTGTGCACCGATTATCACTATTGGAAGATGCTTCGATGAGATTAAGTATTTGACCAGTCAGTGGCTGAGTTGGCATCGTGTTTGGGTCCCATCCAGGTATCGCATGTTTGATTCCTCGGCTGGCTAAGTCCTACATCACGACACAAGCAACATTTTTCACTGCAGTAGGAAAAAGGAGGTCGAAGGGTTGGTAGGTCGTGGTGGGACACATCAAGCTGGATGGTGTGCGCCTCAAAAAATGCTACTAAAAAATGGACATAGCTGCATCAGCAGCACTACCAACAAGTCCAACTCTCTAGCGTCCACGAGCGGTCATCATGGCCCCGCGACTCCTGGGCAATGTGATCACAAGTGTGGGATGTCCATCCCATCATCGGGGTCATAGCCGACGGAGAGGGGGCGAATGGCAAAACTCTGGTGCCATAAAACCAGAACCTCCCAGCTAAGGGAAGGAAAACCCCTCGCCTCCAGTAAGGGGTTGGGCGAGTGGCTAATAACCACTCGCTGTAAAAATAGCATTATTACGAAATCGGAAACTAAGCCTCGGACAGCGAAAATACCCGGCAGACAACATGGCAATCGAAATATGGACTTGAGAATGGCAACATGGAATGTAAGAACGATGTACAGGTGGTATACAGAGGTGGGGCCCTCAGAGAAGTACTTGATGAAATGGAAAAGTACAAAATAGATATATTAGCAGTGCAGAAAACAAGATGGACAGGCACTGATACCTTTGATACTAGAACGCATACAATAATGCACAGTGGCAACGAAAAATACCATGAGTTCGCAGTAGCCTTCATCGTTAACCAAAGATTGAAAAATCAAGTAATTGGTTTTAAGGCTGTAAACGAAAGAATATGCATACTTCGCATAAACACTAAATTCTCGAACATTTCCATCGTAAACGTTCACGCTGAGATAGAAGACAAAGATGAAGTAACTAAGGATACTTTCTATCATAGACTGGAACAGATATATGACACCATACCATCCAATCATATAAAAATGGTAATTGGAGACCTTAATGCGAAAATTGGTCAGGATCCGACACACCAACAGGTTACAGGAAAAAACAGTCTTCATACGGAAAGCAATAACAATGGATCAAGAGTGATTGACTTTGCAGAATCAAGGAATATGATAATAGCATCAACACAGTTCCCGCGGAAGAATATATATAAATGGACATGGACATCACCTGGCGGCAGATACCATAACCAAATAGACCATATCCTAATTGAAAGAAGAGGGGCGACCAGTATCACAAATGTAAGAAGCTACAGAGGAGCTAACTGTGATTCGGATCGCTATTTGGTAGTAGCATCCTATAGAAGCAGAATAGCAAGAGATAAAAGGTCTAATCAGCCAAGAATCCCAAAGCTAAACATCGATGCTCTTAAAACACCAGAAGGTTTGGAAAAATAGTATGACTCATTGTCAACAAACCTACCAAACCAACTGAGTGATCAGCTCTCCCCAAATGATTTAGAAGAGGATTGGACCAATCTGAGAGATGCAATGCTGACAGTGGCGAAATCAGGCATTGGAAATAGACCAAGGCAGGCTAGAAATCCCTGGTTCGATGAGGAGTGCATACAGAGCGTCTGCAAGAAAAATGATCTAAAAAAATTATGTATAGAAAGAGGAACAAGAGCAAAAAGACAAGCCTACGAACAAGCACGAAGAGATGCTAACCATTTGATTAAAAGAAAGAAGAGATTGTATTTTAACTACGTATTGTTGAAGGTGGAAAATGACTTTGTAAATAACAATCCACGTGAGGCATATAAAGGCATCAATGTATTTAAAAAGGGCTTCAAACCCAACACATCTCTGTGCAGAGATAGTAATGGAGACATAATAGGAGATAAGGAAAAGATCAAGACTAGGTGGAAAGAATATTTCCAACAGCTCTTAAATCCCAATAACAACCTGACAGTCGAACCAACTTACATTCCGGACGAGCTAAATAGTGACGAAACAACGAGAGCGCCATTAATGGCAGAAATAAGGGCTGCCCTAAAGAAACTGAAAAACAATAAAACTCCGGGAGGAGATAATATCCCTGCAGAGCTCTATAAATATGGAAATGAACAACTGAAGAACCTGCTACACAATCTCATTGTAAAAATATGGACCGCCGAAAGAGTACCAGAAGAATGGCAAACTAGCATAATATGCCCCATACATAAAAAGGGAGACAAATTAAAGTGTGAAAATCACAGAGGAATATCGTTACTTTGTACAGCATATAAAATTCTCACTATGATTTTGAAAGATAGACTAGAATATTACTCAGAGAACTTGCTAGGAGAATATCAGGCAGGTTTCAGGAGGGGGAGATCCACCACTGATCAACTCTTCACTACTCGACAAATCCTGACAAAATGCTGGAAATTCGATATAGACATATATCAACTATTTGTTGACTTCAAACAGGCGTATGACAGTATAGATAGGGAGAAAATATATGAAATACTCCTAAATTTTGGAATACCGCCCAAAATAGTCAAGCTTGTAAAAGCAACAATGGTCGGCTCACGGTGTCGAGTAAGGATAGGAGGTGAAACAACGGAGGATTTTAACGTCTCCCAGGGGCTGAAACAAGGTGATGGCTTAGCACCCACCCTTTTCAATATTGTACTGGAGCACGTTGTGAGGAAGACAATGATCAGTACCAACTCAAACATCTGCTACAGAAGCAATCAAGTAGTTGGCTACGCAGAGGACCTTAACATTGTCGGAAGATCCCTACAGGCTGTAAGAGAAGTGTTTGACCCTTTGGAGACTGCGGCAAGAGAGGTGGGTTTGCAAATCAATGAGAATAAAACAAAAATCATGATGCAAACCAGAACCCCTCACCGCAGAATAAAAGATAAAGTTAAATTTAAAGACAATTATAATTTCGAAGTGGTCGAAGAGTTTACCTACCTGGGCTCCGTCATAACGCAGGACAATGAAGACCCAGTAGAAGTAAGAAAGCGCATTACAGCCGCTAACAACACACTTCGCGTTGCTGCCAGTGTTCAAATCCAGAAACGTCCATGGGAAAACCAAAATAACCTTATATAAAACAATTATTAGAACGGTCTTGGCCTATGGATGTGAGGCGGGAACACTGACAGCAAAGTCAGCGGAACAGCTGGACATCTTCGAAAGAAAGGTACTTCGAAGAATCTTAGGACCGGTGCGAGAGGGAGAGGCATGGAGAATCCGCCACAATAATGAGCTCTATGATATTTACCAAGCTCCCAGACTCTCCACCCACTTAAGGCTCCAAAGATTGAGATGGGCCAGACATGTGCACTGAATGCCAAGCACACTAGTACCGAAGAAGGTTCTGACAGGACACCCGGTAGGTAAACGAAAGGCGGGCAGACCTAGACTGAGATGGGAGGATGATGTCAGGAAGGATGCAAGAGGATTACTACATGTTGCAGATTGGAAGACGACGGCCGAGGACAGGCTTTTTCATGTTAGCAGTTATCGGAGGAGTTGGTGGAGGCTTATTTTAAAGGAGGCCAAGGCTCGAAATGGGCTGTAGCGCCATTGAAGAAGAAGGAAATTTTCAAATATTGTTAGGTTATTCGTTATAACTATCTTTCTTTAAAAAAAAAAAAAAATAGCGCCTCAAATCGTAAAGCTCTGCGGAGTTTTAGGCCTTGAAAAGAAGCTGAATTGGTTTGTGATTGAAATTACTAAAGCCTCGATGACACACGGCGAGTTACAAGCTACTATCTACTAAGTTTTAAAAGCGAGTAAATCGGCGAGTGAAATTGTCATGATGACACACAAAACTGTCCACTCGCTCAGAAGCGTAGGAAACTGAGGTCGCTTTTAGCGCCAGTAACAAGAATAACGACGCCTGCGTGAACTAATTCTTCAGAGTTTTGACAGTCGAAATCAGCTGTTTATCGGAAGCCATGTTGGAAACGTAAATAAACCAATCACGAGCAAGCGTGTAGGCTAGTAAAGTTGACGGCCTTTCAACTTTTTTTCGTAGATTGTCAACAATCTGCTAGTTAGTAAGTGACACGATGACACTGGGCGAGTTTACTAACAGATAGTGAATTTCCCAGATAGTAGCTTGTAAACTAGCCCTGTGTCATCGACGCTTACCCGGTTACTAATTAACAACTGAAGCAGTTCTGTACACGCAGCCTACTCGACGGTGATCAAAATCGATAGTTTTCTGTCTGGTCATGGAAGGTAGAACATCACAATCATTGTGGGCTATCGTGGATAATGACAATAATTTGAGTGATGAATCTTAGTGGATACATCACAAGAGTTAGAAAATGAGGATTTTGAATTTTTTTTAAAACTAGGTGACTCATGTCAAAAACTAGTTGACAGTTTGAGCAGCTTCTAACTGGTTACTGGCTGGTTAGTGACAATAATGCCGTCTGCAGTGTCCCATTCAATTATAAAGGTTCTGACTCGTTAGTGATTTGCATCAGTTTCTTTCGAGTATCTCCATAAGCTCAAGGCTTTACTCAAGAAAAAATTATTGGCAGGCTTGATAAATAAAACAAAGTTGGGCAGTGTTTTTTTAATATTTTATTTGTGAATTAAAATTGATAAGCCAAGTTATTATGTATCTATGACTTATTATCTCACTCCAACAATACACTCACCTTGTCTTTATAAATAATTTGACGAGGCATGAAACTTGCATATTTCAAAAAATTACTAATTATAAAATGGATTATAGGTTATCCAATGAGCTCTTTTCTGATCCTTCTCCGACTGGTGCGAGGTAAAGAGAGACTTGAAAACATTGGAGGCCTTGGGATCATCAGCAACACTATAATCATCTTTAGTCTTCTTGTAAACTGGATCTTGCATGGAGGTATCGGGAGCCTGCCGCTTGTGAGGTTTCATGATGCTATTGGCACCAACATCTTTTCTTGTTTTGGGTAATTCTAGAGGAATTTGTTCTGTCTTAGGTTCTAAATCTGCTTTCAAGATGATCTCTGATTGGCAGGAAGTGCTGGTTGATGGTGCTTCTTCTTTATTTTCCTTTTTCAGACTCTTGCCCTTTTTGTCTGATTTTATTTTAGCCTGTCTTATTTCATGTTTTGTTTTCATCAGTTCAATGTCCTCTTCAGATCCATTTATAACGACAATATCATTTTCGGTAAAAGATTTTTGGCACTGAAAACAAAAGTACACTGATTATTTTAGGAACTGGAATCTTGAACATTATCTGTTAACCCATTCCTTCCGAGCCGCCATAATTTAAGGCTAAAAAGTATGCATTGACATCTTACAGTTTTGTTTGTGTAGTTTAAAATTGATAAATAAACCAGGACAAGTTGGCACCAAAATTAATTCAGTTGCTGTGGTCAGTTTCAGTCAACAAAATTTCGGATGGGATGGGTTAAATAAATTGGACACATGCATATTTATTACTATGTAAAGTAACAATATTTACCAAGTGACATATTTTCATTTTAATTTCCTTGAGTGATCTCTCAGATATGGCACAGCCGCAGGACCACAGGAAGACAAACCGGAATCTTCCAGACATTTCCAATCCAATGATTGGGCAGATGTAGGGGGCACCGCGCTCATCAATGGCTCCTTCTGTTTTTTCAGCAGTACCATTGTATGCTGGATTTTTGGTCAAGTTAAGATCTTTGATATCCTGGAATATAAAAAAAACGTAAGTTTTATGCCTTTTTCAGAAGCCCAGTTTTCAGACAGCATCACGTAATGCAATGGTTCACAAGTTCTACATCGTCTATTAATTAGTGATATTGAAAAGTTTACAAAAATTATACGAGAAGTCACTAATATCGATAAACAGATATTTAATACTTATTAACAAAGTGAATATTCCCCTAACTGCCGTACTTTCATTAACACAGATTTTGAAAATTATACTACGTTTCAAATGAATAACTACAGGAAACAACTAATTTCGATTGGATAAATGGGCATAGATATTAATGATAGGCATTAAACCATTTTTATTCAATCAAATTTCAAAATTTCCTGTTTAAAACAATCAATTTGAATAAGTTTCGTTTCAATCATGCACGAATTACTTAATTAACCCAAACCATAATAACACAATTTGTACATGTATATGAATAGTTGTTTCCTGTAGTAGTTGTTGAAATGAAATGCAATGACGGGACTCGAACCCGCGTCCTTCTGATTTCCGGTCAACTGCTCTGTCCACTGAGCTACGTCAGCTTATCTCCTGCCCGCCAAATAATTCAATATATACTAGTGTCTCATTTAACAATTACTGTTTATTACATTTTTCGAGTCCCGTCGGCGGCATGTAACTTTTCTCGGGAGATTTTTTCAATGTAGACGAGTGTTTCAGGCTAATAAATAATTATTACTTATAATAATTTTTACCCTTTGTACTATGCATACAAATCTTGTCTTAAACATTAGTTTATCAATTAAAAATAAATAAATAATAATTGATTTGGTAAATATTCGGAACAAACGTCAACGGTTAATACGCATTTTTTTTTATAAAACCTTTAGATTCTTCTTAATTACCATAAAAGATAACTATTTGCATTCGGGGAAGTTGAAAATGTAACATTTTTAATTTTAGTTATGTAAATTGAAAATTTGCTTTCGTATTTAAACATAACGCTTCACCATACGCAATTTGTAATGATTATTGTCATTTTATTATGTTGGTATTACTGATACTATTCCCTTAATTACAAACAGAGAAAAAAACCTACGGCTAGAAACCATTGATTTTCACTTTTTTTTAAATATTAAATAGTACCTACTTTATGTAAAGGTGAAAGAATTTGAATGAAAATAACTAATATAAAAATCTTTTTTTAATGCCTAAAAATAACATCTTGACTCATATTGAATCTAACCTAACCTAACCTACTAACCCAACCCAACCTAACCTAACCTACTAACCTAACCTAACCTACTAACCTAACCTAACCTACTAACCTAACCTACTAAACTAACCTAACCTACTAACCTAACCTAACCTAACCTAACCTAACCTACTAACCTAACCTAACCTACTAACCCAACCCAACCTAACCTAACCTACTAACCTAACCTAACCTGTCCTAACCTACTTACCTAACCTAACCTAACTTAGTCCAACCTAACCTAACCTACTAACCTAACCTAACCTAGCCCAACCTAACCTCACCTACTAACCCAACCTAACCTACTAACCCAACCTAACCTCTTACCTTTATTGACGAAAAAAATCGTTAAACGTCAAGTCTTTAAAAAAAACATCCCAGGATTTATCTAGTTTGTATTCCAAGCAAAGTTTCTAACCAAATTAGTGCTTACCTAATTCAAAATTCGTGGTATAACTAATTTTCTAGCCACTAGTTATTTTATACAGCCAATGCAATGTGAAATATCAGTAATACTAACATATTAAAATAACAATAATATTGCAAACAGAGTGATTTGACAGTGTGAAAGCAAATTTTCAATTTACGTAAATAAAATTAAAAATGTAACATTTTCAACCTCCCCCAATGCAAATAGTTTTCTTTTATGGTAATTAAGAAGAATCTAAAAGTTTTATCAAAAAAAGTGCGTATTAACCGATGACATTTGTTCCGAACAATTACCATTGATTTTTATAAACTGTAACTTATTAATAATTTAAAAGTTTATAAACCTAAGTTATATCATTGATTTAACTTTTTAAATTAGCATTATCCCCTGTGCACAGGTGCACGTACGTGAAACCCAACAGACATGAGCGGAACACCCATTCACAGTTAATCTCGGCTTTATGAGAGCGAGTCGTTTTTCTGACTTGTTTTTGCATAAGTCGGCTCGCATATGGAACGAGCTACCGGCATCTGTTTTTGCTCATTTTTCCGGGCCTCTTCAAGACTGGCATTAATAATTCCTTCCTACAGCCCTCACCTTAACGTACCTCACAATGCCGCCCAAGTAGGGTTACCATTAGGGACGTTCCGATACTAGTAAATACGAGTAGGTACTCGATACTTTTGATTCGATACCAAGTACTAATAGCATCGAATCAATCTTGCGATACTCACTCGGTATCGAAACAAAAGTACTTAGTATCGAATCATCGCGTGTGACGTGTCTCGCATCTCTCGGTCTCGGCTCGGGTGAAGTCGGACGGGTTCCGACTTCACCCAAGCTGAGACCGAGAAAGCCGCCATTTCACACTAGGGATGTTCTGATACCATCAAAGTATCGATACCTACTCATATCATAGTACTCAAATCAAAATGAAAAAAAAAATTATAAAAAATGAAAAAAAATGTATTAAAAAATGATGAAAAATGATAATGTCTGTCACTGTGCAGTGAAGTCAGCACTGTCAGCAGTGTTGCGGAAGAGCTATTCAAAAACTTAGAACTATGGTTGTCGGACAACTAAGTAGCTCAAGTGACTCAGAAGATGATGCCTCAACTACTGCACCACCCGAATATGATTTTTGGAAACATCATAAAGTGTGGTCCAGACATCGAATATAACCGCGAGCAGGTATCTGTTGAACCGCGAGCGCTTATGTTTCGTGCCGTTATATTTCTTCCTATGGTAGGAGAGGGGGTCAGATGATTTAGCGAGTGGCCACGGAGTGCGCATTTTTTGTACTGTCATCCACCGGTCTAGGCAGCTTCGTAATTAAAATGACCCCCTCTCCTGTTTTCGTCGGAGTGGGGGGCGCTTAACTGTTCGTCGCCTCAGTTCTTATTTGTCCAACAGACCATTTTACTTTTTGTTCAACCTCCATTTTAAACTTAAAAATAAGGTATAAAAAATGAGAGTTAGTCACTTAACTAGGAATTATTTAAAATAATGAGACCTTTACCTTTATGGAAATGGCTTTATCTTACACATATAATAATGTTTCATTGAAATAATGAAAGAAATCCTTCTCCTCCTGTAAAATTTTCCAATGGTCTGTTGAACAAATACGAACTAAGGCAACGTGTTGGCATATCGCCTCAAGAGCGGTTATGGCGTAAGATGTGCATTGTCTATGGTTGATGTGCGCATAAAGCGCTTAGGTGTGAACGGTCTAAAGGGATTGTATGCGAGCGATATTTGGCGTGCTATGATCTTTTATATTTATATGCTCAATCTGAACAGGCCTTAAGGAGTTAGCACATGGACACAAGAAGAAAAAGAAATCTCATCGGGGTGATGAAGTTTCTCTTTATTTATCAAATCCAATAGTGTCCCTTAAAAGCAACCCATTTGCAGAATGGGATGATATGAAATTTGTATTTCCTTGTTTGTACAAATACGCACAACAATATTTAATTGTAGTCGACAAACATCTGTTCCAAGCGAGTGCTTATTTTCCAAAGCCGGAGCAACAATGTCGCAAACAAGGAGCAGATTGTCTCCAAAATACCTGGAGCAGTTACTGTTTTTGGGCAAGATTGATGCTAAAGAGTTTTTTGCTTAGTGTACTTTCAAATAAAAGATATTTTTTGTTAATTAAATAAAAAAAAATTGTTAATTAATTACTTCACTTTTAATTTTTAAAAATTCTAAAAATATCGATATCAGTAAGTATCGATACATTATGAGTATTTGTATGAGTAAGTATCGAAAAATCATTTGAGTACTATGATATGAGTAGGTATCGATACTGTGATGGTATCGGAACATCCCTAGTTACCATCCGTCCGGATTAATCCGGACATGTCCGGACTTCAGCCACCATTCGCTACCACGTCCATACCGTTATGAAGTGCGTACCTGCTATTTGTATTACGTGATTAAAATGTCCTGTTTTTTTGGACTGTCAGGCTTTTTGCCAGGACCTTCCAATTTTCTAAATGGTAACCCTACGAACAAGGGGCGCTCTTGTGAGGTGTAACATAAAAAATAAATTAAATCCAGCAAGAATAGCGGCACTATGATTGTTCAGAATCGGCCTTGAAGAATGACAAACGTGCTTCTTTTATAATCAAGGTAGGAAGTTTTATCGATTTTAAATAATTACTAACCTTCATGTTCTTTATGTGTCTGATACTGTCTGGAATAGTGCTTTTATCAAGAAGGGCTTCCAAAACAGCACTCTTGGAATAGAGACGCCCCAAACTACAAGCCACTATGGGGGGCTGTAACATTTGTTGGGAAAGAGCACAATGTCTCCATTTAAACGACAGTTCTGCATCCTTGTCTTTCTGAAAATTTATAAAACGAAAAGTTTAGAAAATATTAATTAATAGATTCTAAAACTACAATGTACAATGGTTTAAAAAGTTGGTTGGAAAATATTAGTATTACCTGTTCAGGCTTCTTCTTTACTCGAACAAGTTCGTCTCTTTTAGGAATGGTTCCGCCATCACAACCCATGGTTATTAGTTTTTAGCTGTGAATAACTAGAAAAAATCACAATAATAAAAAACTAGTATAAACCGATCCAAAACAATAATTGACAAGCTGACAAAACTGACAAGAGTGACAAGCTGACAAAAGACCATAAATGAACTAATACCCAAAAGACCATAAATAAACTAAACCAAACCTCCAAAAGACAAAACACGAAAGCATAAACAAACCAAACCACTCACCACGAAAGTCAAGACCATAGAGAAGGGAGAGATGAGTCCAAAATGACAAACACGTTTGAAGTTAAAAAATACCCAAACTGGCCAAACTGTTTTCACAATTTCACAGCACACATGCTCATTAATAATCTGGTTTACGAACATGCTCATTTATGAGCATGTTCATCAACTGTACACATTTATTTGCTCATAAATGAGCAGGTTTGGTTTGAGCTTTCTCATGAATGAGTATGCCAAAAGTCAACAATAAGGAACTCTGATATACCTTTAGGTATTTTAATGTCAAAAATTCACGGAACTGCAATATCTACAATAAGGTCGCCAGCATGGGAGTAGGCGGTAAACACAAAGAGCTTAGTCAGTCAAGGTACCGGAAATAGTCATATAGTTTTAGAAAGCAACGAAGGATGAGCTAAAATCATTTTTACGAACGCAGGATAATATAATAATAACATTTGTACCTAGCGGCGAACACAGAGCGGCGAAAGCAAAGCTGGACCGCAATAAAAATTGGAAAGCCAGGGTATTTTCGGCAAGGACTAATAAAACCCAATCGCCGCGCCGAGCCGAGCGACGGGCGATAAACCTTTCCTTTGGCCCACAAAGCCGCTGCCGCCGATGGAATTACTTTTGGAGATCTACCCCAGAGCAGGAAGGAAGACCCGAGCGAGAATTTCACCACGAAGCCAGTCACCATTTGCCCGGCCTAGGGGTTGGTACTCCACTTCGCCAACGGAGTGTCCCGACCAGGGATAAAAAATTAATAGTGTTTTTTTTTTTTTAACCCGGCCAGGGTTCTGCAAACGCTCTCCAAACTACACGCGACCGCGCGCAATTTCCCGACCAGGGAAATTAACAGACACGCTCGCGGATTTCGACCAGGAACCGCCGATACGTTCGTGAACTTCCGCCAGAAAGTCCAACCAAGTGACCGTAAAAATTCCGACCAGGAATTTGCGCAAGTTCCACTGTGCACAATTTTTCACAACAAAGAACTCTCGCGACTCTACCTGTGCAATAACAAGTGAAAAAAATAAAACTTAAGTTTAAAGTGCCTAGTGACTGTGTGCTTACGCGGAGACTCCATCATCAGCAATCAAAGGGAAGTGACTGAACATTTTATTTATTTTAACCACCGAAGTGATTAGATTCTGGACAATTACATAAAGACTTTTCCGTAGAATTAAGCAAACAGACTTTCTAAATTTAAGACGAATGAATTAAGTAGTTTTAAGACTAACACTAGATTAATAATTAACACCCGCCTTTTGTATCCTAATGTAATAAATGTGTCGTTTCTTAAACTAGTAGCTTTTTTAATTGTTCCTCCTTAATTTTAAGTTTATAGTTTTAGTTTGAACCCGCCGTAAGGCGCGGGTGTATCAACTCCAGTGAAAAATATTATGGCTTTAAAAAAATATGTTCATATAGACCAAGAAACGCTGATTCTGAATATATAAGTTTTATTTCATAATATTAAACGCAGAGTTTTTAAAAAAATATTAAAAAGTGCATTTTTAAACCTCTTTCAAAACACAGCGTTAAGTTGGCATTACTGAAATGGTTAACTGTGACGTCACACTTAACCTGTCACCTGGTGATAGTGTGTTGACATTTGAAATGACTTGAAGTGCACACGTACCTATGCAATTCAACATTTCGTGTTTTTGGTTTATTTCCATACTGTTTATAGAGATTTAGATAAATAATAGTTATTGTGTTTATTGAAACATAATTAAGGCCCTCAACAATTAACGAAAAGGGCTATATTTGCGGACAATCTGCAATAAATTTTGTCTATTTGAGGTTAAAGTCGTCCTATTTTGACATTTTGTTATGTATTTTCAAATTGTTTTTAGTATAGGGCTTTTTATACAAGTTGTTACACACTCGTCATGATCAGTGTATTATAAATACCAGTGTTTCTGTATGTATTATACATAAAACAATGTATCTACAAAGTAACGCCTGACACAAAACACGATGTCACATGTATTTGCAATGAAAGAGATGATTTATTGTTTTTATATTGCACTTTGATTAAATACAATAACAGTAGCGGTGAAATGTGGACATTTTACCAATGTTTTTCTATATTAAAAGCAGTTAATCTTAAATAAAAACGCCTCAATTTCTCACACAAAAGTCATTGAGTCATCCTATATTAATTTTATTCCGCCATTTTCTTAAATTCAAAATCAGGGATGCTCAGCCCAAGAAAATTATTTCCCTAGATTTCGAAGTGAAATTTCACATTTACGCAATTACCTACGTAGCCACCCGATTGTGTAACACTAATCCTGTTATATGTTAATTAATATGATAATTAATTGGAAAGATATCGGAACTTGGTAAATATACTAATAATACCGTGATTTTCCAAATAAAACACTTTTTGCTACGTGAAGTAATAATTTAAAAGTACGAATACACTCACCACTGAATTCCAAATTAAAAAAAAACACTTTGCAAAATAAAAATCATAAGCAACCCGCCGCTCATTTGTACCAAGCGTGGTATTTTGAAGACGGTACGTTCCATAATATCATTTTGAGTTGTCAGTGTTAAAAATAACATTGCATGTAAGTACATGAACAATAATTAAGATTCATAGGAATTCCAAAAAATATATATACGTATATATATATATATATAAATATTACCAGTAATATTGTCATATGTAATAAAAATTTTGCCAGAGTTCGAAATTTCCCTAGATTTTGTCCTGATTTCCCTTATCCCTAAAAAATATTTTTCTCCCCTAGATCTAGGGAAATTTCCCTCGACATGACATCACTGATTCAAAATGACAACTTAAAAAGTAAAAAACTATTGGTGAAGACCACCATAGATACGGTGCGTTTCTGGGAGTCTTTAAAAATTAAAACTTTGACAATTATTTTAACTATTAAAACTAACTATAAAAATAAAAATAAAAATGCAGTTATTTAAGTTTGAAGGTCTTTATTCATTAAAAAAAATAAAAAAAATTGGACTGGAGTTCTCTATTGGCACATGCTCTTTATCGAGCATGCTTATGTCAAATAAATGTCAAATGCAGTCAGTTCCACTGGACAGAAGAAAACAAAATAATCTTATTGCTTGCAACGCCATTATTTAAGAATCTTCTAACGAAAGAAAATGAAACGGTTGAATTGGGGTGATGTGAACAAATCCGAAAATGACTAAATAATAAAGATAAATGCTAATTTCAATAGAATGTAATTTCATTTTGGATGTAAAGGACTTTGGAAATCTATTGTGGGTATTTTAGTGACATTGTGCATTGTGTTCCAATTACATTCGTGATTCCCATAATAAATCACAAAAAAACAAGGTTTTTTCATCTCCCCAGCGGGCCATTTTTATTAACCTCCACCAAAATATAAAATTTACCCTGAAACATAATTTTAACAACAATTTAATCTTAAATATTCATTTAGATAATAATAGCCTTAAACAATGGAATAAACTTGAAACAATTAACCGCTTAGTTAAGGGTCGGGTTTGGAAAACATCGCTCCGCATTAGCAGTAGCACCCACGTCTCGTAGCAGCAATACTAGAAAATTATATACGGGTAGTTAGAAAAATGTGTAAAGTTACTAGTGATTAAATTTTTTTTACTGTTATCTTACAAATTCTATAAGTTATACATACTGCAACTTTAGTTAAAACGCTGAAAAAGGCCTTCGCGATTATCTCTCCTGAACCTGTTGTAAACATTTTTACCAAAAATCCTTCCGTAATCTCAGAGTAAACACTATGTTAAAACACGCTATTAAATTAAAAACACTTCAGTGTATCTAGATTTTTATTGTAATTCGCCTAAACTTTCTGAATTTTTCAACTATTCTCCGCCATACAAAAATGTATGCAAAATAATACGCCGCGCGATGTCTTATATAACGGTTGAATTTCACAGAATTCATTCAGTCGTGAGATAGTGGTCAAGGCGAGACCACGCATATTTTTTTCGCAGCAATTTTGTTCGCTGTTTATTCGATTTTCGAAGGAATCATTGAGGAGATAGGTGTTACAGTAACCGGGTAAGTAGAAATAAAATATATTTATTATTATCTAATAAATTATTTTTAACTTGATTTACAGTTTACAGATTTTTTTTTTTTTAAACTTCAGGTACCTTCAAAATGGGTAAAAATAAAGGAATTCTTGCTTACCGTGCCATAAAAAATAGACCCTCCCACTGGAAGAAAAGGAGAATAAGGTAATAATGTAAAAATTTAATTTTTTTACTGATTTCTATCACAGGTAGTTCGAAGGTGGACTGAAGTCATTTTGCTTTTTGACATCTAAAAATTTCGGAATCCATCTTGAATTTCTCTGTAGTTATCTACCGATTTGGTTCAATATCAGAATTCGGGCGTTTAGGAGTGCACTGAACTCGAATCTAATGTCAAAATGCAAAATTTCGGCATCCATCTTGAATTTCTCGTGTTCTCTACCGATCTGGTTCAAAATCAGTATTAGGGAGTATTGGCGAGCACTGAACTCGGATCTAATGTCCAAATGCAACATTTCGGCATCCATCTTGAATTTCTCTAGTTATCTACCTATTTGGTTCAAAATCAGGATTAGGGCGTTTGGACGTGCACTGAACTCGGATCTAATGTCAAAATGCAACATTTCGGCATCCATCTTGAATTTCTCGTGTTCTCTACTGATCTGGTTCAAAATCAGTATTAGGGAGTATTGGCGAGCACTGAACTCGGATCTAATGTCCAAATGCAACATTTCGGCATCCATCTTGAATTTCTCTAGTTATCTACCTATTTGGTTCAAAATCAGGATTAGGGCGTTTGGACGTGCACTGAACTCGGATCTAATGTCAAAATGCAACATTTCGGCATCCATCTTGAATTTCTCGTGTTCTCTACTGATCTGGTTCAAAATCAGTATTAGGGAGTATTGGTGAGCATTGAACTCGGATCTAATGTCCAAATGCAAAATTTCGGCATCCATCTTGAATTTCTTTAGTTATCTACCGATTTGGTTCAAAATCAGGATTAGGGCGTTTGGACGTGCACTGAACTCGGATCTAATGTCAAAATGCAAAATTTCGGCATCCATCTTGAATATCTTAAGTACTTTGACGATTTGGTTCAAAATCAGGTTTAAGGAGTTTGGGGTTCACCGAACTCGAATTTAATGTCAAAATGCATAATTTCGACGACCATTTTGAGTTCTCTACCGATTCCGTTCAAATTGTAACTAAGTTTTATTGAAAACAACGACTGTCAGATCCATTGATAAATCGAATGAATTTCGATGTTGGGTAAATTCTGGGTTGTATTATTACAAATAAATTTATTTTATATGTTTTTTTAGGAAAGCAGCAGAAGCAATATAAATGACGTCGTTATAACAGAAACTATCAGTGAACATGTAAGTTTTTTTAAATAAACATAAGCGGCCTGAGTAATGCCTTCCATATAAACTTTTTGCTATAATGAATGATCTACCACACTTTTTGTGAATGTTTAGAATTATCGATAATAGACATGGAGAAAGGATGATGTCATTACAAAATGACAGTCTTATGAATAAATGAGGAGCTAACACTTATCACTCTGTATTGTTTTGTATTTCTTTTATTAATAAGTTTACATTACAAATGTATAGTATAATGTCCTCCACGCTAGCAATTCACCTGTGTTGTGGAGGACATTTTTCAATTGTAAAATTATATAATAGTAAACAAGTATATAATAGTAACTTTGTTATTTTTGGATAATGCTGTGAAATAACTATAATAATTGAACGTAGTTATGCAGAAAGCAGCCAGGCCACAATTTTGGCAAAAATGAGATATTGTTGTAATCCGACGGAGAAACGTCCATTCTATGTTCTATTAAAACCAGCCAGGTCGCTTTCATACAAAAATTCGTAGTAATCGCCTTCTTAAATATTTGCTGATCACGAAAACACCGTTTAACAATTTGCAGAAAGCGCCCACGGCATTCATATTCAGCAGAAAACAGCCAGAGACAACTGGTCGATTTTGTCAGCACAAGTAACATTATGTTTATGACGTTTACCTGATCTGCAGAAAACGGTCACGGCGCTTGTCTGTTTTCTACACTGTAGCGTTTGTACCGAAACTTTCAAGTGGCGAAAGCGCACTCGCATTATAATAATAACTTGTTTTTTGGGAAAAATCTATAATTTTAAGTATGTATTATCATTGCCTAATAATATTTCATTCATTTAATGAAATCCTGTAAGACTGCTAGACAAAATTTATTAGCCAGTTCTAACAATCTACTAATATTAATTTTAAAATTTAGGAACTGAACCTATCGTGTAACATTATTTTAACAAATAGAAATAAAATATTTATAGTTAATTAAATAAAAATAAAAAAAACAACGAAGAATGAATATAAAATCAAAAAAGTACAAAAGACTACATAGATAATTAGAGACAAAAATCAGTACATTTTTTTTCAGCTTACATCTTCTTTTGAAAATTACTCAACTTTTTTTTTTAATAATTTATGTTCATAAACGAAATGATAAAAATCAAGATTTTTTTAATGATATTTGGTAATAAAAAAAACCTCTTAATATAAAATATTTTTTTAAATATCTATTTTAATTACGTGAATTAAATGCACACATGTTGTAAGCACTGATTATAAGCATAGATTTCTAGTCGATGGTTATAGAAACCCATAATGAATATAATAATAATATCTAAGTATTTTATATTTCACAAAGTATTACGTATTAAAGTTTAAAAATTAATATTTCCTTGGAGATATTAAAAATTCCTCGGAATATAAAATTACTAATTGGATATAATAGTAATATCTATATAACTACTGATTTTAAGTAAAATAATAAATCATAATTTCATATATTTAGTGTATTTGGTAGCTCTGGCTGTTTTCTACGAATTGCGTATTTCGCAAAGTAAGGCCGGATGGTTGATTGCTGAGCTTACATTCTCAATAATGTATTCTACAGAAAGCAGCCAGACCTTATAAAACACCAATATCTCTAAAAACCTACCCTTAAATCCACTTTAATGTTATAAGAATGTGATATCTATATATTATTTATAATTTTTAGAAGTAAAAAACATCCTAGGTGTTATGTAGATTTGATTATTAAATCTTTAGACAAAAGTGCTCGTATCTCCGTTTGAGTTTTTTATGGCTGGCTGCTTTCTGCATAACAGCGTTCAATTGTGGGTAATAATTAATTTATTTTGAACTTACAAATAACATTTGCAATTTTACCTGTAACACGCACAACACGAGTTAAGCGTGTTTTATACAAAGAAAAAAAAACTTTTCAACAGCCTTCTATAAAAAAACAGAGTGGAAGATACTTTATGTATCGCCCTGGTGTAAGACCACTATTCAGAATTGAAACGTTGCTTGAAATGGCTTTAGCCGTGTGTGGTGACCAAATCTGAATAGCCAGGTACTTCCCCTATATTATTCCACTCCCACCTTATTCAGCCTCACAACATACCCCAATCAATGGCCCCAGGCGATTAATAACAGTTGGGACTTTGTAAGGTACATAAAAATAAAACATTTAGTTGTTTCTTAAAAATTTGTCTGAACTTCTTTATATTTTTGACTGTCTTTTTCTAAATGTGCTTCGTTCTACTTTATATATATCAAAGATAAATTGTAAAATATATTCTTTCTTACTAGGTATTAAAAAAAAATTGTATGAATATAAATAAACTTTCAAAAACAAAACTACCGGTTTTTTAATTTCTAAGGCGCAGAGTAAAAACTGGTTGTCGTAACTTATTCACACCCATTATTTTTTGGTAAAATTATAAAAAAATTAATAACATTATACAAACAATATATGAACCAAAAATTTTTTCCACATCAAAACACCATTAGATTCTATGTCACATTGAGTCAAAAACTAAGACGTCTGTAAAGGTCCAGGGGCTAAAAAAAGTCCACGTATCCTTACCCTTGCATAATATGATTTATAGTCTGTCGAGCTGTATCAATTATGTTGGCAATAAATTAAAATTTTACAAAGCAAGTGTATTTTTATTCCGTACTTTGTCAAAATGCTCACCAGCCGTGCCTGAATCTAACCGAAATACACAGTAGATCGCGGCGGCCGAGCTTGTTTGCAACTACCAAAAATACCTAACTGCAGTGAATGGGCAGTTGACCCAGGCGCAAATGTCTCTATGAGCTATCCACGCTATTCCACAATATGATTCTTAGTATGTTAAGCTGTATCCATTATTATAGTAGGAACTAAATTTTAATTTTATAAGGCAAGTGTATTTTTATTTCCTAAGTCCGTAGTGTCTAGTATACCCACATCTCCTCTAGTCACCCGCAGGCGGTCAGCTGCGGCCGTGTTTGTCTACAAGTACAAGAAATACCTAACTGCAGCGTCAGCGCGGTTTGATACCCGACCCTTAATAAGTAACAAGCAAAATCTTTAAAAAAAGTACATTACAAAAAAGTACTTACACAAAGTACAGTACTTACACAAAAGTATACAAAGTACAAGTTTATATATATATATATATATATATATATATATATATATATATATATATATATATATATATATATATATATATATATATATATATATATATAACGTAGTCCTGAAAAGGAATTTTTAACTCTTGACGTTTCGGACAGATCTCACTGTCCATCTTCAGAGGCCTTATGTCCTGAGTATATATATATATATATATATATGTAAAACAATTTTCTCGGTTTACCCGCGTAACGTAGTCCTGAAAAGGACTTACTTTTTAACTCTTGACGTTTCGGACAGATCTCACTGTCCATCTTCAGAGGCCTTATGTCCTGAGTATATGTCTTATGTATAGTATATATATATATATATATATGTCCTGAGTATATATATATATATATATATATGTAAAACAATTTTCTATAATAATATATATATATTCTAAAATATATTTTAAAATATATATATATATATATATTTTAGAATATATATATATATATTCTAAAATATATTTTTTAATCAATATCAATATAAATCTATGATTGTGACGCACCATATGTAGTTATGACTATTAGAAATTTTAAAACTAGAATCAGGGAACATGAACTTTGTTTACGAAATAATAACTATTCGGAGTTTACTAACCATTTAATATACATAATTATTTTAATTTGTGCGCTTTAGAAGCCTTGGAAATAAACACAAAAAATAAACCGAAATTAATTTAATTATTAACAATGTTCCCATGTAATGTCGACTCCTCCCACCTTTCTTCCCCTCTCCCAAAATCACCCCTCCCACTACCCCCATCTAACTAAATCTAATCATTTTTGTACTTGCATAGAATTTTAAAGTTAGTTTTAAGTTTGTTAGTGAAAGACACGGAATGTCGGAATCGGTACCAAAAAAAATTAAGATGAAGCCATTCTAAATAATGCAAAATCATATGTTTTTGTATTGAAAATTTGATCGCCTAGAAGTATATAGATGTTTCAATTAAATACTGCGTGTAGAACATATCTTGGCCAATGACGTTACATATTATTAGACGAGGGGTAGAAATCTCAAAGTGGGAAGACAAGAACAAGACAATTGTACCGATCTCGATATCTAGTACTTTAGTACTAAACTGCTACGCGTCGAGTAAGGTTGCGTCTTACCAGTAAGTAAATTGCATTTTAAAAGGTGTCAAAATGCCCTATTGTGTGATGAGAAAATGTTTCAATTACACGGCAAATAATAGTACAGGCGAATGAATAACAATTCATTTGTAAGTACACGCAAATTACTTAATATTATCGATTATTATAAATATTACAATTAATTTTCATGTTTCCCGCTCGCGGTTTTAAACGTCATTAGAGAAAATTCAAGTCCTACTAAAGTAAAGGGTCTGGACGCGCAACAGCCAAATTTCTGTTGCTAAGTAAACTTCACTGTTTTAAAGTAGACTGATTAGCCTAAACACTCTGTTTATCTGCTTGCTTGCGGTAAAACAACACATAAATCAGTAGTTCTAACAAGTATTGATGACAATCGCTACCATTTGAAAACTGTCGTTGCCCTATTAATTGTATTTATTGCATAGCTCGACATATCAAACTCCGACAGGCAGCCGGACCTTTTATTCTAGTGGGCCCCAAGAAAAGCAGACAGCGAACGTTCCATTAAAAACTGACAAGCAATACGCCGCCCGCTCATATATATCCATGTCATTCACACACACGCATTATTTGATTGTCTATCTTTATCACACAGGAATAAACTTTTGAATTAAGAAATTATACTGAAAATCGCTGAAAACAAAAGAGTGTTCCTTACTTTCCACATTATATTGTGAGTATATGAGACTATGGCGAGTCTATTTATTTATATAACGTTATTGATCTTGGCACTTAAAAATATTGGTAATTTTCTTAGTCTTTTAATAAGCCTATAAAAAAATAAAGTATAAGGTCTATAAAAAACACTTTCAAGTCCAAATTCTCCTATTTATAAACCCCTTTTCGGATATGGTTTTATTGTGTAATATGGCAAATTCAGTTTCTTTTATAATAATCCCAAAAAAATGATATTTACGCCCAAACTTCCCAAAATAAAATAAAATATGCATTTTCGCGTTGTTATTTTACAATACGGCCGCTAGTTGACAAATTTGGATTTTAAAAGTGAACCTTATACCGTCCACCGAAGAATTACTCAATCGCCCTACCCATTTCAGAACAGATATTGTCTAGTGAGTCGGGTAGCGCACATATATGTAAATGTAAATAACTCTTGATATTAACCCGTCTGCTTGTTTAGGAATAAATACATCCCAAAACATGTAATCGCGTTATACTTTCATAAGACCAAAAACTTCCCGAGCGACCTTACATTTTAAAAGTTATATATCATATCTCTCTTCCTCTCATGCAAACATATGCATTTTTCTTTTAACTTGCATAGATATTTTACAATCTCGATCCAAAGTGACGGTTTCAGAATTTTTTTCAGAATCCGAGGCTTCCGGATTGTGAGGTGCGAATATATTGAACCAAGCAGACGGGTTAATAAACGCACGGGTTACCGGAACCTTTAAAAAAAAAATCTAGTCAGTCCTCTCCCGGCCGTAGCGGGGAACAGACATTAGGCTCACGTCGCTTTGTTTCGTGAAATCAATTTTAAATTTCCGTTTTATTACAATAAACAATGCGTAAAAACGGAGTAAATGTTTTTTACAGATCTTTACGAAATCAACCTTTAATTTTTTTTTCTCAAATACCTTTTCCAATTTTCCAAAACCTTTTTCTCAAGTATTTTTAAACTTCTCCCATAAAAGGGCGTGAATTCCAATTTCGATTTTTTCCAGAACTATTGGATCGCCTTAAGGGTCGGGTTTGGAAAACATCGCTCCGCATTAGCAGTAGCATCCGCGTCTCGTAGCAGCAATACTAGAAAATTATATACGGGTAGTTAGAAAAATGTGTAAAGTTACTAGTGATTAAATTTTTTTTACTGTAATCTTACAAATTCTATAAGTTATACCTACTGCAACTTTAGTTAAAACGTTGAAAAAGACCTTCGCGATTATCTCTCCTGAACCTGTTGTAAACATTTTTACCAAAAATCCTTCCGTAATCTCAGAGTAAACATTATGTTAAAACAAGCTATTAAATTAAAAGCACTTCAGTGTATCTAGATTTTTATTGTAATTCGCCTAAACTTTCTGAATTTTTCAACTATTCTCCGCCATACAAAAATGTATGGCAAAATAATGCGCCGCGCGATGTCTTATATAACCGTTGAATTTCACAGAATTCATTCAGTTGAGAGATAGCGGTCAAGGCGAGAGCACGCATTTTTTTTTCGCAGCAGTTTTGTTCGCTGTTTATTCGATTTTTGAAGGAATCATTGAGGAGATAGGTGTTTCAGTAACCGGGTAAGTAGAAATAAAATATATTTATTATTATCTAATAAATTATTGTTAACTTGATTTACAGTTTTACAGATTATTTTTTTTTTAAACTTCAGGTACCTTCAAAATGGGTAAAAATAAAGGAATTCTTGCTTACCGTGCCATAAAAAATAGACCCTCCCACTGGAAGAAAAGGAGAATAAGGTAATAATGTCAAAATTTAATTTTTTTACTGATTTCTATCAAAGGTAGTTTGAAGGTGGACTGAAGTCATTTTGCTTTTTGACAACTAAAAATTTCGGCATCCATCTTGAATTTCTCTGTAGTTATCTACCGATTTGGTTCAATATCAGAATTCGGGCGTTTAGAAGTGCACTGAACTCGGATCTAATGTCAAAATGCAAAATTTCGGCATCCATCTTGAATTTCTCGTGTTCTCTACCGATCTGGTTCAAAATCAGTATTAGGGAGTATTGGCAAGCACTGAACTCGGATCTAATGTCCAAATGCAACATTTCGGCATCCATCTTGAATTTCTCTAGTTATCTACCTATTTGGTTCAAAATCAGGATTAGGGCGTTTGGACGTGCACTGAACTCGGATCTAATGTCAAAATGCAACATTTCGGCATCCATCTTGAATTTCTCTAGTTATCTACCGATTTGGTTCAATATCAGGATTCGGGCGTTTGGAAGTGCACCGAAATCGGATCTAATGTCAAAATGCAACATTTCAGCATCCATCTTGAATTTATCGTGTTCTCTACTGATCTGGTTCAAAATCAGTATATGGGAGTATTGGTGAGCACTGAACTCGGATCTAATGTCCAAATGCAAAATTTCGGCATCCATCTTGAATTTCTTTAGTTATCTACCGATTTGGTTCAAAATCAGGATTAGGGCGTTTGGAAGTGCACTGAAATCGGATCTAATGTCAAAATGCAACATTTCGGCATCCATCTTGAATTTATCGTGTTCTCTACTGATCTGGTTCAAAATCAGTATATGGGAGTATTGGTGAGCACTGAACTCGGATCTAATGTCAAAATGCAAAATTTCGGCACCCATCTTGAATATCTTAAGTAAAAGTTGGGTAAAAGTACTACACTTAGACATTTTTCATGATTCCTTGCAAACATAAAAAACTAATTTATTAAATTTCTTGGCGTGATATAATTTTTTTTAAAATTACTTACACTTAACTTTTCATTAAACTTTAATCAGTCAGTTACAATTAGTGAGCATATAATTCTTGATTTTAAAATTTCTCCTTATCTCCCCCCCCCCCCCCCCCTTTTTTCTTCCTTTTTGTTATTATTACTCATTCATTCAATAATTAAGTTTTAAGACCGGTTCATATCTCAGGCGTAATTACCAAATGACATTCTATGGACTTACGTAATAGGTACACAACCATGTAATAATTTAATTTAACATACCTTATAATCTGTATTATAATGTACTGTGTATGTCCTAATAGACAAATAAATAAATAAAGTATTTTGATGATTTGGTTCAAAATCAGGTTTAAGGAGTTTGGGGTTCACCGAACTCGAATTTAATGTCAAAATGCATAATTTCGTCGAGCATTTTGAGTTCTCTACCGATTGCGTTCAAATTGTCACTAAGTTTTATTGAAAACAACGACTGTCAGATCTATTGATAAATCGAATGAATTTCGATGTTGGGTAAATTCTGGGTTGTATTATTACAAATAAATTTATTTAATATGTTTTTTTAGGAAAGCAGCAGAAGCAATATAAATAACGTTGTTATAACAGAAACTATCAGTGAACATGTAAGTTTTTTTTAAATAAACATAAGCGGCCTGAGTAATGGCCTTCCATATAAACTTTTTGCTATAATGAATGATCTACCACACTTTTTGTGAATGTTTAGAATTATCGATAATAGACCTGGAGAAAGGATGATGTTATTACAAAATGACAGTCTTATGAATAAATGAGGAGCTAACACTTATCACTCTGTATTGTTTTGTATTTTTTTTAATTAATAAGTTTACATTACAAATGTATACTATAATGTCCTCCACGCTAGGAATTCACCTGTGTTGTGGAGGACATTTTTCAATTGTAAAATTATATAATAGTAAACAAGTATGTAATAGTAACTTTGTTATTTTTGGATAATGCTGTGAAATAACTATAATAATTGTGGGTAATAATTAATTTATTTTGAACTTACATATAACATTTGCAATTTTACCTGTAACACGCACAACACGAGTTACAGCGTGTTTTATACAAAGAAAAAAAAACTTTTCAATAGCCTTCTATAAAAAAACAGAGTGGAAGATACTTTATGTATCGCCCTGGTGTAAGACCACTATTCAGAATTGAAACGTTGCTTGAAATGGCTTTAGCCGTGTGTGGTGACCAAATCTAAATAGCCAGGTACTTCCCCTATATTATTCCCCTCCCACCTTATCTAGCCTCACAACATACCCCAATCACTGGCCCCAGGCGATTGATAACAGTTGGGACTTTGTAAGGTACATAAAAATAAAAATAAAACATTTAGTTGTTTTATAAAAATTTGTCTGAACTTCTTTATATTTTTGACTGTCTTTTTCTAAATGTGCTTCGTTCTACTTTATGTATATCAAAGATAAATTGTAAAATATATTCTTTCTTACTAGGTATTAAAAAAAATCTGTATGCATATAAATAAACTTTCAAAAACAAAACTACCTGTTTTTTAATTTCTAAGACACAGAGTAAAAACTGGTTGTCGTAACTTATTCACACCCATTATTTTCTGGTAAAATTATAAAAAAATTAATAACATTATACAAACCATATATGAACCAGAAATTTTTTCCACATCAAAACACCATTAGATTCTGTCATATTGAGTCAAAAACTAAGACGTCTGTAAAGGTTCAGGGGCTAAAAAAAGTCTATGTATCCTTGCCCTTGCATGATTTATAGTCTGTCGAGCTGTATCAATTATGTTGGAAATAAATGAAAATTTTACAAAGCAAGTGTATTTTTATTCCGTATTTTATCAAAATGCTGAGCAGCCGTGCCTGAATCTAACCGAAATACACAGTAGATCGCGGCGGCCGAGCTTGTTTGCAACTACCAAAATGTAAGTGCAGTGAATGGGCAGTTTGACCCAGGCGCAAATGTCTCTATGAGCTATCCACGCTATTCCACAATATGATTCTTAGTATGTTAAGCTGTATCCATTATTATAGTAGGAACTAAATTTTAATTTTATAAGGCAAGTGTATTTATATTTCCTAAGTCCGTAGTGTCTAGTATACCCACATCTCCTCTAGTCAGACGCAGGCGGTCAGCTGCGGCCGTGTTTGTCTACAAGTACAAGAAATACCTAACTGCAGCGTCAGCGCGGTTTGATACCCGACCCTTAAGGGCCCGCAACCCGAATTTCTACCGATTTCTTACATATCTCCCACGTTAAGTTTTAAAGCTCTTAAAAAAATATATGTTATTCTTGAAGATAATATCTAGACATTGCCCGCGCCGAAACGCAAATTATATAAAATTCCCTCGATTTAAAAAAATCGCAAAGCATGCTCCAAAAATGATTATAAACACGTTTGTTTCAGTTATTTTACAAGTAAGGGAACGTACCCATACTACGTGACACGTTTAGGGGGGGGGTCTTCAAAATGTCACGCTCCATACAAATGAGCGGCGGGTTGCTCAGGTTTTTGGTCACCGGGGTGGGGGGGTGGGGGGGGGGGGTTAAAAATTGCAAAAAATTGGTCACGTAGTATGGGTACGTTCCCTTAGTTCCCTTATATGTACAAGTTAAATGCCGTTGAAGACAATTCCCGCGAGATTTTTGCTCTATTTTAAACGACTCGTGTTTTATTAAACATTTTCGCAATTTTCGCATCGATTTTGTCGCTGTAAATGTTAGTGCTCTCCCCTCTAACATTCGTAATTTCGTACCTATCCATTTTCTTCTTTTCGAGGTCAATTGCGGAGCCTTAAGTAACAAATGTACATAGAAAATTAAACTTTTCAAAACAAAATGTCTAGAAATAGTAACATAGTTAATGCCCAAGAAATACAAAAAAAGTAATGAGTAAGTAATGATTAAGATAGGTACCCTCAGATGGTTTGGGCATTTAGAGCTAATGAACGAAGAATGGAAAGAGAATATATGACGCAAATGACAGTGGTAGATGAAGTCGGGGGAAGACCTAGCATGATCAGGTGAATCAGATGCTTGCGTCGGGCCAAGTCAAGATTCAGAATAGTATGTGTGAATCGGTGTATGAATGTGAATGAGACAAGGAGTGTACGCCAAGAACAAGTTGTTTGGAGGTCCTTTTTTACAACGGGAGATCCTATTAAGCAGCGTTATTATCCATTATCTCAAACACGTCAAAAACAGCTTGAATCTCAACTTAAAGAAATGTTGGATTTAGGTGTTGTTAAAGTATCTTGGATATATAGTGGATGCAAAGGGTCTCCGCACGGATCCGGCGAAACTAGAATCTATTCGAACCTATCCTACTCCAATCTATTCGAACCTATCCTACTCCAAAGAATTCTAAGCAGTTAAAAGCTTTTATTGGACTTTGTGGTTATTATAGATGATTTATTAAAAAAAATTCAACTATAGCAGCACCTCTTACAAGACTCACTGGCTCAAGGAATGAGGTGAGTAACTTTACCTGGTCTTCGGAGGCAGAAGATTCCTTTAAGAAATAAAAAAAGGCAATAACTTCAGCACCGGTCATAAATTGCCCTGATTTTTCCTTACCATTTAGTATCCACTGCGACGCGAGTATCGTAGGTATTGGAGGCGTATTGACACAAAACTTCGATGGAGAGGAGCATCCTGTTTCGTATTTTTCTAGGTGTCTGAATGCACACGAGCGTAACTATGGCGTGACGGAGCGCGAACTCCTAGCGGTTTTAGATTCGGTCAATCATTTCAGACCCTACATAGAGGGAGCTCACTTCACAGTGATAACAGAACATTCCAGCCTACAGTGGCTAGTATCGTTATCAAATCCGTCAGGTAGACTTGCACGTTGGTCCACACGTCTATCTCAATTTTCATTTGATGTTGTTCACAGAAAAGGTAAATTAAATACTGTACCTGATGCTCTTTCGCGTAAAAACGATTTATCTGTTTCTGCCCTTGATACTGTTCCTCAAAGCTCTAATGTTTGGTACAATAAATTATTTTCGGATTGCAAAACTAATCCTCAACGTTTTAATAATTTTCTTGTTAAAGATAACCGTTTGTTCCGTCATTCTAAGTCCTGTTTCGTTTTACAGGAGGATAAAGCTTGGAAATTGGTTGTTCCTTTTGAGGACCGTAACGTTATCATGTCTAAAGAACATGAATCGAACATTTCTTGTCATCCGGGTGTTTTTAGAAGCTGTAGAAAGTTCTGGAAGGAGTAGGGGAATACGTCGGTGAGTCTAGAAGGTTTCGGAAAGTTCTATAAGGTTCGATAAAGCTGTAAAAAGTGCTGGAAAGAGTGGCGGAGTGTGTCGGGGATTTTAGAAGGTTCCGGAAAGTTTTATAAGGTTCGATAAAGCTGTAGGAAATTCAGGCAGGATGGCGGAGTACGTTGGTGAGTCTAGAAGATTCTCGAAAGTTCAATAAGTTTAGATAAATCTGTAAAAAGTTCTGGAAGGAGTGGAGGAGTACGTCGGTGAGTTTACAAGCTTCGGGAAAGTTTTATAAGGTTTGATAAAGCTGCAAAAAGTTCTGGAAGGAGTGACGGAGTATGTCGGTGAGTTTAGAAGGTTCCGTAAAGTTCTAGAAGGCTGGAAATTTCGACCTGCAGAACAAGCCCCGTGGACGGCCGGAGACCAAGGTTGATAATGAAGAATTGAAGGCTATTGTGGAAGCGGATCCATCGCAAACCACGCCCGAGTTAGCTGCAGGCTGCGGTGTTAGTGATAAAACTGTTTAAATCCACTTGAAGCAAATCGGGAAGGTGAAAAAGCTTGAAAGGTGGGTACCTCACGAATTGAGTGAAGCAAATCAACAAACGCGCGTTAGAACGCTAGACCACACACTGCACAACAGACGGCTACCAAATTAGAGGAGCTTCAATTGGAATGTCTAAGACATCCACCGTACTCTTCGGACCTTGCCCCAACAGATTACCATTTTTTTAGAAATTTGGATAACTTCTTGCAAGGGAAAAAATCAACTCCGATGGGGCAGTCCAAACCGCCTCCAAAGAAAGGGATCGATGAACTACCTATGAGATGGCAAAAGTGCATAAATAGCAATGGTACATACTTTGATTAAATAAATATATTATATTAAAAAAAATCGACTTCATGTTCCTCCCATACAAAACGCCAATTTCATATGTAAGGACCTAATATTTTGAATAACATTAGCAGTGTTGGCAATTAGTGTGCTTTAAAAGCATAAAAAATTAAAAAAAAAACTCTCTATTAGCAATATTATTTAGTTTCAATAGCAAAGTTTAACCTATCTAATATTTTAATTTTTCAACTTTTTTAAACAAAATACTAATACTGAAATTGTATAAATAAAAATTCCACATTATCAGAAACAAAAAAAAAAATTCATCAAACAAACATGTAAAATAAATAACCTTCACCTAGAACAAAATTTATCAGTTTAAAAAAATAATATGCAAATAATAATTTCATAAGAACGACTCAATTACAACACAAACACTCAAGTCTTGAAGCCAGAGATTTGTCGTCTTCTTGATCCTTTATGAGAGCTGTAGCCAGGACCTCCCATTTCTCTTCCATCATTGGAGGGCCAGAAAATCATCCAGCTGGTCAAGGGTAGAGACCAGAAATGTATATTGTAGACCTTAAGATTGCTGTGTTGACATATTCTTTATTCCTTTTATGGCGTTTTCCTTCTTCTTTTTATGGCAACTTCATTCTTCTTTTTATGGCAACTTCTATCTTCTTTTTATGGCAGCGGGGATCGGGCTCGTTCTAAATTGTCCTCCAGGGGTAGTAAACAGATTTTGGTTATGTGACGCATGAAAGTTCCTTGTGAAGTCCTGAGGGTGACCACCTATGACGTTATATAAATAGACTTGCCATAGTCTCACAAACTCAAGATATAATGTGGCAATTAATCAAAATTCTTTTGTTTTCAGCGATTTTCAATTAATTTCTTTATTCAAAAGTTATTTGTGTATGATAAAGATAGACGCTTATAAGAATATGTGCATATGAACGAAACAAAAGATAGAACGCGGGCGGCATTTTCGTATTCAAAAGTTCCGTCAAATACTGTCTCTAGGCCGACTAAAGTAGTAGGCCTGGGCACCAGCCGAATTTTGAGGTGTCAAATAGCTATAATGAACAACGATAGTTTGCAAATGGCGTTGATTGTTATTGTATTTGTTATTTCTGCTGATTTGTATGTTGTTTTACCACAGGCAAGTAAATAAAGAATCATTAGATTATTATTATAAAAAGTAAATTTTACTTAGCGACGGTATCGACTTTGTAATTTGGCTGTTGCTTACAGTTTGGTTCGTTGGTTTTGTTATTCTATATGCAAAGTAATCCGAGGTGTTGTTCCAAATTAAGCCCAAGATTTTCTCATTGTTGGATTTGTCAGAGGACGTTTTCTCAAAATTGCCTTTTTCGGCAATTCCGGCTTGGCCCGCCTCGGATGACAAATCCAGCTTCACTTTCGTAAGGTCATACCAGCAGATTGCAGCAAGTTTATCAGCTTAAGCTTTAAGTCTTTACAGAACTGGATGTCATCGCCTCCTGTCAACAGGTTGTCCATATAAAAGTCCTCCTGTATGACCTGACTAGCTTTAGGAAACATATTCTGATTATCCATACCAATCTGTTGTAGACACCTCGTAGCCAGGAAAGACGAAGGTCCCAAACCATTTGTGACAGTCTTTAATTGGTAATGATGTAGTTCATCCTCCGGCTTCTCTCGCCATACTATTTTGTGCAGCCTGCGGTCGGCTGCACACAATTTTATCTGTCGATACATTTTCTCGATATCAGCCGTCATAACGTAGCGATGTTTCCTGAAACGCAACAGTTGTGTATACATAAAAGTCCTTTTGAAGGTCTGTCCGTTTGAGTCCTATATATAAGTCCTTTTGAATGACTGGTCCTACCATCAAGGCATCATTCAACGAGATTCCGCTAGACGTTTTAGCCGACCCATCGAACACAACCCTTAGTTTGGTCGTCGTGCTAGACTCTTTCAGGACGGCATGATGTGGTAAAAAATAAGAGTTAAGGTCTCCTTCTAGCTTATCGCATTCCTCCATGTGACCTAGTTCTTTGTACGCTTTCATAAATTGAATATATTGTGATTTTAACTCTTTATCGGAAGATAATTTCCTCTCTAAGTTTTTAAATATTTTTACTGCCATAGCCAATGATTTTCCTAATTGATTGATACACGGGCGGCTAGGTAAAGTCACTAAGAATCTGCCTTTTTCGTCTCTAGCATGAGTCACCAGGAAGCAAGCCTTTTCCTCATGATTTTGAAAGTTGGGGGTATTTAATTCTTCTATTTTCCAATTTTTTTCAATTTGATTGCTTATTTTATTTAAGGACAAATGACAAGTTTCTAATACTGGCCTTTTTTTATGGTACGTAGTGGTTGGTCCTGATATAATCCATCCTAGCTGGGTGCGTTAGAGCGTGGGGCCGGTGTCCAATTTTACCCTATCATTGGTTAGAATGTTCCAGAATTCCTCTGCACCCAGTAGGATATCAATAGGAGCGGCGATGTTAAACTTTGGATCGGCTAATTCCAGCCATACTGGTAGCTTGAACTCGTTCCTAGGCACAGTTACTTGTGGTATGTTTGTGGTTATATTCTGTAAAATTAAGCAAGAAATCTTTTTTATAATCCGATTTCAAAGAATTCAATTCTACCCACACCTTTTTTTATGTGGATGACATTATTGTGAATTCCTGATACTGGCTTGTTTATTTGATAAAATTCTAAATTTAATCTTTTTGCAAAATCTTCAAATTCTTTTTATGTAGTAACGTGTTATGCTTTTCACTATTACACAGTCTGCATTTAAAGGTTACCTTGCAATCACGTGCTAGATGACCCGGCTTCAAACATTTAAAGCATGCTTGGCTCTCTTTTATCGCATTAACTCGATCTTGTATTTTCAAATTTAAGACTTTTTTACAATAATAAATCAGATGATCTTTATCACAAAAATTACATTTCCCCCTTTTTAATGATACAATTGCTACGGATTCCCCTTTCGGATTATTAAATCCCATCTGAGGCTTAATCTGAACCACCGGTTTTTTATCCGTCGTTTGCATTAATTCTAGAGTTTGCGCGCGTAATGACAAACACTTAAGAAATTCTTTTAAAGTAGGTAGTTTTCCCTCAATGGGCATTTGTTCCCAGAATTTCCTTGTATTTGAATCTAATTTATTTGAAATCACGTAAATTATTATAGCGTCCCACTGCTCGACAGGGACTGCAAGATTTTGTAATGCCTTTAAATTCACGTTGGTTGCATCTATTAACTTCCGAAACCCGACCTGATCTTCTATCTTCACATCCTTTAATTGAAATAACGTCTGAATGTGCTTATGCACCGTAGTTCTTAAATTGGTAAATCTTTCATGTAACAATTCCCATGAAGTTTGATAACTTAATTCTGATATTTCCAAATTTGCTATGATCTGGCCGCGTCACCTTTTAAACACGATTGCAAATAATAATATTTTTGAATATTACTTATCGAATTGTTGTTGTGAACTAATGCCTTGAAAGTTTCTATAAAATTGTTCGAATTTTTTTTTATCTTCACTAAATTCCTGTAGTATTAACTGGGGTAACTTAATTTCAAATTTAGCTTGTTCTACGGATTCCATCGCACCTTTCGCTGTGGCTAACACTGTAAAAAACTGATTTTCAAAAGTTTCACGATGAATTTCGTTGTCTTCTATATTCGATTCGTCAATACTTTCTATTTGGCACTGGATTATTTCGAATTCGTCTAATAAATCCTTGATTTTGTCGTATCTTAATTAAATCTCGTTAGCCGATAGTGTATTCAGAACCTGATCGAATTTAGTTAATTTGCCTTTTAAAACTGGCCGTTTATTAACTAAGCTCTTTAATTTCTCCATATTAAGTTTCTATCTGTCGACGACAATAATTCGATGAAAAAACAGAAAAAATATATCGTAGCTCGTAGGTACTGGCGACAACACTCGATAAAAACAACAAAAAAATATATTCGTTCCCTTGTTTGCCGCGATTATGAATCACTTGTTACGAAGTTAAAATAAAATAGATACAAAACACAATAACAGTTCTACCGGGGCAATGTTGACAAGATTCTTACAGATTCGTTTATAATAATTCAATTTGTTCAAAGGTATTTATAACTTGCAAGTTGGATTTACAACTGTGATTTATTTCTGTTATTAAATTATGACTTGCATTTTTAATTGCAATGAAGATATAGTAGGTGACAACAAAAACTGATTATAAATTATTTTTATTTAAAAATAATTAATTATTGAGATTGTTCTTTAGGAATGCGATGAGAAGATGAGAAGGGAAAAAACATGGGCACCAAGCTCTTTTTCTTGTTAAATTTCTTGTTGTTCTGGATTGCTTTTTCGTTTTGGCCGCTGGATTTTATCTTTTGTATTATTCTGAATCCAATTTGCTTATCCGGTTCTGAAGGATCATGTTATTAACTTCGCTTCATGATCAGGGTAGTGGACTTTTTTTATATTGTAAAACACTTTTGAAGTCTTGAGTCGTTTTATTTACAATACCTTTTTATAACAACATTTGATCAACACTTTATAAAGAATTTTGGCCCGGTCCCTGCTTGGGAATATAAACGAACTTTACTCTAGGGATTGTTTAATGCGAGAGAGATAGTTTTTGGGAAGCCACCCTTTTTATACCAATAAAAAAGTTGAAATTACCCTGACACGCACCACTAAACAACAATAAACAATGCGCAAGGCAACAGCCTTGTTCAACAGCAATATTCCACATTACCGTTAGAGGTCTCCAATTAACAAACTGGAGACCTCTAACGGTAATGTGGAATATTAAACTGCTATTCAGTAACTCAACCTAATAAGATACAATAAAGGCACATAGATGTCTCCAGTCTTCACTATTTCTTAGTAATCCAATAAATAAGACATAAAACAATTAACTACAGTGGTCATATCATAGATGTCTCTAATAGTATTTTTAACACCGGTCAAAACATTCCAGAGTATTTTTGAGCATTCCACCACATTCCAGAACATCCCGGAACATTCTGGAATGTTGTGGAATGTTTGGGAATAGAATGAAATGTTCAGGAACATACCGGAACATCCCAGTTCATTGTGGAACATTCCAGAACACCCCATGTTGTGGAATGATCTGGAACATTATTCTGGAATATTTGAAGTCTTTTCTGTATGGAGCTATTCATATCTTAATATATAAAACAAAGTCGGGTTAGTTACACTATTTATAACTCGTGAACGGCTATACCGATTTTGATGATCTTTGATTTGTTGGATTTGTCTCCGCCCCGGATAACCATTAAAACATCGCAAAAATTCACAAACAAGAAAGTTACGAAGAAAATTCATTTCCTCACACATTTTGTATGGAGCGAATTCTCATATTTTGAAAGAGCTGCAGGAATTTTATGATAAGTACCTATAAATATTGAGTAGTGAGTGAGCTCCAATAATTCAAAAACGTCAAATGCCAATGTGCTGATTGTTTTGTTTTTATTCTTAAACATATGATGCTGCCTCTCTTTCTTACACACTTAATGTCAATAGCCGAAAATGAGACAAACGGTGAACGTATGTCTCCACCCATCGTTTATCGTAGTTAGTCCAAGGGTGAATCCAGGGGGGGGGGGGGGGGGGGGGGTCATGGGGGTCATGACCACCCTCTGGGCTGGGTGCAGGACCTAGGTGGACCACTAATTAAAATTGTTAAACATAATGATTTTATATATTTTTTGTATCTATTATTATCAAAATAACCTACTTACTTTTTACTTGCATATATTATTATCAAAATTAAATTATAACTTCTTGTGACTTGACCACGACTATGTGACCCCCTCCCCCCCCCTGGCGCTACATGACCCCCTCCCCCCCCCTGGCGCCAAAGCTGGATCCGCCCTTGAGTTAGTCTAGGTTCTAGGTAAACTTTTATTATTTTCTAATATAATAGATATATTTGTTGACAAGCATAATAATTAGATAAGTGGCCTTGTGAACCCATAACCGTACTAAAGTTCAGAGTTTAAGGACTAATTCCTGAATTCATCATTTTCCCCTACACGACCCATGCTAAAAAAACGTATCCCGAAAACTGCCTTGGTGATTGGTAAAAAAAAACAGGTTTTATTAGAAATGTTTAATTTTATATATTGGGGGGGTTTAAACCCCAAAACCCCCCTCGTGTGTGCGCCAATGTTTACATGCTTGCTTACAAGCTGAAGGTGGACATTTTAAAATTTGTTAAACTTGTTAAAAGCGATGATATTAGTTAAGATGAAGCTATACGTGAAATCCTATTTTCATTAATCTTTACGACGAATCGGCTTACAGTATGAACATAAAAAAATATGCTACAGATAAAATGAAGCTTTTACTAGCTTTTCTATGTATTGGAATTACAATAAAATTATTATTTACGTAACAAAAAATATAGGCGTAAACCACAAAAAAAAATGTTTTTTCATGACTTAACTATGAAGTGATACAAAAAAGTATTTTTAAAAAATACCCCTTTATGGCTAAGACCATTTTTGAGGTTTTGTATGTTCTAACTTTTTTTCGTTCTTATAAAATAAATAAAAACCACTTTTTCACTTACTTGCCTAGTGCAAACAAGACGCTCGATTTTAAAATTTTGCAGGCATGAGATTCGAAATATTTCTAGCGTTTATATTCCTCTTAAGTGTTCAATTAGTTTAAAACAATTTAATCGTTAAAAGCGTGCCTTCAATTGTTATTTAAGTGTACTTATCTTTAAAACATACGATCTGTATAAACGTCAAATTCTCGGTCTTGTTGTTTACAAACGGTTTCCATGGATACAGGCCAAGCAACGTTGCAAAAGTTGGGTAAGTGCTACCTTACACTAAGGATTTTTAGTAGGTATCTCTTTTTGTATGGGGAAAAAAAGTCAGAATTTCAGAAAAAGTTATTAATCTTTTTTACTCCTACCATAATGTAGAATCACGTCCTGAAGTTAATGCACTTTAGGGAACGTACCCATACTACGTGACCAACTTTTTGCAATTTTAAACCCCCCCCCCCCCCCCCCCGGTGACCAAAAGCCTATGGCTCCCGCCGCTCATTTGTACCAAGCGTGGTATTTTGAAGACCCCCCCCCCCCTAAACCGGTCACGTAGTATGGGTACGTTCCCTTACCCCCGGACACCTTGTATATTTGGTAGGTATGAGAACGTAAAGTATATTTCATTCATTGTTTAACCAAAATATTCACTAGAAATAATTTATATGGCAGAACAATAAATGTTTGCCGGGTATCCTATCCTATGAAATAATACCATCAGCGCAAAACTGCAACTGTACAAAATGAAAAAAAAAAAAATATGGTACCTACTTTCAAGTTTATTTTTGACTTTAGGCAAGCAGTACAATAAGGAACTCCAGTGAAAAATATTATGGCTTTTAAAAAATATGTTCATGTAGACCAGTGATTCCCAAAGTGGTCCAGGTGGACCCCCAGGGGTCCATGGAAAACTCGACAGGGGTCTACGTTGGCGTGATAAAACAATGGGGGTCCAGAAGTTGTATGTGGGGGTCCACGAAAATTTATCTGGTTTCGATAGTAAAGAACATAATGTTGGCTTGGCTTTACCTATTAATGTAGGCAGATAATACTCAAAAAAATTAAGGGACCAAAAAAAAATCCAAATTTTTCGGTGATTTTTGACAGGCATTTTGGTGAAAAATGGTCATATTGAGACTTAAAAAAAAGCATTTTAAAGCTTTAAGATCATAATTTTCATATTTTTTGCAAAATAATTTCAGGAGCAACGGTTCTCACGCAATTCTAATTTTTATCTATTGTTTTGGTACACAGGCTGAACATTTTTTTCCGTTAGGCCGACGTATGAATCAGATAGCCTTAATATTTAGCAATAATTTTCTTTTTTTAAAACCTCCTTTAATTTTTTTGAGAAGTGTATTTTAAGAAGATCAAGCGACTGTAACTTATGAAAACTTGCATATTCGATATGGTGAGAAATACAGGACTAGGTTTTTTTAATGATTTTCATGATTTTTTTGGCATGGAAGAAATCTGAATAATTTATTGAAACTTTGAGGTCATTTTTTGCATCTATTTAAAAATATATTGTGAATTTTTCGAAGCATTTCCTCGGAAAATATGAAAATTATCAGCTGCTATACATCGAACGCCATCAGACATAACTTTTGGGTGCATTTTGGTGGCCACAGTTTTCATCTCAAATCAATAGGGTTTTGAAAGAACATGTGTCTCTTCTATGTTAACCTAAATTTACCCCAAAAAATGGAAATCAAATTTTTACAGGTTTGTAAGATTTTTTTGAAGGATTTTTCGCTATTTTTTTGACAGTGATATTACTAAGAATTTTGGCTCACATAGAGCGTAATTATATAAATAAGGCATCTTCACATTTTAAAAATGTTTGGTTAAAAACTTTCTGAGCTAGAGTGCACACAAATTCCAAAAGTCATTTCAAGCAAAATGGTTTCAAGTTTACCACACGGTTCGGCAATACCGGAATGAATAATTTTTTTTATTTAAAACTTTGGGAACATATTCTTAAATAGTTATACCAACAATTTATGAAATAAAAAAATAAAAACATTTATTGAGTCATCAACGTGTATTTCCCCCCTAAGTCTGCATTCATATTATTTTAATAAATAGAACACAAGAAAATATACTATTTTTCTTTTTATTTATACTGCTCCGAATTTAGGGGTGGTACTCAGCCGCGACGCAAATTTCCATCGCTAGATTTAATTTTCACATTTTTGATGAGTTTTGGGAATATGGTAGGAATGTAACAGCAGGGGGTCCACCGAAATCAGTAAAATTTTGAAAGGGGTCTACAAGAAAAATAAGTTTGGGAACCTCTGATGTAGACCAATAAACGCTGATTCTGAATATATAAGTTTTATTTCATAATATTAAACGTAGAGTTCTTAAAAAATTATTAAAAAGTGCATTTTTAAACCTCTCGTCAAAACACACTGTAAAGTTGGTATTACTGAATGGTTAGTGCTGACGTCACGCGTCACCAGTCATTGCATTGAAATATTTGATTATGTAGGTATGACATAAGCCATCAGTATTAACAACATTACATGTTATTTGTTATTTCATACTGTTTATAGAGATTTAGTTGTTGTGTTAATTGAAATAATATTTAAGCCTAAATAATTCAGTATCAAAAATAGAGGTATCTCTATTAGTTTATTTCTATTATTTAAAATATTGAAAAACTACTGCACAAAAAATAGTAATGCTACTTCTAGGGAGAATGCTCGAATAATGGTATACAAAATGGCGGCACTTGATCAGCTGATTGCCCAATCCTATAGTAATTTTTCAGGAGTGATGACGTCACACGATTCACCATACATACGGTGGTCTTAGGGGGATCGTGAAAAATTAAAACTTTGAAAATTATTTTAACTATTAAAACTAACTCTAAAAACAAAAATAAAAATGCAGTTATTTAAGTTAGAAGGTCACATTATTCATTAAAAAAAAAAAAAAAAAAATGGACAGGAGTTCTATATTGTGCAAAACAGCTTCAGGATTATTTTTATTGTTTTTGATATGACATTTCAAATGAGTAGCCAATTTATGGGAGTAGCCATAAATAAACCAATACCTGGGAGTAGCTTTGAGATTGAAAGGAGAGCACTTGTGTGGTTTGGTTTATTTATGGAGAGCAAGCACCATAAAAAAATTGGTGAGAAGTGGTTGGCAAACACTGGTGATCAATGTGATGAATTATAGTCGTGATTGTTGGATGCAGGGGAATGTAAGAAATAAGCAAACAACTAATAAATAAAGCGTAGGTTGTTTTGATATCTGGTCTCACACATGTTTCTACAATAAGAATATTTTTGTAATGAAACAGGAAACATTTTCACAACATTTATTTATTTAGTTAAAAACATTTTAGTAATACAAATGCATGCCTTCAGATAATTATGATAAAACTAACAAATTGCACTCTCTCCCACTTTTACATTGGTTTGTAAATATATTTACATGTCCCCTCAGCCATTAAAAAAATCAGTCACAATTCTGCTAAACAGATTTATTTAATTTGGCAGTTAGCTAAGGTAACATAAAACATGAACGTATAACATAGATACCTATTAAAGAGTTCCTATTAATAAAAAACAAAGCTACTCACAAATAAAACAATGAACTTAGATAGAAATTAAATATTAAGAATATATTATGTACTGGTAAACGGCGTTTCAGGATGATCAAAAATCACAACCATTAGCAATAAACTTCGAAGGAAAGCGGAATATAAAACTTAGTTTTTGTTCACTTCCATTTCTTCCTGCACAACAATTACTTTCCGATATTGTAATACAAACATTATTATATATATTATTCTTATACTCCTTGTGTTACCTCCAGACTACTCGCGAAGTTACTCAACAAAGTACTCAGGAAAGTTGACCGAAGTCCGAAGTACGTAGCTACACACTCGTCCAACTTCGCGAGAAACTCATTTGCGCAACTTCGAGTCCTTTGACTTGGGTGCAAAAACCGACAACAAATGAAAGTCGCCCGAGGCGAGCCGAGGTTAGATGAAGTGCCTCTCCGCACTATCGTATTTGCCTAACCTCATTCAACTTCGCGAGTAGTCTGGAGGTAGCTTTAATAAATTATATTCTAGAAATAAAAAGAGGTCATCCCATCAACTTTATAAGCTATATTATCTGAAATGGTAAGTCACCGACTAGTTTCGATTTCATCGAAAAAGGAATGCTAGTTTGCACAACATTGAAAACACAGTAATCCTCCTCTCAAATATGATCAGAAGAATTATTCTTTATCCTTTGTGGGATTGTTATGTGATCTCCTGTCAGATTTGTGTGATTTATTTGCTTTTTCTATGTACAACGTACATTAGATGAATAAATAATCACGCATACTTGTAGGAATTCGTGTTTAAAGCGATCTAAACTAAAATATGTGACAGTAAACATGTAAAAATCACACAAATCTGACAGGCGATCACGTCCGTTATCTCGATAGAGATACACAAAAGATAGAGATTATCTCTTCAGTTATAATATTGTTGGAAGTCCAAATTAGAAGTTTTGAGAAAATTTTTTAATTAAAAACTAATTAAAGTTTTGGAAATGGAGGATAAATAAGGATATAATAATCAATAATAAATGAAATACTTTGTAACTTTTATTTGTAAAGCACCGGTTACACGCTCACGCTTTACCGCGAGTATGCCTGCACAAACCGGTAATCGGGTCGCATAATTGTTTATTCGTAAATGGTTTTTGGTGTACAAACCAATGTTTAATATTTTTATGAAGACAAATATTGTAATTTTTAAATTTTTTTATGTTGCTGCTTCCCTGCTCCTAGCTGCTCCCGCCTGGAGCGAGTGAGACTATGGCATCCCCAATTGGGGCATGTTGTGAGGCTGAAGGTAGGGGGGAGGGGAAGAAGATGGGGGAGAATAAGGTGGGGAAGTACCTGGCCATTTAGATCTGGTCACCAAAGACGGCTAAGCTATTTCAAGCAACGTTTCAATTCTGAATGGTGGTCTTACACCAGGGCGATACTGAGAATATCTTCCACTCTGGAATGTGTCGCAAATATACTATATATATTTTTAATGAATAAATTGTAATTGGATTCGATTCTGAGACTTTCGGATTGCGATTCAAGTACCTTACCTCTAGACTACGGAGGCCGCCAATAATGAGGTTTGTGCAAATTACATGGTACGCACCACCTTGTGTGGCCACCGGTGTTTCATATTTTTTGCACAAACTATACAGCACAGGCAAGTCGCTGTCATGTAGCCAAGGCTTTAGGAAAATTAAAAACAAAAGTGCTTTCAATATGCACAATTTTAAAAAAAAACACACACACACTTAAAAAGCAACCGATATTTGAAAAATACTGAAGATATTATGTAAACTGAACTGAATTCTGGGCCAAAGGAATGTAAATTTGTGCCACAAAATTTTACAACATAAGTGACAGAAGATGATAAAAAAGTATTAGTTGTTCAGCAGTCCATCTGTTTGGATGGTAGCCTCTATGAGCAGATTGAAGTCCAGTTCGTTGAGACTGGCCTTGGCGGTCAGCAGGTCCAGGAAGGTGTCCAATGGAGACAGCCGGTCAGCTGATGGAAAGGCCGCTAATCCTGCAAAAATAAATAATATTAGAACATTTGCACAATGGTGGCTGTCTCAAAACGGTAAAATTAGTTATTTGATATCTCCAAAAATGACAAAATTATTCTTTCAAAGTGAACACTAGTAAAATGACCTCCCAAAACAGTTCAGTACAATTCAAATCGCAGTACTGAATTCAGCGTGTGAGGCCTCAAGCTTATCGGCCAGCCAGCGAGATTCTCCTAAAATATTAAAATTTGATGGCTTATATCTTTGGAAGGTAGTTTTCGGTATTTTCCAAAAATTCGAAAAGTTCTGTCCTCGGTGTATTCTAATTCAACGGTTTTCACACTTTTTAAAGGGGCGTCACATTTTTAGTAATAAAAAAAATTTCACCACCTTGCGACCCCCAGCCTTACGTGTTAAATCAGTAATGATCATCCATTTTAGCCGGAGGGCCAATTAATCCATTTTCAATTTAAGGTGGTAGGGCACACAGAGCTTGCATGGTTAACTTTGCAGTCCTGGGTGTCCATCTAAACTAAACTCTCGAGGAAAGAAAAAATCAAACACCCCAAATTTTGTATCCCCAAGGCCAAAACAATAAAAACTTACGATTTTTATTTGTTTACAAATATAGAACGTACAGGGTACGGCAGGGAATGTGATTTTTGAAGTACGGTAGGGTGATTTGAATTGGACGCCGACGAGCGAGGCGTGGTCAGAAAGGGGTGGGGAGGGTTTCATTGGAAAGAAGGGGTCCTGATGTTTTGTTACACCACAAGCCAGTTGTTGTCATGCGTTGGACAAAGGAACAGCGGGCGTTTGCCGTCGAGGCCCACTTTTCTAACGGTCATTCGGTGGTCGCCACCCAATGTGCCTTCCGTACTCGGTTCAATATTCATCCCGCGGGTCCCGTTCCTAGGCAATCAATTGTTTCGTGGGTGGACACATTCAAGGAAAGTGAGAGTGTGGCAAGAGAAGGCCCAGGAGGTCAAAGGACTTCCAGAACTCCAGAAAACGTCGAGAGGGTGAGGGAGTCGTTTTTGCGCTCTCTTTTTTCTTCTTCCACAACTTGAAGAAGTGGAACTTGGAGACGTATGGTTTCAGCTGGACGGAGCTTTTGAGGGAACACTTCCACGAGCGCCTTATCGCCTTGAGGGGTGACGTACCGTGGCTGGCGCGCTCCCCCGATTTGGCACCCTGCGATTTTTTTTTATGCGGATATCTCAAATCCATCGTTTATAAAGACAAACCCCAGACCTTGCAACACCTGAAGGACAACATCCGCCAAGCCATCACCAACATTCCCGTCGATATGCTCGAAAGAGAGGAGGGAAACTTCAAATCTAGGGTAGATCAGTGTATCACTAATGAGGGCCGCCATTTGCCCAATGTCATTTTTTTAACTATTTAAAACAAAAATTCAGAATGTGTACTATACGATACGTAAAGAATTATATCGATATATAAAGTACTTTTTCTTTTATTGACTTTTCAAATCAGCAAGTTTCCCTGCCGCACCCTGTATATTATAACATATATTGCAATTATGAGCGGCTGATTCAAAATTTTGAAAAAAGACAAAAGTTTCCCGCTAAACCCTTTCCCCCAAAACAAAACAGAAGCCGTTGAAATTTTTTATCCAAAATTTTTTGTTATATTATTTAGTCAAAGCTCGGGTCCCCACAAAATGGGCTTTCTCATCACTGTGTTAAAGTTTGTTTCACTTCTCATCAATATCACACTTTGCACAAGCGCACTTTTCTTCCTTATTTTTTATTTTTGCAGGATGAGCGGCCTTTCCGTCAGCTGACCGGTTGACTCCATAAAAAAAAAAAATTGAAATTAAAATAAATAAAATGGAAGATGACCTCATACTCTGTGTCTCAAACACAGTGGGGTCAAGGGCCGATGTTCGACAAATAAGTTGAAAAGATGCCCATCGCATTAATTTGTATTACTTGGGTACAATTTTTAAAAATTGTAACCATTGTTTGCATTTCATAATAAAGTAAAAAAATATATTTTTTTAATGTTATTTATTGATGTCTCAAGACCCCTCCTCCACCGCTTTAATTAACATGTTACATAATATTTATGTAAATAACCTTATTGCCAATAATGGCAATAATACAAACGGTGCCCAAAATAAGCTGGCCTCATATTTGTCAGTGTCAGCAGTGTTCCCGAACCCAAAACATCAAAATCGGGAGAATTTTTGCCTAAAAATCCGAAGAATCGGGAGAAAACGGGAGAATTTTGAAGAAATCGGGAGATGACTAGAATTATTACAAAGAAATTACTCCCTTGTCAATAATCCGAATCCCTTTTATTATTCCGAAGCAGAACCTTAATGAAAAACGAAAAAACGTGTGGAATAATGCAATTTTCTCTAACGTTCAACGGGGACTTATTTTACGTCTTGCAATTCAGCACAAATTTTTGTGAAACTTTGACCTTGGGGGCCGTTCAAGTATTACGCAACGCAATTTGAGGGGAGGGGGGGGGGTCTTGTTAAACGTTAATGTGCGTTACCGGGGCAGAAGGGGGGTTCGAAAAATGCATTATGTAACATGTTTTTTTTAAATTTAAATAAAAAACGAGGGAATTAAAATCTTCCAAGTTGGCAAGTTTTCGTTTATGTTTTACGGGGAATCCCTCGATTGTATTGTACGTAATTTTTATTTTGTTCTCCCAAGTTGGCAACCCTTTTCGTTTATGTTTTACAGGGAATTCCTCGACTGCATTGTATGTCATTTTTATTTAATATTTGTTGTCAGTATTCATTAGTGTTTTAAACATGAAATACACATAAACACAAATTGCTGTAGTCAGTGTTGTTAAAGTGAGTTGCCATAAAGTCCTCAAAAGCGAGAGATTTACATCATCAGCTGTTTTTGGCCTATAAAGGCTCTCATGACTTCCCCTTGAAGAACATGAATAGTTGCAGTCAGGACACGAAAAAGGTTTCACTCTATTGTGAATCAGTGAGTGCGTTCTTGGACGTCCCTTTTGAGAACATGAATAGTTGCAGTCGGGACACGAAAAAGGTTTTTGTCCACTATGGATTAGCATGTGATTTTTTAAATGTCCCTTGCGATAACGTGAATAGTGACAATCGGGACATGAAAAAGATTTTTCTCCTCTGCGGATAAATAAGTGATGTTTTAGTTGTTATTTTGTAGAACATGTGTATTTGCAGCCGGGACATGAATAAGGTTTTTATCCACTGATTTATCTTCATAGTTCATGCATAGCTCAGAACATGAAAAAGGTTTTTCTCAACTATGAATTGCGCTGTGGATTTTTAAATCGCCCTTTCGAGAACTTGAATAACTGCATTCGGGACAAGAAAACGGTTTTAGTGATACCGCTGTGGGTAAACTTGTGATTTTTTTGGTGCCTCTTTGTAGAACATGAATAGTCACAGTAGAAACATGTAAAAGGTGTGAGTCAGAAAATGATTTCCTAAGAAGTTCCTTTGTACAACATGAATAATTGCAGTCCTGACATGAAAAAGGTTATTGTCCACTGTGGGTAAATATGTGAATTTTTAGATATCGTTTTGTAGCGCATGAATAGTCGCAGTCGGGACATGAAAAAGGTTTTTCATCACTGTGAGTCAGCAAGAGCCATTTTAGAGATTTTTTCGAGAAGAAGAATAGTTGCAGTCAGGGCATGAAAATAGTTTGAGTGCCTCCTTAGTGCAACTCTTCCAGAGGCAACATGATGTCCTTGTTGCGAGTCCAAGCGAATAATCGGACAAAATTTCCCAGTCTTTTTTATAATATTGGGAATATTTCTTTTTTTTAGCAATACTCCTACTCGTACCTGCACCTGCATCAAAGTCTGAGCTGGTCATAATTAAAAAAATATATTCGTAGAACAAAGTACTGAAAAACCTTTCGAGTCGAAGAGGCGTTACGTATATAAATTATAAATAAATTATAAATTCCAGCTCATAATTCATAGATGATCGGTTTGTATGGGTTTATAATAGAGATAATCTTAGTTTGCGGTATTTTGAAATTATTCTGGTTAATACCCGAATCCGGGGAATTTTTTTAGTTTTTTTTTTTTAACCATAGACAATTATTTGCCTGTTGAGCGGACCACAAACAAAGAATCGACGAGAAATGATAAATCGCTGAGAACTTCGAAAAATCGGGAGATTTGGATGCCATTCCTGATGAGATAAAGTGAAAAATCGGGAGATCTCCCGAAAAAATCGGGAGCTTCAGTAACACTGTCTGGAAGTGACACCTTGACTTCGCCAAGAGCTCAGAAATGGATAACACAAAGATCTGGAGAGGACCATAGATAAGCACTGAAGTCTATTCTTCATCACTTGTCAGAGTGGTAGATACTTTTAGTATCGCCCCGGTGAAGACAACCATTCAGAATCGCAACATTGCTTGAAATGGCTGTAGTGACCAGATCTGAATAGCCTTTCCAACCTTCCTCTACCACTCCTCATTACCCTCATAACATACCCTGATTGGGGATACCATAGTCCTACTGGCTCCAGGCAGTTGGACGCAGTTGAGACTCTTGTGCGATTTTCACATTAAAAAAAACATAACTTGTGTCAGGAAAACAAACAGCAAAGTTAGATTTTTTTGTTTTTAAAAAGAAAGACAAACATTCCCGGGTTACGAATAACCCAACAATATTTGAAAATCTTCTACTACCACCACAGAAAGCCGAAAATGTTGCTTGTGTTATGATGGAGGACTTAGCCAGCCGGGGAATCGAACACGCGACGCCCAGGTGGGACCCAAGCGCTATGCCCACTTAACCACTGACCGATGAAAAGGAATAATTCATTACCCCTTCTTGCGTTAGTCAGCGGCATGGCGTGATGTGTGCGAGGGGGCTCCAGTCCAGCCAGGAGGGTGGCTGCATGGTGGCGGGCGCGCAGGCGCAGGGCGGAGGGGTGGGAGGAGGTGGCCAGGGCACGCCCGCTGCGCCCGCCCCCTCCCAGCGCGGCCAGGCGAAGGGCACGAAGCACAGCTGGTGTGTCATTGCCCGCTTCTGGAAATGTATGTTGGAAATAATCATTGCTATAAAAAACATGTAAGGCTAAAAATCACCAAGGGCCATCTGTTTCAATGGTTGCTAGAGTAAAAGAAATTGCTACAGATACTACTTGATATCATAAAAACGCATTTTTCAATAAATTTTACAGCCTGTCTTACATCATTTTAACTTTTGCTTTTACTTTCCGAAAACCGATAGCTACTCTAGAGCTACTCAACCATTTGGACATATTTGACAGTTCTGTTGGAGGTATGGTGCAAAATTGCGCGCTTCAACATTGATTATTAATCTTGAGTAATATTATAGAATGTCCAATATGTCTTATAGCGAAAACCAAAATCATTGCCCGGAAAGCAAGAGGTCCTGGGTTCGAGTCCCAGAGGTGTCAATATGTTTTTCTGATTTTTCTGTTTCCAGATTTTCGATTGAGTTTCGCTTATATTGTCTTCATTTATTTAAAATATTACAATTTGAGGTTTTACTCATAAAGTTAAAAATTAAAAATAAAATATATTATATTTTTTCCATGAATATTCTATTACATGATATAATACAATATTACTTATTTTTAAATACTCTTGTAATATTTTAATAGGAACAAACAATGATGTTATATATAATATATAGACTCACCATTTGTCTCATACACTCAAGATGGAATGTGGCAAGTAAGAAATACTCTTGTGTTTTTAGTAAATTTTTAATTCAAAAGTTATTCATGTATGTAAAGATAGATATTCAATTCCAATAACAACTGTTGAGTGCGAATGGTGTTTTTCTCGTTAAAACGTGTAAAAACATTTCTAAGGAACACTATGTCCCAAGATTGGCTTAATGCTTTGTCAATATTGAGCGTTGAAAAAGGTTTGATATCTTCTATACCAGAATTTAATAATCGTGTCATTGTAGTATTTTCATAAATGAAAGAGCGACGGATGGATTAACTCTACAAGTGAACGTTTGCACTAGGTATGTCACCCCATAATCACTTTATTTTCCCATGTTAATGTTACCTTTTTTTGTGAAATGCAGTGCTCGCGAATTTTGTCACGGGCCGCCTCTGCTTGCAACAGGTAAAAAAACTCACTTAACTTATCCTACATATATTTATATTATAGCCACTATTCATAGGATTGTACCGAAGAGTAAATTCAGACTTTTTAAATAAATAAATTGTGTTTGTTTGAACGAAAATGTATATTATCTTACGGATAATCTGTGAGGACGATGTTGAAATACCCCCTAACAATTATTATATAGCAAAAGTAAAACAGCGCGTGTTCCTGCTTGTTACTTTAACTGATGGTTAAAATTTAAATTTAGTTCACAAATTAGCTTTTTTTGCTGAGGTTTATTAATATTATCAGCCAAAAATATTATTTATTTGTAAAAAGCACCAACTTTGTGGCTCGCCATAATTTACAATAAAAAAACACATAAATTTGTTTAAGACCACTTTTATTTTAAAACACTCTACCGGTTTCAGAAGCACCCTTCCTTCGTCAGGAGAATATTATAATTATATAGGAGAATATTATAGGAGAATATTATACTTTTATTTTAAAACACTCTACCGGTTTCAGAAGCACCCTTCCTTCGTCAGGAGAATATTATATATGAGTGTTTAGAGGTAGAGTGTTTTAAAATAAAAGTGGTCTTAAACATTTTATTGTAAAAATATTATTATTAAATTAATAAAACGAAAGACAAACATTCCCAGGTTACAAATAACTTGACAATATTTGAAAAACTCCTACTACCATAATTATAAGTTTAAAATATTGCTTGTGCAAAGATGGAGGACTTGCAGGACCAGCGGAGGAATTGAACCTATGACGCCTGGATGGGAACCCTACGCATTGTTAACTCAGCCACTGACTGATGTTGTAAAATGTAATGCTGACTTTGATCTCATACCAATTTTCAAATGGCATCAGCACTTCATGTTTGTAATGTATCCGAATAGATTACCTGGGTTTTTTACGGCTAGCTTCGTCTATATTTAAATAAGAACAGAAATCAATATTGTTTGCAATTCAATAAAGATGAATGTTAAAAGGAGCACAAACCATTCATGACAATCTTCAAGAAATCAATTTGCACTTCAAACACATTCCGGTGAACGTATTGCAGAAAGTTGGGGAAGGACAAGGAGCGGTAGCCCAGGTAAGTGAAGAATGACGAGAATCCCTGCGGTAGCGGGAAAGCCAGAGAATCAGCGGCCAGGTAATAAGTCTCCATGGTCTTCAGTAGCATGAAACGGTGATCCTCATTCATGGTGTCACTGGAAAAGCACAAAATCAAAATTAATGTAAACTATATTGGAAGAGGGTTCAGATATCTGTAGAGTCAGGAGACATCACAATGCTCACTGACTATGTTGCTAGGTTCCTAGGATACGAAGTAGAATGTTCTTTTAACAATTTTTCTGAAGCCTCTGATCCGTTTTCTGAGTGAGATATTGTGAATCACGATATCCCACTCAGAAAACTTGCTCAAATGGATTTCTCCGTTCTTTTGAATTTTTCAGAAGTTAGGTTGAAAACAGAAAACAATATGTTACTCATGGAATTTTCCAATCTGCTGAGTTCTGGGTCTCCCTAAGGGTCGATCCAAGGGTTACTTCTCTTCCCTTTTTCATTAATTACATTGCTTTTTCATGAATTTTTTTTGCTTTCTACTTTTTGCAGATGATCTCAAATTATTTTATCCATGTACATAATTAGAAATATTATGATTTGTCCACACTTTCAAGCTGACGTTTCTGAAAGGAATCTATGAAATCAGCTTCATTTTAATATGCATAAACCAGAGCATTTAACCTCACCTACAACAGGTACACTTTGCTTGGTCACAACCTCGAGTGATTTCATAAAATAAAAGATTTTGGAATTGTGTATAAAAGTAAATATGCATTTCATATATCGAGGGGTATGCCAGACTACATTAAAAATGTTAAGATTTGTTTATTGTTATCAAGTTTAATTTGTAAAACTCCATTTTAATTTTAATTTTATACATATAATCAATAACATTATTATTAAATTAATAAAAACAGTTTATTTTCAAACAAGTTCTGCTGTGTAATTATTATTACGCATGACAGCTGTTTCGCCTACTGAAGGCATTATCAAACTGTGGACATGCCACATACAGACGATATATTTATACTATTTCTAGAGAGGTATTTATTATGACTCATTTCTAATTTCTGATTAACAATGACTTGAGACTACTGATGGTTATTATTTTCCCAAATACTGTAATTTCCCACTTCGACTGAAGGTCGCTATGCATCTAATTATATTGTAAGTCATTTATAAATGCTGACTCATGGTTTTCTTTTCAAGCATAATTAATTATTTTAAATTGGTTTGAATATATTTAGAAGCGGAGAGTGAATTATATTTTTTTGTTTGTTTATTAAAATAGCTTTAGGATTATTATTATGTTTGTTGATTTCCAGCTGCTCTAAAAGATCAAGTTTACGTCCTTTATTTTGGATGTGTAAAGGAGTTGGTTTATTATCATCACTAAGTGAGTGATTCTCATCTAGGAGATGTCTGGCAAATTGAGATTGAATTTTATTATTATTTTTAAATGATCGTATGTGCTCTTTGAATCTAGTATTAAAAGGACCGGCCAGTTTGTCCAACATAAACACCGTTGTATTCGTCACACTGGAGTTTATAAATGCCGCTATTTTTTAGTTTCGGTGTTTTACTTTTCGAGTTTTTAAGAGATGATCCCAGATTATGATTAGTGCGGAAGGCAATGTCTAATCCACAATTTTTGAGAACTTTAGCAATTTTATTAGATGTAGGTCCGACAAATTCCAAACACGCAACTTTATTATTCGTTTTATTATTAATCGCTGGGTAAATTGAGTTAAGGTTAATTTTGTGTTTTTTATGACTAATTATTTTATCAATGTCTCTACCCTCGAAGCCGTTATTTTTTGCAATTGATAAAATTATATTTTTTTCCTTTTCGTATGCTTTATTGTCAAGCAGGATGTTAGTAAGTCTGTGTATCATTGAGTGATAAGCAGATAATTTATGTGACCATGGGTGCAAAGATTTAGAATTAATGGTCGTATCGGTGAACGTAGGCTTACGGAAAATTTCAAATGTATGTTTATTATTTTCTCTGCCGATTGTTAAGTCTAAAAAATTAATTTTATTATTACACTCTCTTTCAACCGTAAAGCAGATTTTACGGTTGATGGAGATAGCTAATGAAACAAAAATCACTAAAAAACAAATTGAAATTTTGGCTATTGATACAGAAATTTCTCTGTCTAAAGTTAAAAATAACGGCTTACCGAAACAAATAACTGCGGATATTTTGAGAAAAATTTTGAAAACCGACCACTAAAAATAAATACAATAATAAAGAAACGGAAATTTTAAATGATATTAAAACTAAAATTAAAAATCACGATCTCACAATTACTAAGGCGGATAAGGGAAATTCGGTAGTTATCTTAAACAAAGTCGATTACATAAATAAAGTAGAAGCATTCTTAAAGCCAGAAGAATTTGAAATCTTAAATAAGGATCCAACGGACAAAATTTCAGTAAACGTACGAAACCTAATTAATAATTGTAAATCAATATTCTCAAATAAATATGCCCAAAGAAGTGCAATGGTAATGAATCCAAGGGCTCCTGCACTGTACGGGCAACCCAAAATTCATAAAGTAAATATTCCCATCCGACCCGTCGTTTCCTTTATAAATGCCCCAACAATTATACTCGCCAAAAAACTTAATTTTCTCTTCAAACATTTTAAAAATGGAAAAATGTCAATTGACGACCAACCCCGTTCAGGAAGCCCCTCAACGTAAAAAACTGACGAAAACGTAAACCAAATCAATGCCCTCATTCGTGAAGACCGTTGCCGAACCATTGATCAACTCTGTGAGATGTCATGGAGTTCAATTCAGAGGATTTTACCTGAAAAGGGTTACAGCCAAATTGGTACCTCTGCGCGCTACGCACCGGCTCACACCGCCCTCTCCGTGAAGCAGTTTTTGACCAAAAGCGGCATGACACCAATTGTCTACCCCCTCTGTTCACCGGATCTAGGCCCTGTGACTTATTTTTGTTTCCCACACTCAAAAGGGACATCAAAGGAAAGCGTTTAGCCACTGTGGAGGAGATAACACGCGCGCATACATACACAAAACACTCACACACACCCCTCTCCTTCAATAATTAATCTAGGTATAACTTAATTTAGGTAAAATGTATAATTTATCACATAAAAACATAAGTATATAACAGCGACATGTCATTGGTACCAATTATTGTGTTAAATTCTATAACTTTAGAACTATTTACTACTATGTAATTATGTACGGTTTGTTTCTGCAAAATAAAATAAAATATTGACAAAATAATATAATATACCGGAGTGATGGATTATAATATAGTGAAACTCTCTTATAAAGTTCTTCAAGGAATTGGAACAAAGAACTTCTTATGTGGGAAAATCTCACAAGTGAGTTTAAATTGGTTATTTTTAAATTTTAGGTTTCGAGGAACCGAAAAAAAAACTTGAACATGAAATCTTCTTACGCGGGAACCTTATACGTCGGTTTCACTGTATTATCTTAACTAAGTTACAAGTAAGAGGTTATTTAAGGAAAACATGCAATTATTTAATAAAAGAAGTAGCAAGATGAACTGACACATAAGGTCAGAATATGTACAGCGAAACTCACTGAAGTGTTTGAAGATTTGATTTTTCAGTGCCTAAAAGAATTGCCTGATTTATCCCACATTGTAAAAGGTTTTTAAATAACTTCTTATGTGGGATAACCCACATACGAAGTTATTTAAAAACATTATAACAAAGTATCACTGCACATATCAATAAAGGTATAGTAATATAATATTTTTAGTAATTATTACATGAAGGAGAAGCCTCTGTGGTGATCGTGCGTGGCGGTGGCCCCGAGCGCCTTGCAGAGCAGCAGGCAGAGGGCGCGCGAAGCCTCCAGCTGCGAGGCGGCGTAGCGCGCCCCCACGCCGTGCAGCGCGCCCTCGCCCCCACCCCCCGCCCCTGTCACACCGTGCCGCAGCAGGTGCATGCTCACCTCGCGCAGATTCTGCACACATGCGGTTAGTGGGTTAGTGAGGGAAGATTGCTGTTAAGAATAAATGTAATAGGTACAATTTTTCACACAAAACTACATCGACGGCCTCTAGCGGACGTGATGGTCCTTTTGAGATATTTGAGAAGATTTTTGGTTTCAAAAACTTTGGTTTCAATTCGAAAGATGTCGCTAAAAAAACACATTTATTAAATTAATTATTTCACCGTTGCCATTATAGTTCGTGCGGTGTGTGCCGTTTTAAATACATATATATTTATTGAAATAAAAGTAGAAGAAAACATAAACAAAACATGTTTAATTTAAATTAAGAAAACATGTGGTTTGGCGTACAGATGTAAAGCTGGCAACGTCGCGTCGCGCGTCGGTCGTGGCAAGTGACATCCTTTTGATGCTCGGCCAACTTATTGTCACCCAAAATCTCAGGATCACGAAGTAATACAGGGATGATTTGTGCGTGTTCCTTTTTTTACATTATCTCGACACAGGAGGCCTTGAGGAAATAAATCCCATAGGGCCTATTATGTCATCTTTGAGGATGCCGTGTGGAGGGTCTTTTTAGGGACAGGAAGGAGGGGAAGTTCTGGGAATGAAAAAGGTATGAGGGGCGGGTAGGAATCGGGGGGTCAGGAGTGACGAATGTATGAATCCATCCCTTCCACTGCGGTGCAAGGCGACGGTTCAAAAGGTCTCTGTCAACCTTTCTCTCCCGATTCGGCCCGCCATGCAGTAGGTGGGCAAAAGCATCCACCACCAACTTCGACCAAATATCATACGTCAATGGCCACCAATACTTAAACAAACCTCACCCCAAAAACCAGTGCACCCCAGCTAAGTCACCAAACGTAGCAAACCTTTGCTGTTGGTGCCGCCGCCCCGGGAACCATTTATTGGGTAACCAACACCTCTTCCATACGTCACCCCAAGTGGTTCACTACGTTTGGTGACTCAGCAGGGGTGCCCGGGTTCATGAGGTGCAGTCTGTCAAGTCTTGGTGATGGATGTGTCTGCCCACCAATTGCACGGCCCAAAGGTCTTTTATCCTCTCGAGCCGGAATCTCTCGGAACATCGCCATGCACCGCAGTGGGAGGGATGGATTCATATGTCCATCACTCCTGGACACACTGCCCCCAGATTCCTACCAACCCCACTTACCTTTTTCCTTCCCAGAACCTCCCCTCCTTCCTTTCCTGCATAGACCCTCCATACAGCATCCCCAAAGATGACATAGGTCCTGAGGGGAATTATTTTCCTCAGGATTCCTCCTGAGTGGAGCTAATGTAATAAAATGGTTACCGGGACGGCGGTACCCATACCCGCTTCCCAAATTAAAACTTGACCATTTATGAGATTTAAAAAATATATATATAATACCGCACAAGAGTCCCAACTGCTCGCGTCTGGAGCCAGTGAGACTACGGCATCGCCAAATTGGGGTATGTTGTGAGGCTGAAGGTAGCGGGGAGGGGAAGGAGGTGGGGGAGAGGAAGGTGGGGAAGTACCGGGCTATTCAGATCTGGTCAAACACGGCTGAAGCAATTTTAAGTAACGTTTCAATTCTAAATAATATAACTATTTATATAATATAACTATTAATATAACCTAATATTGTTGGGTTATAGTGTTGACGTATTTTGACAGCTGCTTCAATTTATCAAGCTTTAACAAACTTAATACTAGAAAATCAAACTAAAAAGTGGTTAACTCGTCTAATCAGGAGAGTGCGCGTTGGGACAGTGAATTTTTTATCCCACAAAGTATCTCGCTAAGGCGGAATACTCGTCATTATTCTGGTGTTTGTACCACAAAATACAACTCAGTGCAAAAGTGACTCGATCATTATATAAACACAAAAAACCTATCCCAAAGGCGTTTTTAGCGTCACAAAGGCTCTGCCATCTCTCATTCAAGAAACAAGCATTGTGTCGTTTTTTCTTTTGTGTGAAATTTTGAAATCAACTACCTTTAAAATGAATACACTGTGCTCCATCTGTAAAAAAAACATTGACACCCCGTCAGACTTCATCTCATGTTGTATCTGCGACGAAAACTACCACTTCATTTGTGCCGATATCGCAGAGACCTCACGACGAGGAACTAAGATTTTACAGTGGCGCTGCAAATTTTGCACAAAAACACAAAAAAACTCAAAAAAAAATACGTCTGAAAAAAATCTAGAACTGACATCTACCGAGAAACCAAATAAACAACCATATTCAACACCAAAATCTACAATTGCCGCCTCATCATACGCCAGTGTGAACTTACCACCAACAACCACAGATGGCTCCAGTAATCTGACAATCTAGCTATTTTTAACTGAAATTGCTAATTTTAAAGACTCAGTTATTGATTCTGTTGGAAAAAAATACGATGCAATCCTGCTCCAAAATAATGAAATATTAAAAACCATTCAAAGCATATCTCAACAGCAAGAAGACTTAAAATATCGAATAAATAATTTGGAAAAACTACATGAACAAGTAAACTCAGCCTTAAATTCAAGACTTGAGGATTTAGAAAAAGTAAGTGGAAAAAATAATGAAAATCAAATAAAAATTTGTCTCTTGACAGAACGAAATGAAGACCTAGAAAAAAGAATAATAGCGATCGAGATTGACCAAGAAAACAGGAACAGGCGATTTAACAATACTTGTTTGGAACTTCGAGGGCTTCCAGAATTCAAAGAGGAAACATCACAAACCTTAAAAGACATTATATTCAATACCAGTAAAACAGTTGACTGCCAACTAAATACAAATGATATTTATAATATATATAGAGTATCACAAAGAAATAAAAATATTCCTCCAACAGTTAAACCTAGGTCAGTGGTAATTAATTTTAATTCAATAGCGTTAAAAGAGGAGCTCCTTAATGCTATAAAAAAATATAACAGATCTTGCGAAAAGATTGGGGACAAACTAAACACGGGAACAATCGGATTGTCTGGCCCCATTACACCCATCTACGTCTCAGAACTCCTCACGTCTAAAGGCAAACGGCTTTGGTATCTAGCTCGCCAACGTGCGACTGAATGTAAATTTAGGTACGTTTGGACGAAAGCAGGTCTAATCTACATGAAAAAAGATGACTCTTCTCGACCTATATTAATAGATTCAGAACAAGCTATACCGAAGCTCTGACTACCTGCTCTTTATTCTAATTATCGTGATAAAACTACTCACTACCGCTTTATATCGCCATTTCATACTCTATTACATAACAGCACTATATTATATGAACACCTAGGATTTTGCATAACTCCTATTTGTACTGGAATAATTCTAATTTTAACTTTAACTTTAATTTTAATCTTTATTCTCTCTAGAATGGTAACTACACTTATTACAAGATTATTAATTGATTTATTAGTAATATTACTAATAATTCGGCAAAAGAGAACTCTAATCAACATATTTTATATAACCCAGATATTACTTATTTTTCATACTTATACTACTTTTTACTGTCTTTTGAAAGAGAAAATGCCACACACTAACTACATACGTTATTTATTTCCTGGATTTTATTTCAGATATTATTTTTTACTCAGATATTATTTATTTTTCCTAACTACATCATTTTGTTTACAGTTTTGTCGCTACAAATTTCGTTCTACAAGTATTGATATGATAATAAAATACTGTTTTAAAACTTTACCCAGAAAACAACAATTAATTTTTGAATTCTAATGGTAATAAACGATCTTCAACATGAAATCGATAGTATCATAGTGCCAAATACTGAAATAATTTTTGAAAACATTAACAAAATTATGCAATTTAATTGGGAATCAAATAGGATTAATATTGTTCATCAAAATATTAGAACGATGGGAAACTTGGATGATTTTCTTATATTTTTGGAAGAAATAAAATCTGTGGTAAAGTTCCATGTACTAATTCTCACTGAATGCAGGTTAAATGATTCATACATAGCCAAACAAATTTCAGGCTATAACGAATACCATACAACATCGCATATTAACCAAAATAGCGGAGTAGTAGTATATATCGACAATACATTAAATTCCTTAGTACAAGAAATAAACATAAATCAGTGTAATTGTTTAAAAATCAACATTAATGAGAATTTAGGTATCCTAGCTATCTACCGATCACCATCGTTCAATGACATCCAAGATTTCCTGGAAAATATTATTGGTGAGTTAAAAAAAACTAAGGATTACGCACAATATGTACTGATCGGGGACATGAATATAAATACTATAGGAGAAGTATTGCATAGGCAGTCCGACGACTACTTATGTGCTATGGCTGAAAGTAATTTTATTTCCATTATTAATTCTCCAACTAGGGTACAAGGTAGCTCAAGCTCATGTTTGGATCATATATATACCAGAAATATAACAAATTCAAATGCATTTGTAATACATAATACAATCACTGATCATTACACCACTGCAATCAGTATCCCAAACTCAATACCCAAAAAACATAAAATTAATCACAAACAGATTATCAATTATGAGGCTTTATTAAATGATCTTAAAAATAAAAATTGGGAATATGTTTATAAAGAGACTGAAGTTAACAATGCTCTAAACTATTTTATTAATGAAATCAATACATTCATAACAAAATACACAATAATTAAACGCATTCCATATAGTAAAATACATCTCACCCCATGGATTACCAACGGCATTGTTAAATCTATACACAAAAGAAATCACCTTCATAAAATAGCTAAACGAGACCCATTGAACGATACTAAACAGCAAAACTATTACCGATACCGTAATATTTGCAAAACCGTTATTCGCAAATGTAAAGAGCGTTATTATAAATTCTTACTTGATAAAGATAATTCCAGCAAAAACATGTGGAATGTTGTCAGAGGCATAACTAAAAGTAAAAGAAATACCAGTACATCGGTAACTGAATTAAACACCGGAAATTTGATTATAACTGACAATCAATCAATTGCATGTCATACTAATCAATATTTTGCATCTGTTGGGTCAAATCTAGCAAAAAAAATTTTATTAGAAACCCAGAAAACGGAAGACTCTTTAGCATCGACAATTGAAACAAAGGAACAATCTTTTTCATTTGATATTAAACCAACTACTGTAGAAGAGGTCTTAAAAATAATCAACAGCCTTAATACTACACATGCAAAGGGTCCAGATAGTCTAAATACACAAATACTAAAAAAAATAAAAAACAGATTTCTGCTCCGCTATCATATATTTACAACTTAAGTTTTGCATCAGGAATATTTCCTGATCACTTTAAAAAATCAATAATTGTCCCAATTCACAAAAGTGGACCTAAATCTCTTGTAGAAAACTACAGGCCAATATCTCTTTTAAGCGCGATATCCAAAGTCATTGAAAAGCTTTTCAAAACTAGGTTAAACGAATATGTGGAGGAACATAACATTCTAAGTCCAAACCAATACGGCTTTCGGTCGGGTAAGGGAACGGATGATGCCATCGCATGTCTCACGGAAACTATTGCAGGGAATATGAACCGTGGCAAGAAAACTATTGCCCTTTTCCTGGACCTGGCCAAGGCATTTGACACAATATCTCATAAAATTCTTTTACAGAGACTTAGAAATATAGGAATAAAGGGAAAAGCTTTTCAATGGATAGAAAGTTATATAACTAATAGATTTCAACAAACCAGAATTAACGAGGCTATTAGCACTTCACTAAAATACACTTTTGGGGTACCACAAGGAAGTACACTTGGGCCCCTTCTCTTTATTATATACATAAACGAACTTTGTAACCAACACATTGGTGGCAAAATTATCACGTTCGCTGACGATACAGTTATTTTGTTTGAAGGAGATGATTGGATAGAAACACACCACCTTGCGAACACAGGTATAAACAGAGTAAAACAGTGGCTGGACAGTAATTTGCTTACACTAAACATACAAAAAACAAAATATCTCACATTTAGTGCTACCCTTGCAGGGCAACCCAAAACACCTCATCACCTCACAATACATAATATTAAGTGTAGCCTTGGAAATAATAACCATACTTGTAAATGCGAAACCCTTGAATGTGTTAAATCTATTAAATATTTAGGTATAATAGTGGATAACCACCTTAAATGGAAACAACAAATTGAAAACACAGCTAATAAAGTGCGCAAGCTTATTTATATATTTATAGCATTGCGGGAAATTATAAAAACTCAAGACATTAAAAAAATATACTACGGGCTCTGTAACTCCGTCATAACCTACGGTTGCATTGGATGGGGTGGAACAGGATTAACAATATTATACCCGCTACTGAAGGCACAGAAATCCATTCTACGCGTCATTATGAAGAAACCCTTCAGATACTCGAGCGACGCTCTCTTCAAGGAGTTTAATGTGCTTGATGTTCGACAATGTTAAATAAAAAAAATAACAATCTGCGTCCACAAAAATATAAGCAAAACGATAACAGTCGATCATAATCATCACACCAGAAGTAAGAGCAGAAACGACCTTTCCATTCCTACAAGCAATACTGCGGCTTATCAAAAAGTTTTCTCATACCTGGGACCAAAAATATACAACAAAATCCCCGCTCAATTTAAACTGTGTGAATTATCATCCTTCGGTACTAAAATTACAAAATGGTTATTAGACTTAGGTAGGACAGATTCTGAAAAATTATTAAAAAACGTAGTCTGAGTTGATTTCTTCGATTTTGTATTTTGTATTTTCCTAAAAAATATATTTTTTTTAATTTTTCTTTCTTACATTTATATATTATATTTTTATTTTATATTTTACATGTATCTATCTGGATTTTATTGTTTATTACTGCTAATTTGTATTTTCCTAAAAAAATACTTTTATTTTTATTTCTCTTTCTTACATTTATATGTTATATTTTTATTTTTTTTTTATATTTTACATGTACCTACCTGGATTTTATTGTTTATTACTGATGTATACCTAGAATAACACAACTTATATCTGATATTGTACCTAATATCTAAGTAACTCCCCCAATATGTACCATTATTGTTAATTATTATTGAATCCATTAATGTGAAATTATGTACACGCAACCTGCCAATTTGACTGTCCTAAAACGGGAAACCTTCCTAGTTGGACAGTCAAAGCTTCCTTTTATATTGTTATATCTTGTATGTAATAAATGTAATAATAAAAATAAATAAAATAAAAATAAAAATAAATAAATTTCTCAAAGGAATGTATTTAAAAAAATAATCGAATAATGGGAACGTAGCCATCTATTTTAGTTTTGAAACTTAAAAAAATTAAATTAAAATTTGGTTTGACCAAGGCTCGAACCTTACTTCCCAGTGGCCTAAATCAAACACTTTACCGCTAGACTATCTTGGAAGTCGGAGAGACCAACATTATTTATAGTATATTAAAGATTAAATTCATGGACAGAAGTTAAGGCGATGATTTTATTTGGCAACAGTGTATTGTATCGCTTGTTATATCCTGTTGCCAAAATATAAAAACTTTTACTTCAAGTTTGGGCCACTGGCTTGATAAGGCGCCATGTTACGGTAATGTAATTCATAATTTTAAAAGTCCCGAAAAGGAAATCTTTTAAAAGGAAATTGAAAAATATTAAAATTATTTTAAAAATTAGAGAAAATTTTTATCATTTCGTTTTTTCTAATAAACCTTACCGACGTTTTGTAATTTAAATTTAAAAAAATATTGATAAAGGATTTATGAAAAAAATAAACCGAAACCCTTTTGTTGGTTTTTTTTAAATTTAATGTATGACATTTTAAATAAAAAGCTCCAGAGTATTTTTAAGGGTCTTCATCATTTGAAAATATTTTGTAAAACATACGGAAGGGCTGTCAGAAAATTTATTTATTTAAAATAAATTTATTTATTATTTCATTTATTTTTTAGATTTCTGATTTATTTTTGATAAATTCTAAGGCCCTGTAAATTTAAAAAATATGAAATATATTTTTTTTCCCATTAAAAACATAATTTTTATAGTATTGCGAAAAAATATTTTCGTTATTTCGAATTAATTCATTGTTACACTCCACCTTAACCATTGAAATCAGACTTTCATGACAAACCAGAACAGAGTAAAGAAAAGAAAAAAAAAACCTAATCTATTTTATCGTGTTCTGTTTGTTTTCGATTCTGTTTTTCCGGTTACCGTAAATAGTGTGCGGGGGTCAATAGATACCATGGTCAGGTAGTACAAGATATAATATTTGTTTGTATTATCAGTGTTCCTTGTTATAGATATTAAGCTATTTTTGTTAGATTCCGTGTGGCAGGGCATAATTTAATAAAAATGCTTTGTTATGCTTCAAGTGTTGTTATGCAACAGTGCACAAAAATACAAGGATGGGTCCAGAAACTTCCTTTGCTGAATAATTTCTTTTTCAAATTAATTTTAACAAATCTTTAAGACCATAAATAAAGAATATAGCAATAGAAGTGCCTCCCATACACATTACAAAAAATGTTCAATTTAGTCCAACCCCCCAACATTCCATCTCACTCAGTGTTGCCAACTCTTTTAGAGCTAGAATTAACTCCAAAATGAGGCCATCAGCTCCAAAAAAGTCATTTGGTTTCTTACTTAGCTGGTTTTTTCAAATAATCTAGCTCCTCTTTTTATACAAAACTCATGAATGAAAAATTACAATTTAGGAGTTATTTTTCATATTGAAAACTTTGTTTATACCTAAGAATTACTCTACTAGCCGCCCCCATGGTTTTCACCCCTTCCCCCCTCAGGGTGGCGAATTTGGTTAATTAATTTGGCCCAACTTTTAGCTCTACAAGATTTTAGTTTTTTTTAGCTCGTTTTCGGATGTCGCCTGGCTCTCTTTTAAAAATCGAGTTGGCAACACTGGTCTTAGATTCGCCTGAAATTAAATTGCAGATCTAATTTGAATTTCGAAAGCACAGTTTTAGGCCTATAAATGGATCACAAACACGCCCACAAGGCACTTCCTAAGTTCTTATTTAATCTAAGTTTGAGACATACCAACCATACAGCACTATTCTACAAAACAATTAACTCCTCCGAATTTTCGAGAATATTAGCTTTTGGTGTCTTAAACGAAATGACATTTTACGAAAACTTTTAGTTATAACCGCTTCACAATTAAAGCTCTATAAATGAAACATTTCTGAACGTAGCCGAATAGTAAAAACTGTTTTAGACAGGTTACAAAATAAGCTTTCGAATTATTATATTACAAATAAATATTAACATTTGTAAATATTAAAATTTAGAATGCAAACATTAAAAAAATGTGAAAATGACTCACGTGATGTTTTTATGTGAAAACGGTACTAAAACCACAGATTATGTAAACAACAATACGTAATAAATTTGTAATAAACACTTTTGTCACCTCACTTTTTTATCATTTCATATAAAAATATTTAATAGAAATTAACAACGTCGGGCGCCAGTAGGAAATTTGGCGGGATAAATTATGTGTCAGACTGCGCGTATGACAGAATGTTCTTTTTATGTATTTCTATGGACAACTTGAATAGAGATGTGCAGCATGATTCACTATCGACCTTCACTTTTTATTTTACGGATGTAACTAAAACAATAACGGAGTTATAACGGTTTCTATGGAGACACACGCGCTGACGTGTAAACACGCTTATTGTACTTGACTGCTGTTGTATTTTAAACGCATATATCTGCTTACGTTGCTGAGGGGTTAAGGAACTCCAGTTAATTTTTTTTTTTTTTTATGAACCTTCTTACTTAAAAAACTGCATATTTTTATTTTATTTTTAGAGTTAGTTTTAAGTTAAAATAATTGTCAAAGTTTTAATTTTTCAAGATCCCTCGAAAACCACCGTGTGTGTAGTGAATCATTTGACGTCATCACTCCCGAAAAGTTACTATAAGATCGGGCAATCAGCTGTTCAACTGGCGCCATTTTGAAATTCATAGTTCGAAGTATTCTCCCTAGAGTAGCATTACTATTTTTTTTGTACAGTGGTTTTTGAATATTTTCAATAATAGAGATAAACTAATAAAAGATACCATTATTTTTGAAACTGAATTATTTAGGTCTAAATAATGTTTCAATAAACACAACAACTAAATCTCTATAAACAGTATGTAAATAAATGAATAAGATGAAACATTGTTAATACGAAGGCTTGAGTCATACCTACATTCCCATACAATGACTTTACGGTGATCAGTGACGTCACCATTAAACATTTTAATAATACCAACTTGACGGCGTGTTTCTATGACCCGTTTAAAAATGGACTTAATAATTTTTTTAAAACTCTGCGTTTATTATAATTTAATAAAACTTATATATTCAGAATCAGCGTTTATTGATCTATGTGAACATATTTTTAAAAATCCATAATGTTTTTCACTGGAGTTCCTTATAACAAAACAAATGCATTGGCAAATTTGCCAATCAACCGTGCTCTTCAGACCTTCAATAATATTTGCCTAAATTCTAACTTCAACATTTTTTTCAGATTCACCAACCACATTTTGAAAGCGCATCATGGCAATCTTCGGTATACCACCACTTCTCACACCTTACAAGGAATTTTTTTTATTGATATCCACAATGAAATATTTAACATGTGTCATATTTTATCACTTCCATTGTAACCTATGTGCTGTTTTGTTTCAATAATTCATATAAATAAATAAAATAAAAAGATTTTTCAGTATTGAAGCAGCATTGTAGGGTGGTATTTATAAAACCCAGCCTTGAGATATTCTCATAAAAAAATCATCTTATTCAGCAGCAAATAGCCAGAATTCCGGTGGACATATTGAAATGTGTAAAGGAGCCCCAGAAATCAATTTTTCAGAGCATAGAGGCCAGTGGGACCACCTGACAGATATTTTATTTAAAACTGAATGATTTATAACTCGTATGTTTTTTCATCACCCAAAAATAAATTTTATCTATCAGTAATAGGTACTTTTTTATTTTATTCGCCTTAAAAAAAAATTTTACGCGTAAAAAACAAAGTTTTTTTAGCATAATACATCTATTTTCAAATTTCTTTAAAAACTTTTTTTTTGGTTTGACTGAGGTTTGAAGTTTCCACCCAGTGATCGGAATCAACCGTGCTACAAACCAGGCCAAATCCGGAGTTGGTAAGGCCGACATTTATTCAGCATAAAGTGCTTTAATTTCTTGAAATTCAAGAAAAATGCGTTTGTCTGCATGATGCATTTTTGTGTGCATAACTGTCCCAAAAGTTTATAGAATGTATTGTCATCGACAGAGTTTCAGTTCGATCAGATGTCGGGAAATGGGTTAATTTCCACTTCCAAGATTCCACTTCATTCATACATTCATTCAAACGAGAAAACTGTGTGAAATTCAAATAGATGCATTTAAGTTGGAAGTTTCTAGGCTTCATCTGTATAATGCAGGCTTTGAATGTGTTTGTTTACAATGATAAGAGGATTAAAGGGGTTCCATTATCCCCTTTTATGTAAAATTGAGGTTGAGGAAAATCATCTTATGGGATGCTGTGTGGAGGTGTCAGGTGGCTGTCTAATGCAAATGATATATTTAAATAAAAACAGAAAAAATCTAAAAATATGTATATACAGGCAGTGGCAGACTAAGCCCAACAGAGGCCCAGGGCGGCAAAGCTGAATGATGCCCCCCCCCCCCCCAGTTAAAAAAATTGATGTAATTTTACAATATTTTTATTCAGTTCGCACGGGTCTCTGGTCTCGGGGGGCCTCCAAGCGCCTCCGTGTTCCCTTGATCAAATCCTAAACAAGGTTTTAAGGCCCCAGGGCAATGTAAAAAATTAATTGTAATTTTTTGTATTTAATTTTCTAAAACTTGCATTTGTTATATCACCTAATGTTTTAAGGAAATTCTAAGAAAATTTAAAGAAAGTTTTAAACATTTTGTATGTTGAATTATCCTTCAGCAAAACGTTGAACGCATTTTTCTCGAAACTATGTTTTTCAACCTGGTTGACAAAATATGTATTAGAAAAACTATACATCCGATTTGCATGCACCAAGTCTTACTTAAACTGTTAGAAAATCCAGTCACTATGGCACCACATGGGCATTTTTTTATATAAAGGGCCCCCTTCTATTTTTTTAAGAAAGCTGAAAATTTTCCATAAAAATCGATTACAAAATTTGCTGGTCCAACATTTTTTTTTATTTTTCAGATATGAAAATTCCCCTACGTGATGCCATAGACACGGATTTTCGAACAGTTTAAGACTTGGTTCATGCAAATGTAAATGCAAATGCAATAACAATACATACAGGCGGATGTATAGTTTTTTTTAATATGCTTTTTTTTTACATTAACTCCACACAGGAGGCTTTGAGGAAAATAATTTCCCTCAGCGCCTATGTCATCTGGGATGCTGTGTGGAGGGTCTTTTTGAGGAGAGGAAGGAATGAACATTGGTCTTGAAGAGACCTATGTTGTAGGAAGGAGGAAACACAGAGGCCGGCAAATCATTCCACAGCCGAGCTGTTGAACATAAGAACGAGTCGAAGAAACGACCCGTTCTCATGTGAAAAATGTCAACCGTGTACAAATGTTGGGCACGCGTTTGGCGTGTTTCCCGACTATGAACCGGTGCCGAAGGGATCAATGATGCTAGTTCCTCGTAGCATCTTCCATTGTAATACCGGTAGAACAAGGATAGCATTCCCACCCGACGCCTGTGCTCTAAAGATTGCAATCCGTCTGTTAAGATGGGAGAATCTATCAAACGGACCGCCCGTTTCTGCACAGAGTCGAGGGTATTTTTCAGGTATTTTGGAGCTCCAGACCAGAGGTGGCTGCCAAATTCGACCGTGGGGTGCACTTGCGATTTGTACAGGGTTAGCAGTTGTGCACTATTAAAGTACGCCCAGTTTCTGGGAGGCTAACTTTACTCTGGCTTCGATGGAGCCCCCATACCTAAGCTGGTCACTTAGGGTTACACCAAGCATATCAATGGAGGGCCTGTTCGGAAGATTTCTTCCGTTGAAAGAGACTAGATTTTCATTTCGATCCCTTTTAGACGTAATAAGACAAGATTGGGTCTTTGAAACATTAAATTCAACGAGATTATTTTTACCCCAAGAGAAAACACTCTCGAGGTTACCGTCCATTCTTTGCTTCAAAGCCCTACGAGCTGTTGGAGTTTGTGAGCCCTTTGGGGGCTTGTCAAACAAAAAGCTACCATGAACTGCACTGTCATCCGCATAACAGTGAATTGGTGCACATGACAAAAGGTCGCTGATGTGCAACAAAAACAATGTCGGAGATAGAACCAATCCCTGCGGGACGCCAGCATTTATCGAGTGTGAGGAAGAGGTAAAACCATCGACTACCGTCTGAATCGACCTCTCCCTCAAGAAGTCGGCAATCCAAGTACATAAGGATGCGGGAAGTCCGTAAGAATGCAGTTTGTTGACAAGTCCTCGGTGCCAAACCCGATCAAAGGCCTTGGAGATGTCCAGTGCAACCGTTTGGGTCTCACCGAAACGTTCCAGGCATCGCCCCAAACATGCGTCACATACGCGAGAAGACCACTGCATGAGCGGTTCCACCGGAATCCGTATTGACGGTCTTTAATAATTTTGTTCTTCTCGAGGTATGTGAGCAGTTTGTCGTTAATCACAAGTTCCATCACCTTAGACAGAACTGATGTGATCGCTATGGGGCGGTAGTTGGCCGGGTTGGAGCGGTCACCCTTCTTTGGAATAGGATGGATAACCGCTTTTTTCCAACCAGAGGGCACAGAGCCAGTCTTCAGGGACATTTTAAAAAGCTTTGCCAAAATTGGAGCTATTTCTGCAGCGCACCTCTGCAGTACCAGGGCAGGTATTCCGTCAGGCCCACTAGCTTTATTAACATCAAGCCCTCGTAAAACATGGAGTACTTCCCGATGCCGGATCCTCAGCTTTTTCAGCTGGATGCTGTCAACCGTTCAAAGTTTTACTGAAGAATAATTCAACATACACACTGTTACAAACGGTTTCACATAAAACGGTTTCACATAAAACGGTTTCACATAAAATTTGGTGAGAGCATGAAATAAAAAAACCTTCTTTTTTTACTGTTCCCTAGTGCCTTAAAGCCTTGTTTAGGATTTGATAAAGGAAACATGGAGGCGTTTAGAGGTCGCCCTTTCCGCCCCCCGTTAGTCCGCCACTGAATATTTTAATTACTTACCTATTTTATTTCTATCTATATTATCTGTAATGATAAGGAAACTTTTAGCAAAGGGCCTAAGATAGTAAAAATAATACAAAGTACAATGCGTAAGTGAAACTAAAACTATAAAGACATTAGAAAGATTAAAGATTAGTAGTAGTAATTTTATTTAAAAAATTGTAAATTACTGGTTCAGGCTGTATTTATTTATTCCTATTTTATCTGTATGGGATGATGTTTGTATGGGACCTCCCAACTCCTAATCACCTCTTAGATATACAATTTGGGAGGCGGGAATGAGTACCGCCGCCCCGGGAACCTTTATTGGATAACCAACACTTCTGCCATAGGTCACCCCAAGTGGTTCGCTACGTTTGATGATTTAGCAGAGGTGCCCGGGTTCATGGGGTGAGGTTTGTCTAGGTCTTGGAGGTGGATGACCAGGACACACTGATCCCCGGATTCCTACCCACCCCTTAAACCCTTTTCCTTCCCAGAACTCTTCTCTCCTTCCTTTCCTCAAAAAACCCTCCACACAGCATCTCTAAAGATGGCATAGGCCCTGAGGGAAATTATTTTCCTTAGGGCCTCCTGCTTAGGAGCTCATGTAAAAAAAAAAAAGTTAGGTACTAAGCATATTTTAAAGGCATCAGGACCTTAAAAAAAATAAATGTCACTTTTTTATTTCATTTTCTAAAAGATGCATTTGTAAATAATGCTTTCACCGAATGTTTTAAGGAAATTCGAAAAAAATTACGGAGATACATCCTCTTATATGAAACCGTTTTGGACAGTGTGTGCTGAATTATCTATCCTTCAGCAAAACTTTGAACGTGTTTTTTTGAAAACTACGTTTTTCAACCTGGTTGACAACGTATGAGAAAAACTAAACATCTGATTTGCATGCACCAAGTCTTAAACTGTTTGAACATCCAGTCACTGTAGCCAGGGCCGAATTATCCATTAGACGTATAGGCAATTGCCTAGAAGCCCCGCATCGGGAAGGGGTCCCTAGGGTAAAGGAGCCCCGAGACGTGCATTGCCTAGGGGCCCCAACATGTTTAAACTGGCCCTGGCAGGGCCCTATTGTCCATACGGCAGTGTAGGCCACTGCACAGGGGCCCCCCATCAGGTAGGAGCCCCTAGGGTAAAGGGGCCCCGAATCGTGCATTGCCTAGGGCCCCGACATGTTTAAGCCGGCTCTGGTAAGACCCTATTATCCATACGACAGTAGGCCACTGACTAGGCGGCCCGCATCGGGTAGGGGCCCCTAGTCAGTGGCCCTGGCAGGGCTCTATTGTCCATAAGGCAGTAGGCCACTGCCTAGGGGGCCCGCATCGGGTAGGGGCCCTAGGGTAAAGGGGCCACGAGACGTGCATTGTCTAGGGGCCCCGACATGTTTAAGTCGATCCTGGCAGGGCCGTATTGTCCATAAGGCAGTGTAGGCCACTGCCTTCGAAAATCCATTCACTATAGCCAGGGCCGTATTATCCATAAGAAGTGTAGGCAACTGACTAGGGGCCCCGACATGTTTAAGCCGGCCCTGGCAGAGCCGTATTGTCGACAAGGCAGTCTAGGCCACTGCCTAGGAGCCACGCATCGGTTAGGGATCTCTATGGTAAAGGGGCCCCGAGACGGGCATTGCCTAGGGGCGCCGACATGTTTAATCCGGCCCTAATTATGACACAATGCAAGAATTGTTTTATACAGGGTCCCTTTATATTTTATTTTTATGATATATGAAAATTTACCATAAACAATCGAAAATAAAATTCATTCAAAAAATAAAACGCATTCAAAGTTTTGCTGAAGAGTAATTCAACATACACACTGTTTTAAACAGTTTCACATAAAATGTTGTATCTCCGTCAGTTTTTCGAATTTATTTAAAAAATTTGGTGAGAGCATTTTTTACAAGTGCATCTATCAAAAAATGAAATAATAATCATTTTTTTTTTTACAGTGTTTCCTTGTTTAGAATTTGATCGAGGGAATATGGAGGCGTTTGGGCCCCCCCAAGACCGGGGGCCCGGGGCGGGCCGCCTCCCCCGCCCCCCCCTTAGTCCGCCACTGTATACAGGATGTCCGGGGGTAAAGTGCATTAACTTCGGGAGGTGATTCTACACGATAGTACAATTAAAAAAGATAAATAACTTTTTCGAAATTCCAACTTTTAAGGGTAGTTTTCAGGTAAAAAGATAAAATTAATCCAGTGTGTGCGGCCAGATTCATTACACAGGCCTGCGACTGTTTTGTTTTCTTTGAAATAAGAGGTAATTCCCATGTATTTTTGATTGCTGAATTCGGGAAAATTATCAAAAAAAATCCATCATGTAAGATTTTTCCGAAAAACTCAAAATGCTGTGGGATTGCCTATCTTAAGGCGCAAAACGGAGTTAATTGCCGAAATATATATTTTTTTATTAATTCCAACTTATTATAAGATAATGTTATGTTTTATAGACTGAAACAAAACATTCAGTAACTCATGACGATAAAATTAGTCAGGGTTGAATCATATATATCGGGATTTTCCATAGTAAGTATGATGAGAGAATGCCAAAATTTCCAAGTTGCCATTTCCCTTCCATGCCCTTTCATTTATTTATTTCTGTTTCAACTTTCGTAAAGTGCGTTTCAAAAATGACTTTAAGAGATTGTCTAAATTCTTCTAGACGATTTGCCATTATCAGAAAGTGAATCAGGAGAAAGTTCTAGTGACGAGTTTCAAGTAGGCGACTCCAGTGAACCTCAACAATTTTAATATAACGTCCCACAAAAGGAAAAGCACAAAACGAAGCTTCGAAACTAAAAAAAGCAGATTTTATATAGATTTATAATTGTACATGATGTAAATAAAATATTTTATGACTTCAAATTAATTAAATTTGTATAATTTTATGGTTTTTTTTTTCTATTAAACATTCCCTACAGAAGTAGTGTAAGGCGGGTTTTGCCTATATTTAAATTTCCACTTTGCGGAAAATCCTTTCGTGATGGGTTGAAATGGATAGCATACTCGGATTCAGCATACCGAAATACATATAATTCACCCATTACCATTTAAAAAAAAATAAAAATGTCAATTTGCAGACCTGTGATGCTCCATAGAGAACTTCCAGACATCCCACACAAACGGAAAAGCTCAAAACGGAGTTTTGAGGGAAAAAGATATTATAAAGAATTATAAATACTTATTGTATATACATATTATTTTAATCAAATTGTATTTAAAAATGTAAATAAACCACTAGTAATAGATTTTTTTTCATTTCAAAATGCATTTTTACCTATATGTACTGCGGGTTTTGCATAACTTTCATTTTCATTTTGCGGAAAATCCCTACGTGCTGGAGAAAAACTGAGGGCATATTTGGACTCAGCGCACCAAAATACATACGATTCACCCATTACGGTGAAAAAGTATCAAAAAGTGACAATTTGCAGGCCTGTGTTATTTTCTGCTGTTACGATACGGGCCAATCACAATCGAGTTGGACGCCCGGCAGGCTCTCAGCAAGTAAGATTGTACCTCACACTAAGGATTTTTAGTAGGTATGTCTTTTTGTGTGGGAAAAAAAATGTTGGAATTTCGGAAAAAGTTGTTAATCTTTTTTACTCCTACCATTATGCAGAATCACCTCCCAAAGTTAATGCACTTTACCCCCAGACACCCTGTATATGGGGTTTGGTGATAATATATAAATATTGAGGAAATACATGCAGTTATTGTAATAAAAAATTAAAAAAAAAACAATGAAAACTGCTTGGAGCACCAAGCAAAAATAATTCCGTTATACTAGAAGAAAGGTATAAAGTAAAGAAGGCTGGGCATTTTAAATGCTCTAATATATGCAGTAAATAAAAAGTGGTTATAGATTAACAGAATGACAAGGATTTAACACAGGAGGAAAGAAAAGCATAAAGAAGTCTGGGCATTTTAAATGCTTAAAAATTATGTGGTTATTGACCTTCCCACACCGGTGGGGGGTGGAACATATCCCCCAAACGAGAATTTTGCTCGATATCTAAGTTGTTTTTTACACGGCATACTCTTCAATTTAGGGAATCCTAGAAAAACTATTCGGTAAGTAATCGATCTGCATTTAAAAAAAAATATCCCATATTATTTTTTGCTATGAAACCATATCTATCCAATTCTGACGAAATTACTCCCCCCTCCATGATCCCCATTAATGGCGGGTAATCTGGAAAGATCAAATGGAGCAAGTGTGGTTGGATATCATTTGCATGGTATGACAGCTACGTTGTATGGTTTAAAAATGTTAAGAATAAGGGCATTTTTAAAAAATAGTTGATAAATATGGTGATTGGGAGTATCAAGGAGTTATTAAAAAAATAATTGAGAAATATAAATGCAAAAATTATTGGGAAAAGGAAAGGCTTGGTTTGTTTACAACCGCAACTTATTTCAGATTGTTTCCTATGAACGTATGTATTTACACATACTTTTAAATGGAATAAGATGAGAAATAGATTCTAATTTTGAACATCTGGCTGTCACAGTTATTTTGTTTTCGCCTAGGAAAAAATAATCTTTTTTTATTATTTTAACTAATATTTTTATGTTTTCTGGTCAATAAAAGTGTAGTGTGTTGTTCCTTGAGGATTCTTCTCCCCTCTGATCTTCCAGGAGTCACTTTTCGTCGCTGATTTCCAGATATTTATAACCTTTTTTATTTCTGTCACTTTCCATACATTTTTTCTTTTGTAATTTTGTGAACAATGGAGGAGGACCCCCCTGGACACCCTAAAAAGCCCCCAGATCCTCCCCCTGACCTCCCAGATGGTGAAAATGTAGTAATTTCAGACAGTGAATCTGTCATTCTGACTACCACAAAAAAAAGGAAGTTTAGTCCCTCTTCCTCAATAAAACATGACTCTCCTTCTTCTTCTCAGTCTTCACCTGCTCTTCCTCAACCTCCTCCTACAAACTTTTATTCTCCTCATTCCTGTGGCCCGTTCATTGTGTACGCTCAAAAAACTGAGCAAGGTAAAACTATCCACCCTCTTGAATTTGGTAAATTTCTATCAAATAGCAAGAACCTTTCGATTAAGCCTGGAGGTGTAAAAGCTGAGGGTCGCTTCCGAATCTCTGTTGAATTCCTCTCAGGTTCAGCCGCCAACAACTTTATCAAAAACATATTTATTTCATCAAATTCTAAATTCAAGGCGTACATCCCAACTTTCAATGTCACTCGTATGGGCCTCGTCAGAGGTATCTCGACCGATCTGTCCATTCCAGAAATCCTGTCTTCACTTTCAACCCCCCAACATATCGGCAATCCCATAAAAGCCAGGAGGCTAAATTATAAGGACTCTTCTGAGGGCATCGTTTCCTGGAAGCCCTCCCAATCTGTCGTCATCACATTTGAAGGACAATCTCTTCCTTCCCATATTTATTTATTTTTCAACTCCTTACCAGTTGAAATGTATACTTATCCCACCACTCAATGTTACAATTGCTGTCGTTTTGGTCATACCAAAGCTGCATGCAGATCCCCTCCCAGATGTTTCAAATGTGGAGAAAACCACACGGCTGACAAATGTTCTTCTCTCTCTTCACCTAAATGTTTTAACTGCTCAGGTGCTCATTCCGCCATTAACTCTTCTTGTCCGGAACAATCTCGCCAAAAAAATATAAAAATTTCTATGGCCTCTGAGAACTTGTCTTTTCTGCAGGCTTCTAAACTATTCCCGCCTGTCAAAAAATCATTTGCTGAGGTTTTATCCAGTAACTCTTCATCCAACCCACTCGCCTCCTCCTCAACATCTTCTCGTTCAACTAAATTCACATACAAAAACCCTATCTCTAAACCGGCTCCTGGATACGATCAGCAACAACACAACTCACTTCTCTTAAATCCCAATGGTTCACCTCTTTCAAATGCCACAAATGGGTGCGCAATCAATTATAATTCATCCTCAACAAACCATCAAAAGCTTTCTGAACAATTCTCCCAAGATAATTCTTCATTTATTCAAACTCTTATTATGCTTCTAATTGACCTAATTTCTTCTCAAACTAATCTACCGTCCAACGCTGCTTCTATTATTTCCACATTAAAATCATTTATTCAAAATGGCTCTTCAAGATGTTAGAATTCTTCAGTGGAATAGCCGCAGTGCTATTTCTAACAAATCGAACCTTCTTAACCTATTAAATTCAAACCTTGTTTCTGTGGCTGCTATCTCGGAGACATGGTTTACTCCATCCACCCACTTTAATGTGGGAGGGTACTCCTGTCTCCGCGATGATCGCCCGGAAGGTACGGGCGGTGGTGCTGCCCTTTTTATTAAAAAATCCCTTCCGTTTTTCCCAATAAATAATATCAAACCCCCCAATGCTGACTTTCAAATGGTTGCAGCTAAAATAAAGGACACTTCCTTTGTTTCTATCTATCTTCCCCCAACATCGCACTTCAATAAACAAGCGTGGTTGCAAATTGTCCGTCAACTAAGCCCTCCTTTCTTTTTATTGGGTGATTTTAATGCCCATTCCCCCGTCTGGGGTTCTGCTTTCTGTGATCGAGACGGTCGAAGTGTGATGGATTTCCTAGATGAATCCAACCTTTTTCTTTTGAATGACGGATCTCCTACTAGAATCTCTCGCCCCAACACAAACCCCAGTGCAGTGGATCTCTCCATATGCTCTACTAATCTGGCACCTCTCTCCTCGTGGGTGGTGTCCCCCGACCCTTGCTCCAGTGATCATTTCCCGATCACCATCACTTATCAAACTTCTTTCCATTCAGACAAGTCCCATATTTCGACAAAGATTAAAACAAAACTCACCAAATGGGACGAATTTAACTCTCATATGGATAAGTTTATACAAAATTTATCCTATACCGATACATTATCTGTCAAAGATGACTACGATAACTTCAAATCAATGCTCGTAACTGCAATCAATAAATCAACTCCTCCCCCTAAAACCAAATCTCTCAAAAAACTCCCTCCGACTCCCTGGTGGGATGAGGAATGTTCCAAAGTAGTGAGAATTCGGAAAGCTAAATCTCTTTCCTATCGTCACAATATGACTATGGAGAACTATCTCATATACAAAAATGCCGAAGCCAATGCCAAAAGGGTATTGAGGTCAAAAAAAAGATCCGGGTGGTACAACTTCTGCAGTTCAGTATCTCCGAACACTCCAATTTCGGAAGTTTGGTCTATGATTCGAAGATTTCGATCCTCCTTCAGTCCAACATCTCCTCGAGCTTCTCATTCTAAATGGATAGACGAGTTCTTGGACAAAATTGCCCCCCCTTCTGTACCTAACTTAGATGAAATAACTCCAATCCACAACACTCCTATGTCTGATCATTGGCTAGACTCTCCATTCACTTTAATTGAATTAAAAAATTGTTTATCAACAGTCAAGGACTCATCTCCAGGCAGAGATGGTATACCTTATAGCATTATCAAAAATAGTAATGATAATGTTCTAAATCACTTTTTGAGCATCTTAAATAAAATCTTCCAGACTGGCATAATACCTGATGACTGGAGTTCTCAAATAATCATCCCAATTCTAAAATTAAACAAATCACCCAATTCTGGATCCAACTATAGGCCAATTGCTCTTTCATCCACCCTTAGTAAAATTTATGAAAAATTAATTAAAAACCGGTTAGAATTTTTTGTCGAGAGTAATCATCTTCTCTCTCCATCCCAATTTGGATTTAGGAAAAAGAAATCTACACAAGATAACCTTGCCATCATCAGCACTGATATTAATTTATCCATTTCTAACAAAGAAGTATGTCTTGCAGTCTTTATAGACATAGAAGGCGCCTTTGACAATGTTTCCATCCCAATTCTTAAAAAAAAACTTTTAGGCCTTGGCTTACCCCTCATGTTTGTCCAATCTATTATTAATCTTTTTCTCGATAGGAAAATTTTCATTGAGCTACCAGATGTTACTCCTCAGAGTAGGTCAATTTGGAAGGGTTTACCCCAAGGCGATGTATTATCCCCCTTACTGTATAATATATACACACACGATATGCATGTCACCATTCCCCCTCAAGTAAAAGTTGTTGAGTTCGCAGATGACATAGCTTTCTTCTTATCATCCAAAATCATTCCATCCGCCGTCAAATATCTTAATGAAGCCATGGATGCCCTTTGCACATGGCTTACTTTAAATGGTCTTGAACTTTCAGTACAAAAGAGTCAGTGTGTTACCTTCTCAAATCGTCATAATAACCCCCCTGTTCAAATTTTATTTAAAAACTCTCCAATCCCCAATGCTTCCGAAGTAAAATTTTTGGGAGTAACATTTGATAGGAAACTTAAATGGTCTTCCCACATTAATAATATAGTTACTAAATGTGAAAAAAATTTAAATATTATCAGATCACTGACTGGCGTTTGGTGGGGTGCTCATCCTATCTGCATTAAGTTGCTCTACAATGCACTTATTCGAAGTCATCTCGACTATGCCTGCCCACTTTTTAGTACTGCATCCAAAAATGCACTCAGTAAATTAGACAAAATTCAATCTAAGTCATTGCGAATAATAACTGGTGCGATGCAATCGTCGCCCATCAATTCCCTTCAAGTAGAATGTTCTGATCCTCCTCTTTATTTAAGGCGTCAATTATTTGCTGACAAATTTGTTCTTAAATGTTTAAATTCTAAAAGTCATCAGATTATTCCCAGAGTCTCGTTGTTCAACGACTCAACACATTCATCTACAATCAGAGCTCGAACTAAACCTCTCCCTGCCATCTGTAAAAATTTTCGCTCTCTCTCAGAGCTTCAAATTATCAAAAATGATCTTCTTCCTTTGTACAAATTAAAATATAGTCACGTCACCCTATCCCCAACGATATTAGAAGGGATCGGCATTCTTAAAAGTCATTCCAATCTCCCAGCCCGTACTGTCAATAATATGTTAAATGACATTATTTCTTCTAAATGGCCCAACTCTTCTCTTTTATTTACTGATGGCTCCAAATCTCCGGACTCTCCTAACTGTGGTATTGGTATTAACGTTTACCACAATAATTCTAATGAAAGAATATTTTATTCAATTTCAAACCAATTTTCAATATTTTCTGCAGAGTGCATTGCGATTATTGAATCTCTCAAATATGTAATAAAAAATAATTTTGAACATTCTCTTGTTCTCTCTGACTCTCTCAGTTCCCTCCAAAAAATTAAAACCAGTCCTCTTCTTCATCCTGATGATCACTTTGTATGTCTTATTCGAGTATTGATAACCTCCATTCAAAGCTCTGGAAAAACTGTCACTCTGATTTGGATTCCTGGACATGTTGGCATAGTGGGTAACGATATTGCTGATTCCTTGGCAAAACAAGGAGCGTCTAACCCTACCGTTACCCTCGTAAACCATATTCCCCTGTCTGATATTTTTTCCATCATCAAAGATAGATCCCGCAATGTTTGGACAGAGTATTGGAACATTGCTAGTCAATCCAAGGGTGCCCGTTACGCCTCAATACAAAGGACTATCCCATCAAAACCGTGGTTTCAAAAATTCCCCCATTTTTCCAAAAAAGAAATTTCCTTACTTATTCGTATGAGAATCGGACATTGTTCCGTTCCTTCTCACCTTTATAAAATTCATGTGCTTGACTCCCCAGATTGTACGTTCTGTGGTCTAGATGTGGGAACTTTAGATCACATATTTTTTGATTGTCCCTCTCTAAATAAATATCCTCTCTTCTATCAAGCGTTATCAAAAATTGCCTCTCCTCCATTCAACATCTCATCTCTTCTAAGTCTGAACTCTACTCCAATCTTCCATAAAATTCTGAAATTTGCACATTTAAATAAAATTAATATATAAATTCACCTTTCCTTTCTCTGTAATTATAAATGATGGCCTAGAACACCCTTGAAGGGTGAAAGCCAGAAATAATTGAAAAAAAAAAAAAGATGAGAAATAGGTTTTTGCTGTTTTTTTTTTTCGTGGCTTGCGACAGCAAGCCACGAAAGTTTAGAAATAACAATTTTCAGATGATTTTCTGAACTAAAATATTGAAAAGTGAGGTTAACTCAAATTTTGAAAATGTTTGTTCAAATTAGACCAAACTTATAAATTCCAGAGGCATCACATAGTCTGATAAAACAAAATATTAAATGTAAATATGAGAATTTTCTATTGGTTTTTATTCATATATTTTTAAGGCACAATTCACTTTTTTCTTAACTGTTCACCACCTATGAATCTACATTCAGACATTCTCGAGGAACACAAAGGCACAACACAATAATGAGACGTTTAAATTACTATTAAAAATTAAATTACTCATAAAAATAAACTTCGCCATAGGAATAATGGACTGACCTATTATCCAACTACACCAGTGCCAACAGCTGATTTGAGCATTTCAGATCACCTGCCATTTAAAAAAAGTTCTCGCAGCAAACAAGCCGCGAGTATGGATGTAAAAAGCATTTTACTAATACCTTAGTTTTACTGGAAAGTGTATATTTATATAATATTATGAGACAATATCGCTCCATGATATGTGGGAGGCCCTAGTGACCCCCCTTCGGATGAACCATGATTTTTACCTTCAGATACGTAAATGTTAAAAAGGTGTAGCAGATTGACAAAATGAGGAGAATTTAACTCACCACAGAAATGATGTGCTCCTGTTTGCTGGCCGTGCAGGTGTCCATCTCAATGAAGGGCAGCAGGGGCAGGTCTTGGGAGTGGGGAGGGGGAGGAGCCAGCAGGGAGGGTGGCGGGGGCCGGCGTAGGAGGGGCGAGGGGCCCCCCGGGGAGGAGGGGGTGGTGCAGCGGGACAGGGCCTCGGGCTGGAAGAAGTATAAACAAATATCATAATCAACTGACTTTTTCTAATCATTAATATGTAGGTACGATTGTTACTTTTGGAGTCGGTGTCAGTCAAGGTAGGTTTGTAACTACATACATAGTTATAGGCGAGATGTGCTTGTGTCGCACAAGCGACTTGCTGACACCGACTCCAAAAATAACAATCGTACCTACATATTGATGATTAGAAAAAGTAAGTTGATTATGAAGTTGTAGAAGAACACGAAATTATTTTTTTACTTTTTAGTGCATTTTTGAAGTCGTTTTTTTTTTGTTAAAATTTTTGTTTATTTTTTGATTTTTAGTGAATCTGAAGTACACTAACTAATTTGTCTGAATATGGGTAAACCTACTAAATGTGCTGCTCATATGAGACAGACATAATTTGACCATAACGTAAAATTAAGAGATTCGGCCGAGTTTCGTTAATTTGTCATGGATCCGATAATCAGAACCTCACCAAACTCTCATCAAATTACCCTTGAAGTACATCCTTTCCAATAAAAAAAGAATCATCGAAATCGGTTGGCGTGATATTGAGTTATTTGTCCATTTGTCGCGCACATACTTAATGCAAATTTAAGACTTATATGGTTTTCTCATGGATGCCATTGTCGAAACTGAACCAAATTAAAATGGGACCACACGGAAAGCACCAGCTTTTAAATAAAAAAAAGAATCATCAATATCGGTTCACCCAGTCAAAAGTTCTGAGGTAACAAACATAAAATAAAAAAATAAAAAAATACAGTCGAATTGAGAACCTCCTCCTATTTGAAGTCGTTTAAAAATAGATAAAGGTTAAACATATTGTATCCTCAAGAATTTAATTTTGTCTGAGAGTTGGAGCTGTACAAAATGTATTCTAATTTTAATAAAAACCTCCTAATATAAGCCATACTCTAGTAAGAATGAAAGATTTTCAAATTTTCGAGAGTAAAACATGATTTACATGTGTATTCAGTTTTGAAGAAAGGCAAAATAAATTAAGTTTTTAGATTGGAAGATTCGATTACAAGAAAAATTCCGATTTTTTTTGAAAGGAAGATAATGAAAGCCACGTTATGTATTAATTTAAGAAATCTGTAAGAAATTGAAAAAAATCAAAACATATAGACGATGGAAAGGATGAATGTCTAAAGCACCATCCACCTGTAAAGCAAGAGGGGCACTCTTCCCTTCCAGCTGATTGACACTTTAGCCATTTATCCTTTCCAGCGTCAATATAATAATCAAAATGTGATTTTGTCTGGTTGGTATTTCATTGAGAAACTACTAAATTTAAAATAAAAGAAAACAAAGTAGACATCATGAATGTGCACAATAAAATTAGATGTTTAAATTTAATAAAAAAAATTATCTGACCTTTAATAATAACAAAATAATTATCAGTAGATGTAATTCAAACTGGAAAAAATAAGTACATTATCATCACAGTTTGTACATTTGCTCTTATGATGGACACTGAAAGGTTTTCTGAAATGTTGGCTAAAGGAGGAGGTTGCGTAACATAAAAAAATATGTGCATAATTATTAGTTCGTAAAAAAAATAAAAACTCACTTGATAGCAAGCCAGAGAGACTCTCAGCTTGTCCAGCACTTGGTGGGGCTTAAAGCGGTTAGTGACAGGAGAAAGATAGTCCCACAGGCGCGTCCACATATCGGAGCGAAAGGGCACTATTCGCTGGCGAGGGGACAGAAGCATCATCGTGGTGTTCCACAGCTGCTCCTGACTGACTGATACTGTAATGTCTGCTATCTGGAAATGTAACAAACGTAATAATGATTTCCACAACCCTAAAGAACTCTGTTTTAAATGTTTTACCAGAAGCATGATCTCCGGGTTGCGCAAAGATAACATTACTTTGCCCCTTAGAGGTGGTGACTTCATTTTCACTCTCTTCTCCCCATCCAACTGTGTGTCACTGTGTGCCACTGTGTCGATTGATTCTAATTAGAACAACAGACGGTCAAAACCATAAGTCGTCCCTCTTCAATCTCATTTATTTGGTGAGCTTTTGGGAACGACTTCACAAAAACACTTTTTTGGTAGCTTCGCCCCTCTGAATAGATAATCCCAAAGGTGTGATCTGTACGGATTTGAAAGAAAACTGTCAATTATATGATTAACATCTTTTGACTCGAGGACCTCAGATACGTCAATTTCATTGACCTATCTGGGGCTATCCGTTCAAGTAAGAATTTCGATATTTGAAATGTCTGATCAATTTCACCAGAAGTAAAGAAAAAGTTGCTTACTTCGGACAAATGCACACTTCCACAATACTTTCATAGGTATAAATTAGAGATGCCACGAATATTCGGCTACTTTTTTAACTATTCGGTATTCGGCCGAATACCAAATCATGAAAAAAAAAGCCCTATATTACTAACAAAATTTTTTATTTTAACAAAAAATCAGCATATTTAATACTAAACATCGATCAGTGTTAAGTTTAGTTATGATGAATGAAAACATTTTTAACAGCATTTGTTGATAGCAAACGATTGTGCTTTTCATCATAAATTATACCTCCTTCTGAAAAAAGCCGCTGACTACACTGCTACCCTGCTCCCGGGAGATGATAAATAAATCTTAGCTAATTCTGCTAGGCTTGTATACTGTTTTGCGCTTGCTGACCACCACTTGGAAGTGCCTCCGTAAATGACGCTACTTACAAGATACTCGATCCTCTTGCGCGTATCATGCGCGCCGATCGTAAGTACCCCCCGTATGATTATGCTGGTTCTCGTACACGGTGCTACGCGCCGGGTGTCGGTTTCCAATCAGTATCACGATACCAACGGTGCTGATCGCACGCGACGCGTCGCATCATTTGTGTCTGATCCTTATTCGTTTGACGTTTGACAGAAATGGCGTCGGAACATGAAAGTAGTGTTAGATTTGTTCTGGAAGTGGAAAAAAATGCATGTTTACCAGAATAATTACTTTACCAGAATATGTAAGAAAGGGTCTTTTTGAGGAGAGGAAGGAATGCACATTGGTCTTGAAGAGACCCATGTTGTAGGAAGGAGGAAACACAGAGGCCGGCAAATCATTCCACAGCCGAGCTTTTGAACACATGAATGAGTCGAAGAAACAACCCGTTCTCAAGTGACAAATGTCAACCGTGTACAAATGTTGGGCACGGGTTTGGCGTGTTTCCCGACTATGCACCGGTGCCGAAGGGATCAATGACGCTAGTTCCTCGGAGCATCTTCCATTGTAATACTGGTAGAACAAGGATAGCATTCCCACCCGACGCCTGTGCTCTAAAGATTGCAATCCGTCTGCTAAGATGGGAGAATCTATCAAACGGACCGCCCGTTTCTGCAGAGTCGAGGGTATTTTTCAGGTATTTTGGAGCTCCGGACCAGAGGTGGCTGCCAAATTCAACCGTGGGGCGCACTTGTGATTTGTACAGGGTTAGCAGTTGTGTACTATTAAAGTATCTGCGGGCCCAGTTTTTGGGAGGCTAACTTTACTCTGGCTTCGATGGAGCGATGAACAGTTTTCATGTATTTTTTAAGATATACACACTACAAGTTTCAATGTATTTTTTAAGATATACACAATATAAGTAACACAATTTAATGTAACAATCGAGAAATAATGCGTGTTGTGGCACGACCTACTCGCAAATGAAACAAATACGCCCACAGCGTGGTTACCGCTCACACTTCAATGGTGCAGGTCGGAACCTATCACCCGCGAAATGTACTAAGTGTCACCGAATATTCGTCGCTTCGGTCAAGAGCCTAGCAGAATATTTGATATTCTGCTAAATCACTATTCGTGGCATCTCTATTATAAATCTTCCTTTTGGTGATTTTATTATTTTTCTTATTTTAATTATTACCTGTATGTCCCCTAGTTTCAAATTGGTTGTGAATGGAAGCAGGCGAGTCAGTGGAAGTGCAGAATTTGGGAGGCAGCTTTTACTGGCTGTGTATGTTCCCCCGATCAAGAATTCCTTGAGCACTGCACACAGTGTCCCCATGGCCTCGGTAGGACTGTTGCACACCTCCCTCACAAGCTGGAAACATATATTATTAACAAAGTAAAGAACTACTTCGGCTGGGCTAATTAAATAAGTATCATGCTGCTTCATCTCGGGGGTAGAAATATAGGATGGAACACCGTGTCTCTTCCTTCACAACATTCATACGATTCTTATGGCTCTTGAGATGACCTGTCTAATATATTTGATTCGCTCAATGATTGAGATTTAAAATTCATCACCTCATTTGGACAAGGTTCTAACTGCACCTTACAATGGAAAGGACTTTGACATCTAAGCACATGTTCTGTCCAAATGAGGTGACGAATTGTGCTATGTCCTTCTGGGACATTGCTGACTACTTACAACTATTTACTCGTCATCCTGACCTAAATTCCTCATCCAACCAATAAACACTAGCAAGGAAAACAAAGTTAATCTAACCAATGTGATAGTCCTATTACAAGAGATCGGTAGGTACATGGTCTCAGTATCGCTCTGATGAAAGACCACCTTTTAGAATGTATTTTTATTTTTTATATTAGTTCCACACAGGAGGCCCCGAGAAAAGTAATTCTCCTCAGGGCCTATGTCATCTTTGAGGATGCTGTGTGGAGGGGAAAGAAAGGAGAGGAAGTTCTGGGAAGGAAAAGGGTATTAGGAGTGGGTAGGAATCTGGGAGTCAGTGTGTCCAGGAGTGACAGCCATTAGAATCCATCCCTTCCGCTGTGGTGTAAGATGATCTTCCGAGAGAGTATGGCTGGAGAAGTCAAAGGGACTCCCTCAACCATTCTCTCCCGATCCGGCCTGGTATGCAGCTGGTGGGCAGACGCATCCGCCACCAAGACCCGGTCAAACCTAACCACATGAACCCGGGCACCCCAGCTAAGTCACCAGACGTAGCGAACCACTTGGGGGGACCTGGATGGCAGAGGTGTTAGTTTTCCAATAAATGGTTCCCGAAGCAGCAGTACCCATACCCGCCTCCCAAATTCAAAATTTAAATGGCTTCAGCCGTGTTTGGTGGCCAGATCTCCCTCTTCCACATCTCCTTCCCAAACAATTCCTTTCTGCCCCAGAATATACCTCAATTGGGGTTGACGACAACTCTCTTACAGTGGAAATTTATATGTAATGAAATAAAAGCCAAATAGAAGTATACAATCTCACCTCTTCAACAACCTCCATATTCAAATCATGCTGCAGGAAATAATGCATGATCGACAACTTATTTTGGATGGCAGTCTTTGATTTGAATGCCGAAATCAGTTGTGCATTGGTGACATTAATCCTGACGATGTCCAACGTTGCCAGGTCCACCATTATGTTTTTGTTGCCTTGCCCCAATACTGACACCAAGTGGTCCCCTTGCATGACCGCATTGGCGGGAAGCACAATATGGCACGAGGGCTCATGACTCAGCCCAATGTCCAGCATGTGGGTGTACAGGTTTGGCAAATGGACAATAAGGTAATCTTCTGCAAACATTAAATAACAGACAGTCAAAAGAAAAACAGTAATTTCTAAAAAACAAAGTAGCAGACCATTTTAAAATATCAAGTACTCTCATAAGAAAATTGGCGAAATTCTACAGAATAGAAATAGAAATTTAAATGAGTAATCAAGTCATGTTTAAAAAAAATGTGAAATAATTTGGCACATACATCAAGGGGCCCTGAGGGAAATTGCTTCATTTAGGGGCTGCTGCGCATAGAGAGGAGACAGATAAAAAAAATTATCATCGCTTCTTGGCAAAAAAAGTTACAAACTAGACTCTAAAGGAAAATTCACATTAACCCTGATACACCAATTGTACTTCTAAAAGGACATACATTTTTGAACCCCCATAGGATTTAGTATTTTTTTTTCAGGCCTTGGAATGCATAATGATTAAAAATCTGCCAAAAAAACTTATTATCAATGCAAAAAAATAATTTGTTGGAGATTCATTGAAAAAAGATGAAAAAAAAAACCAACTACAAGGAAAAGTAATCAGCAAGTAAAATATTTTTGAAAATATCTAGTGCATACTAAATACCTTTGTAAAGACAGAATGCAGGTCGCAAGGATTTTGCCAGAGGCCACAGCAAATTGGGAATGACACAATGTGTGACATATCCGTGATGAAGAAGAGTTACCGAATATGCAAAATGTACTCCTTGACCATTTCCATCACTCATGGTCTTATTCAGAAATTCACTGTTGTCCTTTGTTGCAGGGTCCAGTGATTCATCTATAGACTGCGATTATTCAAAATATAATAAATTATTCATTGAAACAAAGGAAACAAATATATGAAATTTGATGTTTGGAGAATGGGTGATTACATACATATTTACGAATTATAAAAAAGCCAGATGAATTGATAATAAGTCAGGTACGCCTCCTACATCATACATATGTCTGGCAACAATAAATTATAGTGAAAACAAGCTTATGAGTCCGAGTAGTTAATAAAAAAAGTGAAAACAAACACATTTTAATTTATTTTCATTTAATCATGAAAACATGAAAATACACAAAATTCAGCAATAAATAATAATTGACCAGAAGAAAAACAAATAATCTATGTTTGCATCGGAAAGTTATAAAACCAAGGAAAAGGAAAAAAAAAGGTCAGAAAACAATTTTTTGCTTCTGGAGCTTTAATTTTATATTCCCAAAAGTACAATAAGGAACTCCAGTGAAAAATATTATGGCTTTAAAAAAATATGTTCATGTAGACCAGAGGTTCCCAAACTTATTTTTCTCGTAGACCCCTTTCAAAATTTTACTGATTTCGGTGGACCCCCTGCTGCTACATTTCTACCATATTCCCAAAACTGATAAAAAATGTGAAGATTAAATCTAACGATGGAAATTTGCGTCGCGGCTGAGTTCCAACTCTAAATTCGGAATGGTATAAAGAAAAAGAAAAATGTGTATTTTCTTGTGTTCTATTTATTAAAATAATATATTACAGACTTACAGGGGAAATACATGTAGACGACTCAATTTTTTTTTATTTCTTAAATTGTTAGTCTATAAGAATATGTTCCCAAAGTTTTAAATAAAAATTTTAATTCGTTCCAGTATTACGAGGGTGTTTGTGCAAAACCGCGTGGTAACTTGAAACTCATTTTTCTGGAAACAATTTTTTTGGAATTTGTGTGCGCTCTAGCTCAGAAAGCTTTTAATCAAACATTTAAAAAATGTGCAGATACCTTATTGATCTAATTACGCTCTATGTGAACCGAAATTCGTAGTAATATCATTGTCAAAAGTATTTTTTAATTGCAAAAAAATGTTTAAAAAAATGGCAAAAAATCAAGGTTTCCTGTTTATATACCTGTAAAAATTTTAATTTCCATTTTTTTGCAAAAAGTTAGGTTTACATAGAAGAGGCATATGTTCTTAAAGTAAATTCAAACCCCTGAGATGAAAACTGTGGCCTCCAAAATGCCCACAAAAGCAACGTCTGATGATGACGTTTGATGTATAGCAGCTGATAATTTTCATATTTTCCGAGGAAATGCTTTGAAAAATTCACAATATTTTCTTAAACAGATGTATAAAATGACCTCAAAGTTTCAATAAATTATACACATTTCTTCCATGCCAAAAGATTCACGAAAATCATTTAAAAAAACCTAGTCCTGCATTTCCCACCTTAATAGAATTAAATATTGAATATGCAAGTTTTTACAAGTAACAGTCGCCGACCTTCTAAAAATATACTACTCAAAAAAATTAAGGGAGGTTTTAAAAAAAGGAAATTATTGCTAAATATTAAGGCTATCTGATTCATAAACCGGCCTAACTGAAAAAAAAATTTCAAGCCCGTGTACTAAAAAAATAGCAAAAAAATTAGGATTGCATGAGAACCGTAGCTACTAAAAAAAAATTGCCAAAAATATGAAAATTATAATCTTAAAGCTTCAAATTGCTTTTTTTAAAGTCTCAGTATGACCGTTTTTCACCGAAATACAGTCCGTCAAAAATCACAGAAAAATATGTATTTTTTTGCTCCCTTAATTTTTTTGAGTAGTGTCTGCCTAAATTGATAGTTAAAGTCAAGCCAACATTTTTGTTCTTTACTATCGACGCCAGATAAATTTTCGTGGACCCCCACATACAACTTGTGGACCCCCATTTCTTTATTACGCCAACGTAGACCCCCGTTGAGCCTCCCATGGACCCCTGGGGGTCCACCTGGACCACTTTGGGAATCACTGATGTAGACCAATAAACGCTGATTCTGAATATATAAGTTTTATTTCATAATATTAAACGTAGAGTTCTTAAAAAATTATTAAAAAGTGCATTTTTAAACCTCTCGTCAAAACACACTGTAAAGTTGGTATTACTGAATGGTTAGTGCTGATGTCACGCGTCACCAGTCATTGTATTGAAATCTTTGATTATGTAGGTATGACATAAGCCATCAGTATTAACAACATTTCATGTTATTCGTTATTTCATACTGTTTATAGAGATTTAATTGTTGTGTTTATTGAAATAATATTTAAGCCTAAATAATTCAGTATCAAAAATAGAGGTATCTCTATTAGTTTATTTAAAATATTGAAAAACTACTGCACAAAAATAGTAACGCTACTTCTAGGGAGAATGCTTCGAATAACGGTATTCAAAATGGCGGCACTTGATCAGCTGATTGCCCAATCCCATAGTAATTTTTGAGGAGTGATGACGTCACACGATTCACCGTACATACGGTGGTCTTAGGGGGATCGTGAAAAATTAAAACTTTGACAATTATTTAAAGTATTAAAACTAACTCTAAAAATAAAAATAAAAATGCAGTTATTTAAGATAGAAGGTCATTATTCATAAAAAAAATTGGACTGGAGTTCTCTATTGCTGTTGAATTAATGCTCGAATAGATATTCACTAACCAGCAATATAAAATGAGAAAAATGCACACTTACTTGGTAGAGGTAATGATGGCAGATGCACACAATACCAGAAGGGTTGGATATTATCTGGAGATCGAGGGAGCAATCATGTATTCTGAGAGGAACAGCATCATCCTCGTACAGCCCACAGGTTGGGGCTTCACTGGATGAGGGCAGTTGCGGCAAATTCAGCGGAATATTGAGCTGCAAAAGTTAACTTCTAAAGTCTTCTTCTTAAGTATATTACCCATACAAGGAGAAACTTTGTGATAAACTTACAACTGTCTCATGCGGTAAATCTTGATGAAACTGGAGACCAGACAATGTTGGAGTTGTGTCATTCTTTGTTTGGGATTCCTCACCTTCTATTGAACTCTGAACTGGCAATCGGTAGTGGATATAATATAATACCTGAAACATAGTTCAAATCAATCAATTTCAAGTAGTTTTTATTTTATTTTAACTCCAAACAAGAGACACTGAGAGAGAAGAATTCACAGGAAAATTTAAAGCAAAGTAACTTGGAATTAAGAAACATGTTGTGTAACCTGATCGCGTGCATGATAAGAATGTGTAGAAACTACCTACAACTCGACGACCACCTTCTCAGCACCGGCTCTCCACACCAACTGACGGTTGCGGTTGGCACTCAAACTATCGAACCCCGAAACTCAGGCGTGCCACCGACGGGAATAAAAATGCGTAGTTTTCACAATGCGGAACCAACAGTAGCTATCTGCTACAATTGTAGGAGGAAAGAACATCAGAAGTCGGCAAACCATTCCATTTTTGTGGGGATATCTGTTATGGACGTAGCACATTCATAAGGAATTTGGTCATACTAAAGAGTAATAATATCCAATGTTCCATTACCTGATGCACAGGGTCCCATTGGGTCCAAGAAAAAGATTTGACAATGACATCAGGAGATCGGAGCGTGTCCTTCATGCTCCAAGTTTCCTCAGTGTAGTCATCCAATCCATCTCGCTCTAACTTCACAGTGTACAGTTTTATACCTGAAAGGATAATTGGGCAAAATCAAGTATTCAGCCCGCATATTCAAAATGGAAGGATTATAATATGAATTATGATCAATAAAATTGACCTCTGTATTTGTAAATGTGGAAAATGCTTACATTCCAAATGGATCATAAGCAGGAATTTGTCTGTGATTGTTTTCCCGATGAAGACTTTGCTGCTTTTATATAGAAACTGAATCATTACTTGCTTATTTTTTTCATTATCAATCAGTTTAGGTTCCACCAGTGTCTCGGACTTTAATTGCAGAATATATGGTTTGTAAACAAATTTATTAATTTCACTGCTAATGTCGAATGTTGAAGGAACAGACTCTTTGACTACATATCCTAGTAAGGTTTGCGAGTCGTTCACTGATGCCTGAATGATGTTCAGTGTTTGGTTGAAAGAGTGCAACGGTTCAAATGTATTGAATTCAAACAGGTAGATGCCGATATTGCTAATATCGTGACCGGTATCAGGTGATGGGGATATCCAGGTGAAGAGCTGGGAGCAATCTTGCTCTTGCCCAACCAACCTCCATTCTCGTGCAGCTACTTCTGAAATCACTCAAACATTTGTATATTCACAATAGGTATAAACAGAGTAAGTACTTAAAATACAGTATAAATTGGTGGCGAGACGAAAGAATAATTTTATAATAAGTACAGTTTCTTTGAAATAGTTTTTTTTTCTTAATACCCATTTCAATATATTTGAATAAACAAAGGAAACATTAATTACAAGGAAAAAATAAAGCTGGCATGTCGTTAACAGCGTGTATAAATAATAATATTGTGTGCGCAAATCGAACATAGTTGACGTTTCATTATTTCGGCAGCTGTATAACAACATTGCAAACTTTCCATTTAAGAAAAACATACCTGTAGCCCCACGAGTTTGCAAATGCCCACATAATTTGATTGCAAAATTTTCTCGACTCATAAATTTAGATTTTTTTTAAATTTGCTACGAGAAACGAGAAGAAGATGAGCAGAAAAGTGAAGAAAAGACGCCTATTGGAATTTGGAATGAAACGTCAAACTGGTTACTATTTTTTCCGCTAGGCTAGGTGATATGTGATTGTCTTAAAAAGGCGCTAAATTTATAAAACTCTACTAATTTCTGTAAATGGCATGTTTTAGTAAAAAATTTTGAATTTCAGTCTAGATTAATGTAATCAATGAAAGCATTTAAATTGAACGAAAACAATAAAGGCGTTATAGAGAAAAACAAGTTTGACGATCAGCTGTAAACCAGCTGTGAGTAGTATTAGATAAGACGGCCATCAATGCATATGGGCATAGACCAATCAGAGAGCAGACATTATCCCCCGCTTCGTCCACAAACGGCAACGACCGGTGGAAAAAGGAAATACACCTGAATTTAGCAGAAAACCGTAGCTGCAGCTTTGTCGTTCATACTACATTCACGCGCGAAAAACGCTTGCAAAGCTTGGCTTTATTGGATTCTTTGAATGCGATATATTCAATTTATTTTGTACATTACACTGCTTGTGTTATTATATGTCGTTTTTACAGTGTGTGAATTATCAATTAAGTATATTTATTGTGGTTTTATCGTGTGAAGTACGTGAGAATTTGTAGAATATTTCAAAGTAACAGTTCATACTAGGTGACCTGTTCTTTTGGATTGTGAATAATATTTTAGTGTAAATATGCGGTGTATATACGTCTTAGAGCCAAGTAAGTTTATTTTAATTCATCGCTAAACTGTAGACATACGAATGACCACAAATAAAATAGTCTAAATCGTGGCGGACCCCACGGGCGACGGCCGGCTCCAATGTCAGTATTGAAATTCACTCGTTCGGACTTCTATCGCATATTTCTCTTCGTGTAAATGAAAATTTAAGATGAATTATGGATTATAAACATGTTTTTACTGTTTTAATATTGAATAAATTTTTTTAAGCCTTGATAAAATATCTCAAATGGCTACGTGTCTAATGGCGTTCAGAAAGATTTTCGCGCGCCTTTTCCATCATTCGTGGCAGAGATCTTTGTATTTTCCTTCAATTTTCAATATTTCAAGGTAAAGAGAAGTGTTAATGTATTGTTTAAATTATAAATTGATTTTTGGTACATTTCAGTTGCCTAAATTTGTTAATTTCTTCAAATCATCTTACACTTTCCGGCGCCAAAAACCGCCCTACGGAATGCTGTCATGCATGGTATAAAATCGTCCTATTTCGTCTTATTTTTCAATTTCTTGTACGAAATATCATTTATCGGATACCTAGGACAACTACCAATAACGAAAAAATGACGAAAAATTAATTTAGGTGTTAATTTTTTTTTCACAGTATCATAACCCCACGACATGCTTTGGGCCAAGTGAAAATCTAAGCTAGCAGATTTTGAGGTGAAGTAATGCATTTCATGTATTTATTATTTATGTTTCAGGTTTATGACTGAATCCCCTAATCCTCCTGGACAGCTCACAGAAATGGCACAGTTGGGGTTAGTATGAAAAATATTTAATGTTCGTTAAAAGTAGGATCAGTTCTCCAAGGGATGAGTGTTGACGAGGGGAGCATTCCATCGAATTTATGAAAACCTGAATTAAAAATTTAAATGTCAGAGTGAATATTCACATGGGTGTGTGTATTTGTATTCATGTGTCCCTTGGTATATTTTTTAGATTTCATACCTGTGTGGAATTATGCATTTTTCTGTTCTCATTCTGAAATTTCTAATATCACCAAACTAGGTACCACATGCAGGTTCTAATCCTCGTCTACGACAATTGAAGTTTTTATCATTTGTAAGAATGGACTGCTTTACCCAATTTTCATGAATCGTGATTTGTTATGTCTAATACTTTTTGTAATTTTTAATTACATATAAATGTGAGTCTCATATCTTTCTTCATCATAGATTGTTTTCTGAAATGTAATATCCTTTATTACGACGAAAGCTGCGTAAGCATACCTTTTCAGCATACTATCAAGAAAGGAGTTGTCCTTGGGACATAATTAGGTTAATAGGGTTAATAATTATATTAATTATTAAGTTCCTTATGCACGAATCTCGTTTTTTTGCAACTTCATTTCTATTTTTTTCCTATCTACCACCCCATTCTCATTATGAACCCTTCGTTTAAATTTTGTTTCACATTGTATTTGTCTGCATATTCCACAGAGAAAAACCATCAGATCATCTCACTCGTCCAGGATCATGTAAGCGAAAGAGGCATCACTCCGACGATAAGGTAAGGCACCTTTATTTATTTTACAAGTAATTCACTCTTTACATCCACTGTTTGTGAAGTTATTCAAAACTGTGTTTTTTTACATTAGCTCTGCACAGGAGGCCTTGAGGAAAATAATTCCTCTCAGGGCCCATGTCACCTTTGGGGATGCTGTGTGGAGAGTCTTTTTAGGAAAGGAAGGAGAGGAAGTTCTGGGAAGGAAAAGGGTATTAGGGGTGGATAGGAATCTGGGGTCAGTGTGTCCAGGAGTGATGGACGTATGTATCCATCCCTCTCACTAAGGTGATTTTCCAAGAGAGGACGCCCTCAACCATTCTCTCATGATCCGGCCTGCCATGCAGCTGGTCGGCAGACGCATCCGCTGCCAAGACCCGGATAAACCTCACCCCATGACCCGGGCACCCCTGCTAAGTCACCAAACGTAGCGAACCACTTGGGGTGACCTATGGCAGGGGTGTTGGTTATCCAATAAATGGTTCCCGGGGCGGCGGTACCCATACCAGCCTCCCTAATTGTGTGATAACGAATTTTCATAATTTTATAAATAAATGTAACAGAAGGATAAGCAGTGATGGCATCCTTGACCTAATGGAGCCAGGCAAGGGTTCAAATATAGGTCAAAAGTTCAACAAAATTTAGAACTGTGAAAAAGTCTGACCTGTCCTGTATAATATTGCAATGTTGAATGATTAATTAACTGTTACCTCTGGCTTCAATTATTTGCTTTAAATATATTTATATGTTATTGTAGAGTTCTCTACCACAAAACCACAGACCTGTTTGCAGATTTTCTTTTAAATTTTAGTTTTCAATCAGATTAAAGATACAAGCATTGTTATCAGCAATATGTTACAAAGTACTTTATGAATGCAAGGTTGAAGGTTGGTATTGGTTTTATCCTTTCATGCCTATGGGCTGATTATTCCTCATATTAATTTATCTATTTGTACTTCTGTCTTCAAATAATTGTTATCAGTCACTTATCATATTTATGGACGTGAAAGTGCATGCAGCCAAAGTCCGGACTTCCCTGCGCCTGGTAGACAAGTTTCAGGCAATAACGCAGCAAGTTGTTCCAGAATGATGACAAGATTGGAAGGCATATAAATTATGCCATTTTATTACAAACATAGTTACTTGTAATCAATCTATTACGAGTGGGATGATTTTTTAATGCTCTATAAATATTTTTCTAATCAGCAATGAACATTTGTTATTTAACTTTTTTTAAAACTTCTGAAGCATATTATTAATAAATCTGTGGATTTCTAAAAAAAACTTACCTTTCTTAGAACAATTTTATAGAAATTTTTGGACCCAAAGTATCTGATAAAATACGAAACTTATATTTCCAGCATGTTTTCTCAACAGCATTCTAAAATAATTTTCAATACTTTCCAACTTAGCAGCACCATGCTATTGTCAGTAAAACCATGCTATTCAGATTTGGGTATTAAACATAAATAAAGCCATTTCAAGCAATGTTTCTCTTCAGAATGGTGATTTCTCAAGCGCATTCTGAGAGTATCTTTAACACATATAAATAACATAAATGCAAATACAGTATTGACATAAATTTATTGTGGAACATAAAAAAAATCCTTTGTATGGACCACTGTATTTTTTATTTTGATGCTATGAATGAATTTTTTCAGAAACATGTAAACATTTGTATTTCCAATATTCCCCCTCCATTGCTACATCTCAAAAAAAAAAAAATTCTGATAAATTTATAAAAAAAAAATCTGTCAAAAATGATGACATACACTTCTTATCTACACTATCAGAATTTTTTTCATTCTTTTTTTCCCAGCACTGGAACCGTATTTATTAGATAACCAACACCCCTGCCGTAGGTCAACCCAAGTGGTTTGTTGTGTTTGATGACTTTGTAGGGGTACCCGGGTTCATGGGGTGAGGTTTATCTAGGTCTTGGCGGCCAATTCATTTGCCCACCTACTGCGTGGCGGGCCGGATCGTGAGAGATAAGTTGAGGAAGACCTAAATTAGACCTCTCCAGCAGGACTCTCTCGACCCATCGCCTTGCACCGCAGTGGGAGGGATGGATTCGTACGTCCGTCATTCCTAGACAAATTAACTCCCAGATTCCTACCCACCCCTCATACCTTTTTCCTTCCCATGACTCCTTCCTTTCCCTAAAAAGCCCCTTTACAGCATCCCCAATGATGACATAGGGTCCTGAGGAAATTTGTTTTCCTCGGGTCCTCCTGTGTGGAGCCAATGTAAAAAAGCCCCTACAGGCTGCATTCAGCTTCTCACTCTTTTTTTGCACTGAAAGTATTGGCATTCAGGTGGTATTTATAATTTGAATGGTCTGCATTCCAAAACAATTGAATAAATTTTGTTTCTGCTTTGCTGGTTTTTGAAAATGCATTCGGTGCCTTATCACTCTTGAAAACCAATAAAAAATAATACAAATTTTTGACTTTAAAACAAAGCCATGGCTGAGAATCGAACCCAGATCAACTGCTTGGAAGGCAACTGCAGAAATTATATTATTTAATATTTTGAATGTTTTATTTCAGGATGATGAAGACATAATGCCCCCTGCCAAGCAGGCCATGCTTGTGTCCCTCTGTACAGCCGAGAGCACCATTCTGGATGACTCACCTCTCCTCCCCCCCAGTGATGATGATGATGTCATTGACTTCACAAGCTTACCACAGAGTGATTCTAATGAAGCAGTGGCAGCGGCCAACGACAACATATACTCTGATGACAATGAGTTCAGCCCACACTACGATGATCTTTACCAGCTGGAGAGATATTTGAATTCAGACACGTCAAAAAAACCAAAAGCTGTTAGGTGAGTTCAATTATTATTCTAAAAATCTTCGAACTCTTAGCCCATCCATCGCTCTGGGAGTGGAAACACAATCTGCAAGAGTCATCCCAAGCCAAGGTGTGAGCTACCGTGCTCAGGCTGGATGTCCTGTGGAACAGTGTCACAAACGGTGCCTCCAAGAAACAGGGTCCATCTTGGAGTATTTATTAGACCTTACTCCAGCACTCGGGGCTCTGCTAGAGTGGACCTTCTATTTCCCTGGTCACTCGTGGGACAAAAAATTGGACCATTCGAAAACTAGGGGCTTTTGGGGAACCTAGGAGTGCTGAGGTCACCTCTGTGGACTTTCTTTGTGGGGCCTGCAGTAGGAACCAAGAGGAGAAACCGTGGAGAGGAGAGCTGAGGCCACCTCCATGAACTCTTCCCTTATGGAGAAGCCTTCAGGGAACCAAGGGGAAGTGCACTCTTCCGGCACGGGGCCTACGGGGAACCAAGGAGGAGTGAAATGGAGAGATGATATCCTCTTCCCATGTGGGGCCTCCGAGGAAGAGGAGATATGAGGCCACCTCTGTGAACTCTTCCCTTGTGGGGCCTTCAGGGAATCAAGGAGGAGTAAAGAAGAAAAATGAGGCCCTCTTCTCTCGTTGGGCCTTCAAGGAATCAATGAGGAGTGGAGAGGAGAGATTAGATCCTCTTTCCTCGTGGGGCCTTCAGGGAACCAAGGTGGGGTGAACTCTTCTCTTGTAGGGCCTTCCCCGGTGGGAACCAAAGGGATGTGGACTCTTCATCATGGATCCTTCAGGGAACTAAGGAGTGGAGAGGAGAGATGAAGCCTACTTGCCTCGTGGGGCCTTCAGGGAACCAAGGGGGAGTGGAGAGGAGAGATGAGACTTGGGAAGGCACACTGTAAAACCAGAAGATATAGCTTCATTTCCAATGACAACCCTGGTGACCTTTATAAAAGGGACTGGTTTACTGTTACAGGAATGACGTAAAATAAGAGATAGCACAATGGGCCTATGGCCTAAGTGCTCACGGGAACTATATGTAAACCATCTCCGCTTTTAAAAAAAAAAAATAGCCCATCCGCTCATTGGGCAACTGAAAAAAACGCAATTTGTTGAGGAGGTTGATAAATCATTATTATATATTAAGGTTGATTACAGATAAATTATTAATAAATTATGTTTTTGTTATACAAGCTGATATGACTGAAATCGTAAAGATGAGTTGCGCCTTGAATTAAGTTGCCTACTAGTTTTAGTTTAGTTTCGGTTTCTCGAGCGAATGACCTAAGTTACAATGTATACAAGGAATCTCAACATTTTCTGAATGTACATATGTAATCTTTTCAGAATTTTATGAATATCGGCTCAGATTGAGAGTCATCGGTAAGTGAAATATTTATTTTGTCACTGTTCTGACAGAAAATTGAACGATTGTCACTGTTCTGAGGGAAAATTTTTGTAAATTCGTGAGAAAAAGTTTGGATGCAGGTGAATTCTCTAGTTGTTTTTGTATATTCTTGTCAATTAACATTTGTATCTGTATTTTCCCCTTAGGGAACGTACCCATACTACGTGACCTCATTTGGTGCTCATTTGTACCAAGCGTGACATTTTGAAGACCCCCCCCCCTAAACGTGTCACGTAGTATGGTTACGTTCCCTTAATAAAAAAAGTCAATTTAATGTATTCATTTCAGATTTTTAAATGTAATTTATAAAAAAATTGTACCAAAATGTTTGCAAAATAATTGTCTGTAGTATTATTGTACAATTTTTTGAATATATTTTCATGGATCGCATGGCAATGATATTTTAATAAGTCGGGTATGCTTCGTACGTCATACATATATCTGGTAATGGTAATTTACAATGATGCAGATGTTTTACTTAATTTTTTTTTTGGTAAAAATGTATAAGCCCACCTCACGGATAATACGGAATGTTCGTGTTGTTGATGTTCAATACACGGATAATACGGAATATTCCTTTTTTAATCAATAGACAATCAAATATGACTTTTGTCAGAAGTACCAACCTTATAAAATAAATTCTCGTCAAAATAAAAACAAAAAAAGTACCTACTTCGAATTATTACTAATACTACGGGTTCAGGTTCAAGCTACGAAAGCTGTATGTTGTCATCATTTAAATATACATCCCAGGTTTTGAATGGTTTGTTTGCCAAGCAGGGTTTGTCAAATGGGTATGTGTAATTTTTCTAATTCCTTTCTTTCCATATTTTTCTGTTATAAATACAGGTACAAATTTGTCAATAATGCATTAACTTCACAGCGTGAATAAATTATTGTTTTATATGGCAATAATATTTTTCTATGATTGGCAGCATTGATTGATTGTCTAGGGAATGTTAAATAAAAATGATAAATATAAAATGGCGTATTGCGAAAATAATTTAATTTATAATTTAAAAAAAATTATTATGTTTAAGGCATATTTTTTGCATGTTTTATTGTCTCCCCCGACATAAATACTCACTTTTAGTAATAATGAAGCTAAATCTAACTGTTTGAATAAAAAATATTCCGTATTAAGAAGTAAGCGGTTCAATACATAAATAATTTTTTTTGTCCTAGGGGTTTGGTTTTTTGGACTACTTCAGTAAATACTTCTATATGGCAGACCTTTGTAAACTAAGACATCTGTGAAAATGCAATATTTAGGTGTTTGAAGTAATTCTAACAACTTTCTTATTTTTTTATGTAAATTTAGTAGGAATGTATACTAAATTTCAGGTCGCTATTTAACAAAATAAGAAAATTATTAGAATTGTTACTTCAAACACCTCTCCTGAATAATTGCATTTTTGTAGATGTCTTAGTTTACATAGGGACCTTCGATATAATATTTAATATTTATGTGGTAACGACGTAGCTTTGTTTTTTTAATGCAAATCTATAGTTTTATTTTGAGACTAGCGAGTTCCCGGCATGCGTTGCTATGCCATTTAATAAAGAGATTGTTTCTCACTGCGTGTCCTTTCCCATTCATCCTGTTCCCCTTCCTTTCCCGCATCCCCTTTCCCTCATGTGTTCCCACTCCGCCTTCCCTCTCCCACTCCCCTCTCCCACTTCCCCCGTTTCGAGTTCCCCTCCCCCCTCTCGCATTCCATACATTCAGTCCCTGCACATTCAGTTTTCAAACAGCTTGTGTACCACCTATTGCAATTTTTTTATACAAATTTCATATTGTTGGAGCTCGCTATTATATATAGAAACCATCGCGGGCATTCACACATCAAATCCCCAAAGTTTCATCGCAATCGGATGAATGGTTTAGCAATGCATAATAATAATAATAATTGGATAACTTGTAGAGCGCTGTTTTTGTGAAAAATCACCTCAAGGGCACTGTGTAATTTATTAGGAATTCTTATTAATAGATACAGAAAACACACTTACTTGGCAGGCCAATGACAACTCATATACTCATTATACTCACATAAATGAGTATAGCAAGCATATTTTGATTTTTATATATATAGGTTGATGAAATTTTGCACACTTACATATTAGGGTGCTTAATTATAATTATCTGTAAAGAATGTGTTATTTGACATTTATTTATTTACTGAAAAAAATAGGTAGATTGTGACTTCAGTTGCAGATTGCAGTTTTGACAAAATGTCACTTAATGACTTCTGGCAGTAAACTGATGATTTATTTTCCTCCAGTCCTCAGGAAAAGTACCGGCAGAGAAAGTGCCCTTTCCCGAGCCTGTCATGGGCGGACCACTGCGACGTGTGGCACAAGATGTGCGAGGGGGACCTGGAGTCCTCAGGCTGGCGGACACAGAACCTCTTCAAGCACCACCCCGGCCTGCAGCTGCGCATGCGGGCAATTCTACTGGACTGGCTCATAGAGGTAATGCATCCTTCATATTATGTTGTTGGTGTTTTAATACCTAAATTCACCTGCTGCCTTGTTTTGCACCCTGAAAAGACATATCTCTGGAATGAGACACAGAGTCAAATTAACCAGTCGAAGGCCACGGTATTCCACCAAAATTCGCGAAAAAACACTAAAAAACCACCACTTTGAATTGAATGTTTTGTTGATAAATTTTAATCTATGGTATATTTTATTGACTGAAACACGTTCACAATACAATAAACTATCTACTAAAACCACGCGCGTGACACCGCTTATTTGCCGGACACGAGCGCCGGCGCGTCTCCGGCAAATAAGCGGTTAAATGGACACAATTTGTAGCGCGATATTGAAGTTGAATTTTCTTGGGTGGCAAATAGTGATCTCTACTGGTCCCCTAACCATTGATCAAGCCTTCTTAACCTGCTCAATCCATTGCACATTCAGTTCACCTCCTCCTCGGTGTGCTTCTGGGTCGCTTCCACCATTCAGTCATGATTTTCAGTGTCATTACACGATTCGGTTTGGTTCCACCCCAAATGCTCTCCTCTAGCTCTGGTCTCTAGCCTTTCGTCATCATTCCTCAAGCTTTACTATCCTGTTCTAATAATGTTTCACACAGTTAGTCCACCTATTCGCCGGTCTGCCTCTGGGTTACTTTCACCGGACACCACGTCATGATTCTCAGCATCTTTTCACCCAGTGTTCTTTCCATACGTCCAGCCCATTACAGTCTTCGAACCCAAGGAATCTTACAACGATCTAATGCTCTATTCGATTATCAAAATTGTTTATGATCTATTTTTACCTATTGTTGTTTGTTACTTGAATTTTTTTAAATATTATTAAGCTTTCCTTTCAACTAGTTTAATTAAAAAAATCCTCATTTGTACACTCTGTGACTGGCTTTGTGACCAGCATAATGTACATCTACGCCACAGCAGTAGTTTTTTTTATTACTTTCCTTTCTCTTGTGACATCATTTTGAAAGGACAAATTTTTGAATGAACAACTCCAATGAAATCCATAAATTTTAAAGCATTTAAAGCTAACAAATAACTGAATTGACATTTTTTTATTAGATTAGTGTTGCAATATTTTAGAGTTAAGTCTCGTGGAAATCCATCTCTCTTTGTCATTGTGGCCACAACGAATTTGTTAACATGTAGTTTGTTTGGAAAATTAATTAATCTGGATTTTACTGCACTTTTTATATAAATTGATTTGTATTAAATACAGTATTTATTTTATACATTTTATATACTTTCATTATTATGTTAACTTTGTAAGAAGTATATTATTATTAATGTGATTTTTTCACAATTTTCATGTACTTTCACTAAATTCAGAGGAGTGAGGTAGGCAATAGGTATGAAAAGGTGTTTTATATATTTATTTCATGTCTTTGCTGTTGTATTTACTGTGTTTATAATTTTTTTTTTAAATCTTGAAAACTAACATTTTTCGTTTTTTTCCAGGTTTGTGAAGTGTACAAACTATACCGAGAAACTTTCCATTTGACAGTCAATTACATTGACAGGTATTTGTCAAATACTGAAGATGTGTATAAAGGCAGACTTCAGTTGATTGGTAAGAAAATTGCAATTTTATTTATTTTTCACACGAGTTTCAAAGCACTTGTATGTTAGCTCCCTTTGCTTTCTTACATAATATTATAATTGGTTGAGGTGAAGCAAATTCATAGTAACATTTAAAATGTTTATTTTTAGGTATCACATGTCTATTCATCGCTGCTAAAGTTGAAGAAGTGTACCCACCCAAAATCGGGGAGTTTGCTTATGTGACGGATGGAGCTTGCACAGCGGAAGACATCTTGACAGAGGAAATAGTCATCTTACAAACATTGAGTTGGAGAACGACCCCCTTAACAATCAACAAATGGCTCAACGCGTACATGCAGCTGAACAGCATCCAGGAAGTCAACCAGAAGACCCCCATAGAAACTGATGAAAGTCAATCTGATGAGATGCGGAAATACACCTTTATATTCCCTCAATACTCGTCCCTGGAGTATGTCATTTGTGGGCAGCTCATAGACTTGGCAGTTTTACATGTCGGAGTTAATGCATTTTCCTACAGTCTTATGGCAGCCGCTGCCGTGGCGCATATCTTTAATAAGGAGGTTGCCATGCGAGTATCAAGTGAGTCTTTTTTAATTTTTACTGTTAGCAATAGTAAAACGCTAAGTTAATATTTATAATGAAATATATTGTCTCCACGTTAATTGACAATAACAACATTCAAGAATCGGCAAGATGAGCAAACCAAACGTGTGAAGCGGCAATATTTACATACATATATGCTGCTAACATTACACATTTGATTCATAATCATCTAACAGTATTAATAGCCTTATGTCTGTCATACACACTTGATTCACAAATAGATACAGACGAAGGGCTGCCATATATATTATTAATGCCATCTAAAAAAGCTACTTTTGTAATTCGGTTTCGAATTCAAGAATTCGTCAAAAGATGGCGCCACTTACATTAGCAGGTCGCATGAGGACATGTCCCCCTTGATATAAGTACTATTATCTCTGGATATGGAAAGATTGACAGTAATACTTAAGAGTTGTGAATAATTGCATCATGCGACTATATATTACATATGACGTCATTGCTACTTTGTTCCGGTGACTAGCTGTCACTGGATAACGGTAGATTCGAGGAACCGGCTATTTTTGGAACCAGTTTCTATCGGATTTGTAAAATGGTCACCAACCGAACCGAAAGCTGCCCGCAGGGCCTAGCAGCAAAAACCCACAGAGCGGGTTTACTGCTGGTTTTAATTATTGTCCATCTATGAACCTTGTCCATTGTGACCTAGTTAGATGAATACCGCAGTAAAATTACAAAAACGAACAAAGTTATGCATGACTATAAAAAAAGATTGAACTGTTATGGTAATTTTATAACTAAACGACACGGGAATTGGTTAAAATAAAATACATTATGTTTTAAAGCAATAGCTCTACACACCTGTAGATATTTATGCTTCCATTTTACAACCAGCTAACATTAATTGGTTCTTATTATCTCCATAAATAATAAATGCAGGTAATATTAAAAATGTTGTTCAACATTTTTAATAGTTGAAAGGAACTATACATGATTATATTATAAAATGCAAGATATTTTTTAAATATTCCAAAAAACTGGTATACATAATGTATGTACTAATAATAATCTATCAGTCGTGACTAGGGAATGCAATCCCGCAAGACCATGTCAATCCAGGTATTTGCGGGACTGAACAATCTTAGTCCCGCTGGATCCAGGTATTTGCGGGATCCAGCAGGGTGGACTTAGATATCTAATCAATCGTATAATAAAGATCTAATACCTTGATCTACCAACCTTGTTTTTAGAGTTTTAAATTTATACCCAATAAACAAGTTCCTTGGGACATTTTAAATGGTTTATTAATATACCTTTAGTTAGACATAGGTAAAGTTTAAGTCATAAATTGGCAAAGAATAAGATAAGGCATAAATTTACATAATAACTTAAATTTAAATAATAACATTCATACGATAAACAATATTCTTGTACAATAAGCATCATAAGTTTAAACATAATTTTGGAAATAGCTTCGTAAAAAAGTTAAAGTATTAATTGTGTCGTCTGATGAACGACTTCTGAAATTGGACACAAGGTAGCCAGCGGCTGAAAAAGCTCTTTTAGCTTCCACGCTGGTTGGCACAATAGTCATAAGCGCATTGTAAGTGAATTGAAGGTATGTGCTGGACTCAAACTAATTAATTTCCCCCTTTATCAAAACCTCAAGGTTGCTATATTGCCAGATCTAGGTTGTTGGGCTGTTGATCTCGAACTCTTCATACAAATCAAAGTATGTTCGAGTTCGTCTTGAAGTGACACTTGATATGTCTCCAGATTAGCGAGAGGAGTGTCGTCATCGTAAGGATCATCAGCGTCAGCAGGAGCAGTGGCTACTGCGTCGTTACCCGTGTCCGTGTACTCTAGCCTTTCGACAATAGTTTTCTTCTTCTCTGTAATCCCGCCAGTCCAGCGGGATCCTGCAAAATTTTCGACCGAGATTAGTCCCGCAAAATGTCTGTGGGATCTCGGTATTTCGGGATCCCGGTATACCGGGATTGCATTCCCTAGTCGTGACTCACATTGGTAAATTTATATCTAATGACAAATGTGTTATATTTATATTATTGTATTTTATATAATATGTAATTTCATTCTCGTCATCAGGCTTTCTGTGGGAGGAGCTGAGCCCTTGCTACGTGTGGTTGGCCCCCTTTGCGGAGGTGCTGGGAGCGGAGGGGGTGGGTGCGGGGGCTGTGGGGGGCTCGCTGCCGGACTGCGGGGCCGACTTCACCGCCACCGGAGGGGGTCTGGCGCGCATCTGCCCCAACATCAATCTCGATCAGAGCCACCGGATACAAGTTCACAATATCTGCCTGGATTTATTTGTAAGTTCCTCTAATATTTGTTTTTTTAAATACTTAACTCAATAAGAGTCCCTTTGTTCAAGAATTATTGATTATGTTTCTCCGGCAATGGTGTGGGAGGCTTTTTATTAAGATTACCTATGTAAAAAGTCTATAGTTCTGAATCCGTAGCACTGACCCCCCCTATGCATTGAAAAACATTTTTGAGAAACCTAGTTCTGAATTATGGCTTTATTTTATGCAAGCACAGCCATGAACATTTAATTTTCACTGAAGATTGAAGGTCTTGTGATTGGAATGTTTAGAACATGGGACTTTGTTCAATATGGATTTGAAGAATTATTAAATAGCGAATTTCCCAAAGATCTCCATAAGGGAAGTGCAAAAGTGATGATCTATTGCAGTGGTTCTTAACCTTTTTGGAGGTACTGAACCCCCTACCAGTTTCATATGCATTCACCGAACCCTTCTTAACTGGTGACAGGCCGGAGACGCGCCGGCGCGCGCGTCACATGCGCGAGAAAATAATTCAAATATTTGAATAATACTTCCGACAAAAAACTTTTGGTCTGCGATTTTGGCCCTTCTGTGTACACAATTTGTATGAAGAACAGTGTCAGAATCGCTTGCGCCATCATTACTCTCGGAGACGCTACAAGTTTCATTCACCTTGCAACCCTGGAATATTTTTAAAAGGATTTCTTCTATGACAATCGGCTGTCAGAATTTGCCGCGCTTTCAACTGTTGCAATAAATACGCGTTCCGCGAATAAAACATCGTAAAACCTATTAATTTACATAATAAATGCAAGTAATGTTGTTTTGGTAGATAGTTTATTGTGTTGTGAACGTGATTCAGTCAATAAAATATACAATAGCTCAAAATTTATCAACAAAACATTCAATTCAAAGTTCAAAATGGTGCCTTTTTAGTGTTTTTTTATGAAGTTTCGCGAATTTCCGCGAAATGGCCTGGCCTTTGACTGGTTAATTGGAAAGCGGGGCGTGTCAGTAGTGGCGGTGGATTACCACAAGGGGGGGGGGGGGGGGTAATGGGATAGGATGGGCTATTGTCACGACTATATTTACCACAACAGGGGGGCGCAATGGGATAGGATGGGGCGGGATGGGATATGGGATAGTGACAATATTCTTCGTAATTTTTTTTTTCAGGCTGTGTCTTGTTCCGCCGAACCCCTGAGACTGATCGACTGAGTTCGACCGAACCTCTGGGGTTCGATCGAACTGGTTAAGAACCACTGATCTATTGTAACAAAGATGTAGAAGTATGTTCAATGATTTCTAACTACAAACTTGTAAAAAGTGACAGTGTAAAATGTTGATTGTAATGTGATATAATATATTTATTTAACAGGATAAAGCCCAGCAATTCATGGAGACAACCCGGATAAAATGCATCGAGAGCACTCCAACAACCTCGGGGGTGGCGGCAGGACCTACCATGGTACCCATCACTCCCATTACCCCCCCTTACAGCGGACAGAAGATGGCCGACGCACTCGACACTAAGACCCCCACACAAGTGGCCGTAGACAAGTGACTAGTCCACGCAGTGCTCATTTGTTTATTCCTCCTGTTCTCCTGGTTGTCAAGGCGGATGAGCATTGTCTCTATCACACGAAAGTGACCTCCTCCAGACGGCGGTGGTGAAACATTGCTTGCGGGAGTTATCGTGATTTTGGACTAATGCCGCTGAACCGGATGACTGTTGTTTGTGCATCAAGAAATGAATTAGTTCACAACAATACGAGGTTGGCGGCGATGCTGAACTTTGTTTTAGAATATGCAAAATTTCCAATAATATATTTATTTGCACGCTTTGTATTATCGATAACATTGTTGTAAAGGATAACTTGTTTGTTAGAGAATGATCTGTGATGTGATACCGATTAGATAAGATCTCTGGGTTTGTGCAAAAATAATGCTTGCGTGTGATGAGTTTTAAGAAGGAATAATTACCTAATTATTATAAAAAAATTAACCTTCCAGAATTGAGATACGTAAAAAAAAATTAAACAAATTATTGATGAAACTAACAAACTATTTAAAAGATATTTAAGTATTTTTTAGTGATTGGTTTTGTATTCATTGGCTTATATTCCAAACATGTATCGAAGACAAAGATTCGTCTCAAAGAAGTAACAATGTATGCTGACCAAAGAAAAGTCCCCAAGTGTGTATTTCTTATAACATTATAATGTTTTTGAAAGATTATAAATATGGTTTTGCCTTAGTGAATTATTAATTGCCTTAAATTCTGGGAACTAAACTTATACGCTTCATAAATCAATATAATTTAAATGTTTATTTTTCTTTCTGTTCATGATATATTATTTAAATGTATTAATTTTAAATGTATTTAATTATACATTAAGTGTGAATTATTATTTTTATGATTACAAGTCCTTATTGCTACAAAAAAGATACTTTGTGCCAAAAATTAAACTTTACACACTTTAATTTTTAGCGGTGTTTCTAAATGAGCCCATTTCGAGTGAAAAAAAGATTTAAAAATTTACAATATTTTACAGAGCAACCCAACAACTAAGTTTCCACAAGTATTAAAATGCTTTTCCTGCAGATTCGTTATAGAACGTTATTTGTTTATTAAATCATAGGTGTATATGTAATACATGGTATCTCACAAGTGTATATTTATTTGAACTGTAAAATTGAGTTGTTTCTTTGACTCAAAGGGCTGATATATTTTTTTTGTAATGAAGGCTTAATTTTATTTGAGTGGTTATAATTTTAGTACACAATAAGTTAATTTTTAATACAACATTTTTTCCTCGGTCTTGTTTGTACAAACACAAAATAATAATATAGAGAAGTGATTCGCATGGGGGTATAAAAGTGTTAAGCAATTACCCAGAACTGAAGTCACCAATATCACAAGCTGGTATATATGGTAGACATTTTATTTCTCTGTGGAACTGATCATTAGTTTATTTAGTTTTGTGTGCAGTTTTAATATTTAATTAATACATTGATGGGCAAGATATGTGTAGAATGGACACCCGCATTTCTTATCATAATGTTTTAACAGATACATAGCATTTCCACTGGAGCGATCACGCGAAATAAATAAATTGGCCTCGATTGCTCGAGATTTCCCATAACATCGTTTTTTAAATTTTTCGCCAACATTAAAAAAATCATTCCTTAGAATTTTAACATGAAAACATAAAACTTATTATAGTGCTGTATATCCAATGAATTAACCTGTATTTAACCGTTTATCTCATATTTGTAGGATTTATAAAAAAATATATAAAAAAATCGTAAAGTTTATAACCGCGCGAATCCTGCGTGTTGTTATTTTGAAACTGTTGTGAGGGGTACTTATTCGAGTCAACATAGAATATTTTCGATTTCTGTAAGTTGTCTGTGGTATACTTGATAATAAACGGACTTTATTTTAACCGTAAACAGCTGATCAAAAATTCGACGTGAAAAAATATTTAAAAAAATTATTTTTAACATCGTTCTAAAATAGTCGTACCAAGTTCGGATTTGCGACATCAATGGTCATAATAGATAAAGCATTTCAATAGCTTCGTTTTGAAATAAATGGCTGGTCGGGGAGATGTTTTAAATAATTACAATAAATGTTTTACGAATCTTCAGAAAATATGGTCCAATTTTGGACCGCTATCAATCGCAGAAAAATAAAAGTGGTCCATTTTTTTTTACGATAATCGCTCCAGTGGTTATGAATTTCTCATATTCTTGCTTTATTGTGACTCAAGGTGTTGTAATGATGATATGTAACATTTTTCATGATGATATGTAGAATTTTTACTTTCCAATACTCTTTTTTTTTTTTTTTTTAAATATTGCATCTCTATAGTATGCCTGCTTATTATTATCTTTTAATTTAAGAACTAATAAAACAAATCATGTTCTAGAAAAAAAAACTATAAATATTTGTCATGTAATGATATTTTACAGTTCAATTTATGCTCCCCATTTCAGTAATGAGTCGAGTTAACAATTGAATGTTGATCTACTGTTTGTGTGGTCACTTAAATGCAATTTTTAATTAAATGACTCTTGGAGTTGTAAAATTGTACTCTGGAAATTTCTGTTCATTTTGATTCATTCCCAAAAAGTGTTTGAAATTCTACTATATTGAAAGTATTAATATTTCTCACTAAATATCAAAAGAATAATGTATTGCATGCACAATATGTATTTACATTTTTGGTATAAAATAAAATTTATTTTTATATTGAGGGTGTTTCAAACAGTTTTTCACGACTCAATATTTCCAAAATTTCCGCAGCGGATTTTGCAATTCAAATACATGCACAGTTATTTCTGTTTAAAAAAAATAGTAATAACTTTTATGGAGGATGGTAGATATTCAGATGATTAACCCCCAGGCTAATTTGTTCACTTTTGGGAATAGCTCATGTAGGTCTCATTGTATCTCCCTTACTGTTATGGTGAGAAACATGATCTAAACGGCATTAGAAAGAGAAAACACCACACTTTATATTCAAATCTAGAAGTTAACCACAGAATAATTAAAATATGCAACTCTCTGAAACCTGTGTTTCCGACAGCAATTTGAGAAAAAATTATGAATTTGAATTTTTTAATTAATTATTCAAATATGAAATGACAAAAAAAGTGAGGTGACGATAACGTTTATTAAATATTTGTCTAATAAAATGTGCGTGTGTTTTTTTTTCATTATCAGTAATCTTAGATAGAAAAAAATGTAAGATGGGTCATTTTTAAATTTTTTTAATGTTTGAATTCAAAATTTAAATTTTTCAAAAATTATATATTTACTTCTAACAATAAAATTTGAAAGCTTATTTAAACACCTTTCAAAAACAGGTGTTTAGTTTTCGGATATATTCAGAAATATTGCATTTATTTGGATTTTATTTCTAAGTGGAAATTTTCTGACAGAATATGCCAGATGGCTGAGGGGTTTAATGATAAGTTGAAATCTTCTTTGTTGATAATTTAAGCCCTGCTCAGAAAAGGTTTTTTTTAGCACAACTCAAAAACGTAAACTAAACTTCCGTCAAAAACCTTAGCTTCTTAAAGAAGCATAATATTTTTAAGAAAAATATTATACACAATTATTAATTCGCAGGGATGGTCACAGGATAATAATTATGAAAAAACTTTAATAAAAAAAAAAATACGCTTGTAATACTAATTAAAAATAATATTAATGACTTATTTAATTTTAATTTTGAAGATAGTGATGTATTCTGTAGAAAAATAAAATAAAAACTAAAAAATATTTATGTGACTATGTACAGTGAAACTCTCTAATAAATATGTACATGTATATCGATGGTGGAAAGGCAGAATGGAAAAAAAATGGCTTGTTAGTCGTTTTGCCTTTCCACTGTCGATATTATACGGGTGGATTATAATTTTTCAAATTTAACCTTCCCTTTTCTCCTTTTGGACCGAAAAACCAAACTTTTTAAGCAAGGAAACTTCTTAAAATGAGTTTCACTGTTTTATAATTTTTTCTCTTTGAGGGGCTTTTATAATTGTAACAATTTTTATGTACATAGTTTTAGTTGTATGTATATTATAAAAAGGCAAAAAATGTGCAAAAAGACTGAAAGTGGTGATTGATGAAGTTTAAGGTTTTTTTTATTACTATGCCTAGCCATGTTTTAGGTTTAAATAATCCAGCACGAAAAAAAAACAATGTTATAACCAGATTCAGCTTCCAAGCGGAAAGTATACACCCATATGTGTTCCTGCAATATTAATATTTTATTGGTAAAATGTTCATCAAAACATATCTTTTACCCCCTAAATACATTATGTTTCTATGTTTAACCACTCCGATTCGTAAGCGGATATACTTGATAATATAATAATAGCAGTCAAGTACAATAAGCGTGTTTTCACGTCAACGCGTGTGTTTCCACGGAAATCGTTATAACTCCATTATTGTTCTAGTGACATCCCTAAAACAAAAAGTAGAAGATCCATAATAAATCAAGCTGCACATCCCTATCCATAGAAATATATAAAAAGACCTATTCTGTCAGATACAGGGTAGATACAGATTTTACCTGCCAAATCGCTAGACATTGTTATTTTTTTTATTAAATATTGTATGAAATGATAAAAAAGTGAGGTGACTAAATTGTTTATTATACATTTATACAATAGAATAAGTACTGTTTTTTTTTTTTTTTTTTTTTTTTTTTTTTTTTTTTTTTTTTTTTTTTTTTTTTTTTTTTTTTTTTTTTTTTTTTTTTTTTTTTTTTTTTTTTACGTAATCTGTGATTTTAGTATCGTTTTCACATAAAAATATCACATGAGTCATTTTAACATTTTTTTAAGTTTGCATTCTAAATTTTAATATTTACAAATGTTAATATTTATTTGTAATATAACGATTTGAAAGCTTATTTCATAACCTTTCAAAAACAGTTTTTAGTATTCGGCTACGTTCAGAAATGTTTCATTTATAGAGCTTTAATTGTGAAGCGGAAATAACACAAAGATTTTGTAAATCTGACATTTCGTTTAAGACGAAAAACGTGCATATTCGCGATGGATCGGAGTGGTTAAGATATGTAATGTGGACTCACCGTTTAGTTCTTTTACTCAAATGTGAGAAGTTATTTTTTATTTTGTCAACTGATGGTAGGAATTTTGACAAAACAATAGTGAGATTACATTAAATTGCGATTAAATATCTGCCTTACATTATTTTATGATTAGGTCGTCTCCTACTTACAAATGTATCATATTAATTAGAGCATGCCGGGGATAGAACTTTTAGAATTTTTGGAAAAGCGAATAGTACCGAAGATATGAGCCCTCCAAATGTTGATATTTTCGACTGACCAAAAAGCTTGTGGTATCACGGTGCGTACGCGGCGGTATTTCAGTACTACCATTTGAATCATGTCTCACATGCATACACCATTACAGACTTTTTACCTAAGTTCACTTTGAAAGATCATAATTTTTCAAGATATCAAAAACTAATTTTACTGTCGTTATTAACTCTTTAAATACATTGCCGTCAAAATAAATAATGATTACCTCATTATGTTATGCTGCATATATACATTTGCGAACTGAACCACGAATTACGGGAAAGGAACGAAGCAACCGCAAGCGGCGATTCACGCTGTTTGCTTGCTTCATACCTTTTCCATAATTCGTGGTTCGGTTCGCATCTCGATTCGGTCTCGGTTCTCAAATGCATACGAAGCTTAATTTCATATTTTATTACTGGGGTGTAACTCAGATGTCGGCAAACTGTGGATCGTGAGCCGCATGTTACACTTTATAGGCTTTTGCGGCTTTTCAAACTCATCTTCACCTCCACTCCGCGACCTCAGCAAAAGACCACGATACGTGGCTATCAAACAAACTCTCTACTCTTTAATTTTCTCTGGTTACTGTATCAAAATCAAACTAGCCATTGAAAATAATAAGCTAGATGGCTCCAGCATTTTCTGGGTTTAAGCGGAGTTTTCGAAATCAGAATATATTAGAAGAAATATCAAAATTCTGCTTTAAGGAGTGGGGGATAAGGTGGTGGTTTTTCAAAATCTCATGTAGACAGTCACCTTCCTCTTCTTTTGAAGGTCAAATATGCAAATAAAAAATAAAAAAAAACACTCCGCCCACCACAGACACTTTTCTAGATTAATAGAAGAAAATCAGTACGAATATTATTCCACACAACGCAGCGCCGTCATATTACCATAGTTTTAACAGTCTTAGCGCTACCGTGAAAATTTATGTTTCCGCTCTACGAAAATGTTAGTATTTTCTTAACTTAATATTTGGCTCTTCTCTCTAGAAAGTCTGCCGACTCCTGGTCTGGGTGCTTACAAATTTCAAGCTAAAATAGTATTCACTGTAATGGTTGTTAAAATATACAGACTAGGTCCCTGTATCACAAAATTATGCAATCTTCTATTTTATAGCTACTCTGCTCATAACAGCGTCTATAATTACAAAAACTTCATCGATTAAACAAAGTCAATTATCTATAATATTTATCCTACTACACTGTACCTCACCATGCCGCATTTTAACTCACCTAACCTATCCTTACCACTCCTTTTCTTACTTTACCTGACTTCACATAACTTCACCTAACCAATCCTTATCACACTTAACCTCACTTAACTCATCCTTCGAGCGGTTCTCCCGCCGCGGAAAACCGCAGCAGACACAATTTATTATGAACGTTGAATGCGCAATCTACTCGAGCGGTTCTCCCGCTGCGGCTGCTCACGGTTCACAGGCGGGAGAAATTCGACCCCCACATGCAGCGGGTCGGAAAACCGCCAATTTCATACTACACAAGCGGTTTCCCGCAATTGCATCATTTCGTGCGAGAGAGCGTTGTTGATCGTTTGTGCGCTATCCCGCGGCGGTAGAACCGCTCGTGTAGCCTGGCAGGAAATCGCCACCCGTGTAGTACGATGGTCTGCGGCAGCTCTCTGCAATAATTATTATCTCTTGCAAAGTTCATTTTTAAAAATTAAAATAAGTAATTAGTTTTTATTTACAACATTGTGCGTAATTTAAATTAAAAAATATTAAGTAGGAATATGTGGAGCTGTAAAATGTTTAATTTGGTTGGCAGTTCGGCGCACTATTGAACATTTGGGAGAGCCGCATCTGCTTACTATTTTTCTTGCTTTACCCGACTTCACATAACTTCACCTAACCAATCCTTATCACACTTAACCTCACTTAACTCATCCTTACCATTGCCATTCGTTACCATACCTCACTTATCTTCTCTTACTATCTCCTAACTTCACCTGACTTATCCTTACCATACTTAACATCACCTAACTTATCCCCACCTTACCACACTTTACCTCATTCTATCAACCATACCTCATATTACCTCGCCTAGCTCCACCTTAACTATCCTTACCATTCCTCACCTTTTCTTATTTTACCTGACCTCACATAACTTAATCAATCCTTATCACACCTTACATTACCTCATTTTACCTTATATTTCATTACCTGACCTCGCATAACTTCACTTAACCAATCCTTACCAAACATAGTCTCACCTAATCTATTCCCCACCTTTCCTCACTTAACCTCCCCTAACCTCTCCTTTCCACACCTTGCCTTACCACATTTTATCGTACATGTTTTCACCATAACTGTTCTGACCTCACTTACCTAACCTAAGGGAACGTACCCATACTACGTGACACGTTTAGAGGGGGTCTTCAAAATGTCACGCTTGGTACAAATGAGTGGTGGCGGGCTTAGGTTTTTGGTCACCGGGGGGGGGGGTTAAAAATTGCAAAAAGTTGGTCACATAGTATGGGTACGTTCCTTAAGCTGTCCTATCCTATCAAATAAGTTTAAATTATAAATTCAATTCAGTGCAATTCAATAAGCATCGTTAACTCCCCTGAGTATGCAAAATGATATTTTTATTGTTTTATTTTTAATCACCCATTGCCATCCTTTCTAGGTATGTGTAATGTAGGCTACTTATTAGAAACAAATAAATACAATATTGCCTAAAGCAAACAAAAAGTTTATAAATAATGGGATAATATATTATATTAATACAAAGACTAACAAAAAAGAGAAATGTATATATTTTTTACTCTTACAGTAAATATTAATGTGTTGGGTTTAATTTCGCTAATTTTAATTTTCGTATGTAAATCCCTTTAGTTGAATATTTGCTTGTAATTAATTGGGTGTGCATACTATTATAGTTTTTTTTTGTTTTTCTTTTTGTAGCTGTAAGAGAAATGTATAAGTTCTATATATTGGGTGAAATAAATTTTAGTTGAACCAACGTAATATAAATTTTTCAAATAAAACGATGCAGGTTTTGTAACCTTAGTGATTAAACTATTTATTGGGAAGTGGAGCTGTATGTATATTATGTGAGGTGTTGAAAGACTGCCTATTAATAAAAAGATTATGTTTATTAAAATAAAATAAATTTTGTTTCATTTCATACATCTCTTGAGGTGATTTTTCATAAAAATGCCCTCTACAAAATATCCAATTATTCTTATTTATAATACCATTTGTAAACATCCTATTACAGTTGTCTTGGGTCCACAATTTTTAGTAAATTTTATTTGATTATTTTTGTGTTATTTCACAATTTAATCATTTAAAATAATATACAGTGTTAGAGGCATAGTAAAAATAGTGTCCGACCGAAATAGGACTTTCTACTGAAGCCGAAACCGAATCTTCGGTATCTGTCTCAGTTTTGGCCGAAACCGAAACATTTTTAGACTTTAAAAATCATTGAAGAAGAAGATAACAATAAAAATCTAAACGAAAATATGAAAGAGAACAGAAGAAAACAGAAAAAAGACAATGGTCGCAACTTCCGCAAAGCCGTATCTTCTCCAAGCATAAACTTTCTAATTAAAGTGTGTTTATTGGAAGTGACCTGCCAGGTAAGTATGTTTCTGTATCCATTTGTAAATAGTAAAATTATTTAGAACCTAAGCTTTCCTAATAAATTGCACAGCGCCCTTTAGGTGATTTTTCACAAAAACAGCGCTTTATAAATTATCCAATTATTATTATTATTATTATTTACTGGGACTCGAACCCAGACCTCTCGTCTAACCGGGACGTGCGCGTTAATCGTCTTTTTCTGTTTTCTGTGTCTTGTTCTCTTTCATATTTTCGTTTAGATTATTATTGTTATCTTCTTCTTCAATGATATATTAGGACGATGGCAATAACCTTCAAAAGTTATAAAAAAAGTTTTTCTTATAAAAAATTAAATATTAAAAATCTATTGTTTACTGAAATTTGGCTTATTTTTTACAGACAGTTTGACAGTTTAACATAATGTGTTAAATTAAATAAAAAAACCGTAATTGATTATAAAATATATATATGTACTTATAATAATTTTTTTTTGAATATTACTGCTATGAAACAAACAAAATTACAAAAATTAACCTCTTGCAACAAAAATTTGTTAATAATCAACACTTGAATCTGGAAAACTCCAGATTCGACGTAATGTGGGTACGCGTCAATCTTGCCAGTACGGTAAGATTCTACGCGTGTTTATACCGCTCACCGAACCTTAGCGAATCAGACACGTCCGAGCTCTTCAAACATTTAAGCGACACTATTGATGATCTCTTGCCCCGCTACCCTATGGCAGAGTTTGTGGTCCTGGGGGACTTCAATGTTCATAACGAACCTTGGTTGAAGTTCTCAGGATCAACAGACTCGGCTGGACGCCAAGCGGAATCCTTTGCCCTTTGCTACGGATTGGAGCAAATGGTTCAGGAGCCTACAAGGGTTCCTGATGTCCAGACTCACCGTTCCAATCTGTTAGACCTATTTTTAACTACTGTGCCACACGGTTACAGTATTGAAGTCACAGCGCCTTTAGGATCGTCCGACCACTGCCTGGTGACGACATCAATCCCTGTAAACTTCAGACCACCAAACGAGAGGCTGAAGAGAAAAGTGTGGCACTATAGGTCAGCAGATTGGTTCGGTCTGCGGGCACATTTTAATGCTTTCCCGTGGTCAGCTGTCTGTTTTCGGACTTCGGATCCCTCAAGATGTGCCCAGGAAATTGGTGAGGTCATCACATCCGCGATGGATGGCTTCATCCAATCTACTGTTAAGGAAACTGGTGTAGGCTCAAAGCCGTGGTTCAGTCGACAATGCGCTGAAGCAGTGCGACGAAAAAACGCGGCTTACCGAGCCTACAACACATCTAGAACATCCGAAGACAGAACAGCTTACAACAAAATGGCAAAGGAAACCAAGAGAATCATAAATAGGTCAAAATTCGAGCACGACCAGCAGATCAGCAGAAAGCTGACTGCATGCCCGCATGGCAGCAGGCAATTCTGGTCGCTTGCGGGCTCAATAGGTCGCAATTTCTGCAAATCCAGTCTGCCACCTCTTACCAGACCTGACGGCTCACTAGCAAACACCGCCACCGAAAAGGCTAACTTACTAGGTAAAATGTTTGCGGATAACTCAACCCTCGATGACCAAGGTGCTGTCCCGACGTCGGTTCCTCACTGCGGTTTTCGTATGAAAAAGCTGAGGATCCGGCATCGGGAAGTACTCCATGTTTTACGAGGGCTTGATGTTAATAAAGCTAGTGGGCCTGACGGAATACCTGCCCTGGTACTGCAAAGGTGCGCTGCAGAAATAGCTCCAATTTTGACGAAGCTTTTTAAACTGTCCCTGAAGACTGGCTCTGTGCCCTCTGGTTGGAAAAAAGCGGTTATCCATCCTATTCCAAAGAAGGGTGACCGCTCCAACCCGGCCAACTACCGCCCCATAGCGATCACATCAGTTCTGTCTAAGGTGATGGAACGTGTGATCAACGACAAACTGCTCACATACCTCGAGAAGAACAAAATTATTAACGACCGTCAATACGGATTCCGGCGGAACCGCTCGTGCGGTGATCTTCTCGCGTATGTGACGCATGTTTGGGGGCGATGCCTGGAACGTTTCGGTGAGACCCAAACGGTTGCACTGGACATATCCAAGGCCTTTGACCGGGTTTGGCACCGAGGACTTGTCAACAAACTGCATTCTTACGGACTTCCCGCATCCTTGTGTACGTGGATTGCCGACTTCTTGAGGGAGAGGTCGATTCAGACGGTAGTCGATGGTTTCACCTCTTCCTCTCACTCGATAAATGCCGGCGTCCCGCAGGGATCGGTTCTGTCTCCAACTCTGTTTTTGTTGCACATCAACGACCTTTTGTCATGTGCACCAATTCACTGTTACGCGGATGACAGTACAGTTCATGATAGCTTTTTGTTTGACAAGCCCCCAAAGGGCTCACAAACTCCAACAGCTCGTAAGGCTTTGAAGCAAAGAATGGACGGTTACCTCGAGAGTGTTTTCTCTTGGGGTAAAAATAATCTCGTTGAATTTAATGTTTCAAAGACCCAATCTTGTCTGATTACGTCTAAAAGGGATCGCAATGAAAATCTAGTCTCTTTCAACGGAAGCAATCTTCCGAACAGGCCCTCCATTGATATGCTTGGTGTAACCCTAAGTGACCAGCTCAGGTATGGGGGCTCCATCGAAGCCAGAGTAAAGTTAGCCTCCCAAAAACTGGGCGTACTGTACAGGGCCCGCAGATACTTTAAAAGTACACAACTGCTAACCCTGTACAAATCGCAAGTGCGCCCCACGGTTGAATTTGGCAGCCACCTCTGGTCTGGAGCTCCAAAATACCTGAAAAATACCCTCGACTCTGTGCAGAAACGGGCGGTCCGTTTGATAGATTCTCCCATCTTAACAGACGGATTGCAATCTTTAGAGCACAGGCGTCGGGTGGGAATGCTATCCTTGTTCTACCGGTATTACAATGGAAGATGCTCCGAGGAACTAGCATCATTGATCCCTTCGGCACCGGTGCATAGTCGGGAAACACGCCAAACGCGTGCCCAACATTTGTACACAGTTGACATTTGTCACATGAGAACGGGTCGTTTCTTCGACTCGTTCTTGTGTTCAACAGCTCGGCTGTGGAATGATTTGCCGGCCTCTGTGTTTCCTCCTTCCTACAACATGGGTCTCTTCAAGACCAATGTTCATTCCTTCCTCTCCTCAAAAAGACCCTCCACACAGCATCCCAGATGACATAGGCCCTGAGGGAAATTATTTTCCTCAGGGCCTCCTGTGTGGAGTTAATGTAAAAAAAAAAAAAAAAAACTTACGTTATAAAGGAAGGACCTCATTAATTGAGTATTGTAGCGCCCAGTATTTTGTCCGACGCACGGATCCGAATACTTTCTCCCTCACATGCATAGCGCCGTTTCGCTTTGCAACTTTCGCCGAGCTACCTAACCGAAAGGACACCCCATCGGCCGTAGCCACCCCCATCCCCCCACCAGCCGGACGCTGCAGCCCCGGCACTAAGGGGTATATAAGGGCGTACTGACCGATCTCAAGTCAGTGTAGCCGGACTCCGGGTAAACCAAGCAACAGCATCCTAGTGGTCAGTGCTAAGTTAACCAACCGGTACCAAGTCGAGAGATCCCGCTGGGTCCTCCTTGGGAATCACAGTAACAGTGCCCTAGTGGACATTACTTACCGGGCACCGTTTGCCCAACTAAGAGACCGCGGGTCCTATGTTGGAGTGTGTACCTAAATACGCTAAGTGCTGAGTGAGGACAATCGTAACCTTTCCTTAAACTCTCAGTGATTATATCGTGTGCTAAACTGTTCTGTACCTACTCTTTACTAAAATTATAAGTTATGAACCCTGTATAAGTGAAATAAATTGCCATTGTGAATGTCGACTATCTCTTATATTAATACCCCGCCACAGTATGTTAATTTTAATTGTGTTTAAAATCACAACATTCTTATTACACATATATGAGATATTTTTTTTATATTACTGCTATAAAACAAACAAAAATTATAAAAATTAACAATCATGTTAACTAATCACTCAGCTGATGATCATGGGTGACACACGAGCCACGAACTCACCCGAAGTCAGCTGAACGACGCACGATAACTTACGAACCCAGAGTTTCGGGGCGGCCGAAGATTCGGCAGATTTTCTGCCGAAACCGAAACTGAACCTTCGGTCGGTCACTAAATAAAACACTAAGTAAATGTTTATAGTGAAATGTATCATCTTCATAGTTTAAATGACAATAATAACATTGTGTTGCCCAGTTTGAATCCAAGCCATTGGATGTTGGCCTTTGGAACGGTTCCATGATTAGCAGGGGTGCCCGGGTTCATGCGTCCGCCCACCTGCTGTATGGCGAGCCGGATCGAGAGAGACTGGTTGAGGTCTTTTGTCCTCAGTTGAAGGAATGGATTCATACATCCGACACTCTTGGATATACTGACCCTCAGATTCCTGCCCACCCCTCATACCTATTTCCTTCCTAAAACTCCCCCTTCTTCCTTTCCTTAAATAAAACCCTCCACACAGCATCCCCCAAGATGACATACTTAGTCCCTGAGGGAAATTATTTTCCTCAGGGCCTCTTGTGCGGAGCTAATGTAAAAAAAATTATAATACCTCTGACAATGAATGAGCGAACCTATTTATTGGCGGCAATATTTAAATATGCATCTAAGGGGCCGTTCAAGTATTACGTAACGCACTTGGGGGGGGGGAGGGGGGTTCTTATGAAACGTTACTGTGTGTTACGAGGGGGGGGTTCGAACAATGCGTTACGTAACATGTTTTTCTTTATTTAGATAAAAAAAACTAGGGAATTAAAATCTTCCAAGTTGACAATCCTTTTCGTTCTCGAAATCTCTTGTTTTATTTATTACCGCAAAACGGTATTTAAGCGACTTTTCAGTACTTTGCGCAACTTAATTGTGACTTTTAGGTGAAATTTGGCACTTTTGGGCATTACGTAACGTTAGGGGGGGGGGGGGGGTGGTTGAGCGGAAAAACGCTACGGTGCGTTACATGGGGGGGAGGGGGGGTCAAAAATCTTTAAAAATTGCGTTACGTAATACTTGAACGCCCCCTAACCAGCTAACAATAGTATATTTGCGGCATATTCTAGAATGGTAGAAATTTCAGTATCACTCTGGTAAAAGACCACCATTCAGAATCAAATATTGCTTGATATGGCTTTAGCTGCATCAGTTCTGAATGTCCAGGTACTTTTCTATCTATCTCTTCCCCTTCCCAACATTCAGCCTCACAACATGATGCCATAGTATCACTGGCTCCAGACGTTTGGGAGCAGATGGGACTCTTGTTAGTACTCGCGCAAAAAATCCTTTTGAAAATAAACAATTTGACCAAAAATATATATTTTTTATAGTCAAGGAAGTTTGGAAAGTTCTTTGCTTCTCTGACTTTGTGGTTAAATTTAATATAGTTTGAGCTATTTCAAGCAACATTTTAATGCTGAATGTTCTTTCTGCCAGAACCTCTGTTTGGGCTTCCCTATTTGTTGAATGTTGTGAACCCGAAAGAAATGGGAAGAAAAAGGCATTTGAAGTTAGGAAAGTGCTTTGCTATTCGTGGCTAAACATAGGAGGTCATCCCGTGTGAAGGTAATTTTTTTTGCTCTTTTTGGAATTTTTTTTGGGCGAACTAAATAAACATACAACTGCGAACTTTTCACCGCTTATTTATTCATATTTTGAGCACACTACAATTTTTTCAGACCGAAATCGTCGCTCATTGCTGAAGTACACGGCAACTTTAGCCACTCATCTTCAAAAATTCGGTCACCACGATTTCTGAAACAAAAAAATCAATCAGCCTTTTAATCTGTGAAGTTTGTTCCTTGTTTTTTTTTTTTACATTTCGTTTTTATCCTTCAAAACATGGTAAAACATAGCTATTTATCCCTGAAACACGGTTTTTAATTTTTAGAATATGGCAACACTGATTTCAAGTATGCTGAATGGGCGGTCTCACTGAAATGTATTACCAAGTAAAAATACATTGTATCTAGTATATGTATAAAAAAAATTCGGTTAAATTAAATACAAATATTTGTTTATTTTCCTGTGCCGAGGTACGAGCCCGAAAACTCGGGTTTTGGATCTTATGACCCAAAAGAGTTCATTCATTCGGGATTGGTTTATTTATATTAATTCGTAAGCCATTCTTTCGACCGTCTGCATAGATAAGTTTGTAAATCAAGCCGGGTACAAATTGCTGTAACATGGCTGGCTGCACAAAATTAGAATATATACGCCTCTTCCGAAAATCATCTGTTATCAACGTAGGTACTTACTAAAAATAAAAATTACATTTGAATATGTTTGACGTTTGCGTGTTTATGGTCAAAATATATTTTTGAAAACATCGCATCTACTTGTACAAATCTACTGTCAGATACGTTAGTGATGGGATGGTTATAGTTTATAGTCATCGACATTTTTATAATCGAAAGATCCGTTCCTAATCATGTTCCTAATGAATTATTAATTTCAGACGCGGTCGACGCAAAAAACACATTTTCCCTTTGCAAAAAACACATAGATGACATTTATTTTAATCGATATTTTTTCATCCACCGACCCGATAGAGTTGCTTGAATCTAATCGAATATTTGGATCGATCTCGTCATGATTCGATGACGTCACACGATTCACTACACATGCGGTGGTTTTCGGGGGATCTTGAAAAATTAAAACTTTGACAATTATTTTAACTAATTAACTCTAAAAAAAATAAAAAAAATATGCAGTTATTTAAGTTAGAAGGTCATTATTCATTAAAAAATGGGCTGGAGTTCCTTATTAGTAATCTGTAGTGATGAACCAAAAAGCCCTGGACAGAGCTATTCGAGAACAATTTGAGGTTGCGGGGGAGAGGGGGAAGATTAATGAAAAATGCCTATACTTACCTATTTTTATTTTTATTGATATGTCCCATTCCCTGTCTCGTCAAATACAAGCCGTTCATAAGCCGTTATAATTGCATTAAGAAAATAAAATAGGTAATTTAAAATACAAACAGTTTTGCATTTAAAATACTTCAAAAGTTTGTCAGACAAGATGGGTGCCAGGTAATTTCCCCTCACCCTAGATTTGACTTCATCGTCATTCATACCAAATCGCATTGCTCCGTCCAGGGTGAGGGTGAATTAGCATTCACGTCATACATAGTATAAACACACCCCCACAAAATTGTACCATGTATCAATAAGCAATTTCCAGCCCCACAATGTAAGTATATAATACATATATTTTATTACAAATTCCTTCACCAACACTTTTCATTATGTAGGTACTCTTATTATTTTTCATTATGGAATAATTACCCCTGTAACTTTATCATTTTCACGTAACTTTATTACGTAAACTTATTAATAACATTATCGTGATATCTAAAATATTATTTTCTACGGAAAAAAATCATGGTAATTTTCGGGATTAGTGTCCATGGTTATTACGAATAATTTTTAGAAAAAAACTTTAGATTCGCCTTAATCACTATAAAAGGAAACTTTTTGCATCACGGCTGGCGGAAAATAATGCATTTTAATTTTCAATGTCGTTAAATAAAATTTCACTTCGCGAACTGACACTATGACAGCCCGCCCGCTGCCGCCCGCCATTTTGTCACTGGAGGTTGCCCACCACTTTCCCACGGCGTTCTAAGGAAACAGATGGTTTCCTCCTTCACCGTACACGTCAGGACTCTAATTTTTTATTTATAAAGAAGCTATTTTTTTATTAAAATGACTCTAGACCTCCAATGTCCGGGCATACATTGTTAGCAGGCAGTATGCGAGTGCGTACATGGTGTTAGTTATTTATTTCACAGTATCATGTCTCATCTCCGCCACTGGATATAGCTGAAAACAAAGTTTATTAATAGAAAAGAGGGAAAGTTACTAGAAAAAAAAAAACATTATTATGATGAGATTGTACGACCTAACCAAAGCAACTGAGTTGCAGTCGTCCGGCAGTCCCGCCGAGGATAAGCGGAGCCATCAGTCCAGTCGCAAGCGGGACTCGGTGTCCGCGCCCCTAAGCCGGCTTCCCAGTACGCCCTCGAAGAAAGTGTTGGAATTAAAGAGGGAAAGACCTGAAGACCCTAGGGATAAAAGTGAGCATCGGGTCACCGGAGGCAGGGCGGAAGGGCACCGGTCCGCAACGGTTGGTCTTCAGGCCCGCTCATGGCGACGGGGGAGGCGCGGGCGGGTTATGCAACCGCTGCCTTGGGAGTCATCTCCTCAGTTGATGCACGGTCATAGATCTAGTCCACCCCCTTGATGGGGTGTAAGACAATACAAAATGATTAAATGGTAGTTCCGTTCCGGCTCCTTACGATCCGGCTCCTTACTCATGCAAGTCCAGACACGCAAAACTTGATTGAAATATATCTTAGATTTAGAAAAAAAAGAATTTGTCACTGTTAAAATACGTTTTTGAATGGTTTGTTTGGCTTCGCAGGGTTTGTGTAGCGGGCTTGTGTATGTTATCTTTACTTTAAAAAAAAGCCTACGTTTTTGAACGGTTTGTTTGGCTACGCAGGGTTTGTGTAGCGGGCTTGTGTATGTGACAAAATGGCGGGTGGCAGTGGGCGGGCTGTCGTAGTGTCGGTTCGCGAAGTGAAATTTTATTTAACGACATTGAAAATTAAAATGCATTATTTTCCGCCAGCCGTGATGCAAAAAGTTTCCTTTTATAGTGATTAAGGCGAATCTAAAGTTTGTTTCTAAAAATTATTCTTAATAGCCATGGACACTAATCCCAAAAAATTACCAAAATCATTTACAACGGTAACAAAGCTGACTGATGTAGGTAATTAAACTTGCCAGGCATGTTTCAACCCGTCCTTAAAAATATCTTCAAAGAGGAGAAAAGTACCTATCACCAATTTTTATGCAACGTAATATCATCTGAGTAAAAGCTATGCATTTTTTTACTGCCCATAAGCTGTGATTATCATAAATAATTTAAATCGGTGGATACCTACCTAACCGCTTAACTGTCATTCTATTATATTCTATTCACGAAGTTTTGATTGATAAAACTGTCAGTTTATCTTCGTTATCCGAACTAATGTGACCTTTTGACGTAAGATTTATATCCATTATCTACTAGGTATTTAACTGAGTAGTTACTATACAACTATCTTTCTGACTAACTAGTATCTTTCTGATCTACTATGTTAAGCTGATAGTTCAGAAAATACGAGAGATCCAAAACCATAACTGCCGATCCGCCTTTTCTAAAACAGACGTTAACAAGGGAAATGTAAGAAGGTACAAATCGTTCTATAAATTGATCACAGAAAGATTAGTTCAGGCCTGAATGCGGCATAAATTTTGGGGAATAAATAATGGGGGCTTACATTAATTACGTGAGCTCAAAACGGGGAGGGAGGGGGAGGGGGGGGGGGGGGGGTGTTCCAGCAAAATCTCACGTTACTTGAAAAGAATATGCGAAGTGGCTCAAATTTATCTCACCAATGGGTGGGGGAAGGGGGGATCTAGATTGGAAGAAAAACGGCTTACGTAATTAATGTATGCCCGCAATGACAAAATATTGATGAACCTATTCTTTTCAACATGTTTAATATTCTTTTCAGTCGGTTCCGTGACGACTCAACACCAAGGGCGGATCCAGGGGGGGGGGGGGGTCATGGGGGGGGTCATGACCCCCCCCTGGGCTGGGTCCAGGACCTAGGTGGACCACTAATTAAAATTGTTAAACATAATGTTTTTATATTTTTTTTGTATCTATTGTTATTAAAATTACCTACCTACTTTTACTTGCATGTATTATTATCAAAATTAAATTATAACTTCTTGTGACTTGACCACGACTATGTGACCCCCCCCCCCTGGAGCTATGTAAACCCCCCTCTGGCGCCAAAGCTGGATCCGCCTTTGCTCAACACAATGGCAAATCAACACATTTTTGAAAAGTGATAATAAGTCATTAAAAGTGATGAAAAAAATTAAAGATGTGTTGTTTAAAAAAAATTTAACAATTCATCAAATATTTAAAGTTTTTACATTTTATGAAAGTTCTTTTCAAATTCTTGGATTATTTCAGTTTTACGAAGAAACTTGCCTACAATGATATAATAACAGAACTTGAATAGAATTTACACTGAACGTTTTTTTTTTTTTTTTAAACGTGAAAATCAGCTACAAATATTTGATGAATTGTTAAATTTTTTTGAAACAACCTGTCGTAACCCGTAAACCTAACCTAATCCATACTGTTGAACCTAGTTTTTTCATCAGTTTTCATGACTTTTTATCACTTTTCAAAGGGGTGTTGATTTGCCACAGTGTTGAGTTGTCCGGTTAACGCTTTTTTTGCCCAATGATCAATGACAAAAGATAACCTGAAACAACATGAATTAATTAATGATTAATTAATCGCGGGTCAATCTATATTATAGGTATTACCAAAAATTATAATGAACGATTTAAAAAAATAGCAGAAGTTTTTCAGATCTAGGTATCGATAAGACGGCTAATCCTCATTCAACTTTGCTAACATCTCATATAAAAGAATTTCGTAAATATTTTGAGCAGCAATATTAAAGTTAAACTTCCATACAATCTTACTAATATGTATTATAAAGGCGAAAGTTTGTATGGATGTTTGTTACTCTTTCACGCAAAAACTACTGAATGGATTTTAATGAAACTTTACAATAATATAACATATAGGCTATATACTATAATGGTAAGCTCTGGCGTTATGAAAATTGTGTAAATGAAAATGTGTGCATTTCATGTAATTTGTGCATGTAATAATTGTGCATTTCATATATTTTAGCGGCAGGGAGGAAAGCCAGGGGGAAGGTGGGGCTCACGGAGAGGGAAGAGACGACGGAGGGGGAAGGCGGGGAAGGTGGAAAGGAACGGGGACGCACGGGAAAGGACATGCAGGGAGAATCACTTTATTTCGAAATGTATGTACGCGCATAATTTCCAAACGACTGCACCAAATTGGATCATTCTTTTATTTGTGTTCTTTATTAGCAGGGCAAGGTTTGTATCAAACTAATGGTGAGCGCTGGCATTATGAAATTTGTAAAAAAATTGCAATAGGTGGCACGCGAGGTGTTTGAAAAATGAATGTACCGGGACTGAAAGTAGGGTGGTGCGAGAGGGGAAGGGGATGTGGGAGAGGAATGAGAACGGGACGAATGGGAAAGGACACGCAGGGAGAAACAATTTCTTTATTAAATGGCATAGCAACGCATGCCAGGAATAAGCTAGTACGTTATAATAACTGAACAATGTCGGAACTTATCCCGGTGCTTAAGGGTATATTACCGCAAGCGCAGCATATTTAGGGATTTTTGATGCAGTTTTAAGAACATTTCTATATTGTTTATTAGAAAAAAATATTATGTTTTGAAAAAATAAACTATTCTTCTAAATGGTGCGTTAAAAAAACGTGTTAAAATGTTTAAAACAATTGCGTGAAAAAATATTTACAAAACCTCTAAAAATAGCTTAAAGTTCGATTATATCTTTTAATTCTAAATACAGGAGAATTATAAAAAATATACATTATCACCACATCAATGTTGTCTAAACGACTGAATAATAAAATTATTTTAAAAAGCATTAAAACAATGCTTAAATAAATAAAAACAGTTTTTCAATATCACGATATTGTTATTTTGTCTCACGCCATTATATAAACCAAGACACGAGTTATTTCCAGTCATTATGCGAGATGATTTCAGAGTGAAAGCACGTCAAATTTTACAAAAAATAAATACGTAAATGTGTAGGCACATAAGAAAAGGGGTCACACTAAAGGTTAGTCGTTATGTTATTGTGTTTTATTTCAGAACCAAGTTGACTTTTTTACTAGAACTTGCATTTCGCGGCCGCCTGTTTGCAACCAGCGGCATAGAATGGTTTAGAGTGCCCCTTTACCCGTATTTTCGTATTCCTAGTTTTATTTATTTACGTCCTACTGTGCTTTTACATAAATTAGGTAAAGATAAAGATATATATGGTATTGTTCACTTTGCAGACATATTATTAGTATTTTTCAGTGAACAAAAGATAATAATTGAGAATAGTAGGGAAAAAGTTTCATAATAACACGAAACGATCCTCACCATATATATATCTCCCAGTACGAATCTAACAAACCTTGTAGCAATAATTTATTTTTATTTTTATTTATTTATCTATAATAAAATATATTTACAATGGTTTTATTTGTATGCCTGTCTCACTAGGGTATACCTGTGTCGAGACAGGCGTACATAAATGAATACAGTAGTTACAAGGATATTTCAGGTAAAATACATATTATGAATAGAATTAGAACAGAAGGGTGATTGGAAGGGTGGTAAATCTTTTAAAGAGAGTTATTTTATAAATGTTGGAGATGGAGTAATGAAATAAATTCTGCCTAGTCTATTTATAGGTTAAATTTGACAGGATTCCATTATTTTCGTTTGTTTTATATGGGTTAGGTTGTATGTGAATAGTTATTTCTGTCTATGTGTGATTTATTTTACAGATATGTGTGATAGTGTGGCGTCCAATACTTATAATCCATTTTTTAATATCTTGTTTGAATTTTGTAAAGGAGTCACTTTGTCTGATCGTAGTTGGTAGTGTATTGTATAGTTTGCAAGCTATGTATTTAGAGTGTCTTTGCCCGAAGGTGGTTTTGAAAAAAGGAGTTTGGAGAAGTTCGTTGTTTTTGGCTCGGGTATTGTGTATTGTTTGTGTAGCTTTGTATGGTGTTTTGTTGTTTTTGTGTAAATTAAGTAATATGGATCTTGAGTAGAGCTGTTTTATGTCCATAACGTTGAAGGAATTGAAGATAGTATCAGTGCTGGTAGTAAGCGGCATTTTAAGAATTATTTTTATGATTAGTTTTTGTGCTTTCATGATGGGATCAAGGGCATTGGAATATGCATTACCCCAGGCTAGAATTCCGTATTCGATGTGAGATTGGCACAATGAGTAATATACTGTTTTTAAAAGTTTTAGGTTAAGGAAATTGCGTGTTTGTTTGAAAAAGTATATAGATTTTCGGATTTTGTTTGTAGTATTATGTATATGTTGCTTCCAATTCAGGTGTGTATCGAAGGTTACTCCTAAATATTTGATAATGTTTACTTGCTCTAGGCATGGGCAGTCACAGTTTCGGTTTAGAGATGAATTTTTACATTTGTGTATTTTTAATGGCGGGGCTGGGTTTGACTTTGGGATATTGGTGAGACTAGACAGTAAGTATTTGGTTTTCTGTACATTTAGAGTTAATATGTTCGAGCCAATATTTTACCTGTTGAATTCCTTCCTCCGCTTTGGAATATGCGGTAAGCCAATCTTTTGCTTGGAAGAGTAGGACAGTGTCATCGGCGAAACTGACAATAGTGGCATCGATATCTAGGTTGCATAACTCGTTAATATATATTAGGAAGAGCGTTGGACCTATAACACTGCCTTGAGGGACCCCGTAACTAATGGGCAAATTCTGGCTCTTTGTGGTATTGAGTTTAACGCATTGGGATCTGTCAGATAAGAAGCTGGAGAGGAGGCCTAATTCTTTGTTCCTAATATTTATATTAAACATTTTGCGTTTTAGTTTGCTAAGTGAGATTGTATCAAATGCTTTACAGAGGTCGAGAAATACCGATAGACATTTCAAGCCCTTATCCAGGTGGCCAGAAATATGGTCAGTGACCGTGGCTATAGCATCATTGGTGCTTTTATGTTTTCTGAATCCAAATTGCCGCGGCGATATTAAGTTATTGGTTTCCAGATATTCCATGAGACTATTATTGACGATCTTTTCGAATACTTTTGAGAGCGAATTTAGCAACATAATAGGACGATAATTACTAATATCAAGTTTGGAGCCAGTTTTAAAAATAGGGATAATGAGACCTTGTTTTAGAATGGTGGGAAATAGCCCTTGGCGGATGCTAATATTAAGTAGATGCGTTAATGGTTGAAGAATACCAGGGGCAATTTTTTTAAGAAAATTGTTAGATATTTCATCAATGCCGGTTGATGAAGAGTTTTTGAGCGAGTTTATTACTAAAGAAACTTCTTTCTCTGTAATCGTTTTAAGAACAAAGCAATTAAAACTACCAAATGTGAATAACCAACAAATTGTGCTATTTCATATTGAAAAATGTTAGTTCACATTCCTGCCGCAAGTTTTTAATGAGAACTGTGGAATATAATATGAATATTTTCAGAGACCTAGGTATAATGCCAGTAGCCGAAATAACAAATGGTAATATTTTTATAGTCTGAGAGTGCCAAATTCTTTTAATCTCATTTCCTAAATCTATGTATTTTCTAATTTTTCAGAAACCGTTTTTTTTTTAATATTACAGGAATTTGGAATAGCTACCTACATCAATGATATAAGTTATTTTTTTAATTTTGTCATGTAAAACTATATCAGGTCTATTATGACTAATTGTTCTGTCTGTTAGTATAGTTTTATCATAATATATTTTATAAAATTCATTTTCTAAAACGAATTTGGTTCATATTCATAATATGATAGTCAATCGTACGGTCAAGTATTACGGAAGTCAATCAAGTTATGTTTAATTACCAAACTATGGTGGATTATTTTTAAAACCTGATTGTGCCTAAATGTATACTCGGACGGCGCTAATATAGAACATCCCGATATAATATGTTCTATAGTTTCCGGAAAAGCCAAACATTTTCTACATAAATCATCAATTTGATTTATATCTTTGATTATATGCTTCCTATAATTTTTGTATTAATGACTCTATCTTGAATGGCAAGCATAAATCCTTCTATTTCTGCGCTCAACTCTCCAATACTCAACCATTTGTTTGACGAAAGTTTGTCAACATACGTTTGGTTGAGATAATTGAAGTGTTTTGCATGAATAATTTTATTTGACCAGGAATCTAATAATTCCTGGTTAGTATTTATAAGAATTTTGGCATTCTCGTCATATAAATTAAAAGGTGTAATGTTTATATCTACCTTGCAAATTATTTTGTGCATTTCTGAGCTATTGGCTTTCCTATGGAAAAAAAATTCTAAGCATTTCTATCTGATTGTGTTTCAAAGATGTTATTTTGATTACACCTCTACCTCCTAAATTTACTAACTAACTAACTAACCATCACGCCGTTTCCCCGCAGGGGTAGGCAGAGAGGACGGACCGCCAAACAATTCGGTCTTGGCACACACTCTTTGCCTCACTCACATTCATACATCGTCTCATACATACTCTTCTATTATTCTGACTTTTGACATGGCCCGTCTCAAGTATCTGATTTACTTGATCGTGCCATGTCTTCCTCGGGCGTCCCCGACTTCTTCTACCATTCACATTTGCATCATATATTCTTTTAATTTCTAGGTAAATTAATTCGTTCTATAGCTGAATTTGGATGATGGCAATTAAAATTTGTTAACGTTGTTCTAATTAATCGTTCTAAACTATCTAAATCTTATTGGACCATTTAATTATGCTAAATGAGTACGTTAGTAGAGGTATTGCCCAAGTATTTATTGCTTTTACAAAATTTTTAGCAGATAGATTGCATTTTAAAAATTTTCTGATCCTAGTTTGAAATTTAATCCTAATATCATTTTTAATACTAGTGTGATCTAATCTATTCGATTGCGGGTATCCTAAATATTTATAAACCTCACCCCCTTTCATACTTTTAATTTTGAAATTTCTAAATATACCCTCGTCTCCATCTACAATTTTGCCTTTCTCTATATGGATCGTTTTACATTTATCTAAACCAAAAGTCATTTTAATATCATCTGAAAAATTTTAACTACCTTAATCATTTTCTCTAAATTTGATTCAGAATTTGAAAATAATTTTATATCATCCATATATAATAGATGTGAAACTATACTAATCTCTCTTGTATTACCGTTAATTTTTATTCCAAACTTGCTTTTAATTAACATTTTAGACAGAGGATTCAATGCTAAGCAAAATCAAAGAGGACTCAATGAGTCTCCTTGAAAAATCCCTCTTTTTATTGAAATGCCCGGTACTACTATTTTCTTACCTTTTAAATTTACTAGTAAATCTGTATTCCAAAAGGACATAATATTTTTCAAAAATCTAATTATAATTGGTTTAACTTTAAACATTTTGATTAGCCACGAGTGCGGGACACTATCAAAATATAACTTTTATTTAAATATATAATTTTTATATATATAACTTTTTGTAAACAATAATAATAAATATTGAAAATGACCGATATTTTATTTATCTTTCCAATATATTCAGATATAATTATGATCACATATTACGAAAATAATGCGAAATTGAATACCGTATTGTTTTGACATCTGTCAATGAAGAACTAATGCCTACCGTCCAGCAGTGTAGTTGGTTGTATCGAATAATTTATCAAACAAGTTTGATCAAAATCTGATAAAGAGTCATAAAATCATGAGCTCCTCCTCCAATAGGTAATGTTTCTATCTAAATTTACCTAAAACATGCGCATTCAATTTAATAAACATAATTTGAAAGATGCCCAATATTTAACGTTTCATGTTCAAATCTTACTCAAGTGTACCATCTAGTCTAGATTCTTCGCTGCTCTGACTTCGTCGGTAGCGCGCAGCGGTTCCCCGTTCGAGCATACCTCATACTTCCCCACCCCGAAATATTATTTCGGTTTTGGTAAATTACCCCTTAACACGGAGTTCAAAATTTTCATTTGTTGTGTAGATGAACAACTATAGTTGAGACTTGAGACGACGATTGCCAACTATTTCCAAATTCAAGAAAGTCTCCCGAGCGTCGCGCGTTGCGTCGGCGTCACTTCGCCTCGTGTGCGCATCGCGATGGATTTTGATACAGCGACGCAACAGTTGCCCGCAACTAAATTTTGGAGACTCGCCGGCCGGTGATCAAGTTGAAAACTATGTTATTTTGACTTTATTACAATATTCTTTGTGCAACTATAAATTTAAATTACAAGTACATAAAACAAAGAAGACCAAAATTTAATATTAGTAAATACATACTGTAGTGTCCGAGGTACATTATCTCCGTGGGAGGGGACTGGTTGCCGGAGATGGCCGAACGTAGCCGAAGATTCCCGATCCCACCCACACAGAGGTAGTGGAGGGGCAGGCGAAGCCGCCGGCTGTAACGGCCCCGCGCTTCATTCCTTCGTTTAGCTTATCAGAGCAAACAGTGTACATCTTTCTCAATTGACTTACAATAAATAATTCCTTCGTATAAACGAAACATATTTTATTAAAAGTAATTGTAAGTGTCAAGAACATTATGGTACGTTTCCACGCTTGCCAAGGCTTGGCAAGCCTCCACAAGCTCCAAGCATCCACAAATCTCGCTTGGCATTTGGAAGTCGTTTACATGCTTGTGAATGCGTCAGTGCGCTACCTACACCCGAGCATGGCGGACGCCGAACTTGTGTCGGCTATTGCGTTTGGTTTATCAAACTTTTATTTGAAATACAAGCAAAGTGTAACAAAAAAAAGGAAAGCTCGACGACCACGAAGATGATGGATGATACAGATTCATAAAAATCGTCCCAGGTCACTTCGCACAAAGAGGAGACATTATCTCACAGGCTAAATCCTATAGATTTTTGTCTCTTTTTAGTACCACTTTTTGTTTCATCGAGTTTCAAATCACAACGGTGCTAAAGAAGTTTTCGCTTCAAAAATAATGATCGCAATTGGGACCCGAACTCGAGGATCACTTGTCTAATATAAAATTATTTTGTATTATAAAAAAAGTTATTCTAACAAAAATCATATATTTTTTTACTATAATAAATAGTAAATCATCAATAAAATATTATTTATTTATTTTGACTTTTTAGGTAAATCCAGTCGCAATAAATTACATAACGTAAGTGCATTAAAATTATGTACTTATACATTTTAATAAGTCTAGCATGCCTCATACGTCATACATATGTCTCGTAATATTATAAATATTATCATAGACCGCATGGATCAAAAACGGCGTGCATTCGCCGCCAGTTCGAAAGTGCCACTGAGCGTTTACCGAAGCTTGCCGTTGGATCCGACCCCGACTGGATCGGCGGCAAACTCTCGCAAGCTCTTGCAAGCCTACGCAAGCCAAGCCAAACGACCTGTTTACACGTTTGCGCTTGTGGACGCTTGCCGAGACTTGGCAAGTATGGAAACGTAGCATAACAATTTGGCGCAGCCGGTTGATTATACGAAAGAGAAGTTTATTTAAGGCGCAGTCGGGTTTTACACACAAATGGTTTGGGTGTATAGATGACTCGGCAGTTTTTTCTCAGACGATTATTGTCGTGGGGAACTTCGCAGAAGGGCCAGCCAGAGAAAAGCGACAATTGGAGGAAAGATTATAAAGTACAGGCCAGTACAAGGCGGGATCCCTTTATATCATTGAAGGAAAGAAGGAAGACAGTCACTCCGACCAAGTTATTTAGAAGGAAGGAAGGAAGACGGTCACTCCGACCAAGAGGAAAGCCATTAACTAGCCAAGCAGCCATCGCCGTGAACCCTTTGTTGAGTTAAGTAGTTTGTCCTTTTGGAGGTTATTGTCGTCGGGCTGTGTTTTTTTTTATTTTCGCTGAGTCACTGTTGGTTCGGGTGCCGGTCGGGTATCGGGTTAGCAATGGAGACCAGCGGTATACCGAGGTTTTGCCATATTCGCGATGATTGGGGAATTTTCCGACTCAGACTAGAACAATTCCTACTGATCCGTGATTAAGCGAAAACCGTCAAGTTAGATGCTACCCAGAAGAGGGCATATTTGCCCTAGGGCCTCAGGTTTTTTCGGACGAGCTAGGTAAATTTAACAAGTATAAAAAAAGTTTTAAAGTTAACCGATACGCCAACCCAGTGTTTCATAACGCAAGACCGGTTCCATTCGCGTTAAAGGATAAAATCGGGAAAGAACTGGAATCCATGGTGTCGGAGGGTATCATATCTCCAGTTTCGAGTAGTGAATATGCTTCGCCAATCGTTCCAGTTATAAAAAAAACGGTAACATTCGTATTTGTGCGGATTATAAAAGATCTTTGAATATCATGACGGATTTAGAAAGGTATCCTCTGCTCTCGATTAATGAGGTCATTCATAAGGTTAGCTCGGGCAAATTGTTCGCTAAGCTGGATTTAAAGCAGGCTTACGCACAATTGGAGTTAGCAGAGGATTGTAAAAAATTTACGACTATAAACACACATTTAGGTCTTTTTCAGTATAACAGGCTTGTTTTTGGTTTCAAATCAGCACCGGCAATTTTTGCTAGGACAATACAGGGTCTGAAAGGTGTTGCGTTCTACCTTGACGATATTATTATCTCGGGAATTGACGAGGCGGACCTATTAGCAAATATTCGCGCGGTGTGCAATCGCTTAAAAGAGTGCGGGTTGCGGGTGAACACGGAGAAGTGTGAATTCTCCGTGAAATCAATTGAGTTTTTGGGCTATGTAATATCGGGAGAAGGCATTCAACCTCACCCAAACAAGTTGGAGGCGATTAAAAACGCACCTTATCCGACGGATATACATCAGTTAAAAAGCCTGTTAGGTTTTTTGAATTTTTACAGGAACTTCGTTCCTAGAATGTCTTCGATTTTAGAGCCTTTGCACAACTTATTGAAAACAAATGTTAAATGGGAATTCTCCGATGAGTGTAGAAAGGCGGTTGATGAGTGTAAGAAGGCAGTAAAAAAATTAATGTGTGACAATGCTGTGCTCACAAATTATTTTCCCTAATTACCGTTAAAGCTTTTTACAGATGCGAGCACTTCCGGTTTAGGGGCGTGTCTCATGCACGTGTTTCAAGATGGGACGATGAGGCCAATTGAATTTGCCTCACGTAGTCTTACTAGCGCGGAAAAAAATTGTATTTTAGACCCTGAAGCTTTGGCAATTATGTTCGGTGTGAATAGATTTTTTCAGTACCTGTTCGGTAGAGAATTTACTTTATGTGTTGATAACATGCCTTTGTTGAGAATTCTCGGGGAGCATAAAAATATACCAGTTTTAGCAGCGAACCGCTTACAGAGATATGGCATCGTCTTAGTGGGGTTTGCGTATAAAACGGAGTTCGTTAAATCATGCAATAATCAAGCGGATTTTTTCTCTCGCTCACCGGTAGAAAGTTCGGTCGAGGAGTATAATGATGATTTTGGTTCAGAGTTCGTGAGTTTTATTGTGGAAGGAACTCAGTTGAACTTGAGTTCCGTGAAAGCAGCAACTAGTGCGGACTCTGTATTACAGTTAGTTGGTAAATATTTAAGGCAGGGTTGGCTAAATACTATGAAACGTGACAGTAGTTTATGGAATTTTTGGATTAAGAGGAATTAACTTTCAATTGACGATGATTGTTTATTCTGGAACCATGGAATAATTATCCCAGTTTCGTTACAAAATCATGTGTTATCTTTGTTGCATAGATCACATTTAGGTATACTCAAGATGAAAGGCGTTGCTAGAGCGTATTTTTGGTGGTCATCATTGAACAAGGATCTGGAAAAGATGGTTCAATCGTGTACGGATTGCGCTATGAATAGACAATACCATCAAAAAGTCACTTATCCATATAGCCGAATTCGGGCAGAGTTTGGAGTCGTGTGCATATCGATTATTGTGGGCCACTAGGGGGTAAGATGTTTTTAGTAATTTGCGATTCCTTTTCCAAGTGGATAGACTGCATCGAAGTTTCTAAAGCAGATTCGGCGTACACCATTCTTGAATTAAGGAAAATTTTTGCGATTTTTGGTAACTCGGAATTAATTGTGGCAGATAACGGTACAGCTTTCACGAGTGATGAATTTAGGGATTTTTGTTAGAAAACAATATTAAATTCACGACAGGACCTGTGAGGCATCCGCAAAGCAACGGGGTAGCTGAGAATGCGGTTAAGACCGCAAAAGGGGTTCTTAAAAAAATAATGATCGGTTCTAGCTTGCGCAAAGATTATAATGTAAAATTACTGAATTTTTTGTTAGACTATAGAAATTCACCGCACTGTTCGACGGGCATCGAGCCCGCTGTTTTATTAGTCGGCAGGAGGCTTCGTTCCTCGTTTGACGGGCTAGTTCCACCCAAAGTGGGCGAACAAGACTCAGAGTTGGTAAAACGGGCGAACGTTAACATTGCAAAAATTCAGGACAGACAGATTAGGAATTTCGGTGGGGCTAAGTCTCGTGTATTTAAGGTAGGTCAAAAATGCCTTGTGCGAGACTATCGCCAGAACAATAAGATTTTATGGGCAAAAGGGGTGATTTGTAAGTCGCTGGGCAAAAAGGTTTTTATTGTGAGAGTGGGGAACTCGAACATAACTTAGAAGAGACACTTAGATCAAATCAGGAAGTTGTCAGTAAGCTGGGATGAGGAGCTCAATAAATCGCAGCATCCCGCGTCTGAGATCAGTTGGAATGACCCTCGGGAGTTGGAAACCTCAGTGTTGCTAAGTGGTTTAACTCGGTGTACTTCTGGTTTCAGGTTGCCTGAGGAGGAAGAGGCCGCACCTGGACCGTCAGAGGCGACGGCTTGACCTTCAGCACCACGTAGCCCGTGGGCGGGTCGACTTCGGCCCAGACGAGAAACCCCAGAAGAGCAAGCTACTTAACTATGATTAGTGTTCTAATGTGTGAATATTTGTTGTTGTTGTTTGATATCAGGTCACTGACCTGCGGTAAATTTGTTAGTATGAGCATTGTGGCATAAAGCCCAATAGTAGGGACCTTTTATCTCTGTTTTGGTAGCTAGCATGGTCTATGTTAGAGAGGGAAGGGTGTAGTGTCCGAGGTACATTATCTCCGCGGGAGAGGACCGGTTGCCGGAGATGGCCGAACGTAGCCGAAGGTTCCCGATCCCACCCACACAGAGGTAGTGGAGGGGCAGGCGAAGCCGCCGGCTGTAACGGCCCCGCGCTTTATTCCTTCGTTTAGCTTATCAGAGCAAACAGTGTACATCTTTCTCAATTGACTTTCAATAAATAATTCCTTCATACAAACGAAACCTATTTTATTAAAAGTAATCGTAAGTGTCAAGGACATTACATATACATACATATGCATAATTTATACGTAGGTATATTAGGGTGTCCCAAACATGCATGGGGAAATTTTGTATTTCGAATTTCGACACGCAAATTGTCTAGTTTTTTTTTCGATTAGGTCCTAAACAGTCAATTATGAAACATTATTATCAATCTAGGATAACAGCATGAGTAGATGATTTCCCAATACGCTTAAAATAGAAATTTAAAACACAATTTTCTTCAGATTAAAAGTTCATATATTTATATAACACTTTTTGTTATTTAAAATTGATATACAATTTTAAAAAAAGTCTTGAAAAAAGAATCTTGCCCTAAATCACATAAAATTTAAAAATCTTGTAAAAGACCAACGTTATTAATAATCCATACTAATATTATAAATGCGAGCGCGTGTGTTTGTTTGTTACGCTTTCACGCCTAAGCCACCAAATACACAGAAATCATTAAGTCAAACGATTTCACTATAATGAACAAAATAAACAAATTACACGCAACACGTATTACAGAAAACACCAACACCATTATTGATCACATCATCTCAGACGTAAACCTTTCGTATACTATAACAAACTGTGACACCTCAATATCTGATCACAACCTACTGATTCTTGACATACTTCATACGTACACTAAAAAAACTCACAAAAATCCTCTTACAAATATACAAAAATTGATTATGATAAACTAGAGGAGGATATCCGACAAAACCCCTTTTCTATAAACAATAATGAGGACTCGGAACTGAACTACAATAACTTTGTAAACTATCTGATAAACAAAATTAATTGCAACAGTTCAATAACAATAAAAACAAATAAAACCTCTCTTCCTGATTGGATAACAAAGGACTTATTAAAAATGATTAAAAAAAGAAATAAACTGCACCTAAAAATTAAAAAACAACCCTGTAACTTATTACTAAAAACAGAATTTACTAAAATACGTAACGATATAACTATAAAAAAACGGAACTTAAAAAAACAATACTACAGCAGCCTATTTAAAAAATGTGAAAATAATACCAAAAAGACTTGGAACGTAATAAACAGCATCATCAAGAACCAAACAAACACGCAAAGTATACCATGTACAAAATTAAAGAACGGTAATGAAATCATCACAGAAGACATCAAGATATGCGAATACTTTAATAACTACTTTTGTAATATTGGCGCTTCTTTGGCTGATAATATAATCAACAAATACAGACATAAACTGGATGATAAAATTACATTAAAGTATGAAAGTGCGGAATCAATATACTTGCAACCCACAACTGAACCCGAAATATTAGCTATCATAAAATCCCTAAAATCAAACGCGAGTGCTGGACATGATCAACTAAAATGTACAACAGTACAAAAACTTGCCCCACTACTAACTCCTACACTAACTAAACTGATTAACCTGAGCCTGAAAGAAGGTCAATTTCCAGACAGTTGTAAAATTGCAAGGGTTATTCCAATATATAAAGGGAGCTTGAAAACTCAAACATCTAACTATAGGCCCATTTCTGTCCTACCGATTCTATCAAAAATATATGAAAGAGTAATATACGATAGGCTAGACAACTTTCTGAAAAAAAAATCATTTCAATATGCCAAACAATACGGTTTCAGAAAAAAATGTAATACTCTCTCTGCAACTAATGATCTCATAAATAAACTTAGAACTAGCATAGATAATAAAAACTATGTCATAGCAATTCTCGTAGACCTTCACAAAGCCTTTGACACCGTAAGTCATGAAATACTGATTAAAAAAATAGAAAAAAACAGGTGTAACCGGTCCAGCTATCAAACTAATAAAATCCTATCTGTCCAACAGAAAACAATGTGTTAACATAGGAGATAAAAACAGTCAACTCGAGAGTATAAACTACGGAGTTCCACAAGGATCAATACTGGGGCCACTTTTATTCCAAATATACATAAATGAAATCTGTCAGCTAAAACTACATGGTGAAATTTTCTTATACGCAGATGACACGGCAATTTTTTACTTCGGCAAAAACTTAGAAAGTCTATTAGAACAATCTCAAACGGATCTTAATGTACTAAACGATTGGCTAATACAAAATATATTAACAATAAATATTAATAAAACCGGTTACATGATCTTAAGCTCACCTAAAAGAATAATACCATCGCATAAACCATTACAAATAGAAGAAAGAGACCTACATATCCTAGATGGCGAAAAACTCCTGGGCTTATATATTGATAAACATTTAACATTTAAACAACACGTAGAAAAAATAAAAACAAAAATCATCCCATTAATTGGTGTATTTGGTAGAATTGCTCATCTTCTACCAACAGAGGTAAAGAGGGGCTTATACTTTAGCTTAATCCAGTCCCACCTAAATTATTTAATAGAAATATGGGGAAACACATACATTACGTACTTAAACGACTTACAAATAATACAGAACAAAGTTATTAAAAAACTCTTCAACTATAACCCAGACACTCCCACAAAAAAACTATACCAGGAAATGAACCTTTTGAAAATAAGAACATTGTACGAATATAACATATGTCTTTTAATCTACAAAATACAAAATGGACTTATACACACAAACACAACATTTATAAAAACATCACAAGTACACGAACATTATACTAGACAACACAATAAATTGTACACAAATACTGTCAAGACTGAAAGTGGCAAGAGAAGTATTGGTCACGAGGGAGTTCATATATATAATCCCCTTCCAGATAGCCTGAAAACGGAAAATAACATAAAAACCTTTAAAAAAAACTATTTAAACTCAAAATGTTGGAACAAAATTAAAAAATATTATTCTTATTACTGTACTATATATATATGCTCTGTATTTAAGTTAAGAAAGCGAAATACTATGTTTCTTTTAACTTAATAATAAAAAATAAACCAAACCGATTTTAAAAATTCTTTCACCAATAGAAAGATACATTATCGGCGACTAACATAGGCTATATATAATGGTAAGCTCTGGCGTTATGAAATTTGTATACATGAAAATGTGGAAATATATTTAATATATTTTAGCGGCAGGGAGGAAAGGCAGGGGGAAGGTGGGGTTCGTGGAGAGGGAAGAGACGTGGGAGGGGCAAGGCGGGGAAGGGGTGGGGGGAACGGGGACACACGGGAAAGGACATGCAAGGGTACCAGCTGGTAATTAATAAATAAAATAAAAATAAAACTTTAAATCTGCTCACTATGTACGGGAATTTGTCATTGCTATGTGTTTTGTACTTCAAGTAAAAGCTCATAATTTATTATAACTATGAATCTCATGTCACCTCGCTGCTTCAAGAACCTTCGGGCCTTAAGGGAGGGTCGATGCATTATTAATTCAGTTGTTGAGCAAGGGAAACTTCTCAGCTAATGAACTGGGGCAGTGTTGCCGCAAATAAAAAATCTAATTATTACGTAGGTACTTCTCTTGCCAAGCATTGCTAAGAAATATTTGATACAGGTTCTAAACTAAACAGTTATAAGGTTTATATATAACATCATTTTTTAATAATAATAGGATGAAAGCTTTTCCACAGGCTACATCATTTTGAAGTGAAAACTTCTTTAGCACCGTTGTGATTTGAAACTGGATGAAACGAAAAAGCGACAGTTAAAGGAGACAAACACCTACATCTATAGGATTTAGCCTGCGAGAGAATGAGATTGAATAATCGGTCTCCTCTTTGTGCGGTGCTCCGTAGCCTCCCCACTCTTTTTTACTTTAGTTTTCTGAAGGTTTCACTTCTACCGCATGCGAACTGCACTTTTGAAGTGAAAACTTCTTTAGCACCGTCGTGATTTGAAACTCGATGAAACAAAAAATAGTGACGCTAAAAAGAGACAAACACATACATCTATAGGATTTAGCCTGCGAGAGAATGAGATAGTATAATCGGTCTCGTCTTTGTGCGGTGCTTCATAGCCTCCCCTCTCTCGTCTACTTTAGTTTTCTGTAGGTTTTCTACCGCATGTGAACTGCACACCTGTAATTTTGATAAAAAAACCACCGACTGCGTGGCAGGCCGGATCGGGAGAGACTGTTTGAGGGTGACCTTTTGACCTATCCAGCAGGACTCTCTCGGAACAATGCCTTGCACCGCAGTGGGAGGGATGGATTCATACATCCGTCACTCCTGGAGACACTGACCCTTAGATTCCTACCCAGCCCTCAAATCTTTTTCCTTCCCAAAACTTCATCTCCTTCCTTTCCTCAAAAGACCCTCCATACGGCATTCTTTTCCTCAGGGCCTCCTGTATGGAGCTAATATATAAAAAAAGTGCGACTCTGGCAATAGGAATAGTTGTGAAAAGAAAGGAATGGAGAAGGAAATAGTAAAGGGATACAGGTACCAAGAAAACCTGGCTTTTCATATCAGAACTTGATTAAAATCCGTTTTATTTGGATTGCAGTTTTTCCAACCTGGGCGATACTGGCAGTGTCTTTCACCTTGTAAAACAGGTATTCGGAATAATAATTATTTGCAATGTATTAATGATATAATTTGTAATAAATTATGTTATAAATTCATAACTCTTTACAAAACTTTTATACATTAGTTTTTCGTGCGATGGTTGGATTGCATGGATTTCAACAGTATGGTTGTTTGGGAATTTATTGTGTTACACAGATGATGTCGTCAAGGATAAAATAATTATAAAAAAACACGAAATTCATTTTGGCGTAGACACGCAGCGCGAGTCCGCTGTGATGTGAAAGTTGCAGAAAATAGGCGCTAGACACAAAATTACAGAAAAGAACAAAAACTCCAGAATCAATAAGTTCTTCCTTGTATGAATCAATCTAGTTACATACTGATTACGCCTCTCTTACTCTGTAGTCTTTACTCTGAAATATTATTTCCGAAGTAATTTTCAAACGCTTATCTACCAAATTCGCTTTACGATGGAAATGTTTTGTAAAAGCGTGGTTGATACAATAATCTCATTACGATAGTTTAAATAAATTGAATGGGAGGGCTAAGGCGGTTAATTATATTTGACAGAGTCCCTAATCGCTCCCGAATGTCGGTAAAGCAGGGTTTGGAAAAGCAGGCGGGAAAGCGGAAAGCGAGTAAGGGGTTCGGGCTTTTCCCCTCCGCGCTGCCTGCGGCCACCGTTACTAGATGGCGCTAGTGTCGCGGCTGATGACAACTCCTTCAACATGGCGCGCGGTGGCGGGAAGCGGGAAGGAACGGGCGGGCGAGGGCGATCCTGCTAGAGATGCGCGTCCCGTATTCGCCGAATATCTGGTCGTTTTCCCATTCGCAATTTTCTTAGTCGTTTGTCCCGCTGCCAGCCGCCAGCCGGTACGCGCCTCTCCAGAACCGCGTACCGACGCGACGGCCGCTTTTCATTTCACGTACACTTTTTAATCGGCGCGTTAGGAATTTTAGTGGCAATATTTCGACCGCGGAAATGCCGCCAGAGAGAGAAAGAAAAGCCGAGAAACTGAGAAGAAAAACGTAATTAACTGTGACCGTGAATGTAAGTTCTTGTCTTTTTTAACAAACTTTCTGAAGGACGTTAAAGTGATATGGTTAAAGAGTTGAGACTAACACTTTTGTGAAAACAAAGTTTCGCGTAAACAATGTGTTTCGATGAATAACTGACCTAGGATAGCAATTTGCACGATCATATTTTGTAAACATTATTCAAATTGTGTTGGAAAATTTAAATAATTTTATTCATAACGCCAAAGTTACTTATTAACATAGATTTGAGCTGATTCATTAACAAAAGAATATACGTTTGTTTGGGTAGTTAAAATTATGTGTTAAATTTGCTGCTAAATACATAAACATACATCAGTAGGTAGGTACCTATTATGGAAACATTGTGCTTTGATAATGTCATAAGGCTAGATAATTAAGAAAATGTCAGCATTTTTCCATATACCAACATATTTTTTACTATCATGAGTGCAAATATGTCAATTTACGTAAGGTACTTTGCCCTTTACCAAAGGTTGATATTCTCAGTCGTTTCGCGAAGTCCGTGTGATGCATAATTTGTGGCGCGGGGCGAGGGGTGCTTTTATGAGTACTTCGAACTTACGAGTACCTACCATATTTGTGTCCAATGAAAGCGAGCCGTCACATAATATTGAAGAATTTAAAATATCATCGTTTCTGTCTTTAATAATTTGTACACGGTGGAGCAGAGCTGTAGCAGACGGTAACACAACACCACTACAATCCCCGGAGCTCGGAGCCCGGTTCGCATAAACACATAATAATATACGACTATTATATTCGAGCAAGTATTTAGAGCCGTCAACATGTTCCAAATTGTTTGTTTTCCCTGTTACTTGGCACTGGCACTTGAATCTATTACACTACACAGATAAACAAATTATTGTAATGTAGTTTACTCCTCATTACTTCCTTCAAAATGAAATCTCTATCTGACATCTCAATGTTTACCAAACATTTCATGGAAGATTTATATTTAGGTTCGAACCCGTGACCGACTTTGTAAACCAAGAATCTGCATTTATCAAGACCGTGGAGGCCAGATGCCGCGTCTTTATTACTTAATGGCTTCATTTCTTTACTGCTACAGATAATTTTAAACAAATAAATCACTCTAGCAAACGAACAATTGTCACCTTTAATTTTGAAAACTTTAATTCATGGTGGAATTTCATTTTAATATGACTTTTTATTCAACCTTTATAACTTGCTTTAAACACCTTTTCACCTTTCAAGCACCTTTATAACTTTCTGCATTTTTAGTCATTCACTCTCCAGGAAGATGCCCGTTATGAAGTCATGACAGTCCGATCATAAATAAAAACGTGAAAGAATGTTATAAAGGCGTTTTATTCCATAAAAAAGTCTTATTAAGAACATATTAAAAAAAATCACATCTGATCCATGGCGCAACAACGCAAAACCAAGACCGTCCACATTTAAACAAACTCTTAAAACATCAGTACGACTGTACATAAAAAAAGCGATAATAGTGAATAGTTCCTCGATTGAAATGTTGTGTGATCAACTGAATACTGTACTTGTACGTTCCTTTCATCCGAGACTGCAAAGGCGAGTCATCAAGACGTTATTTATAATTCCAAGCAACTCCAGATCAGACAACGAGAAATCTACAACGACTGAAAGTAACCTACTGAGGACAAGAATAAATATATACACGACGAAATGTTAATGTAAGAACTCTGCACCACACAGACTGCTATTCTCACAGGCTACAAGATTAAAAGAGATTTATTTCATATAGTGCTTTCATTTGATATCTAATGTCATAGTATTCATACCTCTAATAGAGAAGTCAATATAACATGACACGGAGCGCGCTCTGATGAATACTGTTGTTGCTCTAGACATTATTCATGAGTGTGATTCCAATAATAATAATGTATTGAAACATTTACGACAGTTGCTACAACGATATCGTAAATAATCTTGAAAGTACTAGATCAATAAATTGATCTATTTTAAAAAGACGAGTATGTACCTACGTAGGTACATTCTAGTCAAGTCATTTTAAATCAAACACCACGTGAAATGCGCTTAAAAACGATATATCCGGAGGATAATAATAACAAAATAAATATCAGTTAATAAAAGTGATAAAAAGCTCAAACTATCGTTAATAATAATATTTATATATTAATCTAACAGTAACTTTTAGTGTTGTTGAAATCAGATAATCCTATAGTACACTGTTTGTACACAGAAGTTTCATCGTAAGCAATCGCAAGTGTAACCGTGAAAAGAAAATAGAACTAAAACGGGAAAAAATGTCTTGACATGGTGTGACACGTAAAACATCCCGGTGAAGGAAAAATAAAAATTGGCAACGTGTGAAAAGTAGGTCCAAGAAAAACTAAAGTTGACATATTTTTACTTGTAAAACACTGTGAAAAGCAAAGAAAAAATAAAATTGACCGGGCGTGACACGTAAAAGATTCCCGGTGCAGGGAGAAGTAAAATTGACAGGGTGTGACACGTAAAATATTCCCGGTGCAGGAAAAAGAAAAATTGACAGAGTGACATGTAAAACATTCCCGGTGCAGGGAAGAGTAAAATTGACAGGGTGTGACATGTAGATTTCCGGTGCAGGGAAAAAGTAAAATTGACCGTTTGTTGTCGGTGTTGTGGCGTGTGGGGATGTTGGGCAGCGGCGCGCCGGGATGACGTCGGAGACCCCGTCGCCCACCCCGACGGACTCACCGTCATTGTGCGCGCGGCCTCTGCTGCGGGGTCCCCGTGCGCGCCCCCAGGGCTCCACTCCGAAGCGTGTGGGCTTCGCGGACTCCATGCGCCAGGAGGTGCGGCTCACGGAGCGCGGGGGGCGCGTGGCGCTGCTCGGACCGCCGACCGTCTGCACACCCGATGAGTGAGTATCTTTTTTAGAATATCAATCTTATTTTTGAAAGCAAGTATTTTATACATATTCCATTAGATGGTCGGGGAACACGCCAAACGTGAGCCCAATATTTGTACACGGTTGAAATTTGTTGTATAAGAACGGGTCGTTTTTACGATTCGTTATTCATTTTCTAGCGTGCAAGCTGTGGAACGATTTGCCGGCATCTGTGTTTCCTTCCTCCGATAACACGAAGTGAATGTGCCTTGAAGATACCCATATATTCAAGGCACATGTTCCCGTTTTCCTTTCCTCAAAAAGACCCTCCACACAGCATCCCCAAAGATGATACAGGCCCGATGAAATTATTTTCTTCAGAGCCTATCCTCCTGTGTGGAGTTAATGTAAAAATTGTAGAATGTACTTATATTGAATTATGTACTTATATTTAATTATTTTTCCACACAGCGAATAAGTTGTGCCTATTAACAATAAAAGTTCTGTTATATAGTTTCGGTGATCAACATTGCTTAACAAAATAAAATAATTAAACTTTAAAAACAAAAACTTTTGAGGTTTCTTGTATGAAAAAAAATTGCTCTTTTTGGTTGAATGAATGGAACGGGCATTCGCACAGCATTCACATATCTCCGACTCTTTAAGACCCCACCTATACATTATGTGGCCACAACGGCTTTTAGGATCCTATTGTTGGATGACCATAGTTTACCGTTTATGGGGGGTCATGTACAAGATGGGCATTTCTCACGTTAGCCGATTGCCACTCAAGTTTCCATCATATTCTGGAGTGATGGCTAACCTAAGGAGACTCTCTCCTTCCATCCAGAATAGTTTTTGGGACTGAAGGCAGCATTTAGGATGAGAAACGAAATTATCGTGCAAATTAGCGATCGAGTAAAACTGACAAGTAAAAACGAAGGCTCGAGGCGACCGACGTCCACACACGACGCACGGTTTACTCGACAAGATTTGCTCGACATTTAGTGTTTGTGTAATTGTGTATGCCGAACGGTTTGAGCCTGAGCATAAATATCTAAAACATTGGCATTATTTTGCTCGCTCATAAAATTAGTTTAGCGAAAGAAAAGATACTGGGTGAAAGAGTGATTGAAACGACGCGTGATGTACAGATTGCAGCCACGTACTACATTTTTCTACGTTATATCCTGTTGATCAAAATTATTCAAGAATACCAGAAGTCCCAGGAACCATTTTTTTATTAGATAACCAACTCCTCTGAGTCATAAGTCAGAAACCTTTTGACCTCTACGTAATTACTAATTACGTAAGGCTTAAACGTTTAAAGTACGTACACGAAGTTTTTGCATAATATTACGTATTTTGCTGTTTACGAGGACAATAATTTATTGAACAAACATGGAGGTAAAATACAAAGATATTTATTTATTTCGAAATACACGGCACCACAACCTAACCTAACCTAACCTAACCTAACCTAAGCTAAGCTAAGCTAACCTAACCTAACTGACATAGAAATGGTTATGGTAACAGACTAAATAATTTAGAAGCACTCGAAATAAAGAAAGCTGTTAAAACAAACACCCAAATCCTTAATATTCAGCTAAATGTGTCCAATAGTCCGATATTAGGGATTTTTACGTACATACATACATAAATTAAGTTTTTTAAACTGCATACGCAATATTACGTTATTCCAATACGCTATACATAATTGCAAATCCAACCTCTGCCAGTGGTGTAGATATTCGTCAACACTTTGGTTCTCATAGATATTAGTCAGCAGTTTGAGCTGTAGATATTCGTACACACTTTGGTTCTCATAGATATTAGTCAGCAGTTTGAGCTGTAGATATTCGTACGTACTTTGGTTCTCATAGATATTAGTCCGATTTTTTAAGTTTTTGGAATTCCTGTAGATATTAGTAGACGCCTCCCTCCAGACTCTCTCGGAACATCGCCATCGCCTTGCTCCGCAGTGGGAGGGATGGATTTACACGTCCGTCATCCTGGAGACATTTACCCCCAGATTACTTCCCACCTCTCATACCTCTGTTTCCATACCTTCTCTCATACCTTCCCAGAACTTCATCTCCTTCTTTTCCTGAAAATACCCTCCACATAGCATCCCTAATGAATTGTTTTCCTCTGGTCCCCCTGTGCGTGGGGGTAATGTAAAAAAATAGTTGCAAATATTGATTTTGATGAATGATTTTATTTACATAAAATTGCACCAATAGTATGAGATGATCAATTTCATTTCACGAAAGATTATATGTAATATTGCGTCACCTATCAACTGGAAGAAGTTAAATGGACCATTTACCTTTAATATTCTGCAATCATTTCAAAGCAAACCCCGTGTGAAATAATACATGAAATATGTGGAATAATCTACAGAGTTTCAAAATGACAATACATGCAAGTAGGTGAAATGCTCTGCGCCACTACTAATATACTTGATATAACATATAACATTAACAATACAGTCTCTAATCCGACTCGCTTCGAAACGTCGCGTCGCGACGCGACGTTTCGAAGCGAGTGATTACGAAAGAAATTACATACATAGATTACAAATTGCTGCAAGCCAGCTCGAAGCGAGCCATCGTGAGTTTTGCGGTCCACCGCTGTGATATTTACTCGATATCTAGTCAGTGGCGGATACATATGGGGGGCGCGCCCCCCCCCCCTTTGTTCCACCCTAAATAGGATTTCTTACATATCTCCCTTAAACATTTGAAGTTTTTAAGCTCTTAAAAAATATATGTTATTGTTTAAGATAATGTCTAGATGCTGCCCACGCCGAAACGCAAATTACATGAAATTTCCTCGATAGAAAAAAATCGCAATGCTCCAAAAAATATTAAAAACAAGTGTGTTTCTATTATCTTATAAATTATATTTGTGAAAAAATTCACAATGTTTCTTTAATGATACTAAAGATGCTCCCCACGAGATTTTTGCTCTGTTTTAAACGAGTCATGTTTTATTAAACATTTTCGCAATTTTCGCATCGATTTTGTCGCTGTAAATCTTAGCGCGCTCCTCTAACATTCGTAATTTCATATCTCTCCATCTTCTTCTTTTCGAGCCCGGTTGCGGAGCCTTAAGGGTTGTGACGTATTGGACAGAATTTATCGTGCAACCCTTCTGCAAAAACTCAACCATAATCAAACCCTCTGCTTCACTGAACACTGTTGCCATAATTTTCCCTGCTTTAGAATTTTTTCGTCTTCGGTGAGTTTGTGTGATGCCATTCCATTGACTGCCTCTTTGATTCAGGTTCTATGAAACCCATGTTTCTTCTCCGGTCACAATTTTTGTGCAGTTGCATCCAGAGGCGTAGCTAGCATGAGTGGCACCCGGGGCGGATAATGTGGTGTCACCCCCCCAATTACGACTTCATAAAAAAAAATTAAACTACAACATTGCTTCCTGGGGGAGGGGGGGGGGGGGGGTGCCATATTCGCCTATAAAAAGACCGTCAGGCACAAAATTCTCCCGTTTCGGGGCACTTCACGGGGAGCCATAGAGCTACGAAAATATAAATAACAGATCGTGTTCAATATTTTTGTAACAATATCCTTCGTATTTTTTTTTCCACGGTTGGGTGTCACCCCCGTCACCCCTCGTGATGTCACGCCCCATCGGGTGGGGACGCCGCCGCCGTGGGGACTCATCGACCGCCCCCGCCTCCCCCCTCGCTACACCACTGGTTGCATCACCGTACACATTTTTCAGTCTTTCGTGAATGCGAATAGGCGTTTCACCTTCTGCATTCAAGAATTCAATCACAGAACTCTGATTAATACGGACATTGATATCGGCCATTTTGCAAGCTACTGCAGTGCTGCCACCTGTTGTAGACAAAGATTTGAAGAAGAGCGCTAAATTAATTTTTTTCATTTAAATAACCTTATTTAATTAGAAAAAAAGGGGGCATTAGTTTTTGACTGACTCTGGTAAAATCGCAAATATATTTTTTCTGGTGGGGGCACGAGAGGGCGGCGGGGCGTGGGGGGGGGCGGTCCGCCCGGGAAATGTAATATAAATAACAGACGTGTTCAAAAATATTGAACACGGTCTGTTATTTATATTTTCGTAGCTCTATGGCTCCCCGCGGAGTGTCCCGAAACGGGAAGAATTTTGTGCCTACGGTCTACTTTACAGCCCCTTTACCTGTATGGCTTCACGGCACGCCCCTGTTGTAAATGCCAGTTTATTTCACATAACACTACACCAGTTTATGGCGATATACTGGTTTAAGTAAACCAATAAAATAATATGTTTTTTCACAGAAAACTATTTTGTTCTAAGTACACAATCTTTCAATGTTTAACACTTCGAGGTAATTCACTAGTACAGGCTGTACCGAATCACTCAGAGACTCACTGAAGTGTTTATCTAAGCGAGATTATTCATACATTTAAGAAGATTGATTTTATTGTGTGTGAATTTGTGAGATTTTGTATTTGTGCTGTAAATTGTAAATGTTCTCTGGGATTGTTGTATGTTGGCGCGGAGATCGATTTACATCAACGATATTAGTATTTTACAGATTCTCATTTAGTGCAAAAAATAAACATTTCAAATTATAATAAGGAACTCCAGTGAAAAATATTCTGGCTTTAAAAAAATATGTTCATATATACCGATAAACGCTGATTCTGAATTTGTAAGTTTTATTTAATAATATTACACGCAGAGTTTTAAAAAGTCCATTTTTAATCGGGTCGTAAAAACACGCCGTCAAGGTGACGTCACTGTTCGACATGTCGTGACGTCACTGTAAAGTCATTGTGTGGGAATGTACGATATGACACAAGCCATCGTATTAATTTATTCGTTTATTTACATGCTGTTTACAGAGATTTAGTTGTTGTGTTTATTGAAACATTATTTAGGCCTAAATAATGTTTAAAAAATAAAGGTATCTCTTATTAGTTTATCACTTTTATTGAAAATATTAAAAAAAACTGCTGCACAAAAAAAAATACTAATGCTATTTCTAGGGAAAATACTCCGTACAACGGAATTCAAAATGGCGGCAGTAAATCAGCTGATTGCCCGATCCTATCCTAATTTTTCAGGAGTGATGACGTCACACGATTCACCATACATACGGTGGTTTTCGGGGGGTCTTGAAAAATTAAAACTTTGACAATTATTTTTACCATCAAAACTAACTCTAAAAATAAAAATAAAAATGCAATTATTTAAGTTAGAAGGTCATTATTCATTTAGAAAAAAAATGGACTGGAGTTCTCTATTATTACGCCTACCGACGAGGATTTTTTTTTGATTTTCGATTGATATTTTCTGTGACTACTGTGACTGAACAGATGAATAATGTGACGATAAGATTACGAAGATATATTACCCGGCATTTTTTGGTGCTTTAAAGCAATTGAAAAATACGAAATAAACAAAAATACAGCATTGTCTTTTAACCCCTCAGGCCTCGGGCCTATTTTCTCAGAAGGCCAAAATATTTCCATAAAATCCAAATAAATGGAATATTTCTGAACGCGTCCGAAAACTAAAACTGTTTTCGAAATGTCATGAAATTAATTAAACTTGTGAAATTAATTAATTAACCTTAAAATTTTATGATTCGAAACAAAAGCATAATTTTCGAAATATAAAAATTTAGAAAGCAAACAAAAACAAGTTTTAAATGGCTCACCTTTCGTTTTGTCTACTTTGGTAAACGTTATGATCAATTCATTTTTTTGTCGTTTCATGTAGAAATAATTAATAAAAAAATCACCAATATCATAACTTTTTATCAAATTGCAAACTTTGGTTTCATAACGAGACAGATTTTATTTATTTTGTAGTTAACTTTTCGATGTGATTTATTTTCTCCCTTTAACACTTTTTAGATCACATTTCTCACCATGATAGTAAGAGAGACGATTTCTGTGAGACCTGTATGAGTTGTTACAAAAAGCGAACAAATTAGCATGAGGAGTTAAAAACATAATTTAATCTAGAAAATCTAGACCAGATAGAAGAGCTGTATAAAAACTATCAAGAACCTAGAACGTTCGATCATACTTTAGACTGACGAATTTCCAATATTTCTCTTTTGAAAATCCGCTTGAATTTCAATTGAATGCTTTTTTTCATAAGGTTTATGACATAACCCCATAGATTTATTTAAGACCGAGCAGGTTATACTCTGCATTGGGCATCTTCACTCTTCACACTGGTTTCTTCTTGGCGACCAGGTGAAAGGTCGTTTGTTTCTTGGTTATAGGTTGTGGCCTTAAGCCTATTGACGTACCGTCTCATCAAGATAAAGAGTCGATACTGAAAGGCCTGAAAGGAGGCATAACAACACGGGAGGGCTAAATATGCTAATCGTTAAAGAAACAGTGATTGATGACTTTCCCACTATCAACAAGACCACGTGGATGCAGTAACGAATATGTTAAGGTCAGTGGCAAGCAATAATTTTTTTTCAAGTTTCACAATTTACCAGAACTTTTCATTCACGCGAATTCATCGCTGTTTCTTGAAAAGTAATAGTGACAAGTGACGATATCGCTTAAGATAATTAAACGTAGCGGCGATCAGAACATCTTCAATTCTAATCGCCAGAAAAGCGCGAATTTGGCGTTCACGTGACTTGGTTGCCGATCTAACAAAAGTATTTATCAGTAAACTAAATATTTTTCACATAAATATATTTTTGTCAGCGTAGACTTTTCGCTTGCCACTACCTAAGGGAACGTACCCATACTAAGTGACCAACTTTTTGCAATTTTTAACCCCCCTCCCGGTGACTAAAAACCTAAGCCCCCCACCGCTCATTTGTACCAAGCGTGGTAATTTAAAGACCCCCCCCCCTGGATGAGTCACGTAGTATGGGTACGTTCCCTAACTATCTGCTCGGAGTTCTAGATTCCAGTAACTTTGTGTGAATGTCTACTAGCGGCTACAAGATGATAGATCAAACAGATCGACCTAAAAATACTATGTTAATATCATTCGATGTTGTTAACTTATTTCATAGTGTTCCTCTTTTTGAAACTAAATTTATTATTAAAGAATTACTAGATTCTTCAAACATTTCCAAAAACTTTTCACAGGATTTATATAAAATTTTTAATGTTATTATTTATACACTACAGAATAATAATTATTATTTAAACGTAATAATAGTTTATTTTTAAATAATAACATTTCAAATTTAATAATTAAAAACATGCCAAACAATGTACAGCCAGCTTTTTATACTAATAACAAATTAAAAAATTATGTACTAAATAATAAGGATAAATGTGATTTTTTGAACAAATCTGGGGTTTATAAATTAATTTATAATGATTGTAACTTTTTTATATTGGAAAAACTTCTAGAAATTTTAACATTAGAGTTAAGGAACATATAAGATGTTTAAATAATAATAATTATTCTGAATTTGCCAACCATATTTTGGAAACAAGTCATTCTTTTGACATTAATACAGGTCTTAAAATTTTATATACTAGCACTACGGGCATACAATTGGATAATTTAGAAATTAGAAAAAGCATTAATAGTAAATTAAATATTATAAATAACGAAACATTTTTTAAAAATAGCCATCTTTTATATTTATTTTCTTATTAATACTTACAATTAATTATAATTATTGATTTTTTGATTTAGACTAATTAATTTAATTATTTGTTCGTAAAAGTTTTTTATTATCTAAATGCAATTTTATTTTCCCTTAAATAATTTTTATATTTAATTTTGTATAACTATTTTTATGATTTGTAAGTAATTAATCACCTCTACTTTTTAATATTTTGTCTATGTTATAGTTTATTCTAATTTGTCTATACTTGTTTGTCATTTATTTTTCTTTATATTAACATATCCTGATGAAGATAACATTGTTATCGAAACATGTAGATATTGTTTATAATATAGTGGTTTATACAAAGTGATCTGTTATTCATTATATAATTAATGATGCTACAAAGTAATTTTGCGAAGTTTGAAGAAGAAACAATTTAACTTTGTTTGAACCACTTTTATATTTGAGTAAATCGGACTGGTTTCAGAACGACCGTTCCTTCTTCAGGGCAAATGTATACTGATTTGACAGTTTTGAAATATGAATGGGAACAATGTATTATCAACAAACAAAAAATATTGTCTTATAGCCCAATCATGGATATGTTCCCCTACCCACCCACTCTTAATTAATACCTAGCAACGGCTCCACCCCTACCATAATAATACATTGTTCCCATCCATATTTCAAAACTATCAAATCAGTATACATTTTTTTTTTTTTTTTACATAAGCTCCACACAGGAGGCCCTGAGGCAAATAATTTCCCTGAGGGCCTATGTCATCTTTAGGGATGCTGTGTGGAGGGTCTTTTAGGGAAAGGAAGGAGAGGAGGGTTCTGGGAAGGAAAAGGGTTTAAGGGGTGGGTAGGAATCTGGGGTTCAGTGTGTCCTGGTCATCAGACCTAAACACACCTCATCCCATGAACCCGGGCACCTCTGCTAAATCACCAAACATAGCGAACCACTTGGGGTGACCTATGGCAGAGGTGTTGGTTATCCAATAAAGGTTCCCGGGGCGGCATTTGCCGGGGCGGACATTTGCCCTGAAGAAGGAACGGTCGTTCTGAAACCGGTCGGATTTACTCAAATATAAAAGTGGTTCAAACAAAGTTAAATTGTTTCATTTATCATTTTAAAAAAAATCATTTTATTTCACCGATTTGAGAACCCGAACCCGGCCAACCGCCATCTTTAATCCGCAACTACGCAAATGGCAGCCGGTTATGAGTAAAAATGTAAATATTTTTTTTTGCAAAAGATTTATTAAACCTCTAATGCACGCCACTGTCTTGTTAGTGATCACAAAAGTATGTTTTTGTGTATTTTATTACATGCTATGAGTTTAATTTATAAAACATTATCCCAATATCCAACTACCACAAATTTCTAAAAAGTATTAGCACTATTAATTAAGCATTCTTAATGAAGTACACTTAAAAGTGTGATAATGAACTAAAGCGAACTTTATTTCATGTCTAAAAAAATACTCAAAGTTAGGAAAATTTACGATGCTCACATTGACTCAGGAATTCAATTATAATGGGTCTCGAACCGTCGCTGTCTTTTAGGTCCACTAGGAGAAAGGACATTAAATGAAGAATTAAATTAATTAATTTAACTTCAATTCTGGAAGTGGGATTGTAATAATTATAAGTCATCCCTTAGTCACAGAAAGAGATGGGTACGCCATAATAAAATCGATGCCAATAAAAATCAAGGAAGTAGTTGTCAAAACGTGACTACTTGATAAAGTAGACGTGACAATCATGAAAATAATAATACGATCATTATGGTTCCATGACAACTCAACAAGGTAGTATTTCAACACCCCCTTGAAAAGAGATGAAATAAATTTAAAAAAGTATCCCGTATCCTAACATTTCTAACCTAACGAAAACTATTTGACCAAGTTTGTTTGTTTTTCATCACTTTTAATGACCTTTCAAAGGAGTGATGAAGTCGTACGTTGTTGGGTTGTCCGATCACCGATCATTATAACTAAGAATTAACCCCTCCGAATTTTCGCCAATATGCACTTGAGATGTCTCAAACAAAATGACATTTCTGTACGTAGCCAAATAGTAAAAACTGTTTTAGAAAGGTTATAAAATAAGCTTTCAAATTATTATATAACAAATAAATATTAAGATTTGTAAATATTAAAATTTAGTATGCAAACATTAAAAATAGGTAAAAATGACTCACGTGATGTTTTTTTATGTGAAAACGGTACTAAAATCACAGATTATGTAAACAACAATACTTATTCTATTGTATATATGTGTAATAAACACTTTTGTTACCTCACTTTTTTATCATTTCATATAAAAATATTTAATAAAAATTAAAAATGTCGAGCGCGGACGAGCTGCCGGTAGTAAATTTGCGCGGGAAAATATTTTTGACAACTACGCGACTAACAGCTGATTCCTGTTATGTATTTCTATAGACAACTTGATAGAGATGTACAGTTTGATCTACTATCGACCTTTTACTTTTTGGTTTAGGGATGTAACTAAAACAATAACGGAGTTAGAACGATTTCTATGGAAACACACGCGCTGACGTGTAAACACGCTTATTGTACTTGACTGCTGTTCTATTTCTAACGCTTAAATCTGGTTACGTTGCGGAGGGGTTAAAGACAAATTATTTTACAAATGAAATTTTCATTCTTGTTAGTAAATACAGAAGCGTGTCGGGTTTGATAATAGGGTTCCTGCCATAACGATTTTGGTGTTACAAGGTGCAGCAAGACATCAATAAACAATCTTTTTCCTATATGCGCCATTATGTAAAAAGCTTTTATTTCTTTCACGACGTTTTATGTTAGACAAATAGTTTCACGCGTAATAAGTCATTACTGGATAAATATATAGATTTTTAAATTTTATACAATAACTTTACACACTTTAAAACATTATGTAATAATGTGGGCCTCACTGGATGCTGGAGCCCTAATTAATAAAAAAAAAACAATGGTTCAATGTCGTGATTTTTGCACGAAAACACCACTATACTAAAAATAAATGTGAATCCGCAGGTAATTAAAAACTTTATTTGACTTATTTTCCTATTCGAATAGTTTTGTTTGAAAATTGGTTGTATAAAGATCGAAATATTACTTGGTAAAAAAACTGGTATGATACCGCACTATTTTTACAAGATTTTCACAAAAACGACATTATATAAAAAATAATTTTTAATCCGTTATTTTTACAAACATTATTTGGTTTATTTTCCCATTGGAATGGCTATGTTTGAAAATTAGTCGTACAAAGATCGGAATGTTTATTGTAACTAACGATGATCACTAAATCATTACATTATAATATTACTATTATACTCAAATGTATGACCCAGTTCTTTTAAGAGTCTCATCAAGATTAAAGCTAAATGCATCGTTTATGAGATAATCCCCAGTCCTCACAGCATCCTTTGTTTAGCGAATGACAAAAGGTGATTGTATACATTTCGCTTGTGTCAACACTTCTCACAGTCTTCACGAGAAGTTAAAAGGAAATTTTAAATGCCGTAGACCAGTGGTTCAAATTTTATTCCAGATTTTATGATAGTTGATAAATCAACGATTCTGATTCTGCGTTTACTGATTTAATGTTGCGAGTGGCCCGCTTTCTGAAAATGTATGGTGAAATTTTTGGAAATAGATTAAGTCGGTTGACAATATTATTAGACCTTTGAATTTTTGTGTAAGTACTTTTTGAGACAAAGACTAACCAGGTCAGAGGACCAAAAACCAGTACCTTAATTTTATGGATATCAAATGATCACAATCATAATTTCAATAAAGAAATTTTAATAGGCTAAAAAAATTACAATTATAAATAGATTTTGCAATATATCGCAATTTTAACATATTTCTTTTATAATGATAATGATAATATTTTTTTGTTAACTTTTCGTGCGGCCACAGAAAACCTTTCGCCATCCTATTTGGGATTGCCATGGGTTGGGAACCGTGATGTAGACGATCATGAATATCTCATTTTCTTCGCAAGATTTCCTCACTTCACATGAAATATAATACGATGAAAGAAAAAAACCTTTTATCTTTGCGGAGAATACGTGAACAAAAGATTTTGTTGAGCGAATGTACCTAGGTACATTACTGTCATTTCTGGGTGCTATTTTACACTAATTTTCATTTCAGGTCAGGCATGAATGTCGGAATATTAAGCTTGGGTATCAATTTTAAGAAAACTAGATTAAGTTAAATCTAAGGGAAGAGTCTTGCGCTGTTAGAGAAGAAAGCATGATTTATTTGTAATAATTTACAAAATTCGTGAAACTTTTAAATATTTTTTAGCAAAATTAAATCTGAAGTCTTACGGAATATGGAGCAAACCGTCCTGATATCATTCGTGAAGAAATATGAATTGGAACATTTTACTGGAATCAATTAAGGGCCTTTAACCAGCCAGCGACCGAAAATCCACATTTCTGCGAAAGGTGTTCTTACGATCATACAGGGCGGTTCCAATGAGAAAGATTAATTATTCTCCGTACCAGCTTTTTTAAATTATAACTCAATATCGATATTATTTCAATCCAAATTTGCTTTAATTTATACCTACATCCAAAAATGCTGAAAGGCATGATGATAAAACTATTAAAATTATGCACTTTTTGTAAATATTTTTTGATCATAAGTACCTATTTATAATTTATATATATATTAGTTTGTAAAACCGTAAATAAATAGACAAACTGAAGTATTTTCGTCACAAAACACGTGCGCGTTTTTTTTAATGATTTTATTTAAACTAAAATTAAAATTCTGAAACATAGCTTTCCTAGATAATTTATTGATTTTTTTTAATGCATGATTATATGATTTGAAAAATGTGATGCATAATACAAAATTTTGTTTGAAAATTTAACAAATCTGCCAACGACCTATGGTATAACCTTATTATATTAAAAATAATATTTTTTTTCTCAAAATTTAAAACATGCGTTTACTAGATAAAAGAACAATCTTTCGAAATCAATTTATAATTTTTGTGGAAAAGAGTCAATACGTCTAAAATTTTATTTAAAAATGACATATTCCCGGTTTTCTCTGGATATACCCTCTTAACCCACATGTAAATATATACTGATTGAAAAGTACCTAATTTAACTTTCTTTCACATATTTATTTTAGATTTGCAAACTAGCAAAATTAAAAAAATCCCAACATATTTTCTTTGTATCGTGTTGCACACACAATATAGCCTGTGTGGATTTTAGAAAATTAGGAGATAATAAAAAAAAGTTTAAAAAATTAGTCACCTATGTTTTTTTATTATTCTTATTAATTGTAGAGGTATATTTGACACATGAATTATTAAAAAAAATTGACTTTATGTAAATTCTTGTTGAAAACCGACTATTCTTAAATTTTGCATAGGTACAGGGTTTTGTGCGAACTGTTTGCTGCACATAGGATATTTTCTGTAGTACAATATCCAACCAAACTAAAAAAATATTTTTTTGATCAAAAATGATTTTTTTTGATAAAAGGCGTAACAAATATCTAGTACGGATATGTGCTATGTATCTATTTTTGTTTTAAATTATGATATATTGGTCACTAAATATTCAATTTCGCATGATTTTGGAGGCAACTCTGTAATTTTTTTAATGAGTTAATTATAATTATTACACAAATATTCTTGTTCTACCCACTGAGTTATAAAATATTGAAAAAAAAAATAAGTGTAATAAAAACATTTCATAGTGTAGAATTTTTTTGAATTCGTCGTAAAAAGGTTAACCGGTCGTTGGTAATTTGAATTTACATAAAAAACTTTTTGTTAAATATTTAATTTTTAAATTTCATAATATTTGTTTAGGAAAAAGAATACAATTATTATTTAAAAAATAATTACTATGAACTAATAATTGCCAAAGTTGCTTCTAAAATCATGAAAAATTGAATTTATTTGAACAATGGGATTTATTTATGTAGGATTATTTAGGGAACCGAATAAAATTTCAATATTTGACATATTGTGCATGAAAAAAACCAAATCGATTGTTCTAAATCAAAACTTATCAACGTGGGCGATAACGCCCCTTTGTGGGTATTTGAGACTTTCACGTGTTGTAATCATTTTTACCACGTGTGCGAAAATTCACATATTTCGGTAGTTCGGGACGTGGATGAAAATTGAACTGAAAGATTCCATTACATTCAGATCTACATTAAACTGGATGATACGAAAATTTCAGTGTGTTATTATTATTAAGAATTAACACTATTTCAAGAATACAAGTAGGAAGGAGGTAGCACCCCGGTACTTAAAGTACAAAAGAATGGCTTTTTTAACTTGCTTTATATTATTTAATATATTTTTAATAGAATTATTGATTCTGTGACAGTTGAGCCCCCCAACCTCACAAATAAAAAATTATGGGGGGGTTAGCAAGTTACAAATTACAAAAGCAATTTATTTTATTTATTTGACTTATTATCTAACATTTTTAAATACAATTCAGCAATGTCGGCCTCACTGGGTAGCTCACCTGTGCTGAGGCCTCCATTTTATAAAACAAAAATTATACATAATACATTAAAAATAATATAAAAATAATGCTACATAAAAAAAGCTAAAATTAAACTAAAAATAAAATAAAATTCTTTTGTAAGTACCGGGTTGCTATCTCTTTCCTTTTTGTATTCATGATATAGTGTCAATTCTTAATAATACTAACAATAATAATCAAGTCCCCGGCGATACCCGGGCTTTTTTCGAAATCGAAATCTACCCAAAATTTACACAAAACCTTGACAAATTATTTACCTTAACCTTCCCCATGAATCACTTTATCTATTGGTGAAAACCGCATGAAAATCCGTTCAGTAGTTTTGAAGTTTATCGCGAACAGACAGACAGACGCGGCGGAGGACTTTAATTTGTAATATGTAGAGATACACGTAAAATTATATAATAATTTTAATATATAATAAAATATATATTGTATTATATGATAAAAAATAATAATAGTGTAAAATATAAATAAAAAATTTTAAGTCACCCAATTTAGTGTAGACATGAATAAAGTGGTATCTTTCGGTTCAATTTTCATCCACTTCACGAACTACTGATTTTTTTTACCTGCCCACTCCCTCACTGTGTCATCTCAACGCCCCTAATTTTCTCTGGTTCTTTTACTGCCCCCCTGAAAGTTTCATAGGGGCGTTATCGCCCACGTTGAGAACCTATGACATTCACTATGCGCGCTTTCAAAATCGACTTAAGGGCCCGCAACCCAAATTTCTACCGATTTCTTACATATCTCCATTAAACACATTAAGTTTTAAAGCTCTTAAAAAATATATGTTATTCTTGAAGATAATATCTAGACATTGCCCGCGCCGAAACGCAAATTATATAAAATTCCCTCGATAGAAAAAAATCGCAAAGTATGCTCCAAAAATTATTATAAACACGTTTTTTTCAGTTATTTTACAAGTAATATGTTTGAAAAAATTCACAGTGTTTCTTTAAATGCTGTTTAAGACAATGCCCTCGAGATTTTTGCTCTATTTTAAATGAGTCGTGTTTTATTAAACATTTTCGCAATTTTCGCATCGATTTTATCGCTGTAAATGTTAGCGCTCTCCTCTAACATTCGTAATGTCGTATCTCTCCATCTTCTTCTTTTCGGGCCCGGTTGCGGAGCCTTAAGATGTGTTCAAAAACCAACTCGGCGTTTTAAAATCAAATGTCAATCAATTAAAAACAACGTTTTAAAATCATAAAGGTAATACATACACAAAATATTAGAAAAAAAAGAAAAAGCCGGTTAATATAATTGAACACGAAAAAAAATATATGTTAAAAAAAATGATATCTTCGCGGGCCGCAGATTGTCGATCACGGGTCTAAATTCTAAATAAATCATTTTGGCCAAAAACGTCACCCAGGATATATTGCGCATGAAATGACGATATGTATTACCCCAACATGTTAGAACGTAGTAGTTTTATTTAACATGTCTGTAATTTTATCGATGGAATTGACATACAATTTTTACATACTTTTCAGAAGTTTATTTTCGTTACAGACGTAGGGTTACTATTCTTTAACCAAATTGTAATGCAAAAAATAAATGTCATTCGTTAAATGATCTAGAAAATTTCTCCGTCAGACCACGAAAACCTTGAAATAATGTCCGTTTGATAAGAAAGACAATACAAAACACTGAATATTTTGTTGCACGATAAAAATTGTTTTCAACAATAATTAATTTTAATTAATTCGACCTTGCCCGAGTAAGAACATCAAGTTGCGGATACGCATACGACGTTGTGCTCTTATTGATTTCTACAGTATTATGTTATTTGTTCAGTTTTTTTTTAAATTTACCACAGTTAAAAAACAAATGTTTCAGAGACCCATCAAGATGTCAAACACACCTGTTAGCTAGAGCTACATTAAGATAGGACGCATCTGGCACAGTGCACCAGACACTTACTCAAGTCACTATTTAAGTGAATGAAATGTTCTTTTCTTTTTGTTTTACGTTTTATGAAAACTAACATCTTTTTGAAAAAGTTTCTTCGCATCATAATGCCAAACAGCCAAACAGGCAGACAGGCTGCCAAAAATTGGGCGAGAAAAATTGTGTCATAAAAAAAATTATGTTTTTCACCTGATTAAAAGCAAGCCATTCAGAATCTTTTTCATATTTTGACGGCCTTTATATGCATTTGAGGGAGGCTGCAGGTTTGATACCCGTTGGAAACAAAGCTGAAAAATATTTTTTTTGGATTTGTAACTACCTACCACAAGAAAAATTGGAAAAATTTTGAAAGTAGTAACTTTCTGAAAAAAACTTTTATTTGTACAAACACAATCAACAATGCTATTTGCTCAATTTCAAATTGCACAATTAATAAAAATAATAATAATGAATTCTCATTTTCGGAGGAGGATTTATTATATAACCAATAAATCTGCCATAGGTCACTCCAAGTGGTTTGCTACGTTCGGTGACTTGGCAGGGGTGTCCGGGGTCATAGGGTGAGAATTGTCTAGGTCTTGGCGATATTCAGATTCGAAGAGACTGTTTGAGGGAGACATTTTCGTCTCTCCAGCAGGACTCTCTGGATCCATCGCCTTGGACCGCAGTGGGAGGGATGAATTCAAACGTCCGTCACTCCTAGAAAAACAGACAGCCAGATTCCTACCCACCCCTCGCACCCCTTTCCTTCCCAGATATTCTCTCCATTCTTTCGACTCAAACCCAGAACCTCTCGTCTTAGCGGGACGGGCGCCTGTAGCAATTTGGCCACTGCCACCTTCCATCAAACCCTCATATTTCAAATTTTAGAATTAACGATATTATCTTCGACTAATTTTTCCATATTATAGGCAACTACCCTTTTCATTGGAAACAATTGTTCTAATAACTGGTTTGTAATCTAGATAGCGTCTCGGATAAATATATCCGATTTTATTTTTGCGTGGAACACGCAAAATCTTTTTGTAAATTTTTGAGGGTTATTTACTGTTATTCAAATCAATGTATATTTTTGTTTAGATTATTATTGCTATCTTCTTCTTCAATAATATATTACATTGGTGGGATTAACCTTCAAAAAGTTATGTAAAGAGAGTTGTTCTCTTAAAAAAATTCCGTAAATATGTGTTATGTTTTTTTCAAAAATGTTATTAGTTAATAAATTCATAATTGCTGAAGACATCTATCTTAAAAAAAGCTTTTCTTTTAATTATGAACTTAATTAAATGCAGAGTAGGTATACTGTCGTTCGTGTAGTTAGTAGGTATGTCAAATGAGAAATGTAAAAAAAAAAAAATTTCATGTATTTTTTCTAAGAATTTGTCCAATAATGAAATATTTAATTGTTTCGGGTCTTGTCACACGATTCTGAGTACACTAATAGCATTATATACATAACACATAAACATTAAAAACAAATTTATTTGCGCTCGTGTTTTGAACTCGTGACTTCTATAACCGTAGCCATTGATTTGAACCTTTCAGCCACGGAGTCGACATTTATACGTACGTAGCCGGAAAATAATTAAAATTTAATTTAATTTTCCGAATTTTAATCAAAATGGACGAATATCCAATTAAAAATACTAATTTCAAATCCAATTAGAAATACTACTTTCACTCCAGTTTAATAAACTCTAGAACTTGGATGTGATTTAATTATAAAAATTAACACTGATTGTGGGAACAATTTAATAAGGCTAGTTGAGGGAGACCTTATTACCTCTCCAGCTAGACTCCCCGACTCATCGACTTGTGCCACAGTGGAAGGGATGGTTTCATACGTCACTTCTGGACACACTGACCCCCATTCCTACTATCTCTCATATCTTTTTATTCCCAAATCTTCCTTTCTTAAAAAAACACTGTGCAGCATCCCCAAAGATGACATAGGCCGAGGAAAATAATTTTCATCAGGCCTGCTGTGTGGAGATAATCTAAAAAAAAATCAGACAAGCGATGAAATTTGCAGTTACCAAATTTATTTTATTCATGCGTTTATTTGAAAGGTAAATTTCTGGACCCCTAGCACGGTCGATCGTGAATCGATAAATTTCGGTAACTTCTCATCGTTCCCTAGCATGACTGCTGATGGCCAACGAATAAATAACAGTTCCCAATGACGTGTTCTTAATATATTCGACGTCAACTGTTGTTTGTACGTTAGCGATCTGCAGTTGTCCTAGGGAACGATGAGAAGTTACCGAAAGTTATCCTATCAATCCATATCGATCTACTATGCTAGCTCTCTAAAATTGCCAATGATTATTTTTGAAGGACAATTATCCTGAGACATATATTTTTTGTAAATACTTTCAGCTCATAAGCTCTTTGGTGAACTGTCAAAAGAAAAAATAAATGTTCACACGTGAAATAGATTTTTCCATGAAGCGTTGGGAAAGCAACAAAATGCACGTCCATACGTATCACGTATATTATGCAGGTAACTGTTTCACACTGGCGTCAGTTATTCAGGTCCAACGGTGGCCTATTTTGTTTTTTTGCTCCTATTTGTGAACTTTGACGTCGTTCTGTTTGGCTGAAAGGTCCCGACGCCTTGCGCCGCCACATTCGCGTCTCATAAAACCTTCCGTTTTCATTTCGAGATGGTTTTTACTAACTTTCTGGGATACGTACAGTTTGTCAAATAAGAGTAGAAAACATAGGAGGGCACCACTGTTGTTCAAATGGAAATACTATAAGTATAATCATGGTGGTAATCTAAAATTGTGTAACCTACATTTTTATTAAAAATTAAAAAGGCATAAAAGTGAAAAAAATATTCTTTCATTCCACTGATCTTAAAATTAGAATTGCGTGTAGGTATGTATATTATTATTATATTATTGCAATTTTGTGTTAATTTCTTCAATAAGAATAACGATGTTGTGTTAACAGTAGAATAAAATAGAAAGTACACTTCACATGTACATTTAATATTAGCTTAAGTACCAACTAGCGTTGTCCAGGCTTTAGATCATGTCTCTAATTTTAGTTCTGAATATATTTAACTCATTCAGATCTAAAAGTAGCGTAACTAAAATCAACATTAATGATTCTTCCTTTCTATCTACTGTTTAATTCAAATTTTTGTTAAATTAAATGAATGCAAATCACTTTGTAGAACACAATTTAATCAAAATTATGTCATTAAGTAGGTAACTTAACAACAGCGCTTCTTCGATTTAAATTTTTTAAGGCTTACTAAACGTTCATTATCAGTACAAAGTAGTTTCATCCATGCACTCGATGACGTCGGGTTTGTCCATGGGTTTGTCATAGTGGGATCCTACCCTGAAGCAAGTCAGGACTGCAGGTACGCGGTATGTTGCCGTCTCTTTCTCTCCTCTATGTAACACGAAAAATCATTGTAATTTGAAATTGATTTTGCTTTAAAATTATTTTGTGTTGTGGAAATACGTTAAAGTGATATTGTGTAATATGTTCTTACAAAATTTATCAAGAAAACTTGAGTTACACGATTTTTTGTCAAAATTTTCTTTTACATTTCTTTTATACCGCTGTAAATCTATTATATATTAGATTCATAAAAAAAACTTTAAACAAAAAATGTACATAATTTAGTCTTCTTCAAATTTGCAATAGACAATTCTGTTGTAAAATCAACCGTTGATGAATTATTTTGAAAAAACCAAACTTTGGCATCTTCAATCCAAGATGGCGGCTCGAGCTCGACCCCCCCAAGGTCGAAAACTTTTTTTTTTCTTTAGAGTCCCAATCTTAACAACATATATCAAAATCGCTACTACATGACCTTTTGCAAGTTAAATGCCTTTTTTCCCCCACTGACTGGACTATATCCAGGAGAGACGAATGTATGAATAACCCCTCTCACTGCGGTTAAAAGCAATGGGTCATCAGAGTCCGGCTGGAGAGTTCGAAGTGTCTTCCGGTTGGTGGTCAGACGTATTAGCTGCCAAAATTATAATAAAAATAAGTCACCAAATATTTAGCTATGAAGTTTGTTATTTAAATATAGACCGTTAAGAACCCGGACAAACAGAATTTTAATACTCTTTAAATTATTTTTAAATATTAACGAACACCTGAAAAATATCGATAAATAAATAGTATGTCATAATGATTTTTTGGTGGTATAAAGCAATATAGCTCCTAAGTTCATGATGGAATTTGTGTAACGCGCTAGGTGTATTATATTTGAAATTCCTGACATTAAAATATTCGCAGTGCTAATTTCATAGCACAAGAGATTCCTACTTTAAATTTGGTAACTATAATAATATTTTCAATACATACTGAAAACTAAAACACGTTAACTAGTATTGTTTTCAGAAGTTTTTTTTTGGTTTGGGAATAAACAAAGAACCGAACCTAGGTAAAATTTTGTACTTGTAACTTCATTATTTTTAATATAAAAAATATCCACTATCGATGATGAAGGATGGATTAAAAGCCAAATTTAAAAAATTGTCGTTTTTGAAGTGAAAACTTCTTTAGAACCGTTGTGATTTGCAACTTGATGAAACGGAAACGAGCGACACTAAAAAGAGTCAAACACATACATTTATAGGATTTAGCCTGCGAGAGAATGAGATAGCAATAAAATACTATTTATTTGGTTGAGTGGATATAAAGCTCGGGTCCCACCCGAGCGTCGCGTGTTCGATTCCTCGGCTGGCTAAGTCCTCCATCACAACACAAGCAACATTTTGGCTTTCTGTGGTGGTAGTAGGAGATTTTCAAACATTGGGTTATTACCCGGAAATTTTTGTCTTTCTAAAAAAAAAAATAGATTAATAAAAATTCACGGTACTCGGTTCCAAAATAATACGATAAATCCACGGTTCCACGCAGGTTTCCTTTTGTGTAGTGTTATAAAGTGCCTGACGAACCTCTGCAGATAGTTAGCGGACTAAGGATCAAATCCTACGAAATAAAAAAAAAATTGTTAATTCAATATCCAATCTTCAAACCACTCCAAAATAACAGACAAAAGAAAGGGACTCCGAAGAAGAAAACACAACTATTAATAAGAAGACAAAATGTATAAGAAAAGGTACACTCTTTGTGCGGTGCTTCGTAGCCTCCCCACTCTTGCCTACTTTACTTTAGTTTTATGAAGGTTTTACTTCTAACGCATGTGAACTGCACATTTTTTTTTTTTAGTTTCTGCATAACCTAACCAACAGTTAATGGGTTTGATGTAGGACTTTATGATTGGATTTCATATTGCACCTATCTAGTTAAGGTAGGTTAGCTTATAAAATAGTTATTGTACATATTCAGTTTAGAAGAGCGATTTAAAAAAATATGTATGAGTATTTGATTACAAGTACAAACGTTTGCAATTTAAAAAAAAAAATAAATGTTACAGAAAGAACACAGCAAATTTGGATTACTATATTGAACTTTGTGGCAATTCAAACTAAAAATTTAAATCTTATTTCGGTCAAAGAAATTATTTGTATCAGGCTCTTTTTACATTTAATAGCCTTCTAAAATATATTAAGTCATCTAATTCCTTGTGCACTTTAATATATTTGTGTTAGCCGAGGATTTTTTTTCTTCTGTATACTTACTAAATTAATGGCATAATATATTGTAAAATTTTGTTTTCGTCTTTGTCTTTTTAAATTAATAGCTTAAATTGATATTTCAACATATGGTCACCCCACGTGTTTACATTATAATGTATAAGCTTCCTCCAGGTTAGTAGAAATAGGAACCCATTCTCTGTTCAAAACATTAATGTGAAAATATTGTTCTTTTATCTTGTGTTATTTTAATTAAATTGTTAACCTCAGCACAGTCTTGTCCTAGTGAGTTTAAAAATTGAATTGTGAACAATAATACCTATCATGTAAATGAAAAGAAACAGTATAAAAATAAAAAGATATGTTAGTAGTACACATACTCGTAGCATTAAAACACATATGCAGGTATCTACAATAAAACCTTACATAGGCAAATACTAATACTTTAATAATTTTAATTAATATCACCAGAATTAGTAAATAATTGGCAAACAATTATTAATGAGTGCTACAACCTAATTAACAAAAAAAATGCATACTAGACAAGATCTAAAAATAGAAGAATATAAAATTTTTAATTAAATTTATAAAAAATAAATAATTGCCTCTCGAAGATTAGAAAATTAAATACTCAAATTAAAATAACCCGACATAAATTCGTATGTAAAATACAAAATAAATTATACGCGTAAAACTAAATTATAAAATGAAATGCAAGAATTAATATAAAAATTATACACAGAAATATTACAAACTATAGTTATGTCGTATTTCTTAACGAATTGTTTTAAATTTTCCTGCCGCCTTTTGCTGTCGATATAAATATGAGACGCCATTCAATCTACTAAGAACTGGCAGATGGTTCTTGAAGCAAATAAATCACTTTACAATGATAAAAAATACTTACTGTAATGGCCAATAAAGTAACAGATTACTACATCAGTTTCCAGTCCAGCGTTAGAGGAAGCACTCTGCTCGCATTAACTGCTTTACATTAATAATCAAACGCACTAGTAGGCAAATAAAGTGCATCTATAATAACGCATTAAAGATTTGATCGAATTTTAATGGGTGAATGAATTTAATAACGTAATATGTGCACGCACCAAATTGTTTAACTTGGTTAGAAATACTCAAGTCCATGTTATTTTACTGTGTATTTTATATTACTGTTTCTGTGTATTTATCTCATGTTACTGTGTATTTTATTATATATTAACTATAGAAAACAATCATTTGAAACTGCCAGAAAACATACTTTCAAAACATATTTCATTTTAATACCATGGTTATGTATAACCTCTGTGGGTGCGCGGTACGGGGACAAAATGATGTACCCGTACCGCATTAATTTTATTATTGTTATTGTTCATTTAAAAGCGTAATTCATCACCTTTTAAAACCGGTATTTAGTTTTTCGATACGTTTACAAATATTACATTTATTGGATTTTATTGCAAAGTGGAAACGTTTTTACCCTTTGACAAAATACGCCAAATTTCTTTAGGGTTAAGCTTGGAGCTTTAATCTTATGCTTAAGCATTGAGCTTTAAGCTTTTAGCATTAAGCCTTGTGCTTTGCTCAAAGCTCAAATCTTTAAGCTTTCGGCTTTAAAAGCTTAAAGGCTTAAGGCTCAAAACTTAAAGCTCAAGTTTAAAGCAAAAGCTCACGGCTCAAGTTTAAAGCAAAAGCTCAAAGCTCAAGTTTAAAGCAAAAGCTCAAAGCTTAAAGGTCAAAGCTTAAGCTCAATGTTAAGCTTAAAGCTCAAAGCACAAAGCTCAAAACTAAAGCTCAATGAAGAAAGTTCAAAGCTCAAAATCAAGCTTAAAGTTAAAAACTCAAAGTTCAAAGCTTAAAGCTCAAAACTAAAAGCTCAAAGCTTAAAAATAAAAGGTCAAAGCTTAAAGCTCAAAACTTAAGCATTGCAAAGAAATAAATTGTTTCTCCCTTCTTTCCTTCCTCCCGCGTCCCCCCCGCGTCCCTTCTCCAATCTTCCACGCCTTACCCTCCCTCGTCATCCTTCCGCTAACCCCACCTCCTTCATTACCCTTCCCCTCATGCCTTCCCTCCCTGCCCTAGAATATATTTAATATACTCGATTGCATTTGTACAAATTTTATAACGCCAGAGCTTACCATTATAAATAGCCTATAAACTTCACGCGCGTGCGCACAACAAATCACCTAAGTTTCATCGCAATCGGATGAATGCTATGGCAGCGCATAACATACGAACAAACAAACAAACAAACAAAAATTGATTTTTATATATAAGAAGATAATAATTGTGATATACTATTGACGGAGTATTTTATTGTATTTTTGAATTTCGTGTATTTTTTTGTTGTTTATATTTGAGGTGTTATGCCGTGTTACGGTACCTCCTCCATTAGCCAACGTTTCGGACAGGGTTAGTGTCCATCATCAGGGCAGATGTGTAATTGTTAGTGGTGAAATGAGTGCTTAAGTACGTAGAAGCGATACCGTGTTGCCAGCTGTACTCCACTACGAACTGGAATTACAATATACTTCAAAATGGTTTTCTGCGTTTAGCTTTGGTAAAGCCGTCAATTGCCGGATACCAAGAACTATTGAGCTTTGCTCCGTCGCCGTCGTCTCTATTAATGTTAATAGGATTTTTATGAATTTCAATTGCCTCTGTAATTAGGCGTGCTCTATAAGTTTTGTGTCTTCCCAGGACTTCAGGAACAAATCCAAAGTAATGGCCGGTTTCAGGTAAATGCTCGGCGACTGCCAATTTGTCAGGGTGGCCAAGTTTACGCGCTCGAAAGTGTTCTGTTATCCTTTTGGAGATCGTCCGCTCTGTCTGGCCCCCCGTAAACCTTGTCACATTCGGAACAGCTGAGTTCCAGATTAAGTAGGTCTTGTATATTAGTTGTGGTTCCGAAGACAGTCTTAATGCTTTCTTTTCTCAATAGTCTGGCAATTCTGTCTGTCACATTGTGAACATAAGGTAGGAAAGCACAGCCTTTTGACTCTTGCTCAATTCTGTCTTCGTTTGGTGCAGATTTGGCTCTTATTATTTGCCTTGTCTGCTTTACTGGGTAACCGTAACGCTCCGGTGCATCGGTGAGCTTTATAAGTTCAGCTCCGATTTTTGGTTTTTCACATATTCTGGTCGCTCGGGTTACCAACGTATGGATAAGTCCTCTCTTCTGCGCTGGGTGGTAATGCGAATCAGCATGTAGATACCGATTTGTATGCGTTCGTATCCTACACACTGTGTGTCCTAGGCTACCATCGTCTTTTCGCATCACTTCCACATCTAGAAAAGGTAGGATTTTAAGGTTGTTTTACAACTCTATTGTGAACTTAATTTTGCTATGAAGTGAATTAAGATGGTCCAGGAATTCGTTCAGTTTCTCTGTTCCATGAGGCCAAATGGCGAAGACATCATTTATAGCTGTCCGAAACGTTGGCTAAAGAAGGAGGTAGCGAAACACGGCATAACACCACAAAAATAGTTTTGGCCGTGAAAATTTAAAATTCGTATGCTTTGTTTCCAATCGTACGTTAACGGGTAATTGGTTAATCCATTTAATTAATATGTGCTATTTATATATAATTAACCTAATAAATATTATGTTTGGGCAAATTCTGGAGTGGTAGATACTTGCAGAATAGCCGTGGTGACATTCAACCAATTATAATCACTTATTAATTTTAATTGTTAAACTTACGTTTAAGACAAGATTTTTATGTATAACACAAAGGGTAACAATTATTATAAGCAATAATTATCAGCCTGAAACACTCATCCACATTGAAAAACCTTCCGTCCCGTTGGCGTCATGTATCTTTTCTCGGAAGATTTTTCAATGTGGATGAGTGTTTCAGGCTGATAATTATTGCTTATAATAATAATTATAATCACCATTGTTACCACCAAATATAAAAAAATTATGTATATATTTTTTTTTCATTGGTTCCACACAGGCGGTCCTGGGAAAAGTTATTCTCTCCAGGGGCTATGTCTTCTTTGAGGATGTTGTGTGGAGGGTCTTTTTAGGAAAAGAAGGAGAGGAAGTTCTGCGAAGGAAAAGTGTATTAGGAGTGGGTAGGAATCTGGGGATCAGTGTGTCTAGGAGTGACAGACGTGTGAATCCATCCCTCCCACTGCGGTGCAAAACGATGTTCCGAGAGAGTATGGCTGGAAAAGTCAAAGGGACTCCCTCAACTACTCTCTCCCGATCAGGCCTGTCATGCAGCTGGTGGATAGACGCATCCGCCGCTGAGACCCGGACAAACCTCACTCCATGAACCCGGGCACCCCTGCTAAGTCAGCAAACGTAACGAACCACTTGGGGTGACCTGTGGCAGAGGTGTTGGTTATCCTATAAATGGTTCCCGAGACGGCGGTACCCAAACCCACCTTCCAAATTGATAATATTACATTTCAGAATTGAAATTCAAGTCCCTTCAAACAGCATTTCCAAAGATGACACAGGAAGTGAGGAAAAATGGCTCTGAGTAAAATATTTTTCCTCAGGGCCTCCTGTGCGGAGCTAATGTAAAAAAAATCACCTTGTAATTAAAGTTAGTGTTAAATAAAAACGATATATAATAATCTGTTTTTAAGTAACTAAACCATATTGTCTAATTAATTCATCTTTAATGGTCTATCCCAGGGGTCGGCAACCTTTTTGTGTTTTGAGTGGTAAAGGTGGCGATTCCTGCAATACGGTTAAGAAACACTGGTATACATGATTTTTAAATCGATCAATTGCATTTGCAGAGATCCAGTATCAACTCCAAATGGCTCATTGTGGATTTCGTTACTATTTGTGTTGAGAGAATTACTATGAATGCTAGAGTTGTTTTCAGTTGCTGAAATCTGTCAGCAAATTCATCTTTAATTTTTTTTAAGACTGTGCTGAAGTTGACACGAATTACTTCAGCAACACCTGTTGAGTTGCACTGGTTTAATCACGACATTGCTTAAGAAATTGAAAATGAAGTAATTTACCGCTCTGAACATCTTCTGCAAAAATAATTAATTTTTCTTCGAAACAAACCAATTCTTCTACTAAAACATAGGCCGGGTTTCCCTTTTCTTGCAGTTTTAGATTCAGCTCATTTAATTTCGCTAACGTTTCAACACCTTATCTTATTATGTTACCTACCTTTACATCGGTTTTTTAAAATTATTATTATATATGTTCAAACATACCTTTGGGAAGATAATTCGCTTCGAACTCTTCTACTTGACACAACAAGCTATACGTCACAGCCAAAGCACTGGTGAAGACGCCAAACTGTCTTGCGTCGAAAGCGCATTAAAACCTACGTGGAAACATCCGACGACGGCGTCATTTCTGACTTCAGCCTCCGACGGACTGACGACAGTGACGACGCATGTCACGTGGGAGGGGTGCGGTGAAAAGCGAGTACAAGTGGCTGAGAGATAGAAATGGCGCCTAATCCTCGTTCATCGATTCAGAACGATTTTCAAATGTTTTTTTTTGATAAAATAAGTAATATTTGCGTATGGAACTAAAGAGCCGCAGCTTCACATCCAAAGAGTTGCCGATGCCTGGTCTATCCCCTAATTTTCTCTGATGAGAATAAACTTTGATGAAAGTCTGTGGTAGAATTTTAGTACGGTATTAAGTTCAAAACATTTTTTCAGAACCAATGAGAAAGAAATGCCCATTTTGCGGAAGGGCAAATTAATGCTTTCGGAAGATTGAGCAAAGATTTTCCAACATTTTTGTTCTTTTTAAAACAAAGAACACTGCCAGCTAATTTCACGGGTGGTTTCATTTAATAGACCTAATAATAACGGCAAAAAATATGGTCCCTGAAATTTTTTTAGACGCCTCTTAATTAAACCGTGCAGCGAAATACCTAAAGACACGGGGTCCCAAGGTTGGCCAATCCGCTTCAAAATAATATGGTTTTTAACCGGTGGTAGTGATAAACAAATTGTATATGCCTATGTAGAGGCGTGATTTACGTAAGCACTGCCTACCCTACCTTAATACAAAAAATACATAAATAATATTAAAATTTATGAAATTATTGCACCAAATTTATCTACATTTTCGAAACGCATCGCCTTGAACGTTTTTGAAATATGTTTCTTTCACATGTGAAATGATGAAAACTATGTCTCCGTATATCAAAGATCAACGACCGTTGTTCCCAATATTTCGATCGACCAATCTGAGTCTGCAATCAGCTAAAAAGCGATTTGTAAGCATTTTAAAGGTAACGCTCGATTCGCGATGCTCCCAAATACTTTATTGTGATTATCTTAAGTGACCCCGCCCACTTTCATAGGCATTGTATTTATTATTAACACATACAGTTTCTTTTAAATACTGCTATCCATAAACTTGCATTTTATATCTTTTAAACAAACGTATAAAATATATTAAAAATAAAGTGTCAGCTTGACCTCCGTCGGTACCACGTGGCGTTAGCGCCACTCTGTTGACACTTTTTATAACTTTGCTTTGCTCAGTCGAACTTAATCCACGTATCCGGCTTCTTTAGACTAAACGATGCTTAAGCAGAGTTGAACCTTAGTTTCGGCTTAACAGTTGATTAGTAGGATTGGAAACAGCGGCTAGTAATGCTGTATAAGATAATTCACAATTTTATCGATAGCCCACATCTATTACAAAATATTCATTTCAATACTGATACTAATTATCTTGAAAATGTATTGATAAGAAGAAGCTTTAGCAATTTGCTTAAGAGGGCATTACCAGAGAAAACCAGAAATATGTCATTTTCAAATCAGATTTTAGACGTATTGACTCTTTTCCACAAAAAATTATAAATGGGTTTCGAAAGATTGTTCTTTTATCTAGCATTCGCATGTAATAAATTTTGAGATTTTTTTAAAATTTTTAGTATTATAAGGTTATTCCATAGGTCGTTGGCAGATTTGTTAAATTTTCAAAAAAAAAATTGTATTATACCACACCCATTTCAAATAATATAATCATGCAGTAAAATAAATCAATACATTGTCTAGCAAATGCATGTTTTAGAATTTTAATTTTAGTTTCAATAAAATCATTAAAAAATATGTACGTACATGTGTTTCTTGACGAAAATTGGTCCATTTGTGTATTTATTTGCGCACTTACAAACTAATATATTTCAGATTTTTTTAACATTCTTATTAAATATAGACATTATTAAAAAATGATAAATACTTATAATCAAAAAATAATTACAAAAAGTACATTATTTTAATAGTTTTATCATCACGCCTTTCAGCATTTTTGGATGAAGGTATAAATTAAAGCTAATTTGGAATGAAATAAATTCGATATTGAGTTATAATTTTAAAAAGCTGGTACGGAGAATAATTAATCTTTCTCATTGTAACCGCCCTGGACGATCGTAAGAACAACTTTCGACAAAATGTGGATTTTCGTCCGCTGGCTGGTTAAACGCTCTTAAAAGATTAATCACAAACATCGATGTGTTTAACACGAACCTCACAACATTCTTAAAAATAACTTTCGATCGAATATGTTTAACAGAAAACACAATAATTTTTTAATTTTTTTTTACTCAATGCATTTCCTTTTTTGGTTTCAGCAGTTTGAATTTGATTAACATCACCCTCAAATATATTATTGATAACAATTTTAAATTAAAAAAAAAAAAACAAGTTAAATGTAAATCTTAGAAATATTTCATAAAACACTTTTTTTTGCAGATTTGTACGTGGAAGCACTTAATTAAAATTGTGTGTAATAGGTATATTTTAAAGAATTTTTCTTTCTATTATGGTCGTAATTTAAATATCGTTAGTTTATTGGTCAATGATATGAAACGGACGATCCGTTTGTGTCGAAAAAGACTGTGCCCTTTGGTTACAAATAATAATATCCCGCCACTGCCAAATGCAATAATCAGTGCCGTCTCTTTGTGCATCTGTTAATTAGTGTAACTATTGAATCAATGATAATATGAAAATTCAAGCATGATACAACCAGCAGCTAAAATCTTCTTAGTGATAACTTGTGCTTAGGAGGTTATCGGTGATATTTATTTTTTAATAATAATAATAATGAATTCGCTGTTTTTTGTGCTACCTACTCAGATCAGAACTCTGTACACGCCACTGTGCCTATATGTGTAGCTTTCAGCTTCGAGGCATGAATTAAATGCATACTTTGTTCATTAATGTACGAACAAAATATATTTAAAAACAGGGGATTAAAAATTTGTACCTATCGCTGGTTTGGAAGAAAAACGCGACAAATCAAAAAGTCACCCTTTTGAGGAGAGAAGGTAAGTTATCTAAAAAGATAAATTTTCTGGAATCGCGATTGACCCAACATTTACCCAATTAACGCGATTTACCCAACATTTTGCTGTTAGGTCTGATAATAAAAAAAAATTTCTTCAACGAATTTTCTTTCTAAATTTTCCACACAAAAGAAAACGGGTAACTAAACATCATCTAGTAATGTTTATCTAGATTTAATTTCTCTTTTAATTGATGTAAAAAAAAGGTCCAACTTATAATTATTTTTTATGTCTAATCTAGTTATAAATTCGCGTTTTTTAAATTAAAACGTCCACGTCCATTGTGACGTATCAATAAACATACTACATATGTCAAGATTAATATTTCTCATAATATAAGAGATGTGCTATCGACAGTTTTTGCGGGTCGGACTGTGTTTTCTGGCGTCGCCGATATTGTTAACCAATACTACTGCGCACCTTCAAAAAATCAACTAAATGAATGAATTCTTTCCATGTTCAAACTATACTGTTAACCAATACTACTACCTTAAAAAAATCAACTAAATAAACGAATTCTTTCCGTATTCAAACTATTCACATTAGACGGTAGTCCGCCGACTGTTGGGCGGCCATCATAGCATATCTCTTGCATTTCAATATCTTTGCTCAATTCATTCATAAATGTCATAATTCTCATCAAGAAAAAGCTACCCAACTGCTCCCTGCTAACCATGATTTGAAATAGTATTTTTTATCGAACCATAAAGCATATATTAAACAAAAGTTGTATCATTTTTTGACTTGTGGCTTTTTCTTCCGCACAAACGATGTATGTAGTCGAAATCAAAATACACCAAAGATCAAAAGCATCCCCCCTAAAAGCCTGCTTCGCTTCACTTGTGATTAAACTCAAAGGAAATAATTTTAATCCGAAAGTTATTGCCATAGAAATGAAAGCTTTTATCTTTTGTAATGATTACAAATTTAAGAAGCACGGTTTACCTACATTATATGTATGTTACCGACCCAGTAATATGAATTCATAAATGTATCTGATTAGTTTCTAAAAAATACGCATAGGTTTATTTTATTATTTATTTAAAATTAACGGCAAGTGTTGTCAAATTTATGACTGATCCAAGAAATACTTTTGTTTCCTTTATTCACAATATAAGTTGTTGTAAACAGTTTTTTACATGCTTTTCGAATACCACACTAGGCACTTTCCCGTATTATGAAAGATTCCCTCAACCAGTCTCTCCCGATCCGGCCTGCCACGCAGTAGGTGGGCAGACGCATCCGCCGCCAAGACCTAGACAAACCTCACCCCATGAACCCGGGAACCCCTGCTAAGTCACCAAACGTAGCAAACCACTTGAGGTGACCTATGGCAGAGGTGTTGGTTATCCCATAAATGGTTCCCAGGGCGGCGGCACCCATATCCGCCTCCCAAAATAATACTCAGCAAAAAGGGTTTATTTTCATTTTAAAGTACCTTGCTGTATAATATTTCATATGAAAGCTTCATTATTTAGTTTTCCATATAATATTATCCCTGTACTTAATAATGCCTGCCTGCTCTCTTTGCAAATATAAGCTGAGAAACAAATAACAATCCTCCTAAAGCAGGGGTTCCTAAACTTTTATTTGAATTTTCTGACGGCACCCCGGTCATATAATGTCTATCTGTGGTAGCCCCACCCCCAAGAGCACAATTCTCTGGCCACCCCCCCCAGTAGGAAAACTTACAAAGAAAATGCAAATATAATTACATAAACCGTTTAGTGGAACGGGTTTGCCTGCAGCTCGCTGCACAATTTTTCGAACCGGGGAATAAGGCTTGATACAGCTACTCTTATTTCTTTTTCCACATTTATTGTCGAGCGATATTTGCTATCCAGCTTCGCACAGATATGAAGTAGCAAAAAGGGAATGAGGACCCTTACAGCTTTTGCATTTAGAATAGGATACTGATTTTTGACTGATATCCAAAACTCCGTCAAATCCGAACAAGCGTATTTTGTTTTTAGGCTGCTCTCGCTCGAGAAGTCAATTAGATTTTCTTCTTCCTGCGTAATAAAACCTTGGGGAGCTTGAGCACGGAATGGATCTTGGATCCACACAAACTTCTCCACTTGGTCTTCTGCGAAGTACTTTGCAAACCAGTCAGTTAACTGTGATAGGTGAACACTGGAGTATTCCGTACTGCCTCGATGGTCTGTCCGCTGTAAGCGCAGCACCACTACCGTATCCCCACTCCTGTGCCTCCCATCCAATCTGTTCCCAGAGCGCGGACCGGCCTCGCGGGTGATTTTCCATTTCATAAAATGTTTGTATTCGTTCATGTCAATTTTGATTTTTAGTAGACATCAGGGGCGCCTCGCGGCACCCCTGATCTCTGTCCGCGGCACCCCAGGGTGCCGCGGCACCCACTTTGGGAACCTCTGTCCTAAAGGATTATTCATTCGTGGGATTATTAATAATACCTCGGAAATCCAGTGGTAAACACCATTACTCGAGAGGTTAATACGGATGCGGCAGTTTTACATACATTTTCTGACTTCATAATGTATGCTCGATGTACGTAGGGTACTTACCGAGGGTTTAACTGTGTTATTCCGTAGAATTAACCATGAGTTCAGAGGATTTGCAAATGCTTAATCTTGTATTACGCTTAATGGAAAAATCTGACGGGCTAAATCAGTATATAAAAAAGCACGCGGGGTAAGTTGGTACACTAATACACTCAGCATAATAGCACAGTATCGTGTCAAAGAGCACGAGAGAATTCAGTGATTCGCAAAATTGCGCAAAAGTATAAGTACAGTAGACTCTGGATTTGCTGGTAGGTTGAAAACATCACGGATAAACGGTTTTCCCGGTGAATAAAAATTATGTTAAGAAACTTGAATATATTTTTTAATCTTAAAAAAATATATATTTGTTTCATACCTGAAGGTGTATAATATTTTTTTATACACATAAAGGTATATAAAAAAATTAAGATAAACTTATCTCAACTTAAATCCAGAGTTGCAGCACGTGTTCGCAAATACTGATTTTTTTAATGAAATAATTAAAAACACTTTGTTTTTACCACAATAAACTTTATTTAAAAGTCAACATGTTTCAAGAACGATGTTCTCTTCATCAGGACATAAAATGTACTAAACACTAAATGATCAAACATAGAACGGCGTGGGTAGAAATGGGGGAGGAGAAAGGTGGAAAGGGGAGGTGCTTAGTGTTTAGTACATTTTATGTCCTGATGAAAAGAACATCGTTCTTGAAACATGTTGACTTTTAAATAAAGTTTATTGTGGTAAAAACAAAGTGTTTTTAATTATTTCATTAATAAAATGGTGCCACAAAGTGAATTTGCTAAATTTGAAGAACTGATTTTTTTGTCTAAAAACTGAAGGACTGAATGTACTTAGTGTACGGCTACCAAAAACATTTTCAGGGGAACTTAAACTTTTGCAGTCATAATAATGTAATTATTGTTAATATTTATATTTTTGAAGCTGACAATTAATGGTCAGTGGCGTAGCGAAGGGGGGGGGGACCTCCCCGGGTGCCACCCGGCAGGGGGGTGACACCGTGGAAAAAAATTTACGAAGGATATTTTCACCAAAGTATTGTATACATGAACACGGTCTGTTATTTTCTTTCATATGTTCCCCGTGGAGTGCCCCGAATTTTGTGTCTAGGTCTTTTTATATGCGAAAAGTAAGCTACAAACCCAAGGTAATTAAGTCTACTGTGAACAACCAAAATAATTAGAAATTCGACAGTCAAAGACGACTTAGTAACAAATGTAAAAAAACCCATATAATAAATAAAATCCTTGTGGACCACCCCTCCCCCCCCATTTGTTATGTATATAAACCGTAGGTTAAGAAAATTTGTACCAGTCTGAAGACGGCTTTAATAAGCTGAAACCGGTTACGGTCAAATAAATTGAAGTGGAAATAAGTTTCATATTTGTTTTATTATAATGTATTGTTGTATCAAACATTGTAATGGTGCGTGTAAACATATTTTTCGATTGAACTAAGCCAGGTGGTAAATCGAGAGACTGTTGTAATTTTCCTTTAGAACAATTTGCCCTGGAAGGTTTATTTTGTTTCAGATAATCCGAGTGCATATTTAAAGCGCGTGTCCTGAATGCGAGCGCTCTCGCTTCCCCCCACATCAGATTTCCCGAGTCCGCTTCTCAAAAGCGTAACGGGATCGCGATTGTTTCTCCACCGTCATGTTAGTGCGGGGCTGCGAGGGCTGCTCGGGGAGGCCGGCTTATGGGTTGGTTGCTCGTCGGATGGAGGGTCTGCTCGCCACACCTGCCGGCAGAGGCCAGGCGGAGTGGGGTGGCTGGTCGGGTGGGCGGAGGTGGGTGGCGAGAGCGGGAGGAGCGCAGGGAAGGCGTCCCACCTGACGCCGAAGCCGACTTGCTGTCAGTGTCAGTCTCGTTGCGGCGGGTGATAGGGCCGCACCGGCACCGTGCGCATTTGCTCCGAGCTCCGCTGCTCAACGCGCAATCTCGATTCAAACTTCGCCTGCACAAAAATACCACGAGCAACTCTCTCTTTCGCGAGGTACTTTTTTTGCGCGTCCCGTTTTGCTTTCCCGCTCGATTGTTCTAACGAATAGATCCATCTTGAGCCCGATTGCACTTTAGTTTTGTTCTGAATTATATTTTGTTTAAATTGTGCGTTATGCTTCGGACCGAATCTAAATAGGAAAACGCGCGGTTATACGGCATGCTTCTTTGACGTTTGTTTAATGTTTGTATTTTATTTCGGCGTGGTTTTCTCGTCTGCGTTATTAAACGTTGGCGAATATTGGTGAATTTTATACTTAAAACCATTTTAAAATAGATTTGATTATTCAAGCAAAACGGAATTTACTTGAAATAAACAAAGAATGTTTTATGACTGTAAAACATTTTTATTGGTCTGGATAAATCAATCAATATGATTTATTTAATTTTTAGATACTGATATTAGATCACATCCGGTAAACGCATTCTTTGATGAAATGATTCGATCAGAAAACATGACGACTTTTGACTCATAGATATGCTTAAATTATTTATGCGCATAATGTGTAGGTCAGTAGAGTGCAGAATACATAGTACACTTATAACGTCTGTGCACCTGGAATGAAATAGATCTTGGCCAACTAAAGAACAAAGAAAAACATAGCGTTAGTGAAACCTCGGTGTAAAATCACAATTAAAAACACTAATACAATAACTCTCGTATGACAATTTCACAAAACAATTTTTTTTTCACGGTGCGAAACACAAGAGCCAGAAGTTTTTTCAATTTCCTGGAACGCAACCAAACAGCTGTAGCGCGAGGCAGCCGAGTCTCACATTAAACTTGTGCGAGTTGTCAAATTCCAACTAAACTATTTGCACAATAATATTACGTTGACACATACCGGGACCGAGACTTATCAAAATAAACATTGTATGTCACCAGCCACAAGAACAGAGCTGAACCGTACTTGAAGTTATGTCCCAGTTCATGGCCGTCTTTTAGATTACAAGCATGCAATATTCCTTACAGAAACATTCACGTATGCAGATTAATGTTTAACGTTCCATTTAGCTTTGTTAATTGCAATATTAATCACCAAACTTGTTAATTTTATCGACTAATGTTAGTACGCTATTGTTTGATTATCGGCATCAGCTGGGACGTTGTGCTATTTTCCTTGCAAGTATATCGTAAACCGGCGATAATGTGACTGGTTCAGACATTCAGTGAGTTGCTAATAAAGTGTGACAATTTTAATAATATTTTGTGGTGAAAAACTTAAATCAATGGGATAGCCAGGAAAATATCTCCATCAGAAGAACGCTTCGCGCCAGAGGTATTTATTATTTTATCAAATATATTACGTTAGCCAATTTTAATATTATTTTTAAATGATTTTTCGCTGTTTTTATTAGGTACTTACTTACCTTGGTGTTGTAGAAAATTATCGCAAATTATTTCAAAACAATATTTTCTACGTTTCGTTGTTGTATTTTTTGAACTATGCAATTATTTGAATATTTCGACGGCCTCCTTGGTGGGGGCAAGGCTTTCGACTAGCGATCAGGAGGTCGCGGGTTCAAATCCCGGCATGCTCAAGTAAATGTTAATTGATTGATTCACAATTTAATAATTAAAAATAATATACGGTAAGTTACGGCACGTTCCAGAGTGGAAGATATTTTCAGTATAGCCCTGGTGTAATACCACCATTCAGAATTGAAACATTGCTTGAAATGGCTTTAGCCGGATTTGGTGATCAGATCTGAATAGCCAGGTACTACCCGACCTTCCTCTTCCCCATCTCCTTCCCTCGCCACTATTTTCAACCTCACAAAATACCCCAATTGGGGATGCTATAGTCTCACTGGCTCAAGAAAGGAGCAGTCTCTTGTGCGGTATTCACATTAAACAAGGAAAAAAACTTGGTATATTTCTCACGAGCTTTCAATGTTGCACATTGTCTCTTTTAAAACTCACGGAAAACATGTTTATTAGTTTTACATCCGTGGAAACAGATTTTAAAAAAGTTCTTTGGACATAATAATAACTAGGTTCGTACACCTACACAATAATGAGTCTTAGGAGTTTTGTGCTCACAGCATACGCGCCGTTCGTGAGTATCTGCCATACAATTTTGCTATTATTCGTACAAGACGCGATACGTCGACTGGTTTGACGTCAGTTGCACAGGCTGCATCGACGGGTTTTTTTTTATTATTAATTTTTGTTTTAGTAATTTGTACATTTAAGTTTACAAATTGCTAATTAATTATAATATTTCATATTGCAAGCAATATTTTTTCTAGTACGTATGTAGCTCCTGCAATACATTTTGAACTTTCCAATTGTTGTGGACTTTAAAGTTTCTAGTAGCTTGTTGTATAACTTTATCCCTTTGTACAGTAAGGGGGCATACATTAATTACGTGAGCAGTTTTTCTTCCAATCTAGACACCCCCCCTTGGTGAGATAAATTTGGGCCATTTCGTATATTCTTTTCAAGTAACGTGAGATTTTGCTGTCCCCCCCCCCCTTCTGAGCTCACGTAATTAATGTGTGCCCCCTAAACTGTTCTACTCATTCGCTTTGTCCCTTTTTTGTAGTCTGATTTCGTTGCACTTGTGTTATATCTGTGAATAAAGAAAAAAACGGTTTGACGTCAGTTGCATGCTAGATAGTGCTGGTAGCGCGCTATGCGAATTGAATTCGCGTCTACTACTCGTTTGACAGAAACGATGTCCGAACATGATTAGAATGTTAAATTTATTGTGGAGGTGGAAAAATATTTATGTTTATATAACTATAATTTACCGGAATACGTGAGGGTTTAGCAAATAAAACTTTGATAGATTAAAAAAAAATTCAATCATTCATCATTCTTATCTAGTTCCATGACGGTCACGAATGCTCTACAATTAAAATATATTTCGTTGCATCTCTGTGTATGAAGGGCCTTGTTGGACTTCCAAAATAGACGGCCGAAGTACCCATTGCATTTTTTTGGCAGTAAGTTTTTTGACATTAACTCCGCACAGGAGGCCCTGAGGAAAATAATTTCACTCAGAGCCTCTATCGTCTTTGGAGATGCTGTGTGAAGAGTCTTTAAGAGAAAGTTGGGTAGGAGTTTGGGTTTAATGAGTCCAGGAGTGACGAACGTATGAATCCAACTCTCCACTGCGGTGTAAGATGATGCAAATATCACAAATATTAAAGCATAAGGTATTGTAATATTGTAGATAAGAATCATCGCCTTACTGAAAATTCTAGAAAGAATGATCCTTATTCGTGATATTAAAAAAAACAATTCTTGAGTTCTCATTGATTGCGGGGTGTGATATTAAATTTTTTGCAATGCCACTTAATAATGAAATTGCTTCTCCCTGCACGTCCTTTCCCATTCCCACTGCCCCTTCCCCACCACCTTCACCTTCCACCTTCACCTTCCCTCTCCCCTCTACCACTCCCCCTTCCCGCCAACCCCCGTCCCGCGTTCCATATATTCAGTCCCAGTACATTCAGTTTTCAAACAGCTCGCGTGCTACTGATTACAATTTTTTTATTTAAATTTATAGTTTTCATATATTACAAATAATATTCATTTTTGTATATTATAAAAACAATCAATCAAATTTGGTGCCTAACACAGGTAGCTATTTAAAATACTTAATTATTACTTAGTACTCCAAGTAAATTCAATAATTTAAAGAGTTTATTCGAAAATTGAATTTTGATCAAACAATCGATGGTTTGCAAAATGTCATTTTCAAATTGTGACATTTTTGACAGGTTCACATGAGTTTTTTGTGATGATTAAAAAACTTTTTGTCCTGTGGTTGTAATAATCCAGAAACCTTCACTGTTGGAAAGAAGATATTGGGAAAGTTTCGAACATTTCCGATGCTTATTAATATAGCAATACCTCTCTTATCATCATCATTACATAGTATAAAATGAAGTCGCTCAAAATGTATGTGTGCGTTAATCTTTTAAACTACGCAACGGATTTTCATACGGTTTTCACCAATAGATAGAGTGATTGAAGAGGAATGTTTATATGTATAATACATGTAAATTATATTAGAGAAAAGCCGAGAAATTTAAAGAAAACATATTTTTGTGTGATTTAAAACGGCTGGCGGGCCGTTATAGTCACTTTTGAAATTCGTTCTACGGAAGAAATTGGAAAATAGATGTCCTAGAGTAAGTAGGTATTTGATTTGAATTATTTTATTTAGTCGTTCAAAATGTATGTGCGCATAGATCGTTTAAACTACGCAACGGATATTCATGCGGTTTTCACCAATAGATAGAGTGATTCAAGAGGAAGGTTTATATGTATAAAAACATGCTTATTATAGTAGAGAAAAGTCGAGAAATTCAAATATTCAATTCAGGCAGCCGGCAGCGGGCAGCTGGCAAGCGGTTGGTGTGGATTTTATAAAGGTTGGGTAATGGCGTTGTGTTTCGTTAGCCTCAGCAACGTGTGGCCGGGTCTGCTAGTATAGATATAAATTATTTATAAGCAAATATATTTTGATTTTTAAATATATGTATATATCATTGGACAATGAATGCTCTTCTCCCACAATGAAGTGGTATAATTTATTTAAGCTATCACTCTCGACTTTTTTTGTTGATAAACAGTAAATAGTGTGCTTAATGTTCACTGTGGGAATTATCATACTTGTGCGGTTGATAAATGAATGTCCGTTTTATGTTGTTCAGCGCATGTTTTTACTGTTTGTTAAACAAAATGTAACAAAACAGAGATTAGCTCTGCGGCGTTCAGTGTTCACGTTGGTGTTGCTTATTTCTCTTTATGTTATTAATAATGTCCACATTTTTGATATTTGCGCTATCGCTGTCCAGAGAATTCTTACAGTAAGTACTTCTTGTTATCAAAAATGCTTTTAATAATTGTTTAGGTTTGTGGTTGATGTACTCCACAAATAGTGTACTTTAAAAACAGAAACTTTAAACTCTGATTTAGTAATTTTTTTTTTTTTTTTTTGGCAATGTTTATTAAAAATACATATGAAGTTACAACAGTTACATAGTTACATAGTTACATAAGGTTAACAAAAAATAAAAATAAATTGCCTTTCCTCACCATAAAGAGACAATGCTCTTGTGTTTGGTGAGGGAGTTCTAGCTCAATTAGTAAATTAATGATCGTGTAAGTTAGTAATAACGGCTATTGTAAATAATAAGAAGGTTAAAAAATCTTGTATAATTTAAAAATAAAAATCCTGAAGAGTTTAAAAAAATAATAATATAAATTAAAAAATCATTATAAATGGAAGAATCATGTAAGTTAGTAACAAAAATTATTGTAATAAGTAAGTAAAGGATACGTAAGAAAGAACGCAAGATTTATACAATAGTAGATAATAATATTTATATAAGTTTTGTAAATACTTTTCTTGCGCGTGATACATAAACAGGATAGACTTTTATTTGGATTTTGTCCTCCAGACGCTTATATTATTACTAAAAAATTCTAAACAATATTTACTAACTCGTGAAAGCTGTAAAAATATTCACCATAACATAATCTGTACATTTTTAATAGCTTCGCATTCATAGGAAACGAAAAACTTACGTTACTTTATGACTTTGGTGGTTCTCTTATTCAAAATTCCGAAAAAATAATCAATTCACTAAAAAAGTGTTTTTCAACCATAATAACGAAATTACCTACTACTTAAAGAAAAATTGTACGTTACAATAAATTATTAGTTACCCCTAAACACACCGCAACGGGGCAGTAATATTTGGTATGCAGGAAAAAATGCTTTTTATTATTTGAACGCCACAATAAAATAGAGCTAGAAGAAGTGCATACTTAGATGAATGTTATATTTTGAGGGTGTGGAAACTCGCCAAAACAGATTATTGTTAATCTGCGGTATAAAATATATGTTCAGGTTCCTCACTTTATATCGCTGTTGTGTTTTCTCCTTTCTTGTGTCAATTTATGCGTTTTAAACGACCAAGGCAATTGACACGACTCATAAAAACCCTCGTTAACACATTATTCAGATTTATCAACTACAATGGAAGAAGCCGTTTATGACTAACACTAAACCATTTAACTAAAGGCCTGCCGGAGCACCCCATTCGTCTCAGTTCCTCGGTCGGTCGGGAAATTAACATTTCTACAAATAACAACAAAGGCCGAGGTGAATATTGTGTCGGAGTTTGAGACGGGCTCTTGGTGATAACTTCTTTACATAATGGAGTCGTGCTTTTAGAGTGTGCTCTATCTCCGTTTGGCCTCATCTCTTAGTATCCTTACCTTCGTCGATATCAATATTATGTCACTTATCTATGGTTAGAGTTACAAATTCAATACAATGTATGTTAGCTATTCACATGAATGGTGAATGATCACGATTATCCTTTATTTGTATTAACAATAATTGTTGATAGTGTGCGAAGGCGATTATTACGATAATTCCTTGTACTTATTCTTATGCATGCATTATGCACTCTTTATTAAGTTAATCTGCTTCACAAAGGTCATTTATTAATTTTTCGAAGAAAACTTCTTCAGAAAGGTTTTCACTTTGTGATGGCATTATTTATTTTAATGAAAAGACAAATAACTTTGTTTACATCACTTTTATTTGTACACAATCTACATGTTTCGTGAACGATGTATACATCCTGATGATGTGAACATCGTTCACGAAACATGTAGATTGTGTACAAATAAAAGTGATGTAAACAAAGTTATTTGTCTTTTCATTAAAAAGTCATTTATTAATCTAATATATATAAATTTTTTGGTCAGTTAGATTTAAGATAATACAGCCCGGACCGTATCTTGGCGATTTTCTGATTACAATGCTGCTATGTTGAAGTATCACTTCCTACAGTCAGTTATACTCAAGGATTCCTGTGAGCTTCTTCCTCGTCCAGAGGTAGAGGTTCATTTCTCCCTAGAGACCCTTATACCAAAGGATTATGTTTTGGCCTCCACACAGTTCAGCTACCAATATTTTGACACAAAACTTCACCACATGCAGATTTACCCTTTAGAAATCTCTTTGATGGTAGACATTCGGTTCGCTGTTAAAATACGCGCATGAAAAATGCTTACGTTATATAAAACAGTTGACTCAATGTTCTAAATAGATAATTGGATCTACAAGAAATAGAAATCCTTTTTTCAATAAAATGTCAAGTTGTCTTGAAAAGTATAGTATTTGTTCGGCAGTATTTCCATGACAATAGTGCGACTCGACGTAAATTGATGAGTGCGAGACGACTCACCGCGGGGCTGCGGCTGGTTATAGGACCTGCTCCCTGTCCCCTGCCCCCCGCCCCCCGGAGAGGCCGGTGAAGGGTTGACTTACGCACACGACAGAATTTATATGTCTCCTCGAATATGTCGGATCACCATTTGTCCCCCGCAGAAGGAATCGGGTCACTGGGTATTCCTAGAAATGGATGAATTCATCGTATAATAATTTTTATGAAGCCTCGAATATTTAGAGTAGTACGTTAAACGATCCGAGCATGCCATGAGGGAATCTTTAGACACAATAAAGCAAGTAATAAAGACAACTTAAAATATTTAATAATAATTAAAATATTTAATAAGAATTTTTTTTAAGGAAATATTTCGGCTTTAAACACATGATACATTTGTTACATACATACATGCTAGCTTTTACACACGACATGGCTCGCGTGGTATTAAGGAGAAATTACTACAGAAATAATAAACGGGAATTAAATGTTTTTGAAAAGTAACCTATGTCACTTCCCAGCCCGCCTACTATCCCCTTAAAAAAATCACGTCGATCGGTCGCTCCATTGCGTCGTAAAAAACGGACAAACAAACAAAACTTTTGCATTTATAATATTACTTGGGATTATTTCCCCACTTTATTGAGTCTGTTATTTCTATATTACAATTTCAGTCAAATGTCGCAATTAAAAATCGTCGAAACTTATAACAGGTATGATATATGTAAATATTTATGCGTTTGTATGAAGATTGCCTGTATGCACCGGTGGTTCATAATAGTATGATTTGAAAACAATCGTCTGAAGGTTTGAATTTGACGAGATAAAACTGTTGGGTCACGCAAAGAGTTTCTGATCTAAAGAGAATTTAAAAAAAATATATATATTTTATGTATTTTTTTGTAAACTGAACTAAACTGTCAGTATTTTAATTTCAGTTTTCGTTTCGTTAATGAGATAATTATTCAAGTCAAGATACCCTAATACCAGAATACCCTAGAAGTACAAGCAAGTCCTAAACATGAAATGTTTATGAGAGCCGAAAAACTATTTCTTTTTAGCAAATACCTTCCATAAATATTTTAATAGATAAATGAAAGAAAGATGGTTTTTTCCATCATCTTTTTATTTGTAAAAGTTACCAGAGTTTTGCTAAAAATACATAGCTTTCTAGAGCCACTAATAATTTCTTGTTTTGGACTTGCATCCGTATGCTTCTCGGGTAGGTACAGATATAATACGGGTAAGTACTAAAGCCTATAACTAGTATCTACTTAGCACGGTTCGGGCTGCTAAAACACTTGTGTTATTTAGCCTTGTGGCATAATTCAGACCCATGCATGAGAAAATATTTCTACAGTACACACGATATTAAATATATCGATGAGATTGTATACAAATATGTTTATAAATACATTTTTCATTCCAAAATTATACGAAATTGTAATTTTTTTATTGAGCAGTGATTATTTATGTGATATTTTTTTACGAATTTACTGTACCAGGACTTGTGCTCGGAACCATTTAGCTATCCGGGTTCCAGTACTTCCTCCTTTATGTATGTTTCCCGAAAAATCTAAGAATTAATATTTTTGATAATTATTAAGTACACACTCTTTTGACGAGTCTAGGTCAGAGTGTACGAGTTTATACCTCGGGTTTTAAAATTTGTAGGTAATGGAGGTATTCTTAATGAATTTCGCAAATAACATAAATCTTTGAAGAAAATTCAATTAAACGTAGGTACCTAGGTATAGATACACAATCTCTCCCCTTCAAATGCAATAATTATATTATCGTACAATATGTACGGCTATTTCGGTAAAGTTTAATTATGATCATGAATACGGACATTTGGACGCACGTAACATAAACATTTAGAGATGATGTAAACCATCAGCTCAGTTTATATCAGAATGAGTTAATATTTCGGTCATTTCCTAGGCCTAGGTCACACATATTATACTTGGTAGTATCAAAACCACTCTCGGCATGTTTTTTAGACGTAAAACTAAAAGCTTTATGCTTTAAGCTGAGTGGAAACGTAATTTAAAACGATATTTTAGTAAAACATATTCCATATTTATCCTTCCTGTTATCCGCGTTTAAACACGAGGAGCTGCGAAGGCACGTTAACATAACAGTCCTCTGGCCCAGCTGTTAATGGACGGGAGCATACTAACACAACATAACACATCCCGTATTATCCCCTTCTATAAAATAATAAACATCCAAGCTCCTGCGCCAGATTCCATATAGACTTATCAAATCTTAAAAATATTGAATCCCCGGATCGTCGATTCATCTTTAATTGTTGTTGTTTCTGGCTAATTATTTTAATGCTCGCCTCGTTCTCTGATGAAGTTGTAAAAAAGATTAATATTAAACATACAATTTTTATCAATCGAATCTATACATTTACAGCGTGTGTTGCAATGAAGAAAGTTAATGATGATTTTACTTGTCCAAAGTAAAGAAAAACTGATCGCAGAGAAAATTTCATTTCTGAATCATACAAACGACTTTATTTTTAAACGACTTCAAAAAGGAGGAGGTTCTCAATTCGACTGTATTTTTTAAAAAATATTTGTTACTTCAGAACTTTCGACTGGGTGAACCGATATTGATTATTCTTTTTTTGTTTGAAAGCTGGTGCTTCCCATGTGGTACCATTTTAATTTGGTCCAGTTACGACAATGGCATCCATGAGAAAACCACATAAGTCTTAAATTTGCATTAAGTATGTGCGTGACAAATGGACGAGTAACACAATATCACGCCAACTGATTTCGATGATTCTTTTTTTATTGGGAAGGATGTACTTCAAGGGTAGTTTAATGAGAGTTTAGTTAGGTTTTGACAATGGGATCCACGACAAAATTGCAAACGGAACTCTTCAATTCTTAGGAGCAAATTAACGATACTCGGCCGAATCTCTTAATTTAACCCAAACGTCGTTATGGTCAAATTATGTCTGTCTCATATGAGCAGCACGTTTAGTAGGCCTACCCATATTTAGACAAATTAGTAAGTGTATTTCAGATTCACTAAAAATCAAAAAATAAACAAAATTTTTAACAACACATAAAAACGACTTTAAAAAATGCACTAAAAAGTAAAAAAATAATTTCGTTATTCTTCTACAACTTCATAATCCACTTACTTTTTCTATTCATCAATATGTAGGTACGATTGTTATTTTTGGAGTCGGTGTCAGCAAAGGTACCCGGCCCGGCGTGTTCACTTGACAGCTCCCCTCACGCCGTGGCCCCGCTCTCGCCTATCGCCTCGTCAAGTCGCTCGTGCGGCACAAGCACATCTCATCTATAACTATGTATGTAGTTACAAACCTACCTTGGCTGACACCGACCCCAAAAATAACAATCGTACCTACATATTGATGAATAAAAAAAGTAAGTTGATTATGAAGTTGTAGAAGAATAACGAAATTATTTTTTTACTTTTTAGTGCATTTTTTTAAGTCGTTTTTTTGTTTTGTTAAAATTTTTGTTTATGTATTTTCAATACAACTTGTACATAATTTCGTATTGTATTGTGGTAAAGTTATATTATTTTTCTTAGTTTAGTATATTTTGCGCCACAGATAAAATGCAGATATCGCGCATGCACGCATCAAAGAGACCGCATTAAAATGGTTGTATTTTTTAAATATTCAAAAGCCCGCAAGGGTGAGAATGTTCGTGAGGAGTGTTTTCTAAATTTGCATTTGAAATCAGCACGTTCTTTCCATCGCTCTTCCAGTCGATAAACATGTTTCTGGCGGCAGGCATTTTAAATGGAGTTTAAAGCTGTGCCTGTGGTGTGTAGAGTGTAGTGTGTAGACGGCATATCGGCTCTAAACACAGATAATATGTACTGAGAACTTACGACTGCGGGCTCTTGGAATATGCTGCGGAAAATACAGGCTCATTTTATTATAGGAATGAAATTTATGAAAGTCAAGCAAAACTAAAATTTATTACGCATTTCAACAAATTAAGTTCAGCGTGTATGCTTGGAGGTGTAATATTTATTTTCCTACTAGTGGTTTCTCACATTTTTTGTTGAGGTAATGACTCTGTTGTTTACAGTGTGGTCAATGTTGATCCCGCAATAATCACCGGACATCAATCAAACCGTGCTTTGCTGAATTCTGTGCTGGTACAGCAGATTATTCGGGAAACATGTACATGAAATATAAAATTCCGGTTATAATGCATAATTAAAACCACAGAAGTAAAGATTGTTATATTCACTGGAAACTCACATTAAACTATTCTTGACTCGTATTGTCTTGCTATTATTTTTTTAAACTCGAAATATCCGATGAAATGTTGCCGTTCTTTGATAAAAGAATACATGAGTAGAAATGTGAAGTAATCTTGTCATATTATTTTCCTGTCAAAGTTTCTAAACTTCCGTGATGGCTGTCACGACTCTTATTTCAGCCGAAGGAAATGGAAATGATAAGTTGATCGTTGGGGTAAAATCAAAACACTCCCCAGATTGTTGATAAGAAAAGAGGGAACGTATCTCCAATCACGCGCTCCACTGGGTTTCAATTGAAAAAGGGAAGATCAGATTAAACATATAAATCTTGAATAGATTTCGAAATCAAAGTTTTATACAGACAACCATCCTTTTGAACATATTTATAGCGGCACATACGCGATTACGTAGGTATTTAATATAAGGAGACATAACAGCTCAAGTTTTTGATACTAATTGATGATGACCTTTTGCTTCCGACGACCCATTGCCTTTTGCTCCCAACGGTTCTCTCCAAGTTCCCTCCAAATCTCTCCAGTCTCTCCAAGCCAGCCAGCACGTTGTCCATAAAGCGTTGTCCTCTTCTGTTAATGGCCTGGTTCCAGGTGTTGTATTTCGTCTAGCTATGTTTTCCTCCGGTGGCTGGTTGCAAATGTTTTATGGTTACCTGCGAGGCCTTTTTTCAAACAAAACTTAAATCTGGAAGTCAAAATACCCAACCAAACTGTTTTTTTTTACACATAGGAGGCCCTAGGGAAAATAATTTCCCCCAGGGCCTATGCCATCTTTCGGGATGCTATGTGGAGGGTCTTTTAAAAGAAAGAAAATAGATTAAGTTCTGAGAAGGAAAAAGATATAGGGAGTGGGTGGGATCAGTGGGCCCAAGAGTGATGAACTTATGAATCCACTGCTGTGTAAGGCGATGGGTCGAAAGATGCTGGAGAGGCCAAATGATCTCTCTCAACCAGTCTCTCCCGATCCATCCCGCCACGCAGTAACTAAAATTGAATAATTAGTTTTTTAAAATCAAAGGGTATAGCAAATATCTAGTATGGACATTTACTATTTTATTTAAGTATATATTAGATTATGATATAAAGGCCATGAAAGAGTTTAATTTTTCATGAATTTAGAGGCAACTTTAACAGTTTTGTAAGTTAATTGTAATTATTAAAAAAATTATTTTGCCATCCCCACCGTATAAATATAATCTTCTTATAATATGTATAACAAAGTCGGGTTAGTTACACTATTTATAACTCTAGACCTTATAACACCTATTCACATATATTTTAATTGTAAGTAAACCGTACCGTAAATTGAACCGTTTGCGATACGAAAATGATGCTTTATCAATTGTGTAAAATTTAAAACACGTTTATTAGTATAGCCTGTTGTTTACGATTCCTCACCAATTGTTCACCTGACACCCGACCCGATCTCCCGGCATACTTTTATACAATATGCAGTTTGTTTATCGAAAATATATTACACAAAATATAACTAATGTACCGCCGAATAACAAAAATATAAATGATATTTTCATTAAAATAATAATAATAATAATTGGATAATTTATAAAGCGCCGTTTTTGTGAAAAATCACCTCAAGGGCGCTGTCCAATTTATTAGGAATGCTTGCTTCAAGGATAAAACTACTTGTCTATACTGTATGTACTGTATATACCAGCGAATAAATACAATAAATCGCCTCTGTAAATAAATTCGTTTGACATCCATACTTTTATTTGACTCCCATTTTTTTATTAGATCATTTTTTAGTCGATTTTATGTTTGAAAATGGTTAATAGCGCAAAAAAATCATAATAATTATAATTTAAGGTTACCAACCTTACCAACTATCGGGTAACCGTTGTTTATAATATTGATGGTGACCAGACAACTCAACAACATACAACTTCAATACCTCCCTTGAAAAGTCATTAAGGTGATGAATTTTTTTTGGTTAATTAGGGTTACGTTAGGTTAGTCGGGCAGTTCGCGATGTGCCTGGCCACATCTTGAAGTGACTGGCGGCAGATCGTGAAGTGCCTGAGGCTCATGGTGATCTGCCTGATTTTGCGATTGGCCTGCAACAAGTATACGAAATTTGTGTACAGACAAGGTATTTAATTTATTTTTATTTTATTTTCGTCGTTGAGTTTTTATTTTATTTAATATAGATATTGCACGGATCTTCAGATGTAGGAGCAAATAGGAATACATATGGTGGTTGGTCCAAGAGTTCCTGCACTGAAATAAATCCTGACTGACAGCATTATGTACAATCCATAGAAGAGATAGGAAGTAGTGTAAGAAGAATATACGACGCGAATGTGAATGGTAGAAGAAGTCGGGGACGCCCGAGGAAGACATGGCACGATCAAGTGAATCAGATACTTGAGTCGGGTCATGTCAAAAGTCAGAATAATAGAAGAGAATGTATGAGACGATGTATGAATGTGAGTGAGGCAAAGAGTGTGTGCCAAGACCGAGTTGTTTGGCGGTCCGTCCTCTCTGCCTACCCCTGCGGGGAAACGGCGTGATGGTTAGTTAGTTAGTTTTTCATAGAAGAGATGAGAAGAATCAAGAAGAGGCAAGAAGAGATAAGAAGAAGTAAAAAGGGCCAAGGAGAGACAGAACAATCCCAAAGACAAGAAGAAGCAAAGAGCAGAGACAAGAAAAGCCACGAAGGGTCAAGAAGAGCCAAGAAGAGCCGAGAAGAGACGAGAAGATCCAAGAAGAGACAAGAAGAGACAATAATTGCGAACAGAAGAGTCAAGAAGAGACGAGAAGATTCAAGAAGAGGCAAGAACAGCCAAGAAAAGCCAGAAATAGGCAAGAAGATCCAAGCAGAGCCGAGAATAGGCAAGACAAAAGAACCCGTAAAGAAAGGATTTAAAAAAAAAAAACATCCTAATGCTCAATCCATTCCTTTATTCCTGCCCAGCCTAAATTCCAATATTGACTTATTAGGTTGCCATGTATACCGGTCGATTAAACTCCAACCTCCTTCCTATCCCCAGAGCACGTGTTCCTAGTCCTATCAAATCAGTGCCCCCTGGTGCACCGGTCTCACCGGGACAGGAGTACTCCTGGCTGGGGTGGTACAATCGTATCGTATTAATTAGGGTTACGTTAGGTTAGGTTATGGGCTATTTAAGTAAGGCCCGGTAGCGTATTTACAAAACCTATACCGATTCAGTCGCGGTAACAACAATTTACATTTTAAATATACCTCTATATTGGTTATTTTTTATCACATTGCAAAAACAAAAATTGTTCTAAAATAAAGATAAAATAATCTTTCTGATGTGTATATTAGAAATTAATAATTTTATTTCTAAATATTTAAATTTTAATATTATTCCCATATATTGTAAATCCACCTCTATATTGATAATATTTTATCACTTTGCAAAAATAAAAATTGTTCTCAAATCTAGATAAAATAATCTTTCCAATGTGTATATTAGAAATTAATAATTTTATTTCTAAATATTTAAATTTTGATATTGTAAATTTAAAGCGACTGAAACGCAGTGGGGATTGTAAATACGCGGCCCGGTAGTACTCGCTCAAAAAGTATGTGAGAGGGTACGCGCTAATATTATTTAAGCGAAAATTGTGGAAATGTTTAATAAAACACGACTCGTTTAAAATAGAGTTAAAATCTCGTGGAGAATGTCTAAAATAGCATGTGAAGAAACACTGCGAATTTTTTCATACATTTAACTTACAAAATAACTTAAAAAAACGTGTTTATAATAATTTTCGGAAGATTCTTTGCGATTTTTTTCTATCGAGGGAATTTCATATTGATTTGAATCCATGCCTTTTCAGCATGGAGAATATAAAGATATTATCTTCGAGAATAACATATATTTTTTAAGAGTTTTAAAGAGTTTTTTTAAATTTTTTGAGAGTTTTAAGTATTTAAGGAAAATATGTAATAAATCGGTAGAAATGCGGGAAGCCGGACCTTAAAAAAGCATAACTTTTAATGTCTTCAAAGGGGTGTTGAAATGCCGCTTTGTTGAGTTGTCGTGGAATCAATATTTAAAATAATTTATGTAGATAATAATAAATTATTAAGTTTCACTCGGTTATTGTTTTTACACTTTAAAGTCATTGATTTTCATTCAAATGAATCTAGAATAAAACTTGAAAATCGTTTTGACCACCAAAACATTACGTGTGAATGAACCAAAGATTCACAAGCTTGATTTATTATAAATTATGTGAAATAATATTCTGCATAGGAAAAACCTGTTCATAATCATATTTTGTTCTTCATCGTTTCCTGCATAACATTGAAATTCTCCTTTTAGCCGCAAGGAAACAATAATAAAATTATCTTATACCACACGAACCACTTTTCCTTAACGTACTGCGACAGTAAAATGAAACCGCAAACCACAAAATATAAAATAATAATAATGCACTCGTATATCTCGGTCGTGTTATGACTTCATATGATGTCAGCATGAGTCACACAAAAATGACACAAAACTTGCATTTATTCCGGTTCGACGGGCGAAAGAGCCGCAAACGTGATTTTATTCCTTTGACGATGGATTTATGAGACATTCGAGATTAAAAAAAAAACTTTTTAAACAAATTTTGATCTGTCAGATAACCGTTAAATTACGTAAATGAAAACGAGTTTTTTTATAAACTACCAGCTGGTACCCGGCATGCGTTGCACTGCCACTCAAATAAATCATTTTTTTCTTGCTTCATTTCCTTTCCTTTCCCGCTTCTCCTTCCCTTCCCGCGTTTCCCTTCCACTTTCCCAGCCTTCCCACTCCCTCGTCACCCCTCACTCAACTTTCGTTACTCTCCCCCTGATGACTTCTTTCCCTGCCGCACAAATATATGAAATACACACGTTTTTACACACACAAACTTCAACACCAGAGCTAACGACTGTATGTTATAGCATAATATGCTAAAATGCAATGTTCTGTAAAAATTTTGAGTCAATCCGTCGATTACATTCAGAAGTTGGCGGACACAAACATACGGAACTATCTTTTATAAATATACTCGCAGACTCGGCCACACTATCTGTCTTTTATATATATACTGGCAGACTCGGCCACACGTAACGAAACACAACGCCTTCTACTGACAACGCCATTACATAACCTTTATAACCAACGCCATCTGTTAATTTGCATACACATCAAATCCACACCGCTCGCTTACCAGCCCGCTCTCTTTATACATTATATATTTCAACCAATTTACTCAAAACCTTGACAAATTATATGCCTAAACCTTCCACACGAATCACTTTATCTATTGGTGAAAATCCGTTGCGTAGTTTAAAAGATCTAAGCGTACAGACAGCGGGAGCGACTTTGCTTTGTAGTATGTAATGACAAAGACGATATAGATTATGATACAGACCGGACAACTCAACAATGTGCAACTTCATCACTCCTTTGAAAAATCATTGAAAGTTATGAATAAAAAAACATACTTGGTTAAATAGGTTACGTCAGGTTTACGTTATGGGCTACTTTTATTAATTTTTTTTCATCAATTTTAATGACTTTTCAAAGGATTGTTGAAATGCCACTTGTTGAGTTGTCATGGAACCATTATGATAAGATACTCGACCGTACAAACAAATCAAGCAATAGATCACTTCTTCAATAATATAGAAAATTCACCTTATATTTATTTATTTAATACAAACGGCATAAGTATGCCATAAACATTAATTACATGTAACAAATTCATATTCAAAATATTAGTAACGGTAAAACAGTGTATGTATAACAGTTAATTGTGACGATACATTGGGAAGTGACACCAGAGATACATTTACATGCAAAAATCTATGCAAATATCTATCACATCTGCATATCTATTAGTAACTTCATGCAACCTAGGTAAAAGTGAGTGTTTCATATACTCAGTCCGATTATTGTTACATTTAAAAAGGATTTTAGAACGAGTGGTTCTCGAGGGAATATGAAATTCAATGAGCTTAGTTAGATCAGGACTGTCTATTCTATCATTTACAATTTTGAACATTAATATTAAGTCGGATATAATTAGTAAATTTAATTCTTTCATCAAGTAATTATAATTTATGTGTTCAATGGGAATACCGAGGTTAAAATTAATGTGTCTTAAGAATTTGTGTTGAATTTTTTCGATTGAATCTGAATGTATTTTAAAATCGGGGGACCATATCGTGGAGTTATATTCGACTTGACTACGTACTAAGGATGTATACAAACATTTTAAAGTTGAAATATTCTTGGCATCTATATATGGCATCATTTAAGTTAAATTTTTATTTTTTATATTTGAAAATGATCAGAGATTAGATTAGATTTGAGATTTTCACGGCCACAAATATTATGGTGATTTATTTCGGAGCATAATGCTGTGTTGAGCTGCCTCCTTACTGAGCCAACATTTCGGACAGCGTTACTATGTCCATCAATACGTGTGTAATTCAGATATTTAATTCCCACCTTCCCTGACGATGAACACTCTAACGCTGTCCGAAACGTTGGCTAAAGAAGGAGGTAATGCAACACGGCATAATAATACCCCTAAAATAAACAGCAATTATGATCGCCAATCGCACAATTGCTAATCGTCAAATTCAATTTTAAAATATCAATTTTAAAAAATGATCCTTGTAATTATATCAAAAGTACCATTTTCATAAAGTAACACGATGAAAAACAAATAGGTACCGTTAATTATTGAATAGATTTTTTTTAAAGAAAATATTTTTGCATTTTCAGTAAGAAAATCTAAGGTTGTAGAATATGTTTGTAAGAGTCTCATTGGCAATGATTGAAATTGGCGTTTAGCGTTGTCATATGGCCGACCGTTCGTAGGTACGTCATAACCTACGAAACGTTCTATTAATACAGCCCACCGGGCTAACTTTAGAGAAGTATGCAACGCCAGTCATTTATTCACGCTGCTTTATTTTTGAATTCAACAAGTGGTGATGTATAAATAAGCAGGAAGAAAAGCAGCTCCGGTCAATGATATCTGAGTTAATTGAGAGAGGGATAAACACAGATTAATTCCATCTTAAAGAGTCACGAAAGTGGAATATTTTGCTCGGAGGGTTTTAGTGTGAATATCACACAAGAGCGCCAGTAGGTAGAGAGGACGGACCGCCAAACAACTCGGTCTTGGCACACACTCTTTGCCTCACTCACATTCATACATGGTATTGTAATACTCTTCTATTATTCTGACTTTTGACTTGGCCCGACTCAAGTATCTGATTCACTCGATCGTGCCATGTCTTTCTTGGGCGTCCCCGACTTCTTCTTCCATTCAAATTTGCGTCACATATTCTTCTCACACCACGTTCTTCTTTCATTCATTCTGAGGGTCCCCTTCTTAATCTTACTCATCAGCCTTATATACTTTGCTGATATCCACATTTCTCACACGATCATACATGGTTTTATCACAGACTCAGGAATCTCATTTTAAATATAGTTAAAGCCATTTAAGGCGCCGTAACCAGCCTCCAAAAAAAGAAGATGGAGAGATATGTAATTACGAATGTTAGAGGAGCGCGTTAATATTTGACGCGAAAATTGTGAAAATGTTTAATAAAACACGACTCGTTTAAAGTAGAGCAAAAATCTCGCGGGGGTTGTCTCAAATAGCATTTAAAGAAACATTTTGAATTTTTTCATACATATGACTTATAAAATAACTGAAACAAACGTGTTTATAATATTTTTTGGAGCATACTTTGCGATTTTTTTTCTATTGAGGGAATTTTATATAATTTGCGTTTCGGCGCAGGGAATGTCTAGATATTATCTTCAAGAATAACATATATTTTTTTAAGAGCTTTAAAACTTAAACAGCCTTACTAAAAAAAACACAACACGGCCGATAACCTGTGTTGTTGCCGCAACATGAATAAAACAAGAATACACAAAAACACGAAATATTACTAATAAGGTTTGTTCTTAAAATGTATTTTAAATCTGGCAACAATGTAATTTTTTATAGTGTACATAATAAATTGTTTATTTTCTTACATAACTGCTAGGTGGTGGTGCCTGCGCATTCGCCGTTCGCGCTGAAACCGTGAAAAAAAATTCACTCCGCGGATGTCTGTGTAATATTACTCAAATGTGATCGTAATTTCTATTAATATGACTAATTCACTCTTATATTCGTATCGTTGATATATTTACCGTTTTTTGTGGTTTTTAATAAGTTTTAGTCAAGTTATAATAACAATAATCATACTTTGAAAATTGAAATGTCAAAAAGTATTTTATATAAAACATGAAAATTCAAATTTACTTTTAAAGGATTGTATTTTATCAGAATTTCATAGTGGTGTTTTTTTCAAGTGGTGTTTTTTTTTTAATATTAATATCTAATACATGTGTTCCTAAACGTATCAAAGAAATTAACGTCTTTAGAGATGCAAGAAATCTGTTTTAAAAGTCGGTATTATTTTTTAGGTTAATTTTTTGGCAATAAAAAACTTTGAAATTTTTTATTATTTTTTATTGTATGCACAAGTAAAAAGTGAGGTGACAGTTTCGTTCCAAATTCATTATATAAAAGGACTGTATTTTTTAAATTTTGTTTTTTTTTTTTATAAATTTCTCTACACTTTCACAGTGCCGTAAATAGCCTTTTCTGCGCCCTGTGCGAGCTTGTATAACTGCGCCCTATTTAAGTGGACTCTTCGCCTATTATACCACCCACTGTGAAAAAAAAATAGCGCAATGTTTTGTCTAATTGAACAGACGTTTTTGATGATACTGGAATGTACTCGTAGTTACGAATGTGTTGGAATCGAGCACTAGGGGCCCAGCGGGGCCGGTAACTTATCAGGAGCAATCAGGAGCAAAACGAAAAAATAATAGTCCTGCCTAGTCTGGCCATTCTTGCGCCCCCCCAGAGTCTACGCCCTGTGCCTGGGCACCGGTGGCACCGCCCTATTTACGGCACTGCACTTTCATCAAAAATGTTTTGGTAAAAAAAAATTCCATTTTAATAAATGGTATTTGTTTTTAAGACAACATCAATAATAAGAAATATATAGAACATTCAAAATACTTTGGAAAAATTCCAAATTTCGTTCAGACATCATTAATAAAACAGAGATAAACTACCCTCTCAGGCCGTGTAAACAATGTGTATTTTTTCCATGGACAATTTTTTAATTAGTAATGTTTTCACATCCTTGTCAATTGAATAAATTTTTCACTGGGTTTTTTAGTAAGGCTGAAAGTGTTTAATGGAAATATTTAAGAAATCAGTAGAAATTCGGGTTGCGGTGGCTTAAAGCATTTTAAAAATTCTGAAATGTCGTAAGACAAGAAGGATTTATAAAGTTAAAGAAAAACTATTATTTTTTGCTAAAATTTCGTATATTTCCAAAAAGAAAATGATTATTTTGATTATCAAAAAAGTTATCTAAGAAGACGTCATATTAACATTTTGAATTATTGCGAGGTTTCAGATTGAATTTAGTTGGGTACAGCTAGGTACAGCATTGCAAAAGTTACGCTCAACCGCGTTGGTGACATCGAAAATGTGCGATTTCATCTAAGCGACAGAGCTCGGTTTGATTGGCGAAAAAACCGGTGAGATTTTGATAAAAAAAATGCAATTCAAATAGGGTAGGCATATTGTATCTATCAATTTTTAATTATGCTTTTAAATTTACCTTTATCAATGTACGTAAAACAACTTTGTACATAAGTACGTCGCTGGGTTTTGTTCCCACGACATCTCGGGATGCAAGAATCTAACTCCTCTGCCACGAAGGTCGACGTACATCCACATTTTTGATTGATGGTAACATAAGAAAAACAATTGTAACATTTGTTGAAGTTTGAAATACCAAACCGTTTAAAAATAGTGCGATTTATTCTTGAAATATTTTTTTGATTAATTATTAAAAGTATTTTTATGCTTATTAAATTCATCCATCACAAACACGTTCACCAGGGAAAGAGATAAATTAAACTCAGCTTAATAATATAAAACGCTAATGGTTGTATGTTGAAGCGATGATGTAGAAAAAATAATCACAGTTTTCAAAACAAGAAAAAGTTCAAAATAATAATTGATGATTGTTTTGTGAATGAGAAAATGTGTACGTTTATTGAATAAAAATACGTGCCGATGAAAAATATTGATGTTGAAAGTTGATGAAGTTGGGAGCTTTAACACCCGGTTTGGTGAAATAGGAAATACGTGTATAGATAGACGTGATAGATTTGAAAGTGTTTGAACGAATATGTTCGTTTTTGTTTTGACGGCAAATAAACTTTTTAGTGTTATGTTGTTTCAGATTCAGGACAGAAAATCATTAATAATATCGTGATTGAATTATCTCCATTAATATATCGCAATTAAATACAGCTTTGACGATCAAATTTGTAGAAAACGATGTTCAAAGTTTGTAAAATCAGATTCTCCAATAACACAGGTTTTTGAAAATTCAAATGGATCTCTATGTGAATTATCATCAAAAAGCTTTAAAACATAAGACCTACCCACTGAGGGTATCAAGCTCTATTCGTCCGAGGGCTAGTCAAGTATCTTATCATTGAGCTACTGACTACCTTCCCAAAACTCAATACAATATCAGGTATTGTGTTTTGGAAAAAAAAATTTCATTGGCTATAAATCGTGAAATTATTACCCCCCTATCCAAGACACAGCTTTCACAGAACTGATGAAAAGTTATAAAGAAAAGGTCATCGTTTGGTGATATACAAAAATACGTAGAGTAGTTGAGCGTACATCTCGTTTCAGATTTTTTAAAAATTAATTGTAAATTGTTATTTTGATATTTCCCCTGTACCTAATATAATATCTGCCACAAGATACAGCTTTTACCGAAAGAATTCACATGAAAATATGTTGAAAGTTGGCCAATACGTAACTACTTTCTACCCACCTCACAATGTTGATCAAGAAAAAACGCTATCATTAAAAAAAATCTTGAGTTTATTGTCGCCCTTATAATACAAGCAATAAAATATAGCTTTTACTGGAAGAATTTGCAGTTTTCACCTCTTTTTATACGGCAACGGTTTCCGCGCAATAAATTTCCTTCTCTACGGGTTCCATTATCTGAATATGGATTCCGGAATGGCGGTGTAAAAGTTTGTAGTTCAGAAAATAATTTCGCCAAGAATAATCTCGCGTCGATTGTCTCTGTCAGATTCGCTCCGTGGCGACAGTATTTCCCGCCCATTATCCAGGAATAGCATTAATGCGTGTCTTCCACCACCAACTGTCGTTGGTAAATGTGTCAACTAGTTTCTGGCATAATTGAGCGACGCATTTGTTAAATGAATACACGTGAGATACCTGCGAGTCCTTGGCGATTTGAAGGTGACATCGCCGCTAATGATCTGTTTTCTGACTGTCAAGAAAGTAAAGTAAGTTAGTATTTATATTTAAATCGAGTTCAGCAAGATTAAGGTCGTTTTATTCCCGACATAAAACGTGTGTTAAAATTTCTTGGAAACGTTTCAGCTGTTTATCTTCTACTGAAAAGTAAAAACAAGATTAATAAATTAAATCCAGCGTTTTGATACAAATTCTTTTCACAGTTTCTCTTAGTTCAACATAAAGGCATCAACTCTGCGAAAAGAATACAAATAATCGAAATAATCCTTATTTATTCATTGTAATTTTTTGTTTTATAGAAATACATTATAGTGCATGTACGACTATTAATAGTCAATACCTAATGGTAATTCAAATCTCCATTGAAGTAAATCACGATGAGAGCTGAAAATGGTTCCAAAGTTGCCAATATAGCTCCAGAGCTCACTTTTCCGGAGATTAGGCTGTTTAAGAGATCAGATTAAACAGTCTCTGCCTTTATGGTTAATTTTACAAATTAAATTATCCAAATACCAATTTTTAAAGCTCTGCTTTGATGAGTACCTGCTTTCACGCGTAAAGATAATTTAATCCTAGCAGATCTGAAAATGTTTTTGATGTAAGTACTTAGTAATAATTAATCCAAAGCACATAAACACTACGATTTTACTGCTAATACACATTATAAAGTTGGTAATTGGGATGCAGAATAAGAAGTGGATTTAAACTTCTTTGATCAGGGCAGGTCCCGGGAAACTATTTTAGTTCGATTAGCAATTTATAACCCACAAAAGAAATTAGTTTTAGTTGGCGGCACTGGCAACTTTGTTGAATTCGATCTTTTACGATGGGGGAAACTGTTAGCCGGTCGAATGCCGATACAATGTCTGCTGGTGGTGCCAGAACTACGACAAAAGAACTTACGATCGTTTTACGATCGCGTATTTCGTCATTTTATACACGGTCATCTTTCGGTCGGTGGCGGCGGGCGGGTAACACCGCTCCGTCATATTTTTACTACAAATCATGAACTCGATGATAATATTATTTTGTTACTTATGTAAGCTCAACGTAAATTATTCTTTGGGCGGGAGACACTATATTATTACATGTAGTAATCTAAATGTCGATTCTTATTATTATGTGACTTGTCAACGTAGCAAAAACTCTGTGGGGTCCACTAAAAACTTTGACATTATAAAATTTGCACATTTTTCAGGAATTTAAAAGGCAGTCGAAGTCATCCTCCATTACCTTATGTCAGGACTCGATTACAGGACGATTCGTACATGGTCCGTACATGGCACAACATAAATTTATACACGCCAAAAACGTTTACTTGTTTAATTTAAAGACCAACGCGACTTTCAGTTTGCAACGTTAATTCCACCATGACGTATTCCACAATAGTGATTTGATTATCTACTAATTAGGAACAAACAAAGGGCCATGCAATTGTGTGCTACGTACAAATTTTATATTAAATGTTCAGTTGTTTTAGAAGAAAATATTTTGTTTTTATATACATTCCTTAATCTTCCTCTTCCACCATCTTCCTCTTCTATCTATCCTCTTTTCACTACCAATCTCAATTTGGGAGGCGGATATGGGTACCGCAGCCCCGGGAACCATTTATTGGATCACCAATATCCCTGCCATAATTTACCCGAAGTGGTTCGCTACGTTTGGTGACTTATCAGGGGTGCCCGGGTTGATGGAGCGAGGTTTATCGGAATGTTGTCAGCGGATGCGTTTACCCACCAACTGCGTGGCAGGCCGGATCAGGAGAGACTGATTGAGGGAGACCTCTTGACATTTCTAGTAGGACTCTCTCGGAACATCGCCTTGCACCGCAGTGGAACTGATCACCACACTGATCCCAAGATTCCTGCCTACCCCGAACTTCCCAACCTTCCTTTCCCGAAAAGACCCTATACACACCATCCCCGAGGATGACGTAGGCCCTGAGGGGAATTATTTTCCTCGCGGCCTCATGTGTGGAGCTAATGTAATAAAAAAAACATTTCTTGTGCACTGAGCTTTCATCGGATGTTTTCAGTAATATAATGCACATTAAATTCATAAACAATACACGAATTTTATTCACGGACGTAACCGGGTAGTACACAAATAGTAATTATCTATAAAATAGTTTTTTAAAAAGCCTAACTTCGTTCATGTTTATAGATTT